>OV815296.1:41297797-41961686 GCA_929108145.2 Limnephilus rhombicus
TCTCAATTCTAAAATTAAACAAATCACCCAATTCTGGATCCAACTATAGGCCAATTGCTCTTTCATCCACCCTTAGTAAAATTTATGAAAAATTAATTAAAAACCGGTTAGAATTTTTTGTCGAGAGTAATCATATTCTCTCTCCATCCCAATTTGGATTTAGGAAAAAGAAATCTACACAAGATAACCTTGCCATCATCAGCACTGATATTAATTTATCCATTTCTAACAAAGAAGTATGTCTTGCAGTCCTTATAGACATAGAAGGCGCCTTTGACAATGTTTCCATCCCAATTCTTAAAACAAACTTTTAGGCCTTGGCTTACCCCTCATGTTTGTCCAATCTATTATTAATCTTTTTCTCGATAGGAAAATTTTCATTGAGCTGCCATATGTTACTCCTCAGAGTAGGTCATTTTGGAAGGGTTTACCCCAAGGCAATGTATTATCCCCCTTACTGTATAATATATACACACACGATATGCATGTCACCATTCCCTCTCAAGTAAAAGTTGTTGAGTTCGCAGATGACATAGCTTTCTTCTTATCATCCAAAATCATTCCATCCACCGTTAAATATCCCTTTGCACATGGCTCACTTTAAATGGTCTTGATTTTTCAGTACAAAAGAGACAGTGTGTCACCTTCTCAAATCGTCATAATAACCCCCCTGTTCAAATTTTATTTAAAAACTCTCCAAGCCCCAATGCTTCCGAAGTTAAATTTTTGGGAGTAACATTTGATAGGAAACTTAAATGGTCTTCCCACATTAATAATATAGTTACTAAATGTGAAATTTTTTTAAATATTATCAGATCATTGACTGGCGTTTGGTGGGGTGCACATCCTATCTGCATTAATTTGCTCTACAATGCACTTATTCGAAGCCACCTCGACTATGCCTGCCCACTTTTTAGTACTGCATCCAAAAATGCACTCAGTAAATTAGACAAAATTCAATCTAAGTCATTGCGAATAATAACTGGCGCGATGCAATCGTCGCCCATCACTTCCCTTCAAGTAGAATGTTCTGATCCTCCTCTTTATTTAAGGCGTCAACTATTTGCTGACAAATTTGTTCTTAAATGTTTAAATTCTAAAAGTCATCAGGTTATTCCCAGAGTCTCGTTGTTCAACGACTCAACACATTCATCTACAATCAGAGCTCGAACTAAACCTCTCCCTGCCATCTGTAAAACTTTTCGCTCTCTCTCAGAGCTTCAAATTATCAAAAATGATCTTCTTCCTTTGTACAAATTAAAATATATTCACGTCACCCTATCCCCAACGATTTTAGAAGGGATCGACATCCTTAAAAGTCATTCCAATCTCCCAGCCCGTATTGTCAATAATATGTTCAATGACATTATTTCTTCTAAATGGCCCAACTCTTCTCTTTTATTTACTGATGGCTGCAAATCTCCGGACTCTCCTAACTGTGGTATTGGTATTAACGTTTACCACAATAATTCTAATGAAAGAATATTTTATTCAATTTCAAACCAATTCTCAATATTTTCTGCCGAGTGCATTGCGATTATTGAATCTCTCAAATATATAATAAAAAATAATTTTGAACATTCTCTTGTTCTGTCTGACTCTCTCAGTTCCCTCCAAAAACTTAAAACCAGTCCTCTTCTTCATCCTGATGATCACTTTGTATGTCTTATTCGAGTATTGATAACCTCCATTCAAAGCCCTGGAAAAACTGTCACTCTGATTTGGATTCCTGGACATGTTGGCATAGTGGGTAACGATATTGCTGATTCCTTGGCAAAACAAGGAGCGTCTAACCCTACCGTTACCCTCGTAAACCATATTACCCTGTCTGATATTTTTTCCATCATCAAAGATAGATCCCGCAATGTTTGGACAGAGTATTGGAACATTGCTAGTCAATCCAAGGGTGCCCGCTACGCCTCAATACAAAGAACTATCCCATCAAAACCGTGGTTTCAAAAATTCCCCCATTTTTCCAAAAACGAAATATCCTTACTTATTCGTATGAGAATCGGACATTGTTCCGTTCCTTCTCACCTTTATAAAATTCATGTGCTTGACTCCCCAGATTGTACGTTCTGTGGTCTAGATGTGGGAACTTTAGATCACATATTTTTTTATTATCCCTCTCTAAATAAATATCCTCTCTTCTATCGAGCGTTATCAAAAATTGCCTCTCCTCCATTCAACATATCATCTCTTCTAAGTCTGAACTCTACTCCAATCTGCCATAAAATTCTCAAATTTTCACATTTAAATAAAATTAATATATAAATTCACCCTTCCTTTCTCTGTAATTATAAATGATGGCCTAGAACACCCTTGAAGGGTGAAAGCCAGAAATAATTGAAAAAAAAAGTTTTGAAGGTATATTTACCTATAATGTTTAATTTTTATGTATTTCTTTTAAAATTTAATACAATCTATCATTTTTGTGTAAGTACATGTGATAACTCTGATGTAATGTACATATATGATAACTTCCCATGTAATGGAAAAAAATAAACCAAAAAATTCAAATAATTGTTATCTATTATATACGTTAAATTGTTTTCAAGAATTAAATAATTATATTATGCCAGTTATAATTCAGGTCTGAAAGGGTTAACAGCACAACGGGAGGCTTACCATCAAATTACCATTCTCAATTTATCTTTACTACGAATTGGTTTACATTAAGAAAACCAATAAATATACTTTGGTAAAATTGAAGCTTTTCCTATAGTTTCGCTTGAGTACTTAGAATGGGAATAAAATTGATTACTTAAAAAATAAATGCGTAAACTAGTAAAAAATGTATTTTTTCATTAGAAATGTATGATATTAAACATTGTGAGCACCTACCTACATATTTACTATTATCTCCTTAAATCATCACTTCTGTGAATTAATTACGATCATTATAGTGATTATTTTAAGTTTTTTTTTTAACTTTAGCTCAGCATAGGAGTCCCCAAAGGAAAAAAATCCCTAGAGGATTACGCCATAGCTGCTGTGTGGAGGGTCATTTAAGGGAAAAAAATTACAGTAGTTTAAGGAAGGAGGACGAAAGGAGTGTAAAGAGAATATTTGATGCAAATTTGAATGGTAGAAGGAGTCGGGGACGCCCGAGGAAGTCATGGCACGATCAAGTGAATCAGATGCTTGATTCGGGCCATGTCAAGAATAATAATATAATAATCTTTCTTTTTTTTAATAAATGTTTTTTTTTTTTTACATGAGATCCACACAGGAGGCCCTAGGAACATAATTTCCCTCAGGGCCTATGTCATCTTTATGCTCACCTATGATGTTGTGTGGAGGGTTTTTTTAAGGAAAGGAAGGAGAGGAGAGTTCTGGGAATGAAAAGGGTTTAAGGGGTGGGTAGGAATCTTGGGTTCAGTATGTCCTGGTCATCCGCCTCCAAGACCTAGACAAACCTCACCCCATGAACCCGGGCACCCCTGCTAAATCACCAAACGTAGCGAACCACAATCTCTGACCCTGTTGTATTTCAAGCAGTAAACAAGTTTGTAAAAATTCGATGATATTATTATTTATTTATTTATAAATATCTTACCCGGCCAACGAAAGGCTGTAGCATCTAATGGATGGTTACCTAACCTTTGAAACCACGATAGATTAACTCACACCGCCATATGTTAATTTGCATACAAATCAAATCCACATAACCCGCTTGCCAGCCCCCTCGTCTACCACATACAGACGTTCTCGTATTTCAAACAATTTACACAAAACGTTGACAAATTATATACCTATGCCTTCCTTGTGAAACATTCTATCTATTGGTAGCATGAAAATCCGTTCAGTAGTTTTTAAGTTCATCGCGAACAGACAGATATACGCGGTGGAGGACTTTAATTTATAATTGTAGTGATTTCCCACAATAAAAAAAATAACCTCACTAGGACAAATAGCCTGTATTGAGGTTAATATTTATATATATTTTAGTTACGCGTTAGTTTAAACACTTTGTACGAAACCAAAGATATTGAAATGTAATAGATGTGCTATCTGCGGTTTTTCTTGATGGGACTGCGCTTCCGGGTGACGCCGATATTGTTTACCAATTAACAAATAAACTAAATTAACGAATAATTAACGAATAAACCAAACGAACGTTAAACTAACAACAATGTAGAGTTTCTAGAATCAAATGCACTTTGTCTCCAAATCAATATGGTTTCAGAACAGGTCCTTAGTACAGATGATGCTTTATTTAATCTAATAAAAAATATATACACCGATCTTGACTTAAATATAAAAAGTTGAACAATCTTTTTAGACCCGAAAAAAGCGTTTGATATTGTTAATCATAATAAAATGATTAGAAAACTAAATAATATTGGAATTAAAAATAATTGCTTAACCCCTATAAACAAATTATTTACTTGATCGCAGAAAATGTACAAAAATTGGTGATAATATTAGTAAACCAGAATCTGTGAGACATTGGGTTCCACAGGGAACAGTTATCGGTCCGTTATTGTTCCTAATTTATATCAATGACCTGTGTAATATCTGTATTCCGGGAAAAATATTCTCGTATGCTGATGATACTGCAATCACAGTCCATGGTAAATCATGGAAAGAAGTCTCTGAAAATGCAAATAAGTGAACATCCATTGTCAAAAAATGGCTAAACCAAAACCTTCTAACTCTGAACTGTGAAAAAACTATTTATATTCCATTCTATAATAACAAAAGGGCGGCACCCTTAACTCACCTTAATATAAGGTTTCACAACAAAACTTGTAACCCTGTTTTGTGTTCTAACTGTACACATTTAAATTCCTAGGAATTGTTATAGACAGCCAACTAAAATGGACAAATCACGTAGGAAAGCTTGTAAATAAACTTGGTATTTGACTTACATTTTTAAACGATTAAATAAAATAGTTGATATTAAAAAATTAAACTGGTATATCATGCATTGGTGCAATCATCAATATCTTATGGAATAATTGGATGGGGGGGGGGGGGGGGGGTATTTATGATACCCACATTAAGCTACTAGAAATTACTCAAAAATTAATAATAAAAATAATGTTGCATAAAGATGTTACCTACCCCTCCCTGCAATTATTCCAAGAAGCTGAACTCTTAGATATAAAAAAATTTACTGCATGCACTGTCTGAAATATATATTTTCACGAAATGTATATTTTACAAAAAACGAAAATCGCTCCAGCAGTAGAGTAAATAATGCATTTGAGGTTCCCCTATGCAAAACTAGGCTTGCGCAGAGACATGCTTTTTTCATTGCACCAAAAATTTATATTGCACTTTATCAGACTATAGAAATTAAATCTAAAAACATATCCTCTTACAGCAAATTACAAAAAATTAATAAAGTCTTGGATAATTACAAATGACACAAATACATACCTGCTATAACATCCTACCTCTTGTAATTTTACAAATCCCTAATTTTTATTTAACCTTTTTTTGTTTTTTATATTTTTTTTTCTTAATTTTAGTTTTGTAAATACGGAATTATTTGTTCTATAAATATTTTAAACATAATTATGTAATTTAATTCTAATCTTAACTGCATTAAAAAAAACTTAAGTATGCCCACGTCTGATGTCTATGTGGGATTTTTTTGTTATCATGCATATATGCATACTATTGTAATATCTTTTTTTTTAAATTTGTATTATTGTTTATCTTTAAGCTACCTATTTAATTTTATAGTTCATTCTTTTTTACTTTATATCAAAAGAAATATTTTTTGTAATATTTTTATGTATGTAACAAAAAAAAATTATTAATAAAAAAAAAAATAAAAAAAGGGATTCATTTTTTTAGGTGAGCTAGAAAATTTTTAAAATTTGTCGTTTGTCATGAAGCCATCTAATTCATTCTATTTCAACCGACGGTGAATTTGAATTCAAAGCTCGTAGGATTTACATATTAAAATTAGGAGTAAATTTCAGCTGTCTGTTGACGATGTACGAGTATTATTTTCATTTGAATACGTTTGACTAAAATATACATTAGCAGGTGATTAGCATGCATGTTCTGGCGGCCCTCCTAGCTCGGTGGTAAATTCCACGTCATTATGCTGTGTGCTGGGTGTGGGTTGAGAGATGAAGGTGTTAGTTATTATACTAAAAGAGGGATGGGTGGTTAGGGAGCTGGTGCTTAGGTAAATTAGCAAACATATTAATGAGGAACTAGCAGAAAACCCGCTCCACAGATTTTTACTATTAGGCCCTGCTAATGATTTTATAAATCCAAAAAGAACTGGTTCCAAAAATAGCCCGTTCTTCGGATCCACTGTCATCCAGTGGTAGCTAGTCACCAGGACAAAGTAATCGGCACGGGCAATGACGTCATTGTAATATATGTATAACCGCGTGATACAATTAAGTTCTACCGTCAATCTTTCCGGTGACCGGCCAACTCAGAATGAAACCAACTTAGAAGCACCTCAGAAAGGTCATTAAGAGTGTTGTTAAAAAAATATTAAAAAAATTGGTTAAATAGGTTAAGTTAGGTTAGGTTACCGGCTATTTTAAAATTATTTTTTCATAGCTTTTAATGACCTTTCTGAGGTGGTTCTGAGTTGGTTTCATTCTGAGTTGGCATGGAACCAATCTTTCCATATCCGGAAAGGTACTATAAATTCACTAATTCGTAGTACTTATACCTAGGGGGGCACGTCCCCATGCGACCTGCTAATGGAAGTAGCGCCATCATTGACGAATTCTTGAATTCGAAACCGAATTACAAGGGTAGCTTTGTTTGAAATTCCATTTACACAGATGTTATTTGTGGGGTGACCCGACAACTACTCAAAATGAAATCAACTCAGAACCTCTTCAGAAAAATCATTAAAAGTGATGATAGATAAAAAAAATATAAAAAAACTGGTTAAATAGGTTACGTTAGGTTAGGGTTAAGGAACTATTTTCAAAGAGATGTTGAGTTGACTCGATTCTGAGTTGGCATGGAACCAATTTGTGGCGCGGCGCGTATGGCGTGGCGTCAGACATGAACTCGAAGCCGAGTATGAAATTCAACCACGCAGACGCTACCCTATTAATACCTACTGTTCGATAATGAAAAACTAAAGGTAGATATTACGCTCTTTCTTTTGTTGTAATTCTGGAGGATGTGGGGAGAGGAAGACTATGTATAAAAACCTCATTAATATTAAGGGGGACGACTCAGGGGGGGGGGGGGGGGGCTCAGCTTAGGTAATGGTTCTTTGTATCCGGTGCCTGCCGGCTACACTAAAACTAAACGTTGAAAACCGCATGAATTTAACTAATGAATTTAACTAATTTATTATCCAAACTCTTTGAATTAGTCTAACATCAAATTTTATGGTTTAAAAGGATTCTATTTTATTATCCAAAGTGTTCTAATTATTCTACCATGAAATGTTATGTTTTTAAAGGTTTTTATTATCCAAAGTATTTGAATAAAATTACTCTCAATTTTTACTCCTATATTACTCCTAATTTACCACCACTAGCAAAATGTAAGAACTTTGTATGGATCAACTTAACATGATCACTCAACTTAATATTGATACAGAAACATTTAACAACTCAGAACACACTTTTGACAAAGCGACAGATTGTAATTTACTGTTCACAGAAAAACACAACTAAAACATAATATCCCAAAACATTAGAAGTATTCGAAAGAACTTCGATAATTTCTCGATCCTCCTAAACGAAATAAACATAAGCTTCGACATTATTATCTTGACTGAATGCTGGTTAGATGACTCGTACACAAACCTAAACTTAAAGGACTATACAACTCTCCATTCCACAAAACATCTAAATCAAAACGACGGTATAGTAATCTTTGCCAAAGATTCACTAAACTCATCAATAACCGAAATCAACCTAATCGAAGCAAACTGTATCCAAATCTCCCTCGGATCAGACATCTCCATATTTGCCGTCTACAGACCCCCATGCTATAACAATCTCTCACCTTTCTTCAACTCCCTAAACAAACTTCTCGAAAAAAATTAAAAAAACACAACAATTAATTATTGCAGGGGATATGAATATTAACTTACTAAACGGGCAACCAATAACCACAGAATACTTAAGTCTACTTACTCACTATGGATTAAATTCAACAATCAACTCACCAACAAGAATTACGCCAAACTCTGAATCCTGTATTGACCATATATTTGTTAAAACTAGGAAAAAAACATCTTCATCCATTATTCGATCAACGGTCACAGATCATTTCACTACTACACTAAGCATACATCTTAACAAGAAACAAAAAGATGAAAAAAACAACTCCGTACAAGACAAAATCAATTTTAAGTCCCTAATAGAGGACATACATAATGAATCTTGGTCAAATGTAATAAATGAACCCGATCCAAACAACGCGCTGAACACATTTATGACCACAGTTGGAACCTATATTGCTAAACATACAACAAAAAATACCCCGAAAAACTACTCACATAAAGAAAAAAAAATAACACCCTGGATCACGAAAGGATTAGTAAACAGCATTCATAAAAGAGACACAATGCACATGCAAGTACGCTAAAAACCCATATGATGACAAACTAAAAAATAATTACCTGCTATATAGAAACCTTTGTAATAAATTAATCAAACAAGCCAAATACAAGTACTACAAAAAAGAAATAAAATCCGCCAAAAATGACCCCAAAAAAATCTGGAAAATCGTCAAAGATATTACTTTCTCCAATACGAAAAAAGACTCGAAGGTCAAAGTACTGTTAATAAATGGAAACAAAACCCTTACAAAAAATGAACCTGGTAAAATAGCAAATTTTATTAACTCCCAATTTGCAAAAGTTGGATCTAACTTGGCTGAAAAAATTCTTTTAAAAAACGGCACAACAGAAGACTCTTTAACCAAACTATCCTCTACCATGCAACCAAATCATTCGTTTTATGCTCACAAAATAGGTACAAAGGAAATATCGGATTTAATTATTTCTCTCAAACCAAATTGCGCTGTGGGCCCAGATAACCTCTCCAATCATATACTGATTACTCTCCGAGAACATATACTTATACCACTTCAACATATTTTCAACCAAAGTTTCAGCCTCGGCTTTGTCCCCGATCATCTAAAAATAGGTTGTATTACTCCAATACATAAATCGGGAGACAAAACGCTGATCTTAAATTACAGACCAATCACTCTCCTAAATTCGCTATCGAAACTACTAGAAAAAACTATGAAAAAAAGACTGCTCGCATACCTTGACAAACACAAACTGATCTCCACCCGTCAATTCGGGTTTCGGGCAAAAATGGGAACAGAAGACGCCTTATCGGAACTAACCACCTACATAGTGAAAAACCTAGATGGCGGTTCAAAGCTGTTAGGAGTGTTCTTAGACCTAGCAAAAGCTTTCGACACCATCTCACACAAATTACTCCAACAAAAACTCAAAAACATTGGCATAATAGGTCCACCACTAAAATGGTTCATCAGCTACATTGAAAATAGACAAAAAATTGTAAAAATCAATAATCAAGAAAGTGACAAAGTAGGCAACAGGTATGGAGTACCCCAAGGCAGCGTCTTAGGTCCCATACTGTTTCTCATCTACAACTGTTTCTCATCCCATACTGTTTCTCATCTAACAGTCTAACTGAGATAAGCCTAGGGAACATAGAGTACAAAGTTTTCAGTTATGCAGATGACACTGTAATTTTATTCAAAGCCCAATCATGGGAAAAAGTCTTCAAAAACACGGAAGCAGGGATGACTGAAGTAAATAAATGGCTAATAAATAATCTACTGACACTAAATATTTCTAAAACAAAATACTTAACTTTCAGTAAAACATTAGCTGGTCAGCCAGATAGTCGCCCACAACTACATCTTCACCCCTGCACAGTTACCTCATTAACTAACTCACGCTGTGTTTGTGACAAAATTGATTATGCGCAAAATATTAAATATCTCGGTTTAACTGTTGACAATAACTTAAAATGGGATCTCCAAATTAACCTAATTACAAAAAAAAAGGAAACTCTCTTACATCTTCAAAACAATTCGAAATATTATGTCACTACCTCAGCTAAAAAATATATATTATGCACTCTGTCAAAGTATTCTAATGTATGGTATTTCAGTATGGGGAGCAGCAGCAGAGACTCACCTGAAATCACTTAAAATTAATCATAAAACAATAATCAGAATTATGTTTAGAAAGCCTTATCAACATCCGACAGAACAGATAATGATCAACAATAACCTATTAGACATAAATAAACTATTCATAAAGAAGATCATCTACAAAAACTGCATAAAAATATCACCACACTTCATAACTCACTCGCAATACACAAGAGCAAACACACACAATCAACTACAAGTACCATATATCAATTCAAATCTTGCAATAAAACATGAATCTTACTTGGCACCATATATATTCAATAAGTTTGTAGCCCAAACAAAGACCAACGTCGCATCTAATAATTTGAACTGGGTTTTCAAAAGATTTTTAAACTGGTTGAATGTCAAGGAAAGAAGAGAGATAAGTAATATTCTTAATATCTAATATTATATATTTTCTATTTTCTACTCTGTTTTTAAATTATGATTTTCCTCTTATTTTTTATTATTATTTTTACTATAATATATATGTTTCTTTTTTTTTCTTTGTTTTACCACTTATTTGTTTTTATGTAATTAGAAATTGTTAGTTACCAGCCTCAGAACAGACTTTGTCTAGTGAGGAGGGTAAGGAAAAAAAAATCATGTTGTACATAACTAATAATAAATAAACGCCCGGGCTGCCGGTACTGAATTGAAATTGAATTGAAAATGTTAACTAACTAACTAACCATCACGCCGTTTCTCCGCAGGGGTAGTCAGAGAGGATGGACCGCCAAACAAATCGATCTTGGCACACACTCCTTGCCTCGTTGACATTCATACATCGACTCATACATGCTCTTCTATTATTCCGACTCCTCACATGGCCCGACTCAAGTATCTGATTCACTTGGCCGTGGCCATGTCTTCCCCGGGCGTCCCCGACTTCTTCTACCATTCACACGAGCATCATATATGCTCCTTTCACTACTTTCCTCGTTCATTTGCTCTACATGCCCAAACCATTTGAGCGTTCCTTTCTTAATCTTGCTCATTTACGCTTACATCAGCCTTGCATTCTTCGCGGATCTCCCTGAAATACATTAACCAAGAATATTTTAGTGCGCAGTACATGTGACAATGACTTCACACATTCAACATAATTTATACATTTGATGGACACTGTTTGATGGACACTTATGATGGACACTGTAATCCGGCCCGCCACGCAGTATGTGGGCGGACGTATCTGCACACCCGGTTAAAACTCACCCCATGAACCCGGACACCCTTGCTAAGTCACCAAACGTGGCAAACCTATAGCAGAGGTGTTGGTTAACCAATAAATGGTTCCTCTTAAAGTATGTTGTCTATTAAATTAAATGACAAAGCAAACAATTCGCTCCTGGGTTTATCTTGTGAATATTAAATCATTGGCCAAACATTACAAAATGTATGCAAAGCTTCAAATGTATGATTTATGCAGGGGAACCTTAAATATATTATTCACGCCTAGATTGTATGGAAAACAGAGCAACAGGCAATTGTGAGTAAATTCGGTATATTCAGTGTAATTCTTAGGTGGTTGGAAGATCGCTGAGGCGTGTGTGTGTAAAACCATATATGTTGATAGCACGGAAATGGTAATGAGAAAGATTTGTAATACCTACCCTAGAATATTAGTACTATCTTCAACACCAGTAATATATTGGCAGTATTTAATAATAATAATAATATTTGAATGATTTGTATTGCGCCGTTTTAGTGAAAAATCACCTCAAGGACTCTGTACAAACTTATAATATATTTATACATTCTTACTTCTAACTACAAACTAGACAAACAATTATAACAACTTATGGCTGAAAATTGCTTCCACCGGTTAATCGAGCACTAATATAAAACTATACTTATGTACAATGATTTGACCAATGAACGCGATGCTGCATAAAAATGTACATATATTGTTTTATTTTTAATCTGTACAGGCAGAAAATATACAGGACCATACATACTTACCTGGTAGGCCACTTGAGATTAACACTGTTTATTGTTTATTTATAGAAATTTAGGTAGGTACAGTTCGCACGCAGTTTACTTGTATTGGCTGGCAACTCTGGCGAAGGAAGGAGAGGAAGTTCTGGGAAGGAAATAGGTACAATGGGGTGGATAAGAATCTGGGGGTTAGTATGGCCAGGAGTGACGGACCTAAGACCTCACCCCTGCAACCGCGTTGCAAGGCGATTGATCGAGAGTGTACGGCTGGAGAGGTGTAAGTCAGGTCTCCCTCAACCAGTTTCTCCCGATCAGGCCCGCCACGCAGTGGATGGGAAAAGGCATTGGCCGCCAAGACGTAGACAAACCTCACCCCATGAGCCCGGGCACCCCTGCTAAGTCACCAAACGTAACAAACCACTTGGGGTGACCTATGGCTTAGGAATAGCCAGGTATTTACATAACTTTCTCGTTCTCATCTCCTTTTCCCCAACTACCTTCAGCCTCACAACGTACCCCAATTGAGGATACCCAAGTCATAGATACTGCGCGGAATTAATATTTAAAAAAAATCGAAGCATACTATGAAGTCTCCAGTTGTTTCCCAGAATATAAACACTTCATCAAATTTCAAAGTCAATTTCCTAGTTCTGTGAAAGTTCTATTGAAGTTCTGTTAATATTTCAGTTACTTGAAACGACTACTACCCCAAATGATTTAATTAATAGATGTTTATCTTACTAACCTAACATTTAAACGGCCCAAAATAATTGAATTTCTCTTAATAATGCCTAACGTTAACATTTCGTTTGACTTTTCCTCTTACTAACACAATGAACTTCCAATGCATCAGGCCTGGAGCCCTGGATTGCTAATGCTGCGGTTATATTTATAAAGATGAAGATGAGGAAGGGGTAGGAAGGGAGAGGAAAAGGGCAAGGGAAGGTCCTAAGCCGGGGTGATTGCGCGGTTTCTACCGTAACGCAATTTCCTCTCCTTTGGTCCAATATCCTGCCTCTTTCTGTGATAGAATGGGGTGCTGAACCGACTAGCTTACTCAAGAATGTTGAATAGAGTATTCTATTATAACGTTTTATTTATCGTTGTATAAATATTATTAACTCTTATCCCTTTCCTTATAGGGGCGGTGTAAATATTACGCGGAGTGTAACGCCGGAATAGTGAAAAACTTTACTTATTACTACGTATGGTTAAACCGGTCGACGAAGCAAGGCGCACCGTATCCTCACTCAAAAAGAAGAAGATGGAGAGATATGTCATTACGAATGTTAGAGTGAGCGCGCTTATATTAAAAACGATAAAATTGAAGCGAAAATTGTGAAAATGTTTAATAAAACACGATTCGTTTAAAATAGAGCAAAAATCTCTTGGGGGCTGTCTGAAACAGCATTTATTGAAACACTGTGAATTTTTTCGTACATATAACTTGTAAAATAACTGAAACAAACGTGTTTATTATAATTTTCGGAGCATACATTGCGATTTTTTCTAGGGAATTTCACATAATTTGCGTTTCTGCGTGGGGAATGTATAGATAGATATTATCTTAAAAAATAACATATATTTTTTGAAGAGCTTAAAATCTTCAAATGTTTAAGGGCCATTAACCAGCCTGCGGCTGAAAATTCAAATTTCATCGAAAGATGGTGTTACGATCAAACAGGGCGGTTCCAATGAGAAAGATGAATTATTCTCCGTACCAGCTTTTTTAAATAATAACTCAATATAGATTTTATTTCATTCAAAATTTGCTTTAATTTATACCTACATCCAAAAGTGCTGAAAGGCGTGATGATTAAACTATTAAAATTATGTGGTTTTTGTAATTATTTTTTGATCATAAGTATTTATTTTTTTTCAATAATGTCTAAGCAAAATAAGAATGTACAAAAAATCTTAATCTTAACGGTATTGTTTGTAAGACCGTAAATAAACAGACAAACTGAAGTACTTTCGTTTCAAAACACGTGCGCGGATCTTTTTTTTAATGATTTTATTTAAACTAAAATTTAAGTTCTTTAAACCCCAAATTTTCACCCGGCATTTAGTATTTTTTGTGGACAAATTTAACCGTCGTTCGTATTTCAAACACAACGAAATAATTTATGTTGTTGATTGAAAGATGGAGCTACGTCCGCCTCATCGAACTTTCATCCACACGTAGAAATAATTTGTATGGCTGAACAACGTTTCCGGGTCAGCTAGTTACTTTATAAAAAAAAATTAAGGATAACTAAAAAAAAAAATCATTGGAAATTTAAGAACGCTTCTATAACTTTAAAAAAATATTATTTTATGGATAAGATCTTCTGTGACAGTTTACTTTGATCACTTTTTTGCAAAAAATCGACCGTTTGAGAATGCGCGCTAGAATTTGAGATGTTGACTGATTTTCGCATAAGAGTCTCATCTCTGTCCGAACCCAGTAAAACAAGATGGCATCCCCAAATTATCTTGTCATTATACAAAGCTAAAGCTATTTCAAGCGAATTTTGGATTCTGAATAGTTCTTTCACCATGGCGATATTTAGGACCTAAGCAAACAACTCAAAGGAGCTCGTTAGGACGAATGGATTCATACGTTCTTCACTCCTGGACACAGATTCCTACCCACAACTTTTCCTTCCTCCGCACAACATCCCCGAAGATGAAATTGGTCTTGAGAGTTTTTTTCCTCAGGGCCTCCTGTATGGAGCTACTGTAAAAAAATATTGTGTAACTAATTTGACATCGATAATGTGATAGTTTGAGCTTGGTAGCATAGATGCCAATATTGCTAGTAGCTCATTGGCTTATATAGTTCTGCGATAGATGTCTCTGGTATATAGGTTTTCACCTCCAGCTCTGAAGCAAGGTAAGCAAAATATAGGTTAGGTTATGTCTCTCAACAGAGAGATGGAGATTGGTCTTCTAACACTCGTTTCCGATTATAAGAGTATCTGATTGAAATAAAGACTATAACCCTCACTAATAAACGTATTTTAAATTTTACACAATTAAAAACGATTTACGATACACACATGATTGTTGTGTTATGTGATATTTAATGCACTTTTAAAGCTGAGAGAAAGTGTTTTTATTAGCAAGAACCAATTACAACGAACTGGCGCAGCCGGTAGATTGAATTGTTATTTACCTGCAATCAATATTATCCAGCGTTGATGAAGCTTGGGTACCTTCGCGCCGCCTACGATACTAATAAATAATGGCGTATGTCATTCGAACTCACTACATTTCCTGAATAATATTTAGATTATACGAGCGAGTTCCCGGCATGTGTTCCAACGCCATATAAAGAAATAAATGGTTTCTCCCTACGTGTCCTTTCCCATTCCTTCCGTTTTCCTTCCATTCCCCCCCCTCCCTTCCCGCCCTCCTTCCCTCCCTGCGGCTCAACAACGTGAAATCCACTCATTTTTCAAACAACTTGCACGTCACCTGTTGCTAATTTTGTATACAAATTTCACAGTGTTAGAGCTCAGCAGTATATATGAATCAAGAGCTGCGCACAATAAGTCACCAGAATTTCCATCGTAATCGGATGGATAGCAAAGGAAATAATTTCATAATATACTATTATTATATATAAACCATTGCGGGCATGCGGACAACAAATCCCCAAAGTTTCATCGCAATCGGATTAATGATTTAGGAGCGATAAGGAATGACAAAGAAATATTCATTTTTATATGTTGAGATTAAATTATTTTATCTAATTTTGTCGCGCTTGGTATTTTGTCCGACGCACGGACCCGAATACTTTCTCCCTCACACGCATAGCGCTGTTTCGCTAGGCGACTATCGCCTCGCTTCGCGGCCGAAAAGACACCCCATTGGCATTGGCCCGAGCTACCCCCACCCCCCGTCGCCAGCCGGCCACAGCAGGCCCTACCCTGCCCTAAAGGGTATATAATACAGTAAAAAAAAAACAAAACATCTCTCAACTAAAGGCATCTGCGCCATAGCAGCCATCTGCAACGCGTCACTTCGCCTGCTTGCTTTCCTAAGAATTTTAAAAAAGCTGACGTAATTTTAATTCCCAAACCAGGCAAGGATCCATTATTAACAGAGAATCATCGGCCAATTAGCCACCTTCCATGCCAAGATAAAATCCTGGAAAAAGTAATTCTAGCAATAAAAGTAAATTCTTGCCAGACTTTCAACACGGTTTTAGAGCAGGTCATTCCACCTCTCACCAACTCCTACGTGTGGTGGAACACATCACGGAGGCATTCAATATCAAGAAAAAAACAGTAATTCTCTCACTCGACGTTAGTAAGGCTTTCGACAAAGTCTGGCATAACGGCCTCTTATATAAATAATAATAAATAAATAAATAATAAATAAGTGTTTATTCCAGTATGTGGGGAGGAGAGTGCAATCCCACACATTCCATAAGGGTAATATACACATACATGTACAAAGTATTTGAAAGGAAAAAAAGAAAAAGAAGGTGGATATGAATGTACACGAAACAAAAAAAAGATAATAAGCTAATAGTAGTAAAAGGAAAAACAAAAGAAATAATAATATTAAGCTTTCAGGATTCTGTGAGCACGTAAGGAGCCTGTATTTTTCTCCAGTGTGCATCAATACTGGATGATGGACTGAGGCGGGCTTCCATGACGAGGATGTTTCCAGAGCTGGTTATCCTTTCCCTAATTCCTGCCACCCTGGATCTAATAAGGGCTGCAAAGCCAGGAACTCGCCCCTCCGTGAACATCCATCCGGGAAGCGCTGCAATATCTGGGGAGACCAAACATTATGCGGAAGGCGTTGTTATACTGAACCCGAAGTCTTTCTATACTACTCTTCTTGTAGTTTGCCCAGAGTTCACACGTATACAGTGTTGCGCAGAAGGAAAGGAAGAGCGTCCTTTTTACAGCAGTACTGCAAAGGCGGAACCTTCTACTGAGCATGTTAGCTTTTACACTGAGAGCTCTTCTTTGCCTATCGATGTCGTCATCGTCCATCAGATTACTGGTGATAATGTGTCCAAGGTATTTAGTTCCTTCAGTCACCTGCAGGTTCACACCATTCAGGGTAGCTGGAGGAATATTTTTTGGTCCTTGTCCATATCTTACGACCAGTAGAGCCGTTTTAGTGGGGTTGTATTGCATGTTTGTTTCTTCAGCAAACTCTTCGCAGATCTTTAAAAAAATACGTAGGCCCCTTATGGATGGTGCCATCAATACCATGTCGTCCGCATAACTGATGTTGTTCAGAAACTGTCCTCCAATTTGGCAGCCTACCCATGCATTGTTTAGCCTGTCGGTGAGTTCGTCCATGTACAGGTTGAACAATATCGGGGACATGCATCCTCCCTGTCTAATGCCGCTCTTCAGGAGGAAAGGTTCGGAGAGTCCATCTTTCCACCTTACTAAGTTTTCCTGCTGTCTATGCCACGAGTCGAGGATATGTATCACCGCCGGTGATATGCCTCTTTCCCTTAGTTTACCCCATAGTAGAGGGTGAGAAACCCTGTCGAAGGCCTTGCTCAGATCTAGAAAACATGCGTAAGTGGTGGTCTTTTTATTCCTGTAGTATTCCAGGGTTCTTTTCACAGTAAATATAGCAGTATCGGTAGACGTTTGCTTTTTGAAGCCCATTTGGTTGTCCTTAGTTTCCAAGATGGGACCGATCTGGTTTAGTAGTAGACGTTCGAATAATCGTGCGATGGTGGTGGCAATTGAAATCGGTCTGTAGCTACCCTGGGAGGTAGAGTCCAACGATTTTGATTTGAGAATGGGAGTTATTATTGTTCTTGTCATGTCAGTTGGTAGGTATCCATTCTTTAAGATGTCGGTAAACAGACTCGCCAGCAGTTGAAGAATTGGTCCTCCAGCGTGTTTGATGTGTTCGATACTCAATCCGTCGTGACCTGCTGATTTTCCAGCTTTCATGTATCTCAGAGCGGTGTTGACCATGTCTGCTGTGATCAAAAGGCCACTGTCTTCATTTAGGATAGGACTAGGTGGTGGTTTGCTTGCGGTGTTCGGTGAGGTCGGAGTAGAGATGGAGAAGTGATCTGCAAAAATGTTAGCAATTGCTTTAGTGTTTGTTTCTCCATTTATGTTGCACGGAATTTTACATTTCACGTTGCAGTGTTTATTTGTCTTCAGCCAAAACTGTTTGAAATCACGACTATGTAAATCTCCTGCTATTTTGTCCATTTGAATTTGCTCACAGTCGTTTTGGCATTTTTTCAGTGCTAGTTTGAACGCAGCACGCTTTAATTTTCGTTCATCCGCAATTGAGCCCTCATGAGGCCTGCCATTTTCGATCCATATCATCATTGCACGTCTTGATTCTATGTATTTTTGTGCGACAAAATCATTCCATCCACAGATTTGTTTACGTCGTTGCAATCTTCGTTTACGATTGTTAAATACTGCAATCGCGGCGCTTCGCAGGGCCTCTATAATATTTATTTATTTATTTATTTATTTCAAAAACATACGGCACAACATGTACCATTGACATAATTATATTTATATATATTATAATACAATAACATAAGAAAGTGACATATAAATGTAAAGTTAAATATAAAAACAAAAGGTAAAAGAAAGGAGTTAAGGTAAAGAGTAGTAAATAGAATTATGATGTATAAAATGAAAGTTTAAAGTAAAAGTGTAAACTATAAAATATAAAGTATAATGTAAAAGTAAAAAGTTAAGATAAAAAGTTGAAAGGCAGGAAATAACATAAACTTTAAGTTACCTTTGTAAATAATATAAAGTACAAAAGTTATAAATATAAAAAAAGTATGACAAGTAAACAGTAAGAAATGCTCTTAGGAGCCAAATATTGAAGATAACCAAAATTTAAAAAAATATATATAATAAATAAAAGGAAGGTATTACGGAGTATACAAAGCGATATGAAAAATAGGTACCTATGATATGTTTCTAAGCCATAGGTATTAGAGTGCATACGTAGGACATAATATTATGGTTACATGATTATACTTATTATTTATTATGTAGTACTAGCAGATAAATTTTGTCTAATGCATCTTTTGTATGATAACAGACTTTCGGCATGATCGATATGAGCAAATTCATTACCTAAAGTGTGTAAACGATGTATTATTGAATTTTGTTCTGCATTACTGAGAGTGTTGTTGCAATAATAAGGTGTTTTGAGTCGAGTTGTTCTACTAGGTACATGATAATTTATTAACGATACCAATTCAGGGGAGTCAAACCAGTTATTGTTTATTTTAAATACGTGTATACAGTGTCTTAATGTTAGCTCGAGCAGGGTTGTCACTTCTCTCGTACCGTGTAAGACCTTGTTTAATTTTTTGTAGAAAAACTTGTGAGTTTCGAGTATAACTATGGATATCGCGTTCATTTTTGGGATTCCAAGTTGCACGGTCGGTTTCTATACATGCATAAATTTCGGTTTTCGGTATTCCTTCTGTTTGTAAGGTCAATTCGAGAGGCCTGTGATCGGTGCAGTCCACGTCGTAGTGTATTTTCATATCTGAAATCTGTTTGAAGATATTTTTTGTCACCAAACAGTGGCCTAACCACCTGGTGGTGTGATGCGCGTCACTGATATACGTGTAAGAGGTTTCTGGTAATATTACGGTATCAGCGCATGTAAGATCATATTCTTGACAGAAAGATTTCAGTTCATTTCCGAAGAGTGAGTCCGGATGTGCATTGAAATCTCCGATGATTACGGAGTTGGTGTAATCTTTTTCATCAATAATTGCTTGCAAGGCCGCAAGACTGTTAACGTACTCTTCGAAGTGATCTGTTGTGCAAGTTGGCATGTACACGGTGAAAATGCATAAATTTTCGGAATTTAGGCCTAATTCAATGCCCGCCATGCGGCAATTATTCAACGGGATCGTGGCAGCCCTGAGACATTGCCTGTATAATACACCCACTCCTCCGTGTGGCCGGCCGACTAACGGGCCCATCGATATATCAATTGCGGAAGTTCCCAAGCCATTGTAATCTGGATGTATATGGGATAAGAACTCTAAATCCGACGGGAGTAGCCACGTTTCTTGAATTAGAACAATATCATGTGTATCGCACAGATCATAAATGAATTTTTCTGAACTGCACGTTAAATGTACTCTCTTGGTTATCCATTAAGACTTATTCAACTAATTGCCAGCTACCTAAGAGATAGATCCTTCAAAGTCAAGATATAAAATGTATTCTCCACATCCCGCCTCATATCAGCTGGGGTCCCACAAGGCAGCCAACTCTCACCATCCCTATACAACATCTATTGTAGCGATATTCCTAAACACGTGGATCATCATAATGTTAAAATCAAACAATTTGCGGATGACACTAACATCATTTCTAGCTCAACTGTCGAGGCCACTGCTACACGCCGCGTACAGATACAAACCACTCTAACCGAAAAGTGGTGTAAAAAATGGAGAATATCTATTAACCCGACTAAAAGCGCCGCGACCGTTTTCTCAAAGACACGGCCAAGTCGGCCCCCATTCGTTAGACTGTTTGGGGAAAATGTTCCATGGGAAAAGTGAATTAAATACCTAGGTGTAACGCTAGACTCCAAGCTCACCTGGAAAAAACACATAACTGGAAAAATTAAAGCAGCTAATAAATGTCTATCTTCACTCTATCCAATGATGGGGAAAAAAGTCGTTTATCAACGGACAACAAATTACTTTTATATAAAACAACCATAAGGCCTGGCTTCACCTATGCTTGCCCCGTTTGGGGGCATGCGGCCCCCAGTCTCTTAGAGAAGATTCAAATATTTCAAAATAAAACCATTAGACGTGCTTTAAATGCGCCTAAATGGAGTAGAATTTCTTCTCTCCATAACGACTCCAACATTCGTTGACAAAGGACTTCATTTTCTCAAAAGCAACTAAATTTTACGCCGGCCTACCCGGCCACCCAAATCCTACGATAAATACGCTCGCGAAATATAGCAAAAATGATAATTTTAAATATAGAAAACCCAAGATAGTCCTCCGGAAGGAATAAAAAAAAACCTGCATACATAGTCGCAGTATAGTTTTAATCTCACTTTCAAACCAACCATAATAATAATATATCAGTAAAGTATCTATAGATAATCCAATATAATTATGTTCGAGTCAGTAAACTCATGTTTAGGAACTATGAAAAATATATCAATCAAAAGTCAAAAGTATTAAATCAGAGTAGCCGGACTCCTGGTTAAACTAAGCAACAGCATCCTAGTGGTCAGTTCGCGCTGGGCATTCCTAACCCAACTCAGAGACCGCGGGTCCTATATACGATAGTGTAGCGGGTCCTATATAGATACGGGTAGCTAAAATACGCTTTACAGCCTTACTAAAAAAAATCACAGCGCGGAAAGAAACCTGTGTTATTGCAATAACATAAATAAACCCCGTAAAAGCGAAAACACGATATATTAGTAATAACTTTCTTGCGTGATCACGTTGTAAAAATACGTTTAATGTATTTTAGATCTGACAACGTTGTAATTTTTTATAATTTACTTATGAAATTGTTTGTTTTCATTCGCACCCGCTAGGTGGCGACGGTTAGTGCGCATGCGCATTTGTCCTTCGCGCTGGAAAAAATTAAAGCCGCAAAAAACTTTGGCTCCGCGGATGTGTTTTAATTTTACTTATATGTGATAATTATTTATATAATAATGACCAATGCACTTTTATATTCAAATAATTAATTTATTTGGTGTTTTTTTGAGAGGTTTTACATCAGTTTTAACCGGGTTCATGGGGTGAGGTTTGTCTAGGCACTGAAGGCGGATGACCAGGACACACTAAACCCCAGATTCCTACCCACCCCTTAAACCCTTTTCCTTCTCAGAACTCTCCTCTCCTTCCTTTCCCCAAAAACCCCCCACACAGCATCCCTAAAGATGACATAGGCCCTGAGGGAAATTATTTTCCTCAGGGCCTCCTGTGTGGAGCTCATGTAAAAAAAAAAAATCAAATTTGCAAAATAATCGTACTTTGAATGTCGAACTGTCAGGAAATTGTTTTATAGGTTATTTAAAAAAAATAATTTACATTATGTGGTATTTATATTTTGAGAATTTATTTAAAGTTATGTTTTTGATATAACTTAAATATCTAAAACACGTGTTGGTAAACGTATCAAAGAAATTAACGTCTTAAGATGAGCAAGCAATGCATTAGAATTTTTTTTATTGCTAATTTTTTGAAATTAAAACCAAAGTGAACTTTTTTTTTTTCAATTTTTTATTATATGAAACAGAAAAAAAGTGAGGAGACATTTTTCTTCCAAATTCATTATAAAATATTTTTAAAATTTTGTTTTTTTATAAATTTTTCTACACTTTCATCAAAAATGTTTGGTAAGAAATTTTTTTACATTTTTTTCCGCGTTTGAATCTTAAAATATGGCAGTTTTATAAACCTAAAGTTTATTTCAAATACACAAATCGAAAATCTAATTTTATCCAGTTTTCATAAATGGTATTTGTTTTTACGACACCTTCAAAAATAAGAAATATATACAACATTCAAAATACTTTGGAAAAATTCCAAGTTTCGTTCGGACATCAATCGTTAAAACAGAGATAAACTACCCTCTCAGGCCGTGTAAACAATGTGTATTTCTTTCAATGAACAATTTTTTAATTAGTAATGTTTTCACATCCGAGGCCGTTTGTCAATTAAATAAAATTTTCACTGGGTTTTTTAGTAAGGATGTTAGTGTTTAGTGAGGACAATAGTGAACTTTGTTTAAACTCTCAGTGACTCTATTTTAGTGCTAAACTGTTCTGTACTCTTCGTTTCTATTATAAGTTGTGAACCCTATCTAAGATAAATAAACTGGACATTGCCTAAACGACTATTTTCTTATATAAATACCCGCCACAAATTTAATTATTCTTGTAATGTAATAAAAAAGCTTTAAAATAAGATATCTCATTTCAATCCAAGATAAAGGGTTTTAAGTACCAGCTTCGCATAAATCTGACAGTGCCTATTCCGCGATAAAACCAGGACACCCGTCATATTCCAGGATATACAGAATGTATCAGAACCTCCCCAACAGACGTTAACTAGGATTGCTGTGCTTTTTTTGGTAAGAACATAACCTTTTGGTCTCCAATTATTATAATATTTTTTAATGTGACCGGTTACGTGTCTTACCCCATCTAATAATCTCAGCAATAATAATAATCTCATAATAACTCTATCTAATAATCTCAGCAAAATGTTAATTAAAAGCAAGTTTTGAATAAAAATTAAGGGTAATACAAGAGAGAGTAGTATAGTTTCACATCTATTATATATGGATGATATAAAATTATTTTCAAATATTGAATCAAATTTAGAGAAAATGATTAAGGTAGTTAAAATTTTTTCAGATGATATTAAAATGACTTTTGGTTGAGATAAATGTACAACGATCGCCGTCCGAGTATACATTTAGGCATAATCAGGTTTTAAAAATAATTCACCAAAGTTTGGTAATTAAACATAACTTGATTGACTGCCGTAATATAGTACCATTTTATGAATATGAACCAAATTCATTTTTAGAAAATGAATTTTATAAAATATATTATGATAAAACTGTTCTAACAGACAGAACAATTAGTCATAATAGACCTGATATAGTTTTACACGACAAAATTAAAAAAAATAACTTATATCATTGATGTAGCTATTCCAAATTCTTGTAATATTCAAAAAACTGTTTCTGAAAAAATAAGAAAATACACAGATTTAAGAAATGAGATTAAAAGAATTTGGCATTCGCAGAATATAAAAATATTACCATTTGTTATTTCGGCTACTGGCATTATACCCAGGTCTCTCATTCAAAATTTAGGCATATTAGATTTGTCAAAGAATTTATATATAAAAATGCAAAAATCAGTCACTTTAAAGACATGTAGGATTACAAAAGATTTTTTTTAATATTTCTATTGAGGGATCAGTAGGATTTATAGGTTCAATTAGGAATTCCACAGAGCCGAACCCTCTGATATGAAAATATCTGGAGTCGGTGAATTATTTTCCCATTTGGTCTCTGGTAGGTTGACATGTTGTTCTTGGATTGTTTTGTATTTAAATAATACTTATATAGTGCAATTACATAGCGTGAATTGACCAGATGATCATTTGGGAAGTGTGTGAAAGGGTTTAGTTTTTCCTGTGGGGAAAATTAAACCCGGACATATAAATCTGGTGCGTAAAATATATAGTAATCTCATAATAACCCCATCTAATAATCTCAGAATTAATAATAATCTCATAATAACCCCATCTAATAATTTCAGCGGTAATAATAATACGATTATAACCCCATCTAATAATCTCAGCGTAGAAAATATAAAAAATTGAACTTCAAAATTTGTAGGCTGGCAATCCCAATTTACCTGTAAAATATTCTCTTAAAATGCAGAACATCGTATACACATTTAAAGATACATTTTTTTGTTCCTAAAAAAAATTAAATCGAGGAAGCACTGTTGTTAAGGTATCTACATAATGACAAAATTTGATTAAATTGTGTTCTACAAAGTGATTGGCTTCCATTTAATTAAAAATAAATTTGAATTTAACAGTAGGTAGAAAGGAAGAATCATTAATGGTGAGTTTAGTTTCACCACTTTTAGATCTGAATGAGTTAAACATATTCAGATCTAAAATTAGAGACATGATCTAAAGCCTGGACAATGCTAGTAGGTACTTAAGCTAATATTAAATAAATGTGAGCAATTTCTAAAGTGTGCTTTATATTTTATTACAATATCGTTATTCTTCACTATGTTACATAAATTTGTAAAGATATACTAATAATATACCTATATTCAATTCTAATTTTGAGATCAGTTGAACGAAAAAATTTTTTTTTCACTTTCATGCCTTTTTAATTTTTAATAAAAATGTAGGTTACACAGCTTTAGATTAACACCATGATTATATTTTTAGTATTGCCATTTGGCCGACAGTGGCGCCCTCCTATGTTTTCTACTCTCATTTGACAGACTGTAATAATAATAATTTCGACCACTGGCATTATACCTAGCTCCCTCATTTAAAATTAAGGCTTGTTAGACTTGTCAAAGAATTTATACATAAAAATGCAAAATCAATCATTTTAAATTCATGTAGGATTACGAAAGATTTTTTAAATATTTATAAAGGATCAGTAGGATTTATCGGTCCAGTTTTACCGAACCGAACCCTCTGATATGAAAATATCTGGAGTGGGTGAATTATTTTTGACATGTTGTTATTGTATTGTTTTGTATTTATTATACTTGTATAGTACACTTGCATAGCGTGGATTGACTAGATGATCATTTGTGGAAAAGTGTTTGGAAGGGTTTAGTTTTTCCTGTGAGGAAGATTTAACCCGGACGTAAAGTCATAAAAAAAATCAGCAACATTAATAATCTCATAATAACCCCATCTAATAACCTTAGCAATAATAATAATCTTTTTAGATGGGGTTATTATGAGATTATTAAAGTTGCTGATATTACTAATAATCTCATAATAACCATTATGTAATATTATGATAATAACCCCATCTAATAATCTCAGCAATAAAAATAATTTCATCGGAAAAGTTTCAAGTTGAAACACCGTGTACACTGTATTTCAACGGCCTTTTTTCGATATACCTATAAATCTTTGTCTGGCCCTGACAGATGTCGCCTGACTGCCTGATGACAAGATGGGAGTGGAGGGGTGTGAAGGGGGGGAGGGGGGGGGGGGGGGTAACTGTGACAATACGAAACGCAATCGACTCGAACAAAAAGTTAGGATAGCTTATGCACTTTATAGAAAACTAGCGTAGAAAATCCAATACTTCTCCCTTTCACAGCCAGACTTGAATCACGTGAGCTTTTAGACTGAACTCCATTTATTTTACATTTATTTACCAAGTTTCTAGTTTCTAGTCTCATCAACAGATTTTGTCTATAGCATAAAACTTCATTCGGGATTTTTAAAACCCTTCGAATTGTAAAAATATTTCTATATTGTTTTTGACAGAAAACTCTTTTCTATTGAGAAGAGTATTGTTTTTTACGTTAAAAATTCGCTATTCTTTGGGGACGCGAAAGAAAATGGTATTAGGGGTGGGTAGGAATCTGGGGTCAATGTGTCCAGGAGAAACGGACATATGAATCCATACCTCCCACAGCGGTGCGATAAGAGGATGAGAAAGAGGCGATTGGTTCGTCTGGAGAGGTCTAGATTCGGTCTCCCTCAACTAGTCTCTCCCGATCCGGCCTGCCATGCAGTAGGCGGACAAACGCGTTCGCCACAAACGTGAACCCGAAAACCCCTGCTATGTAGCCAAACTTGGGGTGGCATGATAGCATCCCTTAAGATGACATAGTCTCTGAGAGAAATTATTTTCATCAGGTGAGAAAATGTAAAAAAAATACAAGTGTGCAGTTTGCAGGTGGTAGAAGTGAAGCCTTCAGAAAACTAAAGTAAACAAGAGTGGAGAGGCTGCGAACAAAGAGGAGACCGATTATTCTATCTCATTCTCTCGCTGGCTAAATTCTATAGGTGTATATGTTTTTCTCTTTTTAGTGTCGCTTTTTCGTTTCATCGAGTTTCATATCACAACGGTGCTAAAGAAGTTTTCACTTCAAAAATTAATTTAGTTAAAAAAATAATAGCACCCTGTAAATCACCTTTATATGTTCCCATGTTATGTTGACTCGTCCCACCGTTATTTCCCTCTCCCAAAATCACCCCTACCTTTACCCAACCTAATTGAACTTGTATAAAATTTTTAAGTTAGTTTTAAGTTTGCTAGAGAATGACATGGATGTGTTGAAACCGGTAGCAGAAAATTTAAAATTTAAATAATAATTGTACATGGAAAGAGAAAGTCTTCAAAACAAAATGTCTAGAAATGATTACATAATTAATGCTCAACAAAAACATTACGTTTACCTCCTTCTCTATCCCACCAATTTCATCCCATATTGGAACTGCCATAATTGTTCTACTGGCTTCTAGAATTTGACATTTGAATGCGGTTATCACATAACACAAATGACATAATGCTTGTTAGCCAAATTAATCCTTCAGAGGACAAATTAATCAATCACGAGCCTTGGGAGGCCACAAATAATATATCATGGCGGCCTTTTCCGCTGCTGAGACCGCCATAAAGTCGGCTCTACAAATAATTAAACACTGAACAAAAGTGTAACAAATAATGGCGGCAACTTTGGCAATAAAACACACAGCAATATGTTGTCTGTGGTCGCGCCACACCATATGTAAAGCAACGTTTTATTAGTGAAAAGAACGCAGATCAGTTTTGGACTGGAAAGGGAAAGCGGAAACAAAGATGGCGGATTAGTGATGTGTTTTATAAGCTAACAAACAATAAAACACATCACTAACTAACGAACAATAACTTTCTTTTAATTGATAAACTAATATGTTTAAGACAAGATTTTTATGCATAGCACAAAAGGTAGCAATTATTATTAGTAATAATTAATAGCCTGAAACACGCATCTACATTGAAAAAATCTCCCGAGAAAAGATACATGCTGCCGACGCGACGGGACTTATCGGACTCGGACTTACTACTTTAGTTTTCTGAAGGTTTCACTTCTACCGCGTGAAATTGTGCATACTTGTATTTTTTTACATTAACTCCACATAGGACTCACTACGTAAAATAATTTCCCTCAAGACCTGTGTCCAACTTGGGAAAAGATATTATTTAACTAATTTGTCATCGATAATGTGATAGTTCGAACTTGGTAACTTAGATGGCTCTAGTGCTAGTAGCTCATAAAGCTCCAAGATATAACTAACTAACTAACAACGCAGGGGTTGGCAGAGGACGAACCGCCAAACAACTCGGTTTTGGCACACTCTCCTTGCTTCGTTCACATTCATACTTCGTCTCATACATGCTCTTCTATTATTCTGACTCTTGGCATGGCCCGACTCATGTACCTGATTCACTTGGTCGTGCCATGTCTCTCTCGGTGGTGCCATGTCTCTCTCGTCCCCGACTTCTTCCACCATTCACATTTGCGTCATATATTCTCCCGGAAGTTCCTTTCTTAATCTTACTCATTATGCTTACATCAGCCTTGCATTCTTTAATGATCTCTACGTTTCTCACACGATCATACATGGTTTTACCGCACATACGCCACAGGGATCTCATTTCTACAGCATTCAGCCTACTTTCAACCTTCCTCTGCCAGTTCCATACCTCACTGCAATACATCAGGGTAGGTACCAGTACTCCATTATGGACGGCTAGCTTCGCTTCTTTGGACAGTTTTTTGTTGGTCCTAACGGCGTTCAGTCCTCTATTAATAGAGATTTCTCTAGTATACAGGATCGCCCCTCCAGTTAATGAAGGTTAGTCTCTTAAGTCTAATAGGAGTTAAGGTTGGTCCAGTAGTGATGCTGTGTGGAGGGAAGAAGAGGATGTTCTGGGAAGGAAAAAGGTATGAGGGGTGAGTAAGAATCTGGGGTGTGTCATCTGGATAAGTGTGTCCAGAAGTGACGGACGTATGAATCCAACCCTCCCACTGCAGTGCAAGGCGGTGTTCTGTTAGTCCTGCTGGCTACGATCCTGCCTGCCACGCAGTTGGTGGGCATCGTGGACTCATCCTCTGCCAAGATCCGGACAAACCTCTCCCCAAGAACCCGAGCACCCATGCAAGTGAATAAGTCACCAAACGTAGCAAACCACTTGGGGTGACCTATGGCAGAGGTATTTGTAATCCAATAAATGGTTCCCTTGGCGGCGGTACTCATACCCACCTCTCAAATTAAAAATAAAAATAGTCTCAATCTAAAAATCTAAATCTAAAAATAGTACTAATCTCCTGCTGACAAGCTACTTTCGGTAGCGTAGCGGGTATAAATTCCCATTGTATGTAACTTTTATACAATAATAATAAAAAATAAAAAAAAATCGAATATCTTCTAAACCCATATAAATTATTTCTGCTCGCAAATATGGCCGAAAATGGATATACTCCTAGTTCCATTTGTTTTCAATGTTACACATCCTCTTCCGTTCTTTCGTCATTGACATGTGCTGTGTAAACAGGGTTCAACTTGTAAAAACACAGTTTTTCAGCGCCAAAAGTTGCTCCGCAGCTTTCCCGCCAATCTGGCAGCCATTTTGTTCCACACTTGCAAAATCACAGACGTAAAAATCCCGGCAATTTCGAAATTCGGAACTCGCGGTGCATTTGTTTCCGCGAAAGGGGAAGAATGGATTGAAAAAGATGGCGGTGATGAATGGAATGGTTTTTGCTATTCGCTTTTGTTAAGCGGGTTTCTGTTTAATACATTTTTTCATTGTAAATACATATCTTTATTTACAATACAAGGTGCATTTATAATCGCAAATATGTATATATTTCACAAAATATTATATTTAAGATCATCATTGGTCATGTATAATACCTTATTAGAAAAGAGAAGCTCTTGTGCCTGATAAGCCATGATTCTTACTTAGATTATAAGTTTTGTTTAAAATATTAATTTTTTTAATATAATCTTTGTTTAAAAATTGTTCAATTTTATTTATTTGTTCTGATTGGTTGATGATGCAGCGCAATTCAGAAGGAGGTTATTATAGTTCTATGGCTTGGTAAATATAATGGTTTTGCATTTGAGTGGTTTTAAAAATAAGGTGTAATAAATTGGTTTAACGTCTCTATATGTTTTCGAAAAGATAACGTTAAGTAAAAACAATCTTACTGAATATTATAAACGCGAAAGTTTGTACGGATGAATGTGTGTTTGTTACTCTTTCACGCAAAAACTACTTAACGGATTTTAATAAAACTTTACAATAGTATAGCTCATACATCAGAATAACATATAGGCTATAACTTATAAAGCTAACTAGGAAGGGGGCGCGGTAGGGGAACGGGGACGAACGGGAAACGTGATTCAAGGAGAAACAATGTATTTCTTTGAATATGGCATTGGAATGCATGCTGGGAACCAGCTAGTCCTTCTAATATTTTAAAGGCGAAAGTTTGCTTGGATGTATGCCTATGCAAAATGCCTGTTTTGAATTCAATCCATCGAATTGTAATGATTTAAAGGTGATTAATGAGCTAAAATTAGGTTTTTCGAGTGGAAATGACGGTATAAGTGCAATGGTCTAAAAACAAAATGCTTCTGAACTAGTTATACCTATTACACACATTGTAAATGTTAGCTTTGAGAATGGCTTGTTCCCTAATCACTGCAAAAATGCCAAAATTATTCCTTTGTTTAAAGGAGGGGATAATATAGACGCACTAACTATCGACCTATATCCTTGCTAAACACCTTATCAAAAATTATAGAGAAGTTAGCTAAAATTAGGTTGATGTCTTATGTAAAAAGATATGAAATTCTCTCAGATAATCAGTTTGGCTTTCGAGAGAACATGGGAACTAGTGATGCTGCATTAAAAATGATAACCACAGTCGTATTAGCTCTGTATACTGGAAATAAAGCCATGGCTGTCTTCTTAGACTTGTCTAAGGCATTTGATACCGTATCCCACCGTTTACTATTAAAAAAACTCAGTTCAATGGGTATTGTTAATAAAGCTCTAGATTGGTTCAGAACTTATCTTGAAAATAGAACACAAAGAGTAATGATTAATGATCATATTAGTTCAAACAAATCAATTGTATATGGTGTTCCTCGGGGTAGTGTTCTGGGTCCAATTTTATTTTTGTTATATATTAATGACCTCTGTAAACTGCCGTTTTCTGGTTCTTCAATTGTATTTGCAGATGACACTGTTTTAGTGTTTGCTGGTGATACTTGGGATGATACGTTTGCTAAGTGAAATTAAAGAATGTCAATTGCCAGCCTGAAGATGTCCATAATAGGATGAAACCGGTACTGGTGAAATAAATAAGTGGAAATAAGTTAAAAAGTGTTTTAATTTCAATTTTAATACAATATAATTCCACCACGTATAACAGAACAATAAATAAACTAATAAATTGTTTATTATTGTTTACTCATAATTATATTATATATCATCTACTTAATTTATTTACTTAATACATTATATTTATTACATAAACTATATAAATTTATTACTTAATTATTATTATTTTTAATATCCATAAATGTTTATTATTATTTACCTGATATTATTTAGCTGTTGTTATTTACCAATCTTTATTTTCTTTTACAATTATTAATAATCCATGTTTTTTTTTACATGAGCTCCACACGGGAGGCATGTCATCTTTGGGGATGCTGTGTGGAGGGTTTTTTTAGGAAAAGGAAGGAGAGGAGAGTTCTGGGAAGGAAAAGGGTTTAAGGGGTGGGTAGAAATCTGGGGTTCAGTGTGTCTTGGTCATCCGCCTCCAAGACCTAGACAAACCTCACCCCATGAACCCATGTCTGAATAATTGTTTTCAGTGCTTCTTTTGTAGGTATATAATTATATTTTTATTAAGTTTATATGTATGTTTTTTTTTTAAATTACATTGTAAAACTGCATTTCTCGATACAAGAATGCCCTAGTGAGATATGCAGCTTATGTTTTTCTGTATTTCTTATTTTTCAATAAATAAATAAATGTATGGATGTATGTATGTTTGTAACTCTTTGTAACGCAAAAACTACTGAATGGATTTTAATGAAACTTTACAATAATATACCTCATACATCAACATCAGAATAATAAATAGGCTATAGCTCAGAGCTCTGGCATTAAGAAATTTGTATAAAAAATTGCAATAGGTGAGGGGGGGAGAGGGGGAGGGAGTGGAGGAGGTGGATTGGGAACCCCCCTCATACCATGTGAACGAATCCGCGGGAAAAAGCAAGGTTTTAATAATTCTTTCGAAAACCGTACAATTTAAATTTAAAATCTGAAGCCCCGACATGTTTTCGTGATTTTCTGATATTACGAATTAGAAATGCATTACAATATTGAGTTAATATTGAAAACCACACATTAGCCATACAGCTCGGAACGAGTGGGACTATGGCACTCTCATTGAATAATTTTATAAGGCGGTGGAAAATGAAAGAAGGAGAGAATTATTTTTAAATAACATCCACACGGAAGGCCCTGAGAAAATAATTTCTATCACGGCCCATATTATCTTTAGGGATGCTGTGTGGAGTGTCTTTTTGAGGAAAGGAAGGAGTGAAGAGGCTGTTAATTCGTTTCTCACCTGAGCTGTTGTCGAGCTAAAGAATGAAATCGTAAAAAAACAACCCGTTCTCTAGTTTCTCGAGTTACAAGAGAAGATTTCTGTATCACGTATTTTTTTACCACAATTTAGCCTTATCTAGTACTTTTTAATGTGAATACAGCACAGGAGTCCCAACTGCTCTCAGCCGCCTGGAGCCAGTGAGACCACGGCACCGCTGTTGGGGGTATGTTGTTAGTGGTCAAGTACACGACTATTCAGATTTGATTACCAAACACGGTTTTGATTTAAAGCAACGTTTTGATTCTAAATGGTAATCTTTCACAAGGGCGATACTTACATGTAAGTACCTTCCATATATATGTATATGTCGTAGGCCGATCTTAAAATCAGGCAGATCATGATGTGCCTAGCCACATTGTGAAGTGCTGACGGCAGATCGTGAAGTGCCTGACATCATGATCTGCCTGATTTTAGGATTGGCCTTCGACATATATATTGACAACACTGCTCGCTTCTCTCTTCACTGCCATGGTTGGGCTTGGACACATTCCGAAAGAATTGACCAAAACCATTATAGTACCGATACCAAAAAGTCGCCAATTAAACCTGACATCCTCCGTTAATTACAGGCCCATATCTCTTGCCACCATAATAGCAAGAATATTTGAAAAAGTGATTTTAAATTTAACGGAAGACAAGCTCATTACAGAGGATTCTCAAATGGGCTTTAAAGCTGGGTGCTCTACTGATACAGCCATATACAGCATGAAACTATCAATAGAATATTACAAAGCCAGAAAAACATCGGTATATGCATGCTTCCTAGCTAAGCAAAGCTTTTGACATGGTTTGTCATGATAAATTATGGAAATAACTGACGGACCGAGAAGTACCACCACAAATTGTAAATATATTGAGTATATGGTACAAGCAACAGGAAAACTTCGTCAGATGGAATGACAGCCTGTCAGAAGCAGCAAAATTAAAGTGCGGCGTTAGGCAAGGAGGCTCAATGTCCCCAGTGCTGTTCAACGTATTTATGGACGAACTTAGTAAACCACTGAACAAAGCAAGAATCGGATGCCACGTTGCCGCCGGAGTATGTATGAATAATATAAGTTATGCAGATGACATGGTCATACAAGCCCCATCAGTAAGGGCAATGAGAAAACTTCTGGCCATTTGCCAATCATACGTCGATAGTCATGGTTTGATGTACAATGCCAAAAAGTCATCATTGCTGGTGTTTAAATCAAATACTGGTCCTACTGTCATTCCACCCATTCTCCTCGGTGGAGACAATGTCAAAATCTGCAGTGAAATAAAATATTTGGGGCATGTCGTCACTGATGACCTAAATGATAAAAATGACATAGAACGCCAAAGAAGAGTACTAAGCGTGCGAGCCAACATGCTCGCCAGGAGATTCAACAGGTGCAGCTCTCCGTTGAAGAAGCAAATATTCCAGAGCTACTGCATGAGCTTTAACACCGGCGAACTATGGACAAGATACTCACAAGGCGTCATGAACACACTTCGAGTACAATACAATAACGCATATAGGGCGCTATTCGGCCTATCTTGGCGATGCAGTGCCTCGCAGATGTTCGCAGAAGGAAGGGTACATGGGTTCGCCGCTTTGATGCGCCACAGAAAAGCCGGGGTGAGACAGCGCTACCAAAGATCGGAGAACACTCTCGTCCGTCTTCACCAAACATGGAGAATTCATCTGACGCCCCCGTAGTAGATATACGAGTACTAAATATGTGTATATATATTTCTTTTTAAATCTATTTATATTTTTTTATTTTTTCTTTTTCATATAGTACGTAAATCCATTTTATGTAATGTATACTTTTTATGGCAGACAGAGTATTGCACCCACTATTATTATTATTATTATATATATATAAATACACGTTACCATTATGGCATATTTTGAAAGTTCTAATATTGAAAACTGTAAAAACTTGGTAAAATTATATAATTTCAAGCATCAGGGCAAAACTAAGGCCATATTCCATTCTGGTCCTGTCAAAACGCCCTGTGTTAATCCTACATTCAAATTCCTTGGTCGCCTTTCGAAAGTGTTAAAACAGGCTTTATCAGCCGCATTTAAAAGTTCCGCCTGCGGCGCTTTGACGGTGACGATGACAGGAATGGAGTGTGGAGGCAGGAAGGGGAAAAACCGGAAAGGGAAGGAAACTTTTAAGCGCGCCAATAGCAGATCCGTTTCCCGCCAGGATCCGGAAACTGACTTTTCAAAATGGAAGGGTGATGTTTTTTAAATTTTGTTACGTTATATCAGTTGATTTTCTTCAGAATCATATTTATCGGATTCGTTCGAAGCTTTCACTTTGTAACCGAAATTTGCAGATCACTTACATAATTTTGATAATTGTTTTAATGGCCGCTTTCGCCCAAGTTCAACAAAAAATACATCATTTTGTTTTTACAGCGTATTACATTTATAACAGTTCAAAATCAAAAAGCGATTCAAATTTCATGACGCCAAGCTCAACATTCAAGAGTTTTTACTGATTGTTTATTTATTTATTTTGTATTTCACGCTCAGTTGGGCTTTTGAAAAGAGTAACTGTAATAAAATCTTAATTGTTTGTATTGCTTAAATGCTATTTAGTTAGGATTTTGTTTTGAATTGTTGATCAGATGCTTGCCACGGGGAGGGGGACGCCACATTTGTAAAACTATTGATGTGGTGGTGAAACGATAATTTTTAAAAAATTATTTGATAAAAATTATTGGAGTTGAATGACAAAGTCGCGATGGTGTTTGTACCGTTCGCTAAGCATTTATGAAAATTTCACCCGAAAAATTACACCAAAGTTTTACTCCAATGTCATTATGTTGCCGATTATGTCAATTAAACAATTTTATTATAAAACTATACTTCTTTACATTCATAAATACAAAACACAAGAAATAACGACTAATACGCAGATTACAAAATTAGATCTCAGAGGGAAAAACATATCCAACAAGCAATTACAACACTTGGACACAAAGTTTCTTAATTATGCTATGGTACTAAACTCTATAATAAAATCCCACTCTCTCTCAAACACCACACCAACATTTTAACATTTAAATTTCAAATAAAAATGTGGATATAAAATATAAGGACATCAACATATTGTACTCTCACGAAGAAATATAAGGACATCAACATATTGTACTCTCTCGTAAATATTTTTACGTGTGGTCCAGTTATGGTTTGGGATGGTATTTCTAACTCAATATGGGGAGAGATGCCATACCGAGCAAGATTTGCTATTATTGTCCTACGTAGCTTTTAAAAAAATACATTTTGGGATGCGGAGGAAGTACATATAAACAACTATATCAGGGGATATTGGACTGAGGAAAATCGAATACTGGTATGACCATCCAAGAGCATCAAAGAGAAAATATCAAAGCACGCGACGAGAGAAAATATGCAATTCCTTTACTGGACACTCATGTCAGTGACATCGACTGTAAATTGCCGACTTCCTCTTCAGGGTTCCTTGGGGTAAGAATTTGCAAATAAAACACAGGCTTCGCGATTGTTGTCGGACAACTTGACTTTTTGACATTTTGATTTACTTTCATCATGAGTTAAAATACACGGTTGTTAAAAAAGGATTTATTTCTTGTTCGTTAAAATTGTTTTTGGAAAGAAACATGGCTGCAATATGGGGAGGTTAAACATTACGAAGGATTTGTTTAGGTTTTTTTTTTATATGTAGTACATACGTTTTCGTCGTACCGGGTGAAACAGTTTATGGACGCGTTTTCACGGGTGGGAGTTCCCGCATAAAATGGATCCGCAAGACTTAATTTGTGTTTTTTTTAATAAGGGGATTTCAGAGTCTTTGTAAAGTTGGGTTACTGTTTGGAGCTGAAATGTTTGGAGTTTTTTCAAAAGAGACTCTGAAGCGTGGGCCCAGATGGGGCTTGCAAAAGTTAGTTTTGGCCTTATAGTTGATTTATAAATTAGGGTTTTATTTTTAGTTCATAGTTTTTTTTGCATAACACGTGGTAAAAGACTGCATTTTATTTGCCGAGGCTAGGATTTCATTTATGTGCTTTTTCCAAGTTAAACTACTGCCAAGGGTTACGCCGAGATATATAAAAAAAAATTCCACGGGTCGTTTACTCCGAACAAGTGAATTAGGTGTCCTTTTGGGGTATCTGCAGGCGGCTCTTTTGGTGGGATTCATACTAATTCCCTATTGTTTAAAGAAAGTTTATAGCTCGAGTGTGTGGGATTGAACTTGACGGGTAGCTTTTTTTCGCTTACTGAGGATGACGTGATGTCAATATCGACCGATTGGGCCAGTAGATTTCCTATTTATTGTGCTAAAAGCGTACAATGTCTATACGTATTAACAGGGCTAGTTATTCTTCCCGAAAGAAATGCATGGGAGTCCGGATAAAATAAATACATGCGTCTTAGTGCCGAAAATTAATTACTACAGTCCCACGGTTTGTCGTTTGAGTAATGTATCCTTGAAAGGCAATACAAAGCACGTGTATGGTGATATTATCAAGATGAGTCATCATAGAAAGTGTACCTTAATATGATGACTCTAGTGTAATATGCGAAATCCCCCCTTCCCTTGTAGCCCGAAACACGTGTTTATGTTGCTTAGTGGCTAGTCCGGCCCTGGTCTTAATGAATACTGAACTATTTATAATTTATGCGAGGTCCTTCTTAGATTTAAGCACACTTTGATTTTTTGTCGACTCATTTATTTATAAGATTTTTTTCGAAAATTGACAAACATGATCAAAAAACAATGCAAGACATGTTTAATATACTTTCATCCCGGTCCCCTACTCTGAGTTTGCGACACTAGGAAAGCCCTAGTTATTAGCAAGATCTTTACGGAAAAAAGCGAACTATAATACCAAAAACAGTATTTTTATGAAATAAGGATACTGTCTCCCACTCTTGGTATAAACTATGTGTCGATTAAAATTTATTTATTTATTTATTTATTGTAAGAAACAAACAGCAATTATTTATATACAGGATGAGTTATACAAGAGGTTAAACATGAGGTAAGCCAAAACAGTTTCTTATGCTAATGTTGGTTATTATGATATAATATACAATTGTAATTGGTAATAACCATAAAATGAAAATGAAAATAACAACAACAAAAAAAATATTTAAGTATATTAGAAGGAAGAAGGAATAGGAAAGGGCCAAGAGGCAGAGGAAGGTGGGATGGGGACAGGAGATGCTCATGCTGTACCTTTTCTATAGTTGTGCATCAATTTAATTAACATTTGTGGTCGTACGTTTGACTTCGTTTCGGTATTTCACAAGAGTATTATTAAGAATATCGATATTGTTAAATTGCGTGTTATATTGCGCGCATATACGGGGGATTGGAGAATTTTTTCTAAGGTTGGTTCTGCACGCTGGCAAATGAAAAAAATGGTTTAGTCTGGTTGGCCTTGTAGGTATGTGAATTCTTAAATAATTTACGAGTTCAGGAGAGTCCAGGCCGTTATTCAGAATTTTGTATAAAAATATTTGATCAGATATTAATCTTCGTGTTTAAAGTGGAGTAAAGTTGTGAAATTTTAAGGATTCGGTAGTATTTGCAAAGAGTAATTTGAATTTATAATTTATATGTTTAAAAAATTTATTTTGTACACTTTCGATTCTGTCAATATGGCATTGGTAGAACGGTGCCCAAATTAGTGTGCAGTATTCTAAGTGGGAGCGGATATACGTGGTGTAAAGAGAATACAGAGTTTTAATATTGCGAAAAGGTTGTGATATGCGAATTATAAATCCCAACATTTTATTGGCTTTGTTGATTACTTCGTTAATGTGTTTGATAAAATTTAGTTTTACATCCAGTACTACCCCAAGGTCACGGATTGATTCTATTTCATGGATTTGTGTATCACGAAAGTTATAATTAAAAGAAATTTTATTTTTGTTACGCGTAAAAGATAATTTGTTGCACTTAGAAATGTTTAGGACTAAAATAAATAAAAAAAACATAATTGCTGGTGGCCTCTGCAGGCGTTGTAGGGAACTGGAATTACCGACATATGATTAGACTAATTAAGTTGGATAAAAAGACAATAGATGTCACTCGTGGTACAATTAATTTAAGATTTAATAATAATCATCGTGTTTTTCGGTTGTTTCAGGGGACGATGGCAGAAATGATGAAATCGGAACAATTCGCCTCTGTTTATGTTCTGGAGTCACATTTTCAATACAAGGTTAGTACAAAAATATTATATTTTCGTAGAAAGTGTGTGGTCGACGTATATTATTAAATGAACATATGTACATATTTATTTGCCAACCAATTCGTTTGGCTGGCAAGCTTAATCGGGATAATTTTTAGGTATTTGTTTAATTTAACAAAAAAAAAATCTGAGTGTGCAGTTCTCTTTTTAGTGTCGCTATTTTTCGTTTCGTCGAGTTTCAAATCATAACGGTGCTAAAGAAGTTTTCATTTAAATTTTTTATCAGGTATTGCAGACAGAGTTGACGCGTAGTCACACAAACGTATTGCTTGTATACAGCATGCTTCATCTTCCGATAAAATAAAGATACAATGTAAAAGAAAAATACAAGCATGCAGTTTAGATGCGGTAGAAGTGAAACTTTCAGAAAACTAAAGTAGACAAAAGTGGGGAGGCTACAAAGCACCGCACAAAGAGGGGGAAGATTATTCTATCTATTTAATATCTCGCAGGCTGAATCCTATAGATGTATTTTTTGTCTTTTTTTAGTGTTGCTTTTTAATTTCATCAAGTTTCAAATCACAAGGGTGCTAAAGAAGTTTTCACTTCAAAAATCATGTTCAGCAAAAAAAAGTTGGTGTGCACATTTGACAAGAGAAAGAAACTAGATTATTTTAGAATTCCAACTCTTCGTCAGCTCGAAAATTTCTATAAGAAATACCTAAGCACAAAGTTAACTCGAAGAGTAAATGTCAAAGTGTTGCCTTGAAGTCTGCATTTAGCTAAAGACGCCTCCGCATGGCGCCGGTGCCAGTGACCGGGCGTCGCGGCGTCGCGCGTCGTCTCTCATGTCAAAAAGTTTCAACGTCGAACATCGTACCTTGCTGTGAAGGAAGCTTCAAAACAGCCAGGGATGAAATGCTATTGAACCCAGTGAAGATATATACCAATAGAAAGGGATTGACAATTGCAAGCGTGTCTGTGTGCCAAAGTAGGTGATCCGACAGTTGATCCGCCGAAAATTGGCCCCCCGAAATGAAAACATTTTATTTTAAATGAAAAAACACACCTTGTAAAACATCACTAAAAAGTTGTGTTTTACAAAGCATGTTTTTTCATTTAATATATTATGTCACACTACAAAGTGTTTAACAACCCGTTAACAAGGCAGCGGCCGAGAATTCACATTTCATTAAAAGATGTTCTTACGATCGTACAGGACGGTTCCGGTGAGAAAGATTAGTTATTCTCCGTACCAGCTTTTTTAAATAATAACTCAATATCGATTTTTTGTTACTAAAATTTTGCTTTAATTTACACCCACATTCAAAAATGCTGAAAGGCGTGATGATAAAACTGTTAAAATTATTTACTTTTTATAATTATTTTTTAATCCTAAGTATTTATAATTTATCAATAATGTGTAAGCAAAATACGACTGTAAAAAAATCTTCAATATATTAGTTTGTAAGGCCGTAAATAAATAGACAAACTGAAGTATTTTCGTCACAAAACACGTGCGCGGATCTTTTTTAAAATGATTTTATTTATACTAAAATTAAAATTCTGAAACATAGCTTTCCCAGAAAATTTATTGATTGATTTTACTGCATGATTATATGATTTGAAATGTGTGTCGTATAACACAAAATTTTATTCGAAAATTTAACAAATCTGCCAATGACCTATGGTAAAACCTTATTGTACTAAAAATAAACATATTTTATCAAAATCTTAAACTTAGCTTTACTAGACAAAATAACAGTCTTTCGAAATTAATTTATAATTTTTTGTTGAAAAGAGTCAATATTTCCAAAATTTGATTTAAAAATGACTTATTTCCAGTTTTCTCTAGTAATAATAAGTATTCCTCTAAATAAGTTGGTAGGAATAAGAAACGAATTTATATACAATCTCGATATTTTGTACCTACTTATGCGCTGGTATACACAGTGTATGAGACCTCTTATTTGTTCCATACAAATACTATAAACAATAGGGCGCTGGACTCCGATCGTCACTTCGGTTTCGGGAGATAATAACAACTCAAAGACTTCTTGGGTAATGATCATATATTTATTTTCAGACGGTTTTTATACTCATTTTAGTGTACACCTGTGTTGAAGGAAAACGTAAACATGTTTTTCATTTCGGCATCTGTTGTTTGTCTGGATGATCCCAGGTGTTCGAAGCAGGTGTCCGGTTTATTAGTTTGCTATTTTTAATAACAAACTGGTTTGGACACGAAGTATTTTCTTGCATGGGTTGACGTCATTTCACACCTGTTGTTTGTGATAATGCGAGGTTTTTTGGTTTTGAATAACACGTGCAGTCTTTCATTTAACATTTCGCAAGAATTGACTTGTCACTAAGTTGTTTACTGTTCTCTGGTAGGCAATAATATTTTTAAAGGAACACGTGTGGCGACCAGCTGCAAAAGTTTCACGTAAACAAGATCTAATGCATCAAGACGTCTGTTACACACAGTATACCCAGACAGGTAGATTTTTCCTTGACGCATTTTAATGAAAATATGTTTTATACTTTTGTAATTCGGCGGTACATCCTCTCTGCACACCCCTTCGGGGACACTTAGTTATATTTTGTGTAATTAGGTAAACCGAATTTGCCCTAAACTGACTGCATCGGCGGATCTACTGTCATGGAACTGCTAAAGTAATGTCATTCTGAATATATTGAAAATGATCAAACTCTCCACATTACGTTGCGTACCGACTAGGAAAAAATGTCTAAACTATTTTAAAATTTATTTTGGGATGTGATTATGAGTACCGCCGCCCGGGAACTATTATTGGATAACCAACACCCCCGTCATAAGTCACCCCAGGTTCGCTACTTTTGGTGACTTACCAGGAGTGCCCGTTGTCATAAGGCGGATGCGTCTTGAGACACTGGTTGAGGGAGACCTTTTGGTCTCTTCAGCCGGATTCTCTCGACGACAGTGGGATAATGGATTCATACGTCCGTCACTGCTGGATACATTGAACTCAAGATTCCTACCCATCCCTCAAACTTTTTCCCTTCCCAGAACTTCCTCTCCTTTTTTTCTTAAAAAGACCCTCCACACAGCACGCTCAAAGTTGACATAGACCCTTATTATTTGTTTTCCTCAGTGCCTCTCGTGTGGAGCTAATGTAAAACTAAAAGTAGAAACACTCAACAGGATGACTTTGCGACTTTTCTGTTTGACATTTTTCGTTTCAAAGTCAGTAATTTTGTGTTCAATTACAATTTGAAGTTCTACTCACAATTTTCTTTCTTACAATTTTCTCCATACTAGAGACCCTGGGAAAAATAAATTCTAGACTATTTCATCTTAGAGCAGGGGTCACCAAATTGCGGACCGCGGTCCGTATCCGGACCGCCGACCTATTTTGTGCGAACCTTGTGTTAACAATACAAAATATTTTCATTAAGGATCTTAAATCGGAATTTGAAAACAGATTCACAAATTTTAAGAAAATTGAGAATGTCGTCGACCTCCTCAGTAACATCTACTCTCTGCGTCCTGGTGATGAATGGAGCAATGAAGCTACGAATATTTTCGGGAGTAATAAAGCTGCTCTCCAGATGGAAATGATCGATTTCCAAAAAAATACAGTTTTAAAACACCAAAAAGTTTCTTGTCAAGCGTTTTGGATAAAATTTGTTTGTGCTAATAAATACCCAGAATAAAAAAATAAAACACTCTGTTTGGGTCAACATACTCGTATGTTTGTGAAGCAGTATTTTCCAAGATGAACTTCATTAAAAATAAATCCGGAGCAGACTTACCGATGAACATCTCCAAGATTTAATGACAATAGCCTGCACTAACTTTAGTCCAAACGTCGGACGGATAGCCCAAGGAAAAAATGTAATTTTTCTCATTAATATTGCAAAAAACCCGTGGTACGTCTTTTTATTCATACTATTTGTTTATTATTTTAATAAAATAGTGTTCCGGAACCTATTCGTTTTATTTGTTCATTGATCAGTATCTACACATATTTAAATAGTACAATTAATTATTTCAATTGTTAAGCCGGGGGGGGGGGGGGTAGGCTTTTTACCTTCCGGACCGCGACGGTCATGTTATTTAAAAAAAAAAACGGACCCCTAATGAAAGTAATTGGTGACCCCTGTCTTAGAGGATGCTCTGTTGGGGGACTTTCTAAGGAAAGGGAGGAGTGGAAGTTCTGGAAAGAAAAAAGTATAGGAGTGGATAGGAATCTGGGGTCAGTGTGTCCAGGAATGACGGACGTATGAACCCATCCCTCTAACTGCGGTGCAAGGGAATGGGTCGAGCGAGTCAGACTGGAGAGTTCAAAAGGTCTCCCTCAAACAGTCTCTCTCGATCTGGCCAGCGATGCAGAATGCGGGCAGACTCAACCGTCGCCAAGACCAAGACAAATCTCACCCCATGAACCCGGAAACCCTTGCTAAGTCACCAAAAGTAGCGAAGCACTTGGGGTGACCTATGGCAGTGGGTATTGGTTATCGAATAAATGGTTCCCGGGTCAGTGGTACTCATATCCGTCTCCCAAATTGTCAAAAGTTATTACACCATAAAAACTTGCAATGAATACAACTTTGCGTGCTGTAAATACACAGCAACACGTGTAAATAAATCAACACGTGGACAATATTAGAGTGCTTCACGTAGTTATATTCCATCACAAACTTACTAACATCCGAAAGGGAAACAATTTTACCTAAAGCCTTGACAATCTTTATTATCATAGTTACACAAATGAAAATATCAATAAATTAACAATATTTACTTAATAGTAACTCTCGCCTAGAGAATGGAAAGCCCTGTATACTAGTGCAAACTGTATAATAGGAAACCCTCTTCAAACCAAAGTGATCCCATATTTTGTGTAACAACTTACCCCGCCGATGTATTTACCCGAAACTTGACAGCCTAAAATTTGTAAGCCGCCGTCGTATGGTATTAATACATTATTTTAATATATGTGTAATATCTACTAAGTTTTGTTTGTCATTAGTTGAACAAATAACAATAAACCTACTTAACTGTACTTGTAGTCTGCGCCTCGTACCTCCTTGCGAGATATAGTGAAGTAGGAATTAAAAAATAATGAAAGTTCATATATTACTAACTACGGTAATTTCCTTTATGTAACTTTTCATAAATTTGGCATAGTTGTCCGCTTTACAAAAAAATGCAAATTAATGGAATGTTTCTAAACATATCGGAAAATTAAAAACTGTTTTTGAAAGGTGATAAAATACGCTTTTGAATTTTGTAATTGTACGTAAACATAAATTTTATTATTTATTATTTAAGGCAAAGCCAACGTTTATCTGTGCTCCAAAAGAAGAAGATGGAGAGATATGTAATTACGAATGTTAGAGGAGCGCGCTAATATTAATAAATCGATGCGAAAATTGCAAAAATGTTCAATAAAACACGACTCATTTAAAATATAGCAAAAATCTTACGGAGATCATTTAAAGAAACATTATGATTTTTTTCGCAACTATAACTTGTAAAATTACTGAAACAAACGTGTTTATAATAATTTATGGAGCATACTTTGCGATTATTTATCGAGGGAATTTTATATAATTTGCGTTTCGGCGTGGAACGCGTCTAGATTCAAAAATAACATATATTTTTTTAAGAGCTTAAAAATTTCAAATGTTTAAGGGAGACATGTAAGAAATCGGTAGAAACTCGGGTAGCGGCGCCTTAAACTGTACGTGTAGTCTGCGCCTCGTAAGTCCTTGCGTGATATAGTTATGTAGGAATTTAAAAATAATGCTGTAAGTTCATATATTACTAACTACGGTAATTTCTTTTATGTAACTTTTCAGAAATTTGGCATAGTTATCCGCTTTACAAAAAAATGCAAATTAATGGAATGTTTCTAAACATATCGGAAAATTAAAAACTGTTTTTGAAAGGTGATAAAATACGCTTTTGTATTTTGTAATTGTACGTAAACATAAATTTTTGAAATATAAAAATTTTGCATGCAAACAAAAAGAAAGTTTAAAAAATGGCTAACTTACCTATTTTCTAACAAAAATTACTCATAAAGAAACAAAAAAGACGTAAATATTTTATTCGACAAATGTACTAGGTATAAACGTTACTATCACCTCTTTTTTGGCGTTCAATGTGAAAACAATTAATAAAAAATTCCCAAAGTTTCCAATTTTTTTTCAAAAAGCGATTCAAAAGTTTGTTTTCATAAAGGTTTAATTAACCTTTACTTTTGGTTATTTTTAAGATTTAAATACAAAGAATGGTGTTTTTCCTTTCTAACACCGTTCAGAACATCTGTCTAACTTTGATAGTAAGGGAGTTACAGCGATTTATATGAGACCAATGCGAGCTGGGACAAAATAATTTTCAAATTTATAGAAGATACTCGTACATGTTAAATACAAATAAAAAAAATATTTTCGCAGTCTTCCTCACTGGGAGATCTTGTGCTGAGAGGGAATATGCTGAGAGGGAATATGTTTTGGATAAGTTTTCAGCAACTTCTATGCTACAACTTTATGGTTTGGGTAATGTTTTATCAGAAATTTCAATGTTTTGAATATACTCGTACTAGTAAGTTATTTTTCCGATAGTCCCTTAGATTTGAGTTTTAATTTGTTTGATACTGTGTGGGAGTTTATTTCATACTTTACTGCTAAAACTTCAGTACTTCTTTGTTCAAAGGTAAAATTACACTTAGGTATGTATATTTAATACTAGCTTTTTCCCGCGGCTTCGCTTGCATGGTATTAGGGAGTTCTCACTCCCGCTCCCCCTTCCCTCTACCTCCCCCCCCCCTTCCAGCCCCAATCCCATCCACCTCATTAATTCCCGGTACATTCAGTTTTCAAACTGCTTGTGTGCCACCTGTTGCAATTTTTTATAAAAATTTATAATGCCAGCACAGAGTGGTTTTATACAAAATAATGAATTATCCAATTTGGTGCAATCGTTCGGAAGTTATGTGCGTACATACATTTCGGCGATTCATTTTTAGAGATAGATATGAACGGTTTCCACGGCGACCTTATGTTTGCTTTTCTTCTGACGTTTGCAATAACTCGATTTTGTTAGGGACAGAAAACATATGACAAATAATTTCATAACGCCAGAGCCTACCAATATATACAGCCTATATTCTCGCAAATAATGTAGCTTTCTATTGGTGAAAGAATTTTTTAAGTTCATTCAGTATTTATTGCAAAATTATTAACAACCGGCAATACGGATTCCGGCGGAACCGCTCGTGCGGTGATCTTCTCGCGTATGTGACGCATGTTTGGGGGCGGTGCCTGGAACGTTTCGGTGAGACCCGAACGGTTGCACTGGATATTTCCAAGGCCTTTGACCGGGTTTGGCACCGAGGGCTTGTCAATAAACTGCCTTCTTACGGACTTCCCGCATCCTTGTGTACGTGGATTGCTGACTTTTTGAGGGAGAGGTCGATTCAGGCGGTTGCTGACGGTCTTCCTCGCATTCGATAAATGCTGGCGTGCCACAGGGATCGGTTCTGTCACCGACTTTGTTTCTGTTGCACATCAATGACCTCTTGTCATGTGCACAGATTCGTTGTTACGCGGATGACAGTACAGTCCATGATAGCTTTTTGTTTGACAAGCCCCCAAAGGGTACACAAACTCCAATAGCTCGGAGGGCTTTGAAGCAAAGAATGGACGGTTACCTCGAGAGTGTTTTCTCTTGGGGTAAGAATAACCTCTTCGAATTTAATGTTTCAAAGACCCATCTAAAAGGGATCGAAATGAAAATCTAGTCTCCTTCAACGGAAGCAATCTTCTGAACAGGACCTCCATCGATATGCTTGGTGTAACTCTAAGTGACCAGCTCAGGTACGGGGGCTTCATCGAAACCAGAGTTAAGTTAGCCTCTCAGAAACTGGGCGTACTGTACAGGGCCCGCAGATACTTTAATAGTACACAACTGCTAACCCTGTACAAATTGCAAGTGCGCCCCGCGGTTGATTTGGCAGCCACCTATGGTCTGGAGCTCCAAAATACCTAAAAAAAACCCATGACTCTGTGCGAAACGGGCGGTCCGTTTGATAGATTCTCCCATATCAACAGACGGACTGAAATCTTTAGAGCATAGGCGTCAGGTGGGAATGCTGTCCTTGTTCTACCGGTATTACAATGGAAGATGCTCCAAGGAACTAGCGTCATTGATCTCCTCAGCACCGGTGCATAGTCGGGAAATACGCCAAACACGCGCCCTACATTTGTACATGGTTAACATTAGTCACATGAGAACGGGTCGTTTCTATGACTCGTTCTTGAGTTCAACGGCTCGGTTGTGAAACGATTTGCCGGCCTCTGTGTTTCCTCCCTCCTACCACATGGGTCTCTTCAAGACCCATGTTCACTCCTTCCTTTCCTCAAAAAGACCCTCCACACAGCATCTTCAAAGATGACATAGGCCCCGAGGGAAATTATTTTCCTCAGGGCCTCCATACAAACATCCATACAAACTTTCGCTTTTATAATATTAATAGGATGTTTGTTTAGCTCTGGTTTTATGAGTGTCTGAGGTGTTTGCCTCTGAGGTGATGAAAAAGAATATTTTTTAGCATAATTTTTTGTATAATTGGAACATCTTACTGTTTAAAAATTTCTGTTGTTGACTTCCTTATGGAGATCTTGGTATGTTCTTTTGATGCAAATGCAATTTTGAATAACAATTTTAATCTGTCAACCAAAATTAATCTATCTTTTCGTCCTATTCTGGACATATTTCCAATAAACCGCTCTGTTATGTATTTATTTTCCGGAAACCCCGTAATTACCCCTTTCTCTTTGTTCATCCCCCACTAAAATGTATGTACATATATATGCCTGTCAATATTCTGTTTCGTAGGTTGGTTCTAATATTCTCCTGAAGAAGGAAGGGTTCTTCCGAAACCGGTAGAGTGTTAATAAAATAAAATTAAAGTAGTCTGTATTAAATTTATATGTTTTTATTGTTAATATTTATTCTCCAAATAATTTACATATTAATATAATAAAAAACAAATAACTTAGTTTACACCACTATATAATTAACAATATCGACATGTTTCAATTACAATGTTATCTTCCTCAGGACAAGTTTTTAATATTAAAAAATAATGGACAAATAAGAACGAAAAAAATATTAAAAAGGAGAGTTGATTTCATAAAATTGCATAAATTTTTTTTTTCAGAATTTGCCAACAATATTTTGAAAACAAGTTATTCTTTTGATATTTAATTACAATCAGTGTTCAATGCCGCTGCACGACTAATCACTGGGGTACCCAAGTTTTCGCACATTTCGGAACACCTCCGAAATCTTCACTGGTTGAAGTGCCCTGAAAGGATCCAGTATAAGTTATGCTGGATGGTGTTTAAAGCTATCAATGAAATGGCCCCAACCTATATCTCTGAACTATGCATTTCGGAAAATATAGGTCCAAGGCAGTCATCTCTTAGATCAGCGACATCGTCTACAATTGGAAGGTTGAAAGAACCCAAGCGAAATCCGAACACTAATTTTGGTGATCGTGCGTTTGGAGTATCCGGCCCTGAGGCTTGGAATAAACTTCCCATGGAATTGAGATGCATAACCAACACAGCGGAATTTAGATCCAAACTAAAAACTCACTTTTTCAAATACTCATTTCCATAAATTCCTCATTTGATTTAACTTGATTTAAACTTCGTAATTTTAATTTTTTATTTCTGTTTATATATACTCTAATAATTGTTTATATCCACGAATATATACTATTTTATTTGCTATTCCCTACAACTACTCATGAAAAAGTCAAAATACTATTGATCTACCTACCAATAGACTGTCAGTGATAATCTAACACCTCAATCTGTTTAATGTTGTGCGGTGAATCATCTTAATACGGTAAAGATCGGCGATTAATTTCAATAATTTATTTAAGATATCCATTCGTTTTCGCAAATCCGATAATTTTTGCGTTCATGTCCTTAAAAAGTAATATTATGTAAAAACTTCCTTCTTCTTCTGGCGCTGTGTATGATTCTGGCGAAAGTATAACATGTATAAGATGTGTAAAAGTATTTTTAAATGTAAATACTTATATGTTGTAACTTTAAGTCATGATTGTAAACATGTATGTCATTGAGTTCAGTTTAGGTTAGCGTTTATATGTCTTAGTCATAAGCCACTAGCTATAAGTCTTAGATGTAAGTCACTAGTAATAATTGTAAAGCTTAGTTGTAAGCTTATAGTAGTAGGCGACCCCGGCGCAGGCCAAAAATGTTGGTGAATTACACCAACATTCGCGGCCTGCGTACCAATTTAAACTCCGTCCACCACCACCTTTTTTCTCAACGCCCCAACCTACCATTCCTGTCTGAAACGCAGATAGCCGAGCCTGTAGACGCCTCCTATCTGGACTGCCCGGGCTTCACCCTCGCAAGCAAGTTCAGACCTAAAGGAGGTGTCTGTCTCTATAGTCGAGCTGACGTCAACTGTGTGCGACTGTTGAATCTGGAAAACTCCAGACTCGACGTAATGTGGGTACGCGTCAATCTTGCCAGTACGGTAAGATTCTACGCGTGTTTATACCGCTCACCGAACCTTAGCGAATCAGACACGTCCGAGCTCTTCAAACATTTAAGCGACACTATTGATGACCTCTTGCCCCGCTACCCTATGGCAGAGTTTGTGGTCCTGGGGGACTTCAATGTTCATAACGAACCTTGGTTGAAGTTCTCAGGATCAACAAACTCGGCTGGACGCCAAGCGGAATCCTTTGCCCTTTGCTACGGATTGGAGCAAATGGTTCAGGAGCCTACAAGGGTTCCTGATGTCCAGACTCACCGTTCCAATCTGTTAGACCTATTTTTAACTACTGTGCCACACGGTTACAGTATTGAAGTCACAGCGCCTTTAGGATCGTCCGACCACTGCCTGGTGACGACATCAATCCCTGTTAACTTCAGACCACCAAACGAGAGGCTGAAGAGAAAAGTGTGGCACTATAGGTCAGCAGATTGGTTCGGTCTGCGGGCACATTTTAATGCTTTCCCGTGGTCAGCTGTCTGTTTTCGAACTTCGGATCCCTCAAGATGTGCCCAGGAAATTGGTGAGGTCATCACATCCGCGATGGATGGCTTCATCCAATCTACTGTTAAGGAAACTGGTGTAGGCTCAAAGCCGTGGTTCAGTCGACAATGCCCTGAAGCAGTGAGCCTACAACACATCTAGAACATCCGAAGACAGAACAGCTTACAACAAAATGGCAAAGGAAACCAAGAGAATCATAAATAGGTCAAATTCGAGCACGACCAGCAGATCAGCAGAAAGCTGACTGCATGCCCGCATGGCAGCAGGCAATTCTGGTCGCTTGCGGGCTCAATAGGTCACAATTTCTGCAAATCCAGTCTGCCACCTCTTACCAGACCTGACGGCTCACTAGCAAACACAGCAACCGAAAAGGCTAAATTACTAGGTAAAATGTTTGCGGATAACTCAACCCTCGATGACCAAGGTGCTGTCCCGACGTCGGTTCCTCACTGAGGTTTTCGTATGAAAAAGCTGAGGATCCGGCATCGGGAAGTACTCCATGTTTTATGAGGGCTTGATGTTAATAAAGCTAGTGGGCCTGATGGAATACCTGCCCTGGTACTGCAAAGGTGCGCTGCAGAAATAGCTCAAATTTTGACGAAGCTTTTTAAACTGTCCCTGAAGACTGACTCTGTGCCCTCTTGTTGGAAAAAAGCGGTAATCCATCCTATTCCAAAGAAGGGTGACCGCTCCAACCCGGCCAACTACCGCCCCATAGCGATCACATCAGTTCTGTCTAAGGTGATGGAACGTGTGATCAACGACAAACTGCTCACATACCTCGAGAAGAACAAAATTATTAACGACCGTCAATACGGATTCCGGCGGAACCGCTCGTGCGGTGATCTTCTCGCGTATGTGACGCATCCTTGTGTACGTGGATTGCCGACTTCTTGAGGGAGAGGTCGATTCAGACGGTAGTCGATGGTTTCATCTCTTCCTCTCACTCGATAAATGCTGGCGTCCCGCAGGGATCGGTTCTGTCTCCAACTCTGTTTTTGTTGCACATCAACGACCTTTTGTCATGTGCACCAATTCACTGTTACGCGGATGACAGTACAGTTCATTATAGCTTTTTGTTTGACAAGTCCCCAAAGGGCTCACAAACTCCAACAGCTCGTAAGGCTTTGAAGAAAAGAATGGACGGTTACCTCGAGAGTGTTTTCTCTTGGGGTAAAAATAATCTCGTTGAATTTAATGTTTCAAAGACCCAATCTTGTCCGATTACGTCTAAAAGGGATCGCAATGAGAATCTAGTCTCTTTCAACGGAAGCAATCTTCCGAACAGGCCCTCCATTGATATGCTTGGCGTAACCCTAAGTGACCAGCTCAGGTATGGGGGCTCCATCGAAGCCAGAGTAAAGTTAGCCTCCCAAAAACTGGGCGTACTGTACAGGGCCCGCAGATACTTTAATAGTACACAACTGCTAACCCTGTACAAATCGCAAGTGCGCCCCACGGTTGAATTTGGCAGCCACCTCTGGTCTGGAGCTCCAAAATACCTGAAAAATACCCTCGACTCTGTGCAGAAACGGGCGGTCCGTTTGATAGATTCTCCCATCTTAACAGACGGATTGCAATCTTTAGAGCACAGGCGTCGGGTGGGAATGCTATCCTTGTTCTACCGGTATTACAATGGAAGATGCTCCGAGGAACTAGCATCATTGATCCCTTCGGCACCGGTGCATAGTCGGAAAACACGCCAAACGCGTGCCCAACTGTTATCAATTTTGTATGTAATGACATATTGTTACGTGTGTGTGTTATATTTCAAAGGGAAAAGAAACGATGAGCCTTGGTCGGGCTCGGGTGTATTCTGCCAGTCAACTTTGATTTCTTCTCAGGAAATCTTGGACGCCAAACCCAGTCTAATGTCTGGGTATGTCAACTAGCGGAGACCACGATACTCAATTCTCAGAGTGTGGGTCATGGTTTTATAGCATTCCTGAAAAGGCTGCACAAGGAATCTACATAATAAAACACAGAGTAGAGTAGACAATCGGTACACTGTATTGACATTATAAATTATAATAAAACAAATTGGATGGACTCACCCCCCGGGACCAATGTCGTAATTTATGCTATCCCTAGCTACACTAATTAAGTTTTACTGCCGCCGATCCCCCGATGTCGCGTGAACCATCACCACCTCCTGGTGGCAAGGGAGGTCCCAACCTCTGCGGCTCAGCATGTGCCTGCGACCTCCACGGCGGTCGCCCGGAAGGGATGATGGACCTGGACCCTCAGAGAAAGGGAGGAGTACCCAAACTCTCCTCCAAATTGTGTAGGAAGGCTCGTCAGCAATCGAGGCGGAGTATCGTTCAACCCTGCGGTAATCTCGGGTTTGTTCCATAAATAAACCCCCGGTGGGAATTCGATGAATGCCCTGCATTCAATGACAGGCGCGGCGGGTAATTATTTACACCGATCTCTCGGATAAAGAGGTACTTTGAACATAACAATCGAACACCGCCATTAACTCGTGTTCACTTTTGGGGACCCGCGCGAAATTCACATTTTACGTGAATAATCTTCGAAATTAATATATTTTCTTTTTAAAAAAAAACACAACGTGTTTCCTTCCCCCGGATGCAGATGCCCAAAACTTGGATTTCAATCACATCGTATTTAAAACTTAATAATTAAGTGACCGTTGTTTTGACGGCGTACCGCACATTACGCCGTCAAAACCAGAGTGCGGAAACGGAAAAAAACAACGCCGCCTACCGACGCGTTGAACGAAACTCCCCCAGCTTTGCCAACCTAACCAATAAAAATGCATTTAAAAAATAGTACCTAACTTACGATTAATACAATCGCTTCATAACACAACATTTGTACACAGTTGACATTTGTCACATGAGAACGGGTCGTTTCTTCGACTCGTTCTTGTGTTCAACAGCTCGGCTGTGGAATGATTTGCCGGCCTCTGTGTTTCCTCCTTCCTACAACATGGGTCTATTCAAGACCAATGTTCATTCCTTCCTCTCCTCAAAAAGACCCTTCACACAGCGTCCCAGATGACATAGGCCCTGAGGGAAATTATTTTCCTCAGGGCCTCCTGTGTGGAGTTAATGTAAAAAAAAAAGCCAGTAATATTATTATTTTATGTATTTATTTGTACAGCGCCCTTGAGGTGGTTTTTCGCGAAAACGGCGCTATATAAATTAGCCAAATATTATTATTATTATTATTATTAATAAAGATCTCAAAATTCTAGATACTTACACAATTGGCATACAATTAGATAATTTAGAAATTTTAGAAATTAGAAAAAGCTTTATAAGTAAATTATAAATAACCGAACATTTAAAAAAAAATACCTATATTTTAAATTTATTTTCTTATTAATACTTACAATTATAATTATTTATTTTGTTATTTAAACTACCTGTTTTTATTATAAAAGTTTTTTAATATCTAAATGCAATTTTATACATCCTTAAATAATTTTTATATATAATTTTATATAACTATTCTTTTACGAGATTTTTTAAGCAATTAATCACCTGTCCTTTTTAATATTTTTTCTTTGTTCTTATTTGTCTATACTTGTTCGTCATTTATTTTTTTTATATTAACAACTTGTCGTGATGAAGATTACATTGTTATTGAAACATGTCGATATTGTTAATTAAATGGTGGAGTAAACTAAGTTATTCGTTTTTCATTATATCAATAACGATGCCACAAGGTATTTTTGCAAAGTTTGAAGAAGTACAAAATATATTAGATATTTATTTTTACAAAGTCTACCACGAAAAATAAATCGTTCGCAACATTCCCGCCCTGGAACAAAATACGTTCAATTAATTCCCCATTTAAAGTCTTCACGTCTCCCTCGTTGCGTACTTCTAAAAATGGAGCCATAAAATATTCCAAAGGCGTACCACGTTTAATCTCCTCGAAAATTGCAAAACGAGTGCGGGTCCGAACGCCGGTCAACTTGATTTGCCCCGGGGCCTCTAGCCCGATTTATATTCAGGGGGCGAACTAATTTTTGACTGTGTATACCCTTATTAGATGGGAAATATGGGCCCTCATTGATATAAAATACCCTGGGAAAGGCCCTCACTATAGCATTACAATGGGGACTCGATGTTTGTGGTCACTTTGTGAAATTTGTTATTTTCCGGAAAAGAGAGAAGTGAGGATTTGGGTTATTTTGCTCTCCAGAAAAGAGAGTTGTCAATTTATTTGGGTTTCTTTGTGAAAATGTTGCTTTAGTATGTGAATTTGGTTGTGATGCCATTTATAGACGATCTAACCATGTTATTGATTTTTATGTTTGGGAATTTGTGAGGCATTTTTTTGATATTATATTGTAATATTTATTATATTTGATAAATGATTTTTAACATTTTTTGAAGTGAAAACTTTTTTTAGCACCGTTGTGATTTAATACTCGATGAAACGAAAAACAGCGACACTAAAAATAGTCAAACACATACATCTATTGGATGTAGCCTGCGAGAGTATAATAGGTCTTCTCTTTGTGCGATGCTTCGTAGATATCAGTCTCCTCATTGTGCGGTGCTTCGTAGCCTCCCCACTCTTGTCTACTTTAGTTTTCTGAAAGTTTTACCACGTGTGAATTGCACACTCTAATTTTTTTAAGTGAAGACTTCTTCACCACCGTTGAAACTCGATAAAACGAAAAAGCGACACTAAAAAATCGGTCTCCTCTTTGTGCGGTGTTTCGCAGTCTATCGGTTTCCTATTTGTGCGGTGCTTGTTAGCCTCTCTCTACTATTGTCTATCTCGGTTTTTTTAAGGATTCATTTCACCCGCGTGTGAATTGCGCAATCTTTTTTTTGTGGTTTGATTTCTTACTAGGGCAGACCTGATGAGTTACAAAACCCATTTTAGGACGGAAGGAACTTACAATTCAAGAGTTGGAGGTAAAAGGTTCAATTTTACATAGGTATTTTGATATCAAAAATATTAGTTTCACATATACAACATAAAAATAAGCAAAGGACAGGTTAAGTAGAACCAACAACCAGAAAAAAAATTAAGAAACAAACAATGATATTCAAATAATTAAAGAAAAGTGGAGAGAGAAAAAGAAATAAGACAAAAAAAAATGGCCGAGAATTCACATTTCATTGAAAGATGTTCTTACGATCGTACAGGACGGTTCCAGTGAGAAAGATTAATTATTCTCCGTACCAGCTTTTTTAAATAATAACTCATTGTCGATTTTTTGTTACTAAAATTTTGGTTTAATTTATACCTACATTAAAAAATGGTGAAAGGCGTGATGATAAAACTATTAAAATTATGTACTTTTAGGAATTATTTTTTGATCATAAATATTTATTATTTTTCAATAATGTCTAAGCAAAATAAGAATGCAAAAAAAAAATTAAATATATTAGTTTGTACTACCGTAAATAAATAGAATGAATAAACTGGTGTATTTTTCGTCACAAAACACGTGTGCGGATTTTTTAAAAATGATTTTATTTAAACTAAAATTAAAATTCTAAAACATGGCTTTCCCAGATAATTTATTGATTTATTTTACTGCATGATTATATGATTTCAAATGTGTCTTGTATAATATAAAATTTTGTTTGAAAATATAACAAATCTGCTAATCACCTACGCTAAAACCTTATTGTACTGAAAATAAACATATCTTCTCAAAATTTAAAACATAGCTTTACTAGATTAAACAACAATCTTTCAATATCATTTCATGTTTTTCAATACGTCTAAGATTTGATTTAAAAATGACAAATTTCCGGTTTTGTCGGGTTATTCCCTCTTAACAATGTTAAATGCACTTAAAAATATTATAAAGCACTAGCGAGTACCCGGCATGCGTTGCAATGCCATTAAAAGAAAGATTTTTCGGTTGCCTTTTCCTTGCGTCCCCGTTCCCGCCCCTGTCCCCTCCCGCAACCCTGTCTTCCACCCTCTCGCGTTCCCCAGTCCCGCGTACCCTCTACTCACCACGTTCCTCTTCCATCTTCGCTGCTTTCCCCCCCTCTCTCCCTGATTCCCCTCCCACTCCCTCCTTCCTACCCTGCCGCTAAACTATACACACATTTTTCAAACAACTCGCGCGCAACCATTGTAAATTTTTTGAGCAAATTTCATAACGCTAGAGCCCACAATCATAAATAGAAACCTTTGAGGGCATGCGAACCACAAATCAAAGTTATCTGACGGCCGGCATAGTCCAGCCGTAAGGCACTTGACTCGCACACCGAAGGTCGTGGGATCGAATCCCGGCGTGGCAAATTAATTTTATTTGTGTTATTTCACAAATTATTCATTTAAAATAATATAAGTATACAGCCTTACTAAAAAAAACCACAGCACGCCCGATAACCCGTGTTGCTGCAGCAACATGAATAAAACAAAAATACACTAAAACACGAAATATTACTTATAAGGTTTGTTCTTAAAATGTATTTTAAATCTAGCAACAATGTAATTTTTTATAGTGTAAGTACTAAATGGTTTATTTTCCTTCATAGCCGCTAGGTGGCGGCGCCTGCGCATTCGTTGTTGGCGCTCATATCATAAATGAACTTTCGCGCTGAAAGCGCGAAAAAATTTCGCTTCGCGGATGTGTGTGCAATATTACTTAAATGTGATGGTTAATTACTAAATTAATTTACTCCTTTATTTATATAATTGATATATTCACCGTATTTTTTGTGTTTTTCATAAGTTTTAGTCAAGTTATAAAACAAAAATCGTACTTTGAAAATTGAAATGTCAAGAACTATTTTATATGATACATGAAAATACAAATTTACATTTAAAGGAATTTTATTTTACGAGAATTTCATGAAAGTTGTGTTTTTTTTAATAATAATATCTAATACATGTGTTCCTAAATGTATCAAAGAAATTTACGTCTTTAGAGATGCAAGAAATCTGTTATAAAAGCCGGTACAATTTTTAGGTTAGTTTTTTAGCAATAAAAAAACTGAAATTTTTTATTATTTTTTTATTGTATGCACGAGGAAAAAGTGAGGTGATAGTTTCCTTCCAAATTTATTACATAAAAGGACTGGATTTTTGAAATTTTGATTTTTTTTTAATTTCTCTACATTTTAGTCAAAAAATTTTTGGTAAGAATTTTTATTCCATTTTTTTCCGAGTTTGAATCTTAAAATATGTCAGTTTTTGAAAACCAAAGTGTAATTCAAATACATAAATCTAAAAGGTAATTTTATCTAGTTTTCATAAATGGTATTTGTTTTTACGACACTTTCAAAAATAAGACATATATAGAACATTCAAAATACTTTGGAAAAATTCCAAATTTCGTTCGGACATCAATCGTTAAGAGCGTTTAACCAGCCAGTGGACGAAAATCCACATTTCGTCGAAAGTTGTTCTTACGATCATGCAGGGCGGTTACAATGAGAAAGATTAATTATTCTCCGTACCAGCTTTTTTAAATTATAACTCAATATCGAATTTATTTTAATCCAAATTAGCTTTAATTTATACCTTCATCCAAAAATGCTGAAAGGCGTGATGATAAAACTATTTAAATAATGTACTTTTTGTAATTAATTAAGTATTTATAATTTTTGTAATTAATTAAGTATTTATCATTTTTCAATAATGTCTATATTTAATAAGAATGTTAAAAAAATTTGAAATATATTAGTTTGTAAGTGCGCAAATAAATACACAAATGGACCAATTTTTGTCAAGAAACACATGTACGTACATATTTTTTAACGATTTTATTGAAACTTAAATAAAAATTCTAAAACATGCGTTTGCTAGATAATGTATTGGTTTATTTTACTGCATGATTATATTATTTGAAATGGGTGTGGTATAATACAAAATCTTTTTTGAAAATTTAACAAATCTGCCAACGACCTATGGAATAACCTTATTATACTAAAAATTTAAAAATTTTCTCAAAATTTATTACATGCGAATGCTAGATAAAAGAACAATCTTTCGAAATCCATTTATAATTTTTTTGTGGAAAAGAGTCAATACGTATAAAATCTGATTAGAAAATGACATATTTCTTGTTTTCTCTGGTAAAGCCCTCTTAAAACAGAGATAAACTACCCTCTCAGGCCGTGTAAACCATGTGTATTTCTTTCAATGAACAAATTTTTAATTAGTAATGTTTTCACATCCGCGGCCGTTTGTCAATTGAATAAAATTTTCACTGGGTTTTTTAGTAAGGCTGATAGTGTATTTGCGGCACGTTCCAGAGTGGAAGATACTCTCAGTATCGCCCTGGTATAAGACCACCATTCAGAATTGAAACGTTGCTTGAAATGGCATTAGCCGTATTTGGTGACCAGATCTGAATAGCCAGGTACTTCCCCACCTTCCTCTTCCCTATCTCCTTCCCCCCTTCCCACTACCTTCAGCCTCACAACATACCCCAATTGGGGATGCCGTAGTCTTATTGGCTTCAGACGGGAGCAGTTGGGACTCTTGTGCGGTATTCATATAAAAAATATCGTGTCACGGTGTTTGTGGTCGCACTCCTCTGAAACGGCTTGACCGATTTTTATGAATATTTTTATGTATATTTGGTAGGTATGAGAATAGGTCGTAAAATATATTTCAAACCGCTAGGTCATTAGGGTGTGCCTATCAAAATTGATTGATAATTGACTCAAAATGTTTACAGAATATTGCATTTTAGCAGAATAGTGTTTCTATATGTATATAATGGTAAACTCTGGCGTTATGCTATTTTTATTAAAAAAATACTACAATGGTGCGCGAGTGGTTTGAAAATGTGTGTATTTCATATATTTTAGCGGCAGAGAGGGGAGGTAAAAATGGACTTGCAGGGAGAAACCGCTTGTTTTTACATATTAAGATTACTTTGGAATGTTTTTTTTAATGCTGGATGTTTTTGTAGACATCTGGAATTATACAGGGTGTCCGGGAGTAAAGTGCATTAACTCCGGGAGGTGATTCTACATGACGATAGGAGTAAAAAAGATTAACAACTTTTTCCGAAATTCCAACATTTTTTTTCTCATACAAAAAGACGTACCTACTAAAAATCCTTAGTGTGAGGTACGATCTTACTTGCTGAGCGCCCACCGGGCACGATTGTGGTAACAGTGCATGGTTGTGATTGGCTCGTATCGTAACAGCGGAAAATAATGAAGCTGGTGGCACACGCCGGTCTATTTTTTTCTTTTTACCACAAAACAACCCCTAAAAGTTTGAATTTTGAAAAAAGTTATTTATCTTTTTTACTTGTAATAATATCATGTAGAATCACCTCCCAAAGTTAATGCACTTTACCCCCGGACACCCTGTATAGTGTGTAAGCAATATATTTTAAAGATTTTATCCCATTTTTGTAATGTGTTTGAGGAACGCAGATTTCATTGTTTTTTAGAGTATTGTGGCTGTAGTTGTCTTGATTGTAAAGTGGCTTTATGTTAGTGCGAGTTAATTGTTGAGTAATTTGTAGGATGGTGCTTGTGATTTCATGTTAAGAAGAACTGTGATTGGAAGGATAGTTGTTAACGGGATATCGACCACATCATTTTGATTTATTCGTGGCATTATAGGAGACCTGGCCATGCAAAAGTCCTCTCTCTAATGGCATCCATTATTCTTCCATCGACTTTCCATTCTCTGGTAATAACGTCATTTCTCAGCTGGTCGTTCCGCCGTTATACCCCATCTTAAAAAGCAAACCCGATTACCTCCGCTCAATCTAGTCTCGCCTTTTCTTTGTCGCTGAGAGATACCCCATAGAAGTGAACATTATAAATAATATGGATATCTTATATACCTATTCGTATTATAGAAAAACGATACGTTTTTCTTTTTTAAACGTCTTTGAAATTTAAAAATGTATCGTTTTCGATCGGCTTTCCCAAAATTTCGCATCTTTGTTGAAAATTTTGAATTTTTTGTTTTTGTTTTTACTTTTAGTTTTATTTTAAAGTGAAACATCTTTACGCACGCTTGACTTAAGGAGTAAGTTGGTGAATGCGTGACGAGAGCCTTACAAAAAGCGAGGCAAACTGAAGTTGAGAGGGAGATAAAAGTTAGTGAAGATAAAAAGAGAGAGAGTCACGTTTCGTATATTACTGTAGGGGCAAGAGAGATTGGTGCGAGCAAACATTTTCTTTCTCTCTTTCTCTCATAGTCAGTTACGTTTCGTATATCTAAGACACAGTGCAAGCCTATTGCCTGTATCACACTATAGGAGCAAGAGAGAGCAGTGCGCGTGCACATTTTATTTCTTTCTTCTTTTATAAGTTAGTGAAGTTTTACTCCTGTCATGTTTACTCGTTTTTTTTACATGAGCCCCACACAGAGGCCCTGAGGTAAATGGTTTCCCTCAGGACCTATGTTTTTTTGTAAGGGAATGAGAGGAGAGTTCTGGGAAGGAAAAGGGTTTAAGGAGTAGGAGTCTGAGGTTCAGTTTGTCCTGGTCATCCGCATCTAAGACCTGGACAAACCTCACCCCATGAACCCGGGCATCCCTGCTAAATCACCAAACGTAGCGAACCACTTGGGGTGACCTATGGCAGAGGTATTGGTTCAGGGGGCGGCGGTACCCATTTCCGCCTCCCAAATTGAAATGTGACGTCGTTCACACTGATGTCATGATTTTGACGTGGTGATATTCCCAAAAATCTTCAATTTGTTCACTATGTTTGTTGACTTTCATATCTTCATGTTTGTTTAGGTAGTGTTCTATGATTACCTCATCGTAGTGTTTTTTGCCATATTTTGATGTTATTTAAACTTATTTATTTAACTAACTAACTAACCATCACACCGTACCCGCAGGGGTAGGCAGAGAGGACGGACCGCCAAACAACTCGGTCTTGGCACACACTGCTTGCCTCTTTCACATTCATACATCGGCTCATACATACTCTTCTATTATTCTGAGTCTTGACATGGCCCAACTCAAGTATCTGATTCACTTGGTCGTGCCATGTCTTCCTCGGGCGTCCCCGACTTCTTCTGACATTCACATTTGCGTCATATATTCTCCTTACACACCTTTCCTCGTTCATTCTCTCTATAATCTTTCTTAATCTTATTCATTATGCTTACATCAGCCTTGCATTCTTTGGGGATCTCCACGTTTCTCACGCGATCGTACGTGGTTTTACCACACATACGCCTCAGGGATCTCATTTCTACAGCATTCAGTCTACTTTCATCCTTCCTCTGTCAGTTCCATGCCTCACTGGCATACCAGGGTAGGTGCCAGCACTACCCTGATGTATGGCAGTGTGGTCAGATCTTGAGCAAAGCGGAACCGGTCGGTATTTAAATTAATTAAAACTCGTGGTTATTAATTAAATAATACACACGTTTTCATAAACACAAATTTCATAACGCCAGAACTTACCATTATATATAGCATACATGTTACTCTGATGTATGAGCTATATAATTGTAAAGTTTCATTAAAACTCTTTCAGTGGTTTTTGCGTGAAAGAGTAACAAACACACATACATCCATACAAACTTTCGTTTTTACAATATTAGTAAGATGTTAAACCGCTAAGTGCTTTCTACAATAATATTATTTTATATTTTATACCACAGAGGGCAATGGTAGTTTGTTATTGATTTCAACAATTCTTACAATCGGGAGGTTACGATTCTTCTCCTAATCGTAATAGATACGTAATAAACATACGTTCCTTAAGGGCCCGCAACCCGGATTTGTACCGATTTATTACACATTTCCATTAAACACGGTAAGTTTTAAAGCTCTTAAAAAAATATATGTTATTCTTGAAGATAATATCTAGACTTTGCCCGCGCCGAAACGTAAATTATATAAAATTCCCTAGATAGAAAAAAGTCGCAAAGTATGCTCCAAAAATTATTATTAAAACGTTTGTTTCAGTTATTTTACAAGTTATATGTATGAAAAAAATCACATTGTTTCTTTAAATGCTGTTTAAGATAATTCCCGCGATATTTTTGCTCTATTTTAAACGAGTCGTGTTTTATTAAACATTTTCGCATCGATTTTGTCGCAGTAAATGTTAGCGCTCTCCTCTAACATTCGTAATTTCGTATCTTTCCATCTTCTTCTTTTCGGGCCCGGTTGCAGTGCCTTAACACAATAATGTTGCAGCTCTTTCAAAAGATGAGATACACAATGTACGTAGGTCTGCTTCCTCCAAAGAAAAACAATCATTATCTTCTTGCATCTCTCTCACACTTCACCGCGACTTTTCTGTAGACCCCTACAATATTCCTAGCCATGACGATAATTTTGAAAGTATGGAATTTAGTTACAAGGATAATATTGAAGTGTGAGTGAATTCCAAATATTCAAAAACGTCAAATGTCAATGCGCTGATGGTTTTGCTTTTGTTCTTAAACACATAATGCTGCAGCTCTTTCTTGCACACTCAATAACAACAATCTAAAATGAGACAAACGGTGAACGTACGTCTGCACCCCCCTAATTAAACATACAATTATTATTATACATCTCCCTCGCAGGCAAAAAGAAAATGAAACGCAATTCCGGTCGCAACAAAATAGTACTTTGGAGGAAACAGTCACACGTATTTTGTGTGTTTCCCATAATTTAATGTGTAAGAAAGATCTGCAGCATTATAACGATAAGGAATGTATGTTTATTGCCTTTTTTGCCGTCACGGTACCGTAATCGGTAATAATAATATATTCTAATCAGTTCCATCACTATTTCTTAGTATACCTGCTATTATGTCTGCTTTACCCAAACTTTTTGAGTCATTAGTATTAGATACCATTGTAAAACCTATCAACAATATTATTGTTCCTAACCAACATGGCTTTATCAGAGGTCGATCTACCTTAAGTAATTTAACTATCTATAATAATTACATATCCGAATCCCTTAGTCTGAAACAACAAGTGGATTCTATATACACCGATTTCAGTAAAGCATTTGATAAGGTTCGACATCACATTCTTATATCCAAACTCCGACTGTTAGGCATCAAAGGAAGTTTATTGACATGGATTATCAGTTACCTCAGTAATAGAGTGCTTAGTGTCAGGATTAATTTTATAGAATCCTATGTATTCGAGGCCACAAGTGGTGTCCCGCAAGGGTCCCACCTCGGCCCAATATTCTTCTTAATATTCATTAATGACATTGTAAACATATTTAAAGATGTACAAGTCCTACTTTTTGCAGATGATCTAAAATTGTTTAAAAGAATACGAAATATATATGATTGCCTAATTTTACAAGCTAATTTAGATGAATTTTTTAAATGGTGCGAACAAAATATGTTATTTTTGAATATTGAGAAATGTCAAGTAATACGATTTTCCAGAACTCATTCTCATATTTTACATGAATATAATTTAAATAATGTTAACTTAACACCAGTATTACAAATTCGCGACTTGGGAGTTATATTCGATTCAAACTTAACATTCACAGCACATATAGATGATATAACTAATAAGGCTTTAAAGATTCTTGGCTTCCTTTGTAGAACCCTAACTGATTTTAAGTCCATGGATTGCATGAAAACACTCTACATTTCATTAGTTAGATGTCAAGTAGAATATAATTCACCTATTTGGTCCCCTTTCTATAAAGTACACTCTAACAAACTAGAACGTGTTCAACACAAATTTCTTAGGTACTTAAATTTCAAACTCAAAATTCCAATAGAAAACATTAATTATTTAAGTCTAATGAATCGACTAAATTTAATTACGCTGTCTGACAGAAGAATCATTTCAGACCTAATTTTATTGTACAGAGTTATGAACAACCTAATTGACAGCCCTGCCATCGTTTCTAGTATTAAACTCCATGTACCGACAAGGAATACTAGACAAAATATAACATTCTTTTGCAATACATACACTACCAACTATCAATCACACTCACTTACCAATAGGATGCATGATTTAGGCAACAAGTTTGGTGGTATTGTAGATGTATTTGCTGATTCCCTTTACATTCTAAAATGCAATTTAAACCAACACTTTGTCGAATCCTACAAATTATTGTAACGTGGGTATAATATATTTAACGATTTGATGTGCTATTGTAATGTTTTATATTATATTTTGTTCTATGTTATTGTTAAATATTACAATGTTTAAAATATTTCACGGTTTTACGCAAGAATATACAAGTGGTTTTTTCTTTAAAAACTACTTGTATATTCTTAAAAGTTTTATCACTTTTATAACGTTTGGTATAAATTCTATGTATGTGTAATCCTCGATATCTTAAATATTATTTTATAATCTATGTAAAAGCCCCTACGGGCGTATAAGAACAATAAATAAATAAATAAATAAATACCATTTCTTATAATGTGCACTCACAATGTCTAAATAAGTAATGTCTCACTGCTTTAAGTCTCTCGTCACTGTCTCTGTCTCTGTCTCTGGGGTATTCCAATTATTTATTTAACAAGAGAAATTTCTTAATAAATTATTCAAGGACGTTTCCATTTTCCATTAGTAAAAGGATTAAAGTGAGAAAGACATTCAAATCAAAGAATAAGATAATATTTACATAATGCTGTTTTTTATTTGTTTGACGTTGTCCATGACAGTGTTGTAAGGTCCTCGGCTTAGAACTCAGAGGGTCAAGGGTTCGAAACCCTTATCCGAGAAATCTTTATACGATAAATTAACGGCATATCGGCTCAAAAATATTTTTGATTGGAAAATGGTCTCTGTATAGTGAATAAAACCAAAAAAAAAATGTCCATTTATCAGTGAACAGTCAGATTTTTACGTTTCATGTAGCTATTAAGCCGCCGCTATCCGAATTTCTACCGATTTCTTACATATCCCCCTTAAACATTTGAAGTTTTTAAGCTCTTAAAAAATATATGTTATTTTTGAAGATAATATCTGTACATTCCCCATGCTGAAACGCAAATTATATGAGATTCCCTCGATAGCAAAAAATCGCAAAGTATGCTCCGAAAATTATTATAAACACGTCTGATTCAGTTATTTTACAAGTTACATGTATGAAAAAATTAACAGTGTTTCTTTACATGCTGTTTTAGACAGCCCCTAAGAGATTTTTCCTCTATTTTAAACGAGTGGTGTTTTATTAAACATTTTCACAATGTTCGCTTCAATTTTACTATTTTAAATATTAGCGCACTCTCTCCAACATTCGCAATTACATATATCTCCATATTTTTTCTTTTTGAGCGGGGATACGGCGCCTTCCCTGTGAATACACATAACTTATAAAATAACAGAAAAAACGTGTTTATAATAATTTTCGGAGCATACTTTGCAATTTTTTTCTATCGAGGAAATTTCATGCATTTACTTTTCGGCGTGGCAAATGTATATATTGTCTTAAAAAACAACAAATATATTTTTAATCAAGGAAAGCTTGTTATAAATAGATAGAAATTCGCGACCCGAGTCTTAACACACTAAAGAACTCATGGTATATATAGAATTTAGATAGATTACGTACTACGGGAAATTTCCTAAGACAATTTAGGAATACGTTCAAAACATAACTAAGCCAAAAAGTTTGTGTGTTTGTATAAAGCGAAAACATTATTTGTGCTGCCTCTAAAGCAAACAGCGCTGTTCCAGTTCAAAGGAACAACAATTAATTGGCTACGGATTTGAATCCTTTATTCCGGATATCCCGCTCTGCACACCTATATTACAGGATATAGATACAGTATGCCATGGCAGAGTTCGCTTGATCCGTACAAATTCGTGGGACCATGTACTATAAAGGGAACCCGGTGTGGATCTGTGCAGGAATCGTCAACTAGTTGATGTTTTTAAAAAGTTATTTCTGCACAAGAGTTCCAACTAAAGTTCTGGTCCGGAGCCAGTGGGATTATGGCATTCCTAATTTGTGGGGCTGAAGGAAGTGGGGGAAAAGAAGGAGACGAAAGAGGAAGATTGTGAAGTTCCAGCTAATCAGATCTAGTTTCTTAACAAGACAAAATAAGGTAAAGTAAAAGGATGTCATCTTTCTCGTCAAAAGGGTGAGAAAAGACGGCGAAATTTCGATAAATCCTTAAGGCACATTCTATTGGAAGGTCAAAAAATTTCCGCTTAGCAACAAAATCCAAATAAATGGTATATTTCTGAATGTATCCAAAAACTAAAAGCAGTTTTTGAAAGGCGATAAAATACGCTTTCAAATAATATTTAAAAAAATATATATACTATTTTTAAAACATTATAAAATTTAATGCAAACATAAAATGTTCTAAAAATAACTCTCCTTACATTTTTTCTAACCAAGTTAGTGTTAAAAACAAAAACACATACTTATTTTATTAGACAAATCTTATTCTCTTGAAATTATAAATTGAAGTCGACTGCCGCGTCTGTGTGTCTGTCTATCTGTCCGTTCGCGATAAACTCAAAAACTACAGAACGGATTTTCATGTGGTTTTCACAAATAGATCAGTGCAATTCATGAGGAAGGTTTAGGTATATTGGTGGCGCCAGTTTCGATTAAAATCATCTTGTCTATGATAAGAAGCTGAATAACTGCTTATTCCCTTGTTCCCTTATTTCCTACCTATAAATTGCCAAAAACAAGGTGCAGTGACAAACAGCTTGTTCGCTTTACTTGCATCGAAGTATTGTCACACACAAAAACTGTGAACCTCCTGTAACTGCGCGGAAGTTAATTATTGTTAGTTTACCGCCTCACGAAGTGTGTATGGTTTACTGGCACTTCGTGTGAATTGTGAATCCATCGTGATTATTGTTTGCCCGCTGTGAAAGCAAGACCCGCTGTTGTGTTCATTGTAGATGTTTGGATTGATTTGCCCGCCGATATTGTATATTACGCCGCGGCTGTGGAGAATGCCGTGTTTATGTATTGTGAATTGTGAACCCTTTAGACACTAAAACCAGCGGCCTAAAGTGGACTATAAAAACCTGAAACGGACTATGAAGTGCAGTTTGGTGAGTTTTTGGCATCCTTTTTTAACCTTCCTTATTTTGGGCAGTTATTTAGTGAACCTTATTTAATTTGGCACAAGCACACGCATCCGCTTTGCGAAGGAGAAATTTGTCGCAGCCATCTTTGTACGCTCAACCATATATGATTTGTCATAGTTTTGTGTAAATTGGTTGAAATATATAATATATAAAAGGAGCGGGCTGGCAAGCGAGCGGTGTAGATTAGAATTATAAAGGTTGGTTAATGACGTTGTTAGTAGATGGCGTTGTGTTTCGTTAGCCTTAGCAACGCGTGGCGGTGTCAGCTAGTGTATTATAAACGTTATCTTACCCTCACTCTTTTTGCCGTTCCATGTAAAAATAATTTATGAAACATTCCAAAAGTTTATTAAAAAAAAATTGCGTTCCGAAAGTTTTCTTTAATAAATATGTACATTTATTTATTTTGTGGTTAAATTTTAGTTTTAAATATAAAACATGGTGTTTTTTCTTTCTAACATTATTTATATCATATTTCTCACTATGATGGAGGCAACGATTACGAGTTGTTCCTGATTAGCCTGCGAGGTGAAATCAGTATTTTTTTGTGAAAACAAGAATTATAGCTTACACATTTTTTCCGTAGCAAGGTCTACGATTTCTGTACAATACAGACTTATGGCGTAGCGTTTGGGGAGCGTAGAGGCAGGCAATACATTGTAAAGGGCTGTGTATTGTATGTAAAGTGTGTGTTGTTGTAGAAGGCTGTATGTTTCAGTGCGGCATGTAGAATGTAGGTGCGAGGTAACACATTGCATTAGCCGGTAGTGCAGCAAGCGGGAAGCCGGATATCCGCCATTTTCGAGCTCGACTGCAGCTCGCTTAATTCTAGCGGATTATGATAGCGTTTCCGGTTTAACTACTGACTGCGCGAGTTTCCTTTTAAAATGGCTTTATTCTGTTAATCTTCTACATTGTCAATGTTGGGGTTAGTGTGCCGAGCTAGCATGGAGCGAATTAGGGACAAATAAAGAGAGAAGTGGAGATTTGTGGGGTTCTATAGACCAGATATAATACAAGCTCCGTACTGACCGATTAATGTTGAAATTGCAATACCTCACAAGAGTCCCAGCTGCTCTTGTCTGGAGCCAGTGCGACTATGGCATCCCAAATTGGGGTATGTTGTGAGGCTGAAGGTAGTGTGGAAGGAAAGGAGATAGGGAAGAGGAAGGTGGGGAAGTACCCGGCTATTCAGATCTGACCACCAAACACGGCTAAAGCCATTTCAAACAAAGTTTCAATTCTGAATGGTGGTCTTACTTCAGAGCGATACTGAGAGTATCTTCCACTACGTGCGAGGGTCAAATATGCTATACATTATTTTTAATGAAATAACACAAATTAATCCAACAAGATAAGGCTGACTGGATGTCAGCAAATTCCGTACATATATTTGATAAATAAGATTAATATTAAAAGGTGGTGTTACAAACATGGGAGGACGGAATTTTACAAATTGGGAGGCGGGTATGGGTAACAACCAACACTCTGCCACACGTCACGTCAAGTGTTTCGCTACGCACTACGTTTGGTGATTTATCAGGGATGACCGGGTTCATGGGATTTGGTTTGTCTAGGTCTTAGCGGCAAATGCCCGCCTACTAAAACTGGTTGTGGGAGACCTAATCTCTCTCTGTCCAGCCGGACTCTCTCGATCCATCGTCTGGCACCGCAGTGGATGGATGGCGCAGTGGATGATCGCAGTGATGGATTCATACGTCTGTCACTCTTGGACACACTGACCCCCAAATTCCTACCCACCCCTCATACCTTACTCCTTCCCAGAATTTCCTTTCCTGCCTTTTTAATAAAAAGACCCCCCCACACATCATCCCCAAATATGACATAGGACCCGAGGGATTTTATTCCTCAGGGTCTCCCATACGGAGCAAACGTAAAAAAAAAACATTTTCAAATTTCGAAAATCTATCTTACTAATTAATAACCTCTACGTCGTTTCCCCACAGGGATAGACAGAGAGGATGGAATGCCAAACAACTCGGTCTTGGCACAAACTCCTTGTTTCATTCCGTTCCTACATTGTCTCTTACGTATTATTCTGTTATTCTTATTTCGTCGACTTCTTCTACCATTCACATTCGCGTCATATATTCTCATGCCTAAACCGTCTCTTAATACTACACACACATATACATATATACACATATTTTACCGCCAATGCATAAGTAGGTGAATGGTTTAATAATTACTAAGTAGCTCTAAGTGAGGAGATCGTCAGGTATGATAACTTTCTTCCAAAGGTAGTAATTGAATTCTAAAAGATATCCAAGTCTTCATGATTGCAGTATTTATTATATAATCGAGTCAATCTAGACGTTGGCGCTGGTTTGAAAAAACTTGTATTAAAACGGTATCGATCGGTAATACAATCGGTATTGAACAATGAATCAATTTAATTGATTTTTCTGAGGTCTACAAGTAGAAAGGTCTTATTATTGTTACTAACTGGTTCCCGGCACGCGGTGCTATTCCATTTAATAAAGAAATTGTTTCTCCCTGTGTGTCCTTTCAAATTCGTCCCGTTCCCCTTCCGCCTCCCCTTCCTCTCCCGCGTCCCCTTCCCCTCTCTCGTTCCCACTCCGATTCCTCCACCTTCCCTATCCCCACTCCACTCCTCTCTTCCGCCATCCCGCGAAACCCCCTCCCGAGTTCCCCTCCTCCCTCCCGGGTTCCCCTCTCCCCTCCCACATTCCATACATTCTTTCCCGGTACATTCAGTTTTCAAACAGCCCGCGTGCCACCTATTGCTATTTTTTATACAAAATTCATAAAGCCAGAGCTCGTAAATGCTATTCTCATGTATGAGCTATATTATTGTACAGTTTCATTAAAATCCATTCAGTAGTTTTTGCATGAAAGAGTAACAAACATATATCCATGCAAATTAATTCATGCAATAATATTATTAAGATTAATCGATAAGGCAGTATCCTTCTTTTGAACCAAAACATCATCAATAGTAAATAATACGCCGAAGAATTTCATCTTTGAATTTATTAAATGGTCCAAGAAAACTTTTTCTCCGCGAAAAATTATTTTCCTTCAAGAAAAATCATTTTTCTCGAAGCCAAGGGAATTTCACAAATACTTAGAATTCTTGCGCGGAAATATGTGTGGCTTTCATACAAACAGGGGGCTTCAAAGGTCATAATCGTGTGAACAGTCTATAGGTCTATAGCGTGAGCGTACTGCGGAAAGGCATTAAGTCAAAATTTAGCTGAATCGACTTAATTGATGAGAACACTCTCTTATTAATCTAAGTCTGCAAAAATATGAATCCTGTGGTAATAGCTGACTAAGTTACTTATCGTGTTATAATTAACAAGCATACAATAGAGAAAATACAAACTAAGGGAATTCAAATGTAGGTAGATTTTTATTTATTTTTAAATTTATATACATTTTTTTACATTAGTTCCACACATGAGGCCCTGAAGAAAATAATTCCCCTCAGAGCCAATGTTACCTTTGGGGATGCTGTGTGGAGGGTCTTTTTAGAAAAGGAAGGACAGTAAGTTCTGGAAAGGAAAATGGCATTAAGTTGGGTAGAAATCTGGGAGTCAGTGGGTCCAGGAGTAATGGACGTATGAATCTATCCCTCTCACTGCGGTGCAAGGCGATATTTCGAAAGAGTACGGCTGGAGGAGTCAAAGGGACTCCTTCAATCACTCTCTCCCGATCCGGCATGCCGCGCAGCTGGTGGGCGGACACATACGCCGCCAAGACCCTCAAGTTAGTTACAATAAAGAGACCTCGAAAATAAGGCGTAAAATTAGATATTTTGAATTTGGAACACGTGGATTTTCACGCTTGTAATTTTCTGATAATTTTATAAAATATCTAGTCACTGTGGTAAGGTTTTTGGTCCTTTTTCCAATTAGAAGTATTTTTATAGAGGGCTTTCTTGCAAACTAAGTATTGAAGTCCTTAAACTTAAACTTTGGGCGCACAGTCTACACCCACACTTTGTAGGCGGGTGTAGACTGTGCGCATCATAGCATCGGACCATTCCTAACTAAACATACTTATTGAGGGTTCTGGGTGCTCCAACATTTTACAATAATATAATAACTGAATATGAAAAAGATAAAATTGCTTTCCGTTTTAGTGTCTTAAGAACAAGGCTTTGTTATTTTGGTGAATTTCCAGTTGTATTCCTTATTCTGTGACAGTGTTGGTTGTTCTCTCTGGTTGGAATTTTCCGATACCCTTTAGAAAATTGTTTATGGCTTTTCTGTTTTCCAGCGGCTTTTAACGACCGTCTCGGTCCATTGCCGATCCGTTTCAATTACAGACTTCAGTGGCGCTTATCGGCCAAACATAAATTACAAAAAATATGCTTATTTTATCTTATTTTAGTTTATTAGTGAAACAAATACTTTTACATATGTCATTAAGGTAATTATATATTACATGGTTGCATGAACCATCCTCAAAATTCATAGTCTATATATATAAAAATCTAAAAATGTTTGCATGTATGCATATCGCTATGCGTTGCTATATTAAACACCTTCTTTAAACCCCCGCGAAGGTTTCTGGATTATTACAACCACATTACAATACACATGAAAAGTTTTTAATCATTACAAAAATCCTTGCAAAACTGTCAAAAATGTCAAAACTTGAGAATGACATTTTGCAAAACAATGATTGTTAAATCAAAATTCTATTTTCGAACATCTTTAAATTAACTAACTAACTAACCATCACGCCGTTTTTTCGCAAGGGTAGGCAGAGAGGACGGACCGCCAAACAACTCGGTCTTGGCACACACTCTTTGCCTCACTCACATTCATACATCGTCTCATACATTCTCTTCTATTATTCTGACTTTTGACATGGCCCGATTTAAGTATCTGATTCACTTGATCGTGCCATGTCTTCCTCAGGCGTCCCCGACTTCTTCTACCATTCACAATCGCGTCGTATATTCTTCTTACGCTACTTTCTTCGTTCATTCGCTCTACATACCCAAACCATCTGAGGATCCCTTTCTTAATCCTACTCATTATGTTTACATCAGCCTTATATTCTTTGCGGATATCCACATTTCTCACACGATCATACATTGTTTTACCTTTATCTTTAAATTAACGGATTTATTTGAAGTACCTACTCGCCACATACTTTGAATCGAATCAAGAATTATAGATATTTAAAATAGGTGCTGTAACAGACGTATCAGCGTCTTCACAAGACTGTAAAAAAGTACCGGGTTTTTAGTGCACGTTCAGGATGATGGAATGGTAAAAATAATAATAAGGGCTGACCTCCCTAGCACCCAGTGCCGGATGTGTAAAGGACACTGGATGTGCCGATGCTTCTGCCTGAGCCTGGCGCCTGGCGGTTGCCTAAGTAGGGCCGGCTGTTCTGGAGGAGGTAGGCACCAGGACTGAAGACAGGCAGAAGTCGGCGGGAGGCAGCTGGTTGATAAGAAACTTCCGAAGAATAAAAAGCGAGTTATCAAGTAGAGATGTGAACTGATTTATTATGAGAAATGTGGGTCCTTTTATACCCAAATTTGGGGTAAAAGGTGCCCACGTGGTACATTTTTGTGGTGGGAGGTTAAACCTTGCCCGTATGTATAAATAGGGCGGCATTTCCGTCACACCTTATTTTGGCGGTGCCGCTCGTAAAAGTGGTCGCTTAAAATTGCGTTTTATACATAATTATGTAGGTTACATTTATAATATATGGGTACATGTTTTAGTGTTTACATATTTGGGGGGGTAATCTTTATCCCTAGATTTTTAGTTTGGTGAGTTTAGGGTAATTTTATAGTTTATTCTAGGTTTTTTTGTTTTGGTTAATTGTGAGAAGTTTGTATAAGGAATCTACTATTTTTCCCAGGTCCCTCGCAAGACTAGCTACTGAAACCTGTTTGTTTCATCGTCTTGCGAGGTCCCTGGATTTTTAAAATGGGAAAAACGGATTCTTTAAGGAATTTTTCTAAGTCCTTTGTTTGACTTAAAAAATGCCCTAGTGTTGAGAGTTTAAGGGTTAGAGGCTTAAAATCTCTTTCCCTGAATGCCCGGCAGGACTCTGGAATGAAATGTGTTGATTTCATCGTCCTGCGGGTTGTGAGAGTATAATTAAATGAGAGTATATAAAACATAGTCGGCTTCGCTCGCTTTCCTGTAGGGCCATAACCACAAGGAAGGCAAGGAAGGACAAGGAAGCATATGTAAATAATATGAGTTTAGAATGTCTCCCGGTGGCAACCTTAGCATGTAAGCATTTATTTGTCGCACCGGGGCATTGTACATAATAAAAAGGGAAATAAATGATAATATTTTACATAAACATTTCCGGCGAAAAGATCGTCGCTGGCGGCATGGTACTAACGAGCTTAGTGGCCAGAAATTTCGGAGGAAATTCCCAAGAAATGACCACTAAATGTAGAGGATGCCGCCAGCGATGACTTTTGCCGAAAAAACAAATGAGGGTATGTAACACGTCGGTTACAGGTGCCTATGTTAGTTACCAAAATTGATTGATTGTTCTTATTAGTGGTAACAATTGAAGCAATTTCTTTATTAGTGGCCTAGCAACGCATGCCGGGAACTCGCTCGTATTATGTGTATAAAAAAACACAATTAAAAAAAAAAAAAAAAACATTAAGTATAGAAATAAACAAAATACAGATTAAAGAATGTGCGACAGTAAACTGTGAATCTATAAAATACAGATGAAAGAATGTGCGACAGTAAACTGTGAATCTATAATATAAAAAAAAAATCTAATTATAAGATAATGTTCAACGATAAACATGATTAGCCATTTACCATTTTTCACAAAAAGGCGCTGTATAAATCAATCAAATATTTATTTATTTACGCCTATTTAGGCTTTGACATACATATATATAACAATATTAACAAAATTATAATAGTAAATAGTGCAGGAAACTACTATTTAAAACACTTGCAGAAAAATAAATACAAAGTAAAAATATTATTGAATTTGAACCACACCGTATGTGGGTACAAAATATAAAAAATCCATTTTTTTTTCTTTCAGCCGACAAAATACTGTCAATGTGTTACTCAATTTTAATAGCTTTATCATAATATTCCCCTATTTGATAAAAAAACTTCAATAAGCTATGCTTATATATTAAAATTGATGTACTAAATATATCAACAACATCGGAGTATTTGTTTCCAAGCTGTTGAATCCGTCGCATAGTGGTGTAATATTGACTTAGAATTGCTACAATAATATGGTAGGTACTGTCTTGTGACTGTATTATTATAATATTATTATTATTATGATAAAAAGGACAAATGGAAAATATCAGTGCCTGAAAAGATGTTATCATATTTTGCGCACGTCCTTCTGAGAAATTAATGTTGCGTGTAGTTTGTTTTTTAGTGCGGGATGTGGAATAGCTGGTTCCACCTTGTATTTCGTTTTGGACAGGGGAAGTTAATGTTTTCTAAAATAAATTAATGCTTAGTTAATAATAATAATATTAATAATGCTTGGACATTATAGGATGGAATAAGTTTCTCTGGGTCTCCTACCGCCCCCCTGAAAGTCTGAAACGCCCCCCAATTTTCTCTTGGTATACCGCCCACTGAAGGTCTGAAACGCCCCCAAGGTTCGAAATGAAAATCTAGTCTCTTTCAACGGAAGCAATCTTCCGAACAGGCCCTCCATTGATATGCTTGGTGTAACCCTAAGTGACCAGCTCAGGTATGGGGGCTCTATCGAAGCCAGAGTAAAGTTAGCCTCCCAAAAGCTGGGCGTACTGTACAGGGCCCGCAGATACTTTAATAGTACACAACTGCTAACCTTGTACAAATCACAAGTACGCCCCACGGTTGAATTTGGCAGCCACCTCTGGTCTGGAGCTCCAAAATACCTGAAAAATACCCTCGACTCTGTGCAGAAACGGGCGGTCCGTTTTATAGATTCTCCCATCTTAACAGACGGATTGCAATCTTTAGAGCACAGGCGTCGGGTGGGAATGCTATCCTTGTTCTACCGGTATTACAATGGAAGATGCTCCGAGGAACTAGCATCATTGATCCCTTCGGCACCGGTGCATAGTCGGGAAACACGCCAAACGCGTGCCCAACATTTGTACACGGTTGACATTTGTCACATGAGAACGGGTCGTTTCTTCGACTCGTTCTTGTGTTCAACAGCTCGGCTGTGGAATGATTTGCCGGCCTCTGTGTTTCCTCCTTCCTACAACATGGGTCTCTTCAAGACCAATGTTCATTCCTTCCTCTCCTCAAAAAGACCCTCCACACAGCATCCCAGATGACATAGTGTTAAAAAAAAAAGGGGGCATTATCGCCCGCGTTGGGAACCAATGATCTAAATGAATACACATTATGAAATCATTAAAACCTTACAATCTGTAAGTAATAAATAATAACAAAACTGAAAGCTAATAGCATAGTTTTAATCCGTTAGATTACCTAAGCTAAAATCAGAAAGTCGTAAGTGGGCTTAGCGCGGAGTGGGCTTAGCGCGGAGTGGGCTTAGCGCGGAGTTTGGTTTAAGCTGAAATATAGCAAGCACACTAAAGCGACGTCACAAATCTGGGTATTATTTAAAAAAATTACAGGTTGGAACTGGGTTACTGATTACATACTTCCTCTTTTTGAAATGCATGAAAAAAGTCGTTGTCCGTTCTTTATTCATCAATTTACTTACCCGAATGGGCTGATCACTAGCACAGACCCCTAAAAATCACGGGGTATTGATACTATAATTCCAAAATTAAATGAAATTACAAATTATGCAGTAACCCCAACGCAACCTACAGACAACAAATACAAATACTTTTTATATTATTTATTGTTTATTTTGTGAAAATCAACAAAAGATGAGGAAATCATGATCAGCACCCTTACAATAACATAAAGTCCGCCTCGGAACAGGAAAACCTAGTGAGGAGGACTGTGAACAAATTGCTTTCCTTTTTATTTTTTAATTTGTATATTGTCATTAAATAAAATATAAAAAAAATATATATATATGTGAAAAGAACAATTAAAAGCTGGCCCAGCCGGCTTAGGGGCGCGGACGCCGAGTCTCGCTTGCGACTGAACTGATGGCTCCGCTTATCCTCGGCGGGACTGCCAGATGACCGTAGCTCAGCTGCTCAAACAATCTCATCATAATATGTACTTTTTTTATTGTATTAACTTTGCTTCCTACGTATTAATAAACTTTTATTTCAGCTACATCAGATGGCGGAGGTGAGACGTGATACTGTGAAATAAAAAAAAAACTAACAATATGTACGCACTCGCATACTGCCTGCTAACAATGTATGACCGAACATTGGGAGTCTAGAGTCATTTTTCATAAAAATGGCTTCTTTATAAATACAAAATTAGAGTCCTGACGAGTACGGTGAAGGAGGAAACCATCTGTTTCCTTAGAACGCCGTAGGAAAGTGGTGAGCAACCTCCAATGTTTTGTTCCCTTTCATATTTTCGTTTAGATTATTAATGTTATTTTCTTCTTCAATGATATATTACATTGATGGGAATAATCTTCTAAAGTTATAAAAAGGGAGTTTTTCTTAAAAAACTTAATTATTATTTATTAGTTAGTTTATTTACACGTTCATTAGGAAGAATTAATATTTATTCCATAATATGTAGGAACTTTGATTTTCTAATCCTTTTTTATCTGAATACTGCAAAAGAGACCTAACTACTCACAACCATCAGAAACCAGCGCGACTGTGGCATCTCCAATTAGGTTACGTTGTGAGGCTGTATGTTTGTGGACAGGGGAATGTGATGGAAAAGGGAGGTTGGGAAAGTGCCTGGCTATTCTGATCTGGTCATCAAATACGGCTAAATCCATTTCAAGCAAGCTTCTGTTGTGACTCTTTCTGTTTTAAATAAAAACTCCGGGGTTCAACGATACAGTTGGATTTATTGTGATAAATTAATAAGATCTGATTAACTTATTTAGCAGGCGGGTCTTCTTCTTCCTTGCGCTGTCCCAACTCATTGCCTAGGTAGGCTGTTGGGGTCGGCTCTTGTCGTTCTCAGATTGTAGTTTCTTCTGTTCTGAGTATCTCCTTCATCCAGGCCGTTTCTCTGAAGTATTTTGGAGCAATAAGTCATCCAGGAGTTCTTCGGTCTTCCTCTGGATGACTGTCGGTGAAGCTCCATAGACATTGCCTGCTTCACTGTGTGGTTTGACGGTCTCCGTCTTATGTACCTATACCATCTCAACTCTCGTTCCTCCAGCTTACTGTTTATGTCTGTGACACCCAGGCTTCTACGAATGTGGTAACTTTTAATCTTATCTTTTAGTGATACTCCTGCCGACCATCCAAGCATTCGCATTTCTGCTGTTTTGAGTTGCCTAGAGTAGGAGTTGTACATAGTCCAGCATTCGGAGCCATACATTATCGCGGATCTTACAATAGTCTGGTATATATTTCCTTTAAGTTTTATAGGCATTTTGGAGTCACACAATATTCCTGTTACGGATCTGAATTTAATCCATCCCAGACCTATTCTATGGATGACATCCACTGCACATCCTGCGTCTCTGTGGATTAGTGAGCCCAGATACTTAAATGAATCACAGTTGGCTAATGTTACTCCGTTCAGTTACATCGAAGAAGTTACAGCTGTTACGTATTACCTATCTATATCAGTGATACAGGGGGGTGCCGACGGCAGCTTCTGAGTATGCGAACTTCGTCTCGGGGGGGTACGGTCTATCTACAGGCAATATCCAGTGAAACAGGTAGTTGGTATAGACAGGTTTATTGACAATAAGCAAGGTAGTGCAAGACAATAGCTCAGTTTAAGTCCTGACTGGCGGGTGCCAAGGAAGAGGTGATTTGGGCTGAGAATCTAAATGGCTCACAAATAACTAGAGGGGGGGGTATTAGGAAGGCTCACGTATGAACAGCGGCAGGAGCGTCAGGGGCTTCCTGGGGTTCAGCAATCCTGGCCGGCGCTCACGTTGTTACGAGCGGGAGGCGACGCAGCGGGCGGCAGGGCCATTGCACTGAGCTGGTGCGAACAAGGGCGACAGGGGCTTCCTGTGGTTCAGCAATCCTGGCCGGCGCTCACGTTGTTACGAGCGGGAGGCGACGCAGCGGGCGGCCGGGCCATTGCACTGAGCTGGTGCGAACAGGGGCGTCAGGGGCTTCCTGGGGTTCAGCAATCCTGGCCGGCGCTCACGTTGTTACGAGCGGGAGGCGACGCAGCGGGCGGCAGGGCCATTGCACTGAGCTGGTGCGAACAGGGGCGTCAGGGGCTTCCTGGGGTTCAGCAATCCTGGCCGGCGCTCACGTTGTTACGAGCGGGAGGCGACGCAGCGGGCGGCCGGGCCATTGCACTGAGCTCACGTTGTTACGAGCGGGAACTACCGTCGCTTAACACGTCTTGGTCGGGGAGAACCGCTCGCTCCCGGTGCCTGCGTTGAACTGTCGCTTGATTTCTCTTTCCCTTGCGTCTCCCCGTAGAGGGAGACGGCTAACCCCATATATGGGCAATGCCTCTCCTATTGGTCCGGAGGGAACGGGTGATGGTTGCATGACGTTGACACGTGCAAATGTCCTAAATACATGACCTTATATGGTATTAAAACTGTTTAGGGCCTGTTCATTGGCTGCAAGGCACGCGTGATAGGCTTCCTGACACGATCTGGCCTCGTGATGTTCGCACGATAGATAGGTATATGGGCAACCCATAACACAGCATTTGTGTCTTCAAATGGCAAATACAAATATTCAGTCTTTTTCCTGTTAATTTTTTAGGCCACTATCCTCCAGGATCTTTCTCCACCTTTCCAGGCTATCCTGCAAGTCACAATGATTATCTGCTTTCAGTATTATATCATCTGCAAAAAGCATAGTCTTGAGAATACTGTTGTTCATTTCTTGACTTGTTAGATAATTCATGACAATTATGAATAGCAGTGGTCATGAATTATCTAACAAGTAATTTAGCAGGCGGTAATATTCTGGAAATAATTATTCTGGACCCCGACCTTGGGGTTCCCACAGTATTTATTATACTCTCGATCCCTACATTATGGACAGCTAATCGTCTGTGGGTAACCTAACCATCAAACAGTATTAATAGCCTAGCGACTGTACAGTTAAAATGCTAAGCATACAATTCTGACGTCGCGCCTTACGCAAAACCGTTTTCCGATATGGAGAGGTTGACGATAATATGATTATTGTTGTAACTATTGTATAACTACTATATATTATATTGCCTGTTGCGGTTACTTTGTCCCAAAACATAAAAAAGATTAAAAATAATAAAAAACTGGTTGGGTACAGGTATGTCCCAGTAACAATAAGAGATAGAACCAAGGATACAGTAGTTTCACATTAATCATGTTAGCAATTGTGCAATAATTCCTATATCTATTATTCCGGTTAGAGAATATTAACGCTGACTGACGTCCTGTATTGACCGAAATCAACACACATTCGCGTTTTTTACAATGAAATTCTTAAAACTATACAAGGTTTCTTTATGCACATTATTCTGGTTAGAGAATATTAACGCTGACTGACGTCCTGTATTGACCGAAATCAACACACATTCGCGTTTTTTACAATGAAAAGTTTTTAGTTATTTACATAATTCGACTCTATTCAAGATGTTAATTCCGTAATAGCAACTTGTCATGGTTTTTGTCCGGCTAGCATTTAATTATCAGGCATAATGACCATCCTCTCATGTTCGCGTGTAATTATAAGGTTACGCTACTGAACACCTATCATGAATATTAATTTTCAGGCGTAATATGAATCCTATAACCCTTTATCGACCCACCTCAGGTGAGCCGTGCAGCGCTGCACCAAAATACTCAGAACACCTCCATAAGGTGTTCTCACCAAAATAACCAGACAAAACCGTAATGACTTAAATGCAGCTGATAATATTTTTTAATACCTCGTACGATGAGAGATACAACCTCATCTTAACACAAGGAATCAAACCATTACAATTAACATCGCTTAAATTCGTCCTGACATAAGGACTTTACACGCTGGATTACCATATTGATACCGAAGTAATCAATTACGTGCTTACAATAACTCACAACCTATAATTAATTTACAATTGATAAGGGTATACAATAAAAAAAATTAAATATATATAGGGTAATATTCCTTGGTATATCCGTAAGTCATCCGCGACAGTATGTGTGCTCCTTCGATTCTCGTTACATGTGTCAGCTTGCGAGAACGGTTCTGAACAATGAAAGGTTTCCCGAAACAACTTGACTGAAGGTAATGCGGCACAATTATAATTGTACACGCGGGTGTATAACATTAAGAAGGAAAGAAAAAAAAAGGAAGGAATAATGGTAACGATTAGCTATGACCTCGTTATTGACTTGTGTCCTTGCCGTAATTAATATACCAGAAAATGTACTCCGTAATACGGCAGGGTCGTCTGTACAATGGATAGCGTCCAACTGTCGCCGGTAAAACTTATAAACAGGGTTTTTACAACTAACGCCTTTTTTATTTACAATATATAAGGTTAATGACACAATCAAGATTTACTTGAGTTATTATTACCTACCAGTCCATTAACTGCTACTATTACTATGAGTGACGGAGGACTTGTCCACCATTCCCTAGCACAAGAATTCTTTATGCCGTCTCCTGGTAACGGAAAAAAAGGGGGTATGCTTGCATATTCCCTTATTGTACCTAGAATTTGGGTAATTTCTAGTGTACAAGCGTTCCATGAAAATGAAAATGAAGTTTTCATCTCAGTCCCGGGTAGGATATTGAATACTCAACGTGGTTTCTTCCCTATATAAAGAATACTTCCACAAACTTAAGGTTCTTGAACTCTGCCCTCTATCAATGAATCATGTCGTGTTTCGAAAGTGAATTATATATATTAAAATATATATATCTATATAAATAAAAATTATACCTAAGTGGTTACTTCTCCTAACTAACCATATATTGTTCTCTTCTGCAGAAAACTGCTACTGTCATAATGAATTTGATGACGTTGCGAATGATTTACTAATGTAAATTGAGTTTTTATCAAAGGAAAAAAGAAAAAAGAAAAATTTAACAATTACGTGAAGACCCTCCAGCGTCCCAGGTTGTCAACACTTGTATTGTAGTAAGAAGGAATTTGCAAACTTCTGTAATAAATGAAAGGTAAGCTATATGCGTTATATCTTTGTAGTAACAAGGTTTCATGACGACCTTGGGTTATATACAAAGAGGGACAACTACCACCTTTATTATTATCCGGTTCTCTGAGAGATGCAGCGCTCTTTTGGGAGCAATCCCTCTTTCCGATAACATTTTTTTTATGGCGGACGCGGTTGCCTTTTCGAAATTCAAAATTCTACTCGAATTTGTCGTGGAGGACTCCATGGTTTTAATGTATGTAACACCGTACAAGATGATTCCGGTAAATACCCGTTATCCAATTTGGATCGCGAATTCCTTATGAGTTATTCAATTATTTCGTTAACCTGTCCTATTATAGGGACCCCAGGTAGCAGAAGCTAGACCTGACAGCAGTTAAGTTTAGTTATTTTTTCAAAAAAAAATTCAACTGCCGCTCTCCAAGGACAAGGGAACGAAACCACATCTCACAACTACTGAAGGTTTCACTACTACCGACGGGTTTTTATCGAGACAGCACAACTTGTTAACGAACTGTGCTGTAAATTAATGTAATATTTTTAATTGTCGCGGAACGTGACATCAATTACTTATTATTAATTTAATGCGGACGGACTAGCGCAATAGACCGGACAGACTAGCCGTGCGCGTTTGAACACTACGCGGATGTACGCACGCGAAAAAATACACGAGGCACACACACTGCTGCTGCGCGGGAAGAAACAAGAACATATGCTCACACATAACACAATATATCAATTATAAGCTAACATTATACCAATTACCATGCTTCAGTGGAGGGAAAACCTATAGCACGTTGGGCCCAGTGTTACGTATTACCTATCTATATCAGTGATACAGGGGGGTGCCGACGGCAGCTTCTGAGTATGCGAACTTCGTCTCGGGGGGGGTACGGTCTCTCTACAGGCAATATCCAGTGAAACAGGTAGTTGGTATAGACAGGTTTATTGACAATAAGCAAGGTAGTGCAAGACAATAGCTCAGTTTAAGTCCTGACTGGCGGGTGCCAAGGAAGAGGTGATTTGGGCTGAGAATCTAAATGGCTCACAAATAACTAGAGGGGGGGGGGGGGTATTAGGAAGGCTCACGTATGAACAGCGGCAAAGCAGCGGGCGGCACGGCAGGTGTCGGGCCAGCGCACTGGGCTGGTGCGAACAGGAGCGTCAGGGGCTTCCTGGGGTTCAGCAATCCTGGCCGGCGCTCACGTTGTTACGAGCGGGAGGCGACGCAGCGGGCGGCCGGGCCATTGCACTGAGCTGGTGCGAACAGGGGCGTCAGGGGCTTCCTGGGGTTCAGCAATCCTGGCCGGCGCTCACGTTGTTACGAGCGGGAGGCGACGCAGCGGGCGGCAGGGCCATTGCACTGAGCTGGTGCGAACAGGGGCGTCAGGGGCTTCCTGAGGTTCAGCAATCCTGGCCGGCGCTCACGTTGTTACGAGCGGGAGGCGACGCAGCGGGCGGCCGGGGCCATTGCACTGAGCTGGTGCGAACAGGGGCGTCAGGGGCTTCTTGGGGTTCAGCAATCCTGGCCGGCGCTCACGTTGTTACGAGCGGGAGGCGACGCAGCGGGCGGCCGGGGCCATTGCACTGAGCTGGTGCGAACAGGGGCGTCAGGGGCTTCCTGGGGTTCAACAATCCTGGCCGGCGCTCACGTTGTTACGGGGAGGCGACGCAGCGGGCGGCCGGGCCATTGCACTGAGCTCACGTTGTTACGAGCGGGAACTACCGTCGCTTAACACGTCTTGGTCGGGGAGAACCGCTCGCTCCCGGTGCCTGCGTTGAACTGTCGCTTGATTTCTCTTTCCCTTGCGTCTCCCCGTAGAGGGAGATGGCTAACCCCATATATGGGCAATGCCTCTCCTATTGGTCCGGAGGGAACGGGTGATGGTTGCATGACGTTGACACGTGCAAATGTCCTAAATACATGACCTTATATGGTATTAAAACTGTTTAGGGCCTGTTCATTGGCTGCAAGGCACGCGTGATAGGCTTCCTGACACGATCTGGCCTCGTGATGTTCGCACGATAGATAGGTATATGGGCAACCCATAACACAGCATTTGTGTCTTCAAATGGCAAATACAAATATTCAGTCTTTTTCCTGTTAATTTTTTAGGCCACTATCCTCCAGGATCTTTCTCCACCTTTCCAGGCTATCCTGCAAGTCACAATGATTATCTGCTTTCAGTATTATATCATCTGCAAAAAGCATAGTCTTGAGAATACTGTTGTTCATTTCTTGACTTGTTAGATAATTCATGACAATTATGAATAGCAGTGGTCATGAATTATCTAACAAGTAATTTAGCAGGCGGTAATATTCTGGAAATAATTATTCTGGACCCCGACCTTGGGGTTCCCACAGTATTTATTATACTCTCGATCCCTACATTATGGACAGCTAATCGTCTGTGGGTAACCTAACCATCAAACAGTATTAATAGCCTAGCGACTGTACAGTTAAAATGCTAAGCATACAATTCTGACGTCGCGCCTTACGCAAAACCGTTTTCCGATATGGAGAGGTTGACGATAATATGATTATTGTTGTAACTATTGTATAACTACTATATATTATATTGCCTGTTGCGGTTACTTTGTCCCAAAACATAAAAAAGATTAAAAATAATAAAAAACTGGTTGGGTACAGGTATGTCCCAGTAACAATAAGAGATAGAACCAAGGATACAGTAGTTTCACATTAATCATGTTAGCAATTGTGCAATAATTCCTATATCTATTATTCCGGTTAGAGAATATTAACGCTGACTGACGTCCTGTATTGACCGAAATCAACACACATTCGCGTTTTTTACAATGAAATTCTTAAAACTATACAAGGTTTCTTTATGCACATTATTCTGGTTAGAGAATATTAACGCTGACTGACGTCCTGTATTGACCGAAATCAACACACATTCGCGTTTTTTACAATGAAAAGTTTTTAGTTATTTACATAATTCGACTCTATTCAAGATGTTAATTCCGTAATAGCAACTTGTCATGGTTTTTGTCCGGCTAGCATTTAATTATCAGGCATAATGACCATCCTCTCATGTTCGCGTGTAATTATAAGGTTACGCTACTGAACACCTATCATGAATATTAATTTTCAGGCGTAATATGAATCCTATAACCCTTTATCGACCCACCTCAGGTGAGCCGTGCAGCGCTGCACCAAAATACTCAGAACACCTCCATAAGGTGTTCTCACCAAAATAACCAGACAAAACCGTAATGACTTAAATGCAGCTGATAATATTTTTTAATACCTCGTACGATGAGAGATACAACCTCATCTTAACACAAGGAATCAAACCATTACAATTAACATCGCTTAAATTCGTCCTGACATAAGGACTTTACACGCTGGATTACCATATTGATACCGAAGTAATCAATTACGTGCTTACAATAACTCACAACCTATAATTAATTTACAATTGATAAGGGTATACAATAAAAAAAATTAAATATATATAGGGTAATATTCCTTGGTATATCCGTAAGTCATCCGCGACAGTATGTGTGCTCCTTCGATTCTCGTTACATGTGTCAGCTTGCGAGAACGGTTCTGAACAATGAAAGGTTTCCCGAAACAACTTGACTGAAGGTAATGCGGCACAATTATAATTGTACACGCGGGTGTATAACATTAAGAAGGAAAGAAAAAAAAAGGAAGGAATAATGGTAACGATTAGCTATGACCTCGTTATTGACTTGTGTCCTTGCCGTAATTAATATACCAGAAAATGTACTCCGTAATACGGCAGGGTCGTCTGTACAATGGATAGCGTCCAACTGTCGCCGGTAAAACTTATAAACAGGGTTTTTACAACTAACGCCTTTTTTATTTACAATATATAAGGTTAATGACACAATCAAGATTTACTTGAGTTATTATTACCTACCAGTCCATTAACTGCTACTATTACTATGAGTGACGGAGGACTTGTCCACCATTCCCTAGCACAAGAATTCTTTATGCCGTCTCCTGGTAACGGAAAAAAAGGGGGTATGCTTGCATATTCCCTTATTGTACCTAGAATTTGGGTAATTTCTAGTGTACAAGCGTTCCATGAAAATGAAAATGAAGTTTTCATCTCAGTCCCGGGTAGGATATTGAATACTCAACGTGGTTTCTTCCCTATATAAAGAATACTTCCACAAACTTAAGGTTCTTGAACTCTGCCCTCTATCAATGAATCATGTCGTGTTTCGAAAGTGAATTATATATATTAAAATATATATATCTATATAAATAAAAATTATACCTAAGTGGTTACTTCTCCTAACTAACCATATATTGTTCTCTTCTGCAGAAAACTGCTACTGTCATAATGAATTTGATGACGTTGCGAATGATTTACTAATGTAAATTGAGTTTTTATCAAAGGAAAAAAGAAAAAAGAAAAATTTAACAATTACGTGAAGACCCTCCAGCGTCCCAGGTTGTCAACACTTGTATTGTAGTAAGAAGGAATTTGCAAACTTCTGTAATAAATGAAAGGTAAGCTATATGCGTTATATCTTTGTAGTAACAAGGTTTCATGACGACCTTGGGTTATATACAAAGAGGGACAACTACCACCTTTATTATTATCCGGTTCTCTGAGAGATGCAGCGCTCTTTTGGGAGCAATCCCTCTTTCCGATAACATTTTTTTTATGGCGGACGCGGTTGCCTTTTCGAAATTCAAAATTCTACTCGAATTTGTCGTGGAGGACTCCATGGTTTTAATGTATGTAACACCGTACAAGATGATTCCGGTAAATACCCGTTATCCAATTTGGATCGCGAATTCCTTATGAGTTATTCAATTATTTCGTTAACCTGTCCTATTATAGGGACCCCAGGTAGCAGAAGCTAGACCTGACAGCAGTTAAGTTTAGTTATTTTTTCAAAAAAAAATTCAACTGCCGCTCTCCAAGGACAAGGGAACGAAACCACATCTCACAACTACTGAAGGTTTCACTACTACCGACGGGTTTTTATCGAGACAGCACAACTTGTTAACGAACTGTGCTGTAAATTAATGTAATATTTTTAATTGTCGCGGAACGTGACATCAATTACTTATTATTAATTTAATGCGGACGGACTAGCGCAATAGACCGGACAGACTAGCCGTGCGCGTTTGAACACTACGCGGATGTACGCACGCGAAAAAATACACGAGGCACACACACTGCTGCTGCGCGGGAAGAAACAAGAACATATGCTCACACATAACACAATATATCAATTATAAGCTAACATTATACCAATTACCATGCTTCAGTGGAGGGAAAACCTATAGCACGTTGGGCCCAGTGTTACGTATTACCTATCTATATCAGTGATACAGGGGGGTGCCGACGGCAGCTTCTGAGTATGCGAACTTCGTCTCGGGGGGGGTACGGTCTCTCTACAGGCAATATCCAGTGAAACAGGTAGTTGGTATAGACAGGTTTATTGACAATAAGCAAGGTAGTGCAAGACAATAGCTCAGTTTAAGTCCTGACTGGCGGGTGCCAAGGAAGAGGTGATTTGGGCTGAGAATCTAAATGGCTCACAAATAACTAGAGGGGGGGGGGGGGTATTAGGAAGGCTCACGTATGAACAGCGGCAAAGCAGCGGGCGGCACGGCAGGTGTCGGGCCAGCGCACTGGGCTGGTGCGAACAGGAGCGTCAGGGGCTTCCTGGGGTTCAGCAATCCTGGCCGGCGCTCAGGTTGTTACGAGCGGGAGGCGACGCAGCGGGCGGCAGGGCCATTGCACTGAGCTGGTGCAAACAGGGGCGTCAGGGGCTTCCTGGGGTTCAGCAATCCTGGCCGGCGCTCACGTTGTTACGAGCGGGAGGCGACGCAGCGGGCGGCCGGGCCATTGCACTGAGCTGGTGCGAACAGGGGCGTCAGGGGCTTCCTGGGGTTCAGCAATCCTGGCCGGCGCTCACGTTGTTACGAGCGGGAGGCGACGCAGCGGGCGGCAGGGCCATTGCACTGAGCTGGTGCGAACAGGGGCGTCAGGGGCTTCCTGAGGTTCAGCAATCCTGGCCGGCGCTCACGTTGTTACGAGCGGGAGGCGACGCAGCGGGCGGCCGGGGCCATTGCACTGAGCTGGTGCGAACAGGGGCGTCAGGGGCTTCTTGGGGTTCAGCAATCCTGGCCGGCGCTCACGTTGTTACGAGCGGGAGGCGACGCAGCGGGCGGCCGGGGCCATTGCACTGAGCTGGTGCGAACAGGGGCGTCAGGGGCTTCCTGGGGTTCAGCAATCCTGGCCGGCGCTCACGTTGTTACGGGGAGGCGACGCAGCGGGCGGCCGGGCCATTGCACTGAGCTCACGTTGTTACGAGCGGGAACTACCGTCGCTTAACACGTCTTGGTCGGGGAGAACCGCTCGCTCCCGGTGCCTGCGTTGAACTGTCGCTTGATTTCTCTTTCCCTTGCGTCTCCCCGTAGAGGGAGACGGCTAACCCCATATATGGGCAATGCCTCTCCTGTTGGTCCGGAGGGAACGGGTGATGGTTGCATGACGTTGACACGTGCAAATGTCCTAAATACATGACCTTATATGGTATTAAAACTGTTTAGGGCCTGTTCATTGGCTGCAAGGCACGCGTGATAGGCTTCCTGACACGATCTGGCCTCGTGATGTTCGCACGATAGATAGGTATATGGGCAACCCATAACACAGCATTTGTGTCTTCAAATGGCAAATACAAATATTCAGTCTTTTTCCTGTTAATTTTTTAGGCCACTATCCTCCAGGATCTTTCTCCACCTTTCCAGGCTATCCTGCAAGTCACAATGATTATCTGCTTTCAGTATTATATCATCTGCAAAAAGCATAGTCTTGAGAATACTGTTGTTCATTTCTTGACTTGTTAGATAATTCATGACAATTATGAATAGCAGTGGTCATGAATTATCTAACAAGTAATTTAGCAGGCGGTAATATTCTGGAAATAATTATTCTGGACCCCGACCTTGGGGTTCCCACAGTATTTATTATACTCTCGATCCCTACATTATGGACAGCTAATCGTCTGTGGGTAACCTAACCATCAAACAGTATTAATAGCCTAGCGACTGTACAGTTAAAATGCTAAGCATACAATTCTGACGTCGCGCCTTACGCAAAACCGTTTTCCGATATGGAGAGGTTGACGATAATATGATTATTGTTGTAACTATTGTATAACTACTATATATTATATTGCCTGTTGCGGTTACTTTGTCCCGGTGACTAACTGTCACTGGATTCCAGTGGATCTAAGAAACCGCATATTTTTGGAATCAGTTCCTATCGGATTCATAAAATGTTCACCAACACTCAAACTGGGAGAAGCCGAACCAAAAGTCGCCCGCAGGGCCTAGCCGTAAAAACCTGCGGAGCGGGTTTTAACTGCTTTTAGACTACTATCTAGTGTCATATATGAGTAACCTTGTAGACTACGATACTATCCTACAGAGGCGACAAAACTATTAATCAACTCTTACATAGTCTCACGGCTCGATTACTGTAACGGCATCTACGCTAGTCTTCCAAAATATCAAACTGACAAACTTCAATCCGTGTTTAATGCAGCGGCAAGGCTCATAACTGGGGTCTCTAAATATTCGCATATTTCAGAACACCTTCGTAACTTTCACTGGCTCAAGTGTCCTGAAAAAATCCAGTACAAATTGTGCTGGATGGTTTTTAAATCAATCAACGAAATGGCCCCACCTTACATCTCCGAATTATGCGTCCCGGGAAATACCGGTCCGAGGCAACTTACCCTTAGATCAGCAACTTCATCTGCTAAAGGCAGACTAATAGAACCTAAACGAAAGCCAAATACTATGTTTGGAGATCGTGCTTTCGGAGTATCTGGGCTTAAGGCTTGGAATACACTCCCTCCGGAATTAAGATGCATAACAAGCCCAACAGAGTTTAGGTCCAAACTAAAAACTTCCTTTTTGGGCTCTCATACCCTTTATTTAAATATACCTTTTTGAGGGTATCATTTTTTTTTTTTTACATTAACTCCACACAGGAGGCCCTGAGGAAAATAATTTCCCTCAGGGCCTAGGGTCGTTTCTTCGACTCGTTCTTATGTTCAACAGCTCGGCTGTGGAATGATTTGCCGGCCTCTGTGTTTCCTCCTTCCTACAACATGGGTCTCTTCAAGACCAATGTCCATTCCTTCCTCTCCTCAAAAAGACCCTCCACACAGCATCCCAGATGACATAGGCCCCGAGGGAAATTATTTTCCTCAAGGCCTCCTGTGTGGAGTTAATGTAAAAAAAAATAATAATAAATAAATGATGCGATCTTACATAAGACTAAGTTTGAGATAAATACACGTAACCTACTAAAACCCCTAACAACCTACGTGCCTCCGTTTTCTACCATTATACTTCAGAGGACCTGTATCAAAATATACTCCCAAAATAATAATAATAAATAATATGTAACAATGGTGCTTTGTCATTATTTCATGTGATTTATATCCTTTGGCCGCCGCCGGGGACCGTTGACATCATTTTCCTCTCTCGTCCCTGCTCCATTAATACAAACACACTTAAGATGACTACAATAATCAGCACACTTCTTGATTACCGACCGAGGCCAGGGTTCAATATTCATTCATCTTATTCTCTATCATTTTTCACTTTATATTTCGTTCTGAAGTTTGCGTTAGGGTTGATGTTCGGTTAATGTATTCAACAGTTAATAGAATCACACCATAATTTGATTTTATCTTATTTATAGTGTGCAGATGAGTATTAACATAAAATATTGCATATAAATTTTTTTTTCTTTCTGGAGGTCCTTGGGAAAACAATTTCCCTCAGGGCCTATGTCATCTTTGATAATGCTATGTGGAGGGTTTTTCTAGGGAAAGTAAGGATAGTAAGTTCTGAGAAGGACAAAGGTATACGGGGTGCGTAGTAATCTGGGGGTCAATGTGTCCAGGAGTGACGGACGTATGAATCTATCCTTACCAGAGAGATAAAAAGATCTCCCTCTTCCGATCCGGCCCGCCACGCAGTAAGTGGGCAAACGCATTTGCCGCCAAGACCTAGACAAACCTCACCCCTTGAACCCGGGCATCCCTGCTAATTCACCAATACCTACCAACCATAAAATAACGGTGTACAATAATATTATGTAAGAATAAAGTAATAATAGCTTTACTAACAATCGTATTTTAAATTTTTACATAACCCATAAACAACGATTAAGTTGCGCTATCTCCTTCTTTAGCCAACGTTTCGGACAGCGTTACAGAGTCCATCACCAGGGCAGGTCCCTTACAAATTTGATGAGCGGTAACTCGGTTACATTTTCCCAATTCATAACCATTTTCGGTTGTCGGGTAACATGGCTAACAATATGGCTATTAATAATATATTTAAAAGCACGGGACACATATCGTGAAAGCAGTATCGTTTCATGCAAAATCGGAAATACATATTGGTTTGGGCTTAACGTTGAACCACATACGCGCGTAAACTGTCGTAAAAGTTAACAAATTTTATGATGGTTTTAGGGTAGAAATGAAAAGCCGAAGAATCCGCTCCGCTTCAGCCACCTGGAATGTACAATTTTACCGTTTTTTTTTGACAAGTTTTCATTGTGGAATATCATCAATCTCATCAACCAGTCAATGGTTTTACATATTTATATAAATATACAGCTGATCTGTACTTGAATTCTGTTAATTTCTCACACTTGCCAAAGAACAGTGAATGACTTGAAATTTAACGACAGGAAGTGATTTAAGGATTTTACAATCATTCAAGTGAAACTTTGCGGTCCGATGGTGGCTTTGTCGATGCAGTTAAAAATGGTCGCAAAATGAGTTCGATTGCGTGTAACTGTCAGACAATCCACTGTAAAGGCCGTTTGAGAAGTGATTCAAGACACCAAATCACAACTCGTAGCCAGTATTGACTGCAGTTCCATCGCATTCAATTGCAACAAACTATATCGACGAGTTTTACTCCTGTACACAATATGCATTCAGTGAAATTGAGTCAACATCCTGTAATACAGCGGAAACAATATCTGCCTAACGTTCTGGCCACAACAAGGAAGGCGTTATGTCTTCATTAAAAAAAAAAACATCGCAATACATCTTCACAAGTAGGCAAAACATTCAAAAGTAATTCTCATCCAGATGTCACATTGCCATATGTTCAAAGTTCAAAGAACAGTCTATATTAACTTTTAAAGTTAATATAAACCCTTAAATAGCCTATCGAAAAATAGTTGAATATTCTACTGAAGCACGCATTAAAAAATACTTCATAAATTGAAACTCGACCGACGCGTACTTTGATAAACAAAGAACACCGAAGAGACGAATGCGTAACAAATACCCCCAATAAACATAATAATTCTCTGAGTTCCTTAAGAAGGGGAGGTCCTATCCGTATAGTGGGAAGCCCAATCCGCAAGATACGATAGAAAATTCATCAATATCAAATCATTGTGTTTGAAACTTGCTTGGAATGTGAGGAGTAAGTGCTCTGGAGGGAATATTTTAACTATTGCTACGGTTTTACTTTACAATTATATCATTGGAGAATAAATAAATAAATATTCCTTTTTACTCAAATACAAGCATTTTTTAGAAACAGGAGAACATTTTTGTGTTTTCAATATTTTCATAAAAAATATTTAATTATAAATATTTATTTTATAATTTTTTTATTTAAGATAAGTACATAATGGAGAACCAATCCCGCGTATGCCGAATTCTATATTACGAAAAAAAACTCCATACTAATCATCAGGGCACATCTTCCCTGTTGATGGATACTGTAACGCTGTCCGGAACGTTGGCTAAAAAGGAGGTAGCGCAACACGGCATAAAACCCCAAAAATATTACGTAAAAATTCGTTTGATGTTCATATCAACTTATTATTAAGGGTATTTTAAGGTCTATTTTAAATTTGAAATTGGTAAATAATGATTTAAAAAAATGTTATTTTATAGGTAATATCATTTCCGGAGACCAATAATTGGTCGATTAATCGGTAGCGATGAGCGATAGTTGATCCGCCGACAATTATTGTCGGCGGATCAACTGTCGCTCATCGTTAATACCGTGGATATTAAATAAATTAATTTGAACCGCACTGTTTGCGTGTACCAACATCTAAACCTAAATATAATATATTATATTGTTAATTCAGCTCCATTGTGCCCATTGTTTTGATTGAGTCCATTAACCACCTGATTATTCAGAAGCGATTACAATAACAGTTTACTTAATGATTCCCGGGGTCTCCAGCCAAATGGGGTACATAACTTGCCAGCCGTCTCAAGCGGCGCCTTGTGTTGGATAATGGCTTCATAAATAACAACAGAAACTAGTGCTAGATAGTAGATAGGCCATCTTTAGAGGAACGGGACACGTATTTACTATCCCTTGATGTATTGAACCCCCCCCCCCCCTGGTAGCTTGCCTCTGTTGGATGATGAAACGATAGATGACGTGTGACATTGGGATCACGTCGTTAAGGAACTGATGTTGCATAAATTGATATGTTACATAAATCAAAATGTCTTCACTGTAGATAAAAATAAGAATAAAATAATGTACACAGGGTTCGCGTACACGGTTGAATATTTCTTACAAACAAGAAGAAAATTACACAACTCATTTTTATTGCAATACAATGGATTTTTTCTGATGAAAACGGCGCTATAAAAGTAACACTATGGGGTATTTTCAACAAAAAAGGTGATCGAATATCATCGGTTATATTCTTTTTTTTTTATTTGTAAGAAACAAACAGCTTATATACATACAATAGACATAAAAATATACACGTTAACTGCAGTGAAGCCAAAAGAGTTTCTTATGCTAATATTGTTTCTAGATGGAGTTTTAATTTATCTTAAGCTAAATTTAGACTTAGGAAGGGGAGAGGAAGGGAAGAGGAGGGAGAGGGGAGGGAGAATATAGGATAAGGATATGAGATGCTCTCGATACCTTGCACACCCCGCAATACCCTTGCACAACCGCATAACAGTATCAATCCAATATCGCACGCGTTACTTCTATTCGATACTTCTGAAGGTTTAAATTAAAAATGTCCACGTTGTGAAACAATTCGTTGTATTGCGCACATATTCGAGGAACCGGGGAATTTTTTCTAAAGTTTGTTCTACAAGTGGGCAAATGAAGTAAATTCGATTGTCGGGTTAATCTTGAAGGAATATGGAATTTTATTAAATTGGTAAGCTCTGGTGAGTCTAGGCCATTGTTTAAAATTTTAAATAATAAAATTTGATCAAAAATTAATCGTCGTGTACGAAGGGAGTTGAAGTGATGAAATTTAATAGAATCGGTGTAATTTAGAAAGTGTAGGTTAAGTTTATAATTTAAGTGTTTAAATTTTTTTTTTTGAATTCTTTCGATTCTAACAATGTGGGCTTGGTAGAAAGGAGTCCAGATCGGTGTGCAGTGTTCTAAGTGTGGGCGGATATATGCGGTGTAGAGGGAATATAGCGTATTTACGTTTCGAAAAGGTTTCGATATACGAATTATAAATCCCAGCATTTTGTTGGCTTTGTTGATGATATTATTAGTGTGTTGGATAAAGTTTAATTTAGAATCAAGCGTTACCCCAAGGTCCCTGATAGATTCAACTTCATTGATAAGTGCCCCGTTTAGTGTGTAATCAAGTGAAATTTTATTTTTATTACGTGTAAATGATATTTTATTACATTTTGAGATATTTATGACTAGTTTATTCAATTCACAGTAGACAAAAAGACGATTGAGGTCCTCTTGAAGTTTAAAGCAGTCTTCGATTGATTTGACAACTAGGTATATTTTTTTATCATCTGCGTATGCTAGATAATTAGAGTGTAAAAAACATTTGTGAATATCATAAATATACACATTAAATAATAATGGGCCTAGATGAGAACCTTGAGGTACGCCGGAGGGCACTGAAAAGATGTTGGACTTTTGATCCCTCAACTGAGACGCATTGGAGTCTACTCGAAAGGTATGAAGTGAGCCATCGGAGTAAGTCACCATGAATGCCTAATTGATTTAATTTTTTAATTAAAATTAAATGGTTTACCTTATCGAAGGCCTTCGAGTAGTCAGTATAGATCACATCTATTTGGTTTATGTTGTCCATATTACTCGATAAATAATCGGTAAAATTTACCAAATTTGTTAGAACAGATCTTTTTTGTAAAAATCCGTGTTGTTGGTTTTGAATGTTGCGAACTATTGTAGTATAAATTTGATCGTAGATAATGCGCTCAAATAGTTTGCTAAATACCGTGAGTATTGATTCGTAACACTTCGGGTCTAATTAGTATCCGAACGGTTCGGGTATAAGACCCGAACTGACGATGTTTGTCTCTCTCACATATACAACTTTCTGACCTATGTTGAGACACATTTCAACACCAGTTTGAAAAGTCTTTTATTACATTAGCTCCACACAGGAGGCCCTGAAGAAAACAATTTTCCTCGGGGCCAATTTGAGTCCAATAATTTTAATACCCGCTATATCCGATTTTTTGACAAAATAGTATAAGTATGACATCTAAAATTGAGTTTCAAAACCTCCTTTATCATGACTAAAAACCATGTTAAAACTGCGAGTGAGAAACAAAACCCGCTATATCATTCAAGAAGCTATTATCGGAATTCAACCAATCACGAGCAGTTATTTTGCCAAGATGGCGGGTGTAGAAACACGCCCCTCAGGTCATTTGAGTTTCAAAAGGCTCTATATTCCATATAAATTACGAAGTGAGTATCAAAATCCGCTATTTCCATTTTATTTATCCAAATTACTTAAATATTTCTAGACACACATTGAAAAATGAACACTTTTCGAATGCATACTACTCCAATTCATTATATAAAAAAATTTTATGATTTTTTTTATTTACGCTAGAGATGTGACAGTTTTTTGCCGTTTTCTCCGAATCACTGAAAGTTAATATAGCGGATATAGAAATTGAGCGACTCATTTGATCTTTGAGGATACTATGTGCATGGTCTTTAGAAAAGGTATGAAGGGTGCGTAGGAATCTGGTGGTCAGTGTGTCCAAGAGTATGAATCCATTTCGCTCGCTGCGGTGCATGGGTTGCGATAGTCCAGCTGGATAGGTTTAAAAGTCTTCCTCGACCAGTCTCTCCCGATCCGGTGCGCTACGTTTTTCCAATTTTGTAGACGGATATGGGTACCGCTACCCCGGGAACCATTTGTTGGATAACCAACCCCCCTGCCATAGGCCACCCCCGGTGGTTCACTTCGTTTGGTTACCAGCCGGGGTGGCTACGTCTTGGAGGCGGATGCGTTTGTCCACTGGTCCGTCTCCAAGAGTAAATATTAGTAAATACATACATAAGCATTCACTTATATAAATACACTCACACATATGTATACGCAAACGTGTGCACACTATACACATATATGTATATGCATATAATATGTACATACACACACGCACATACATAAACTTAAAGGAAAGATATACCAGACTATCGTAAGACCCGCAATAATGTATGGCTCCGAATGCTGGACTATGTACAACTCCTACTCTAGGCAACTCGAAACAGCAGAAATGCGAATGCTTAGATCAGGGGTTCCCAAACTTATTAGTATCACGCCTCCCTACTGCTTAAAATGAATATGCCCACGCCTCCCCTCGGCCCAGGGCCCAGCAAGGGGCCATTCAAGTATTACGTAATGCACTTGGGGGGGGGGGGGAAAACATGTTTTTCTTCATTTAAATAAATAAAAAACAGGGAATTAAAATCTTCCAAGTTGGCAACAAAAATTTATGGAACATATGAATGATGTTATATGAGAGTTTTTAGTTGGAACAACGCTTTTTAGTTATTACACACAGGTTAGTTTACTGGTAAAATATAAAAATATTATTTAAATATAGGTTTCGTAGTACATGCATAGTTACACTCAGAACATGAAAAAAGTTTTCTCCACTTTGAATCGCACTATGGATTTTTAAATCTTCCTTTCGAGAACTTCAATAACCACGTTCGGGACAAAAATGGTCTTGTCTCCTGAAGGTAAACATGTGATTTTTGTGCCTCTTTGTAGAACACGAATAGTCGCAGTAGAAACATGTAAGTGGTTTTATAGCACTGTGAATCAGCGAATGATTTCTAAAAAGTTCCTTTGTACAACATGAATAATTGCAGTCGGGACATGAAAAGGGTTTTTGTCCAGTGTGGGTAAACATGTGACTTTTTAGATAACGTTTTGTAGCGCCTAAGAAAAAGGTTTTTCATCACTGTTTTATTTTTTTTTCGAGAAGAAGAATAGTTGCAGTCAGGGCTTGAAATGAGTTTTTTTAACACTGTGGGTAAACATGTGATTTTTTGTTTTTTTTTTTTTAAATAGTAGATGAATATGAATAGTAATAATATGAAGAGTTGCATTCAGAACATGAAAAAGGTTTTTCGTCACTGTGAGTTAGCAAGTGCCGTTTTAGCTATTTTTTTCTAGAAGAGGAATAGTTGCAGTCACAACATGAATAAGGTTTTTCTTCACTGTGGGTAAACATGTGATTTTTAGATTTCTCTTCGAAGTACATAAATAATTGCACTATGAGTCAGCAAGTGACTTCTTAGATATCTCTTTTGAGGACACGAATAGTTGCAGCCAGGACATGAAAATGGTTTTTCTCTTTTGTGAATCATACTGTGGATTTTTAAATCTTCCCTTTGAGAACTTATATAACTGCATTCGGAACATGAAAAAGGGTTTACTCCACAGATGCGTGCGGTAACGCGGGTATACGGCGATCGTAGTGATACCGCTGCCCGCGCCCGCGGCCCCCTGTACATGTCTTCGCGCCCCCCTAGTGGGGCGCGCCCCCCACTTTGAAAATCAATGGCTTAGATGGTTGGCAGGAGTATCACATAGTGAGGCAGGCAATGTCTATGGAGCTTCATCGACAGTCATCCAGAGGAAGACCGAAGAACTCCTGGGTGACTCAATGCTCCAAAATTCTTCAGAGAAACGGCTTGGATGAAGGCGATACCCAGAATAGAAGAAATTACAACCTGAGAACGAGAAGAGCCGACCCCAACAGCCTACCTAGGCAATGAGTTGGGACAGCGCAAGGAAGAAGAAGACACACGCACATACATACCAGCTTATATATATATTTATATATATATATATATAAATAGAGAATAGAAGAAATTACAACCTGAGAACGAGAAGAGCCGACCCCAACAGCCTACCTAGGCAATGAGTTGGGACAGCGCAAGGAAGAAGAAGACACACGCACATACATACCAGCTTATATATATATTTATATATATATATATATATATATATATATATATATATATATATATATATATATATATATATATATATATATATATTTTTTTTTTTAAGAAAGACAAATATTCCCGGGTTACGAATAACCCAACAATGTTTGAAAATCTCTTAATATCAACACAGAAAGCCGAAAATGTTGCTTGTGTTGTGATGGAGGACTTAGCCAGCCGAGGAATCGAACACGCGACGTCCAGGTGGGACCAAAGCTCCATGCCCACTCAACCACTGACCGGTCATATCTCGAGAGTATTGTTATCAATGTTGTAATTAAGAGCATATACAGAGCTAATGTAATATATTATTTTCATTTTGTTTCGTGCTACAAATCAGTGATTCTACCGTTCCTTGCGCACGTCTTCCGTTACACAATCTAAGACCTGACTTGTTAAAACACTGGGATTTGTTTGTAAAGGATTTATAGAGCAGATGATCCGGCGGATTGCTCGGATTCCGGCAATATATCTCCCCATCGGATCAACCTTATACTCTTACTAGCTCCTGTCTCCCCTTTGAAACGGATCAACTATCTTATAATATATTATGAACGTAACTTAACCTCACCGTGTAAGGGGAACTTTTCAACTGATCAAGATCTGAAAAATGTGCAATGATTTGTAGGAAACTTTATTTTTAACCTCTAGCATTATTTTAACTTTCCGCCAAACAATGAACGACTGATGGGGTTTGTTTTTAAAGATAGACAAACTTCAAAATAGTGAGAAAATTAAGCAATTAATTAATTTTAAGTCACTAGAATGTTTGAAAATATTGTACACTTCTTTAGTAAGAAGCCAGGTAGAGTATAATTCGCCCATTTGGTCCCCATTGTATAAAATACATTCCTACAATATAGAAAGGGTACAGCACAAATTTCTAAGATTTATTAACTTTAAGCTGAATATTCCAATTCAAAATATTAACTATGTCCTTTCGATAAAACAACTCAACTTAACTACGCTGTCAGATAGGCGGATCATCTTTGACCTTGTACTATTAAATAAAATCATTAATAATTGCACTGACAACCCTGAAATTCTCGTCAAAATAAAATTTTACGTACCGACCAGAAATATGAGGCAAAGTGCTACCTTCTTCTGTGACAATTTTAAAACAAACTATGAGGCTCATACACCTTTAAATAGATTACATCATTTTGGCAATAAGTTTGGGAATATTGTAGACATGTTTACAGATCTGTATTAGTTGTAAAACGAAGTCTTTATATTTGCTTTAATGAAATATATAATTTTAATTTTAATTAATTTTATTTTTGACTATTAATTTAATCATTATAATTGTGTACTACGTACCTACCTAACTATTATTATCTATCTTTGTAAAAGGCCACTAGTGCGTAAATAAATAAATTTAAAAAAATGTTGCTCATGCTATGATTAAAGTCGACGCGACGCCTGGGTGGAAACCCAACGGAGTAGTCTACTCGACTACTAACTGTAAATGTCTGCAACTAGAAACAAGGTTAGCTCATCGAGGGGGTAGAGCGGTGATTGGCTAAAAACTCGTGACGTAGCTTGAAGTCCACGTTCCACAGGGGAGATTTGAATTAACTGTAATACAAGTGGCAGTGTTTTACTTCAAGCTACGTCACGCGTTCGAAATTTCGAAAGCGACTAGACGAGTTTTTTTTAAAGACGGGTCCATTGCGCGGGCAAACTCCAGACTATGGCCAGACGTTTGCTTTGACAGTCCCATAACAGACATTCAAGGTCATAAATTTTTGTAGTGTTTGAGTTTCCAGTGTTCGGCGTTTGAAGGTCATTTCGGCGCTTGGAGGACTTTCAAACAATTAATTAGAGTGAAGTTCGCGCAGTTCACACAATTTGACAACTGGTCTGGAATACGGACGTCCACGCGTACGCAATACTTGACGTTTGGCGTTTATTGCATGTCCTAAGTTACTATTGAATTTGAGATGCACAGATATTTTTTTTATTTTTTTTTTTTTTTATTATTTATTGAAACATTTATTATAATTACAATTTTACAACAAAATATTTTTTTTTACAGGTTTTTTTTTACTACTCTTCCATTAAAAGCATTTGCTTGTGTATGGAAGGGGAGTGTACATAAATGCTATTAGTTATTAGTTAGGTATAAGTTAGTACTTAAATAATGAATTGTACATAAATATATGTGAGCTGCAGTATTTATTTGATAATGGTGTGTTTTTTTTTTTTTTAAGAAAGAATGTTATGGAGAACTAAGATATTTGTAAGATTAGTTGACAGTAGTTTTTTTTTTAAGAATATTTTTAAAATATCTCTTGACAGAGAGCAGTATTCGGGTTTTATCATTGATGCTTTAATAGATATTTATTTATTAGGAAATATTTCCAACTAAATCGATTACTATTGAATTTAGAGTGCGTGAATAATTACGTAGCATCAAAAATAGAATAAATTTAAATTGGTCAATTTCTTTCGTGTCTCTGAAACCGATTTATAAATTAATAGACTTTATTTACAAGTGAGTTCACGAAAGAAATAATCATCCATTACGACAGTGTGTTTATTTAAAATCATAAATAATAATTTTAGGTCCGCGCAGTTGATAACCAAAAAACTTGACGTTTGACGTTTTTCGTTTACGTAAATGTTAAAATGCGTTCGATGTGGAAAAGATGCTACACCAGGAAGAAAACACAGACATTTATTTATCAGGAAAGATTTCCGACAAATATCGATTAGGTTTTGCACCAATAACATTATATAATAACGTCATTGTATTGCACGACCTAAAGTTACTAGAATTTAGAGTGCGTAAACATTTACGTCAAAAACAGAATAATTAAAAACATTTGATATTATATTATAATTTTATTATCAAATATTTTGATTATTATATTATATTTAGGTTTAATAATATTTTAAACTCGTGATTATGCTCGCTCATGGCACATAACCGTAAAAGGCCATTCCGTTTTCCCCACACACGACCGCATCGCGTATCTTCTGTCAAAAAATGAATTCTCCCCCCCGCCAGCACCCGCCTGCCTTCCCGCTTCACCCGAGATGGGATGTTTAAGTTGTGTTTTTGTTTTGTTTTCCGCAGAACACGGGAAGCTCAAACACTACAAAAATTGTCAAACATTTATGACCTTCAATGTTTTGACCTTGACTATCAAAGCAAAAGTCTGGCGTTTTCGCGCCCAATGGACCCGACTTAAGAAGGCCGTATGAGCAAACATTGTTAAACGCGAATCCAATAGCAGTTAAATCACCGGGATAAAAAACCATGACAAGAATATCGTCGTACATGAAGTTTGCTTCCAAACTTTTTCTTTTCAATTTAAATATTTTGCTTTGGAAAACAATATTTTTGGTTAAACATTTATCGTTTTGACATTGTTATTTGAACTTTGTAAATTTTTCATGTTGGGAAAATTTTGATCCTGAAAAAAAATGTCCTGGGAAAATGGAACCGTTGGTTGCAAAAGAAGTCGTCATTTTTTTAGCACCATTATCTGTTTGATATTATGTAAAGTTTGGTTTGTAAAAAAATAATTTTCTGGAAAAAATTCTTCCGTTAAAAATGGAAAAATGGGTCGGAAAAATGGACGAAAATTCTTCATAAAAACATTTGTCTTTTGATTTTGTTGTGTGAAGTTTGGAAATTTTTCATGTTGAAAATTTTGGATCCCAAAATTTTTTTTACAAAAATTTTCTTCTTTGAAAATTGAAAAAAAAAAATGCTTGGAAACTTGGTCCGAAATAGGTCGGAAATGGATCGGAAGACGGGGGTTGTGCAATTGTGTAAAAGTTTTTGAAATTGAGAAATTCCAAGATTCTTTTTTGCTGATGCTGTTTGAAAATATTATACGGCGCCACTTCCATTTACAATAATCCTTAACCGTACAGTAAGTAAGATATGCTATCAGATATTATAATTTTTTGGAAATATAATTGGAAATAGCAGTGAGATTTACTACATGAGGGAATACGGCTATTACCCGTGGTTCTATCCTACCGACTTTCTTTTGGGTATGCTCGGAATGAACCGTCTACGAGTCAGAAGGGATGTACACATTGCTACGCATTTCTTCAGATTGATTCGCGGATGGTTTGAAAACTTTGCTATCTTGGGGAGCATTCATTTCTATGTTCCCGATGGTTATCTTCGCCACCGACAGCGTAGACTGTTCTATCTTCTGGCCTGCAGGACTAACTTGCCAATGCTGGTCATGCCGGTCGGGAGAGCAATCTTGCTGTTAATTAATTCGGATATTAACATATTTAGCGTTGTTGAAGCTGCTTTTAAAAGGCAAGCTCTATTCATGCTTGTATAGTTTTTAGCCTACCATTCTACCATTTATGTGTTTAATGTAATACTGTTACAATTGTATTTTTAAAACACATTAAAAATTTTAATTTTGTAATGTTTTTCAAAGAATAAATTGAATTGACATGATCTAAAAGATCTTTGACGAGGACGACAGGAGCCATTTAGTTTATTCAATTTTTTTAAATTATTATTTAGAAAGTAGTGCGTTGATACTCTTGAGCTAGTTTGTCGCTCTCATATCGCTCCATAGTTGCTTCGATTATTTTTGGAATATGTAGTGAATTCACTCATTTTCAGTACCTATCCCTTCACCTCGTATGTTTGTTGGAAGAATTACTGGGACTGAGTGTCGAAATTGTAAAAAAAGTCTCATTAAGGAGGAATAAAATGACGATTTTTAGCTTTATACAGATTTACAATTTTTTTTAAACTTTTTTAATCACAGGAGAGAATATTTGTCCAAACTCATTATTTGCCTCATAGAAATCATTGTGTCTCGATTACTATCAAAGTGAGAAGTGTGATCTAATCTAAACGGTATCGGAAAGAAAAAACAACACACTTTACATTCAAATCTAAAAGTTAACCACAAAATAATTAAAATGTACACCTTTATGAAACCAAAGTTTACGACCACAATTTGAATAAAAGAAATCAAACTTTGTGAATTATTTTACAATTATTTATTATTTTTTAATTTATAAACTAACGTTTAGACAAGATTTTTATGGATAGCACAAAGGGTAACAATTATTATTAGCAATAATTATAATTGTTACGATACTTGATATACTTGCTTGATAAAAGATCAACGGTCCCGTTGGCGGCAAGTATCTTTTCTCGGGAGATTTTTCAATGTAGATGAGTGTTTCAGGCTGATAATTATTGCTTATAATAATTGTTACAATTATTTTTACATGAAATCACAAACAATTGAGTTTAACGTTTATAATTCATTTGTCTAATAAATTGTGCATGTTTATTAAAATTTTACTTATTCATTACTTATTAGTTTGCATTAAAAATACACATATTTAAAAAATTACATGGTAATATTTAATAATATATTTTAAAGCTTATTTCATCACCTTTTTAGTTTTTGGATACGTTCACTAATATTCAATTTATTTGGATTTCGTTGAAAAGCGGAAGTATTTTTACCTATTGACAAAATATGCCCGAATTTTAAACGGTTTAATACAACGGCCAATTCTTCTAAAACTCGCTTTAGCATTCAAAATCACTCTAATTTGTGATTATTTTTATTTTATTTCATCAAAGTGAAAATACACTGCTACGTGCACAAACATCTAACAAAACATAATAAAAATAAAGAAACAGTTGACGTTAATTCCCGTCGTATAACATAACATATCCCTGTTCCCTTTCGCCTTGTCACAAAAATAATAACTTCGAGAATGTCACAACATTGCCACAAACGGGCATTATTCATTATTTTTCCCGGAGATGTTTTTAGTTCGGGAATTTCATTTTAATATCGCTCGTCTACGCAGAGCTTACTCGTGGCTTTTATCACAGAACTGGTTTCCATAGATAAAAATGAATAATATTCCAAAGATTTTGAGTAACGCGCGCATTTCTGAGCTTTCGAACGGCGCTCTTTTTTCTTCCTTTTTTTAAATAGATTTATGGCTTCCAGATTGATTGATAATACGAACGGTCGCGTCACAAACAGGGTACAGATCGACATACTTAACTTTTCCGTGGGTGGTATTGCCAAACATAACCTAAAATAAATCACTGTACTTGTCTATCTGAATAATATATTTTAACTAGCTGGTTCCCGGCATGCGTTGCAGTGCCATTCAAAGAAATAAATTGATTCTCCCTGCATTCATCCTTTCCCGTGCGTCCCTGTTCTCTTCCACCTTACCCGCCTTCCCCTCCCTCGTCTCTTACCTCTCCACAAATCCCACCTTCCCCGTTCCCCTTTTTCCTGCCTTTCCTCCCTGCCGCTAAAATATATGAAATACACGCTTTTTCATTTATACAACTTTCATAACGTCAGAGCTTACCATTATATGTTATTCTGATGTATGAGTTATATTATTGTAAAGTTTCATTATTCAGTAGTTTTTGCGTGAAAAAGTAACAAACACACATACAACCATTCAAACTTTATATAATAATAGTAAGATTTAGTGTTTTTTTAAACCAACCATAAAAATCAACGTGAAAAAAATTAAGTTTTTTTACCATAATTCAATTTTCGACCTACTTGCGCCATCTCTTGATCCAACTAGTAGCCAATTTAAAAGTTTTTTTTCTTTTGAGTGAGGATTGAACCTTCCTACCCAGGGACTGGCTCTTATCTGCTGTGATCTTTTAAAAATTCTTTTTAGCCAGAAAAGAATTTATACCTACATACCAGCCGTTAATACTAGCTTAGTCACAAACTTCACATATGGAGAGATTCTCGAAAATGCAAATCCAAGAGTACTTACGCTTGCCAGCCGATATTTCTCATGGTAGCTCTTAACGTAAGTGGCGCCATATTTTGGCTTTTTTATTTATTTATTTATTTTTTTTTATTTATTGGCAATGCTTATTAAAAATACATATAAAGTTACATCAGTTACATAGTTACATAAGGTTAACAAAAAAATGAAAAATTGCCTTTCCTCACCATAAAGAGACAATGCTCTTGCGTTTGGTGAGGGAGCTCAATTAGTAAATTAAAAGATCGTGTAAGTTAGTAATAACGGCTATTGTATATAATAAATACGTTAAAAAATCATGTATAAATTTAAAAATAAAAATCCTGAAGTGTTAAAAAAATCATAATATAAATTTTAAAAAATCATTATAAATGAAATAATCGTGTAAGTTAGTAACAAAAATTATTGTAATAAGTATGTAAAGGATACGTAAGAAAGAACGCAAGATTTATACAATAGTAGACTCAGAGATATAGAAACTAAGAAATGAAAGAAAAAGAAAGAATAAATGATTTATAAAATAGCAGACTTTAAGATACAAAGTAAACATATTTGGGACTTTTATAGCAGTTTAAGGTAATTTTTTTAATTTGGGCTTAAAGTCCTGCATATTTTCGATGGTTTTTAATTTTAATGGGAGGTTGTTATTACTTGCTTTAATTCGATTCCATTACGATGGTAGCCTAGTTACATATTTCACGTTCACAGAAGGTTTCCATATAAAGTGGCGTAAGAGTTATACTCGCAGTCGGATTCTTAAATTTCAACGGTACAGTTGCTAGGGTAGTAATACCGTCAGATGAATACATTTTTTTGGTTTGACTGAGGATCGAACCCTCCTTCCCAAAGAATGATTAAAATTAATAAATACCGCTAACACCTAAGCCAAATCCTAAATGGGATGATACCGATAATTATTTCGTACTCGTAATTGCAGTAAATTCAAAAAAAATTATATCATCCAATTTCAGAAAAATTCTGTGTGTGCCTGTGATACGCGAGTGCCACCAAAAGTTCATAGAATGCATTGTGACCGACAAAGTGTCTAACTGCTGAGATTCATTCACGATCGGATCTCGATAAGTGGATTAATTTAAACTTCCAAGATTCATATATGACTAGCTGTTAAAAACCCGCCCCGCCGGTTTTTACTGCTGGACCCTGCTTTGCTGGTTTTTGGTTCGGCTTCGCCCAGTTAGTGTTGGTGAACATTTTATTCTCCAATTGGAACTGGTTCCAAAAATAGCCCGTTCCTCGGATCCACTGTCATCCAGTGTGGTCGGGTCACCGGGACAAAGTAACCGTGACAGATCAATGACGTCATTAGTAATATATAGCCACTTGATACAACATGTATTGCCGTCAATCTTTCCATATCCGGAGAGATACTACATATTTGCAAATTCGTAGAAGTTATAATTAGGGCGGAGACCATCCGATCTGCTGATGGAAGTAGCGACATGCACTCGAAACTGGGTTCTGAAATTCAACCACGCAGACGTTACCGTGTTTTCGATTCGATATATGTATATAAAAATGTTTTCAATTGGGTTTCTTAAAAGTTTTTTGGTGGTTTTTTCTATATAAAATACTAGCTGATGTCCCCGGCATTGCAAGGGCTCTTCACAAAGGTGGCAATCACGCACACACACGCAAACACATACGCATTTTTCTGAAATTCGAAGAAATGAAAGCACTTAATTACGAAATAAATGTTGGTCTTGCCAACTCCGGATATGGCCCGGTCGGTAGCTCGGTTGATTCCGATCACTGGGTAGAAAGGTTCAACCCTCAGTGAAAGAAAAACAATATTTTTAAAAGACATTTAATAATAGATGTTTTATAATAAAACACTTCGTTTTTACATGGGGATTTTTTCAATAATAAAAAACGTGGCGTCTTTAGTTGACCCTTTATCTAAGCACATAAGTTTTCAATTCCACGCAGAAGGCCAGGAGAAAAATAATTTCCCTCAGGGCTTAGGTCATAATTGGGGATGTTGCGTGGAGAGCGTTTTTTAGGAAAGAAAGAAGAAGAATTTCTAGGAAAGAAAACGGTATGAGGAGTGGGTAGTAATCTTGGGTCAATGTGACCAGGGGTGACGGACTTACGAATTTATTCATTCCTCCCATAGAGTTGCAAGCAGATGAGTCGAGAGAGTCCGCCTGGAAAGGGTTCGCTTCTGATCCAGCCCGCTATGCACTTAATAGACAATCGCATCCAAGACCTGGACTAACCTCACCCCATAAACCTTTAACTGCTGACGTGGGGCCGCTTCGTCCTAGCAATAAAAATAATATCGAATTACTCCCTTCTAACGCGCGTGACGCATACTCAGATTCCAGTATCTTCGAATTTAGTAACGCCAGGACCGTAAGTTTTAAATTTAAAATTCTTAAAGTTAAATTTTTGTAAGTAAATTCATTTAATTTTTTTTGCGGGCCTCTCTGACCCATTGTCAATACTTACGTAACTTATTTAAAGTAGATTTTTACTATATAAAAATAAACATGAACAGCTTTACCAAAGTTTTATACACATAGTTTATTCAAGACACACATAAAAGTGAGTTTATTGTTTTTATTTAGTTTAATAAATAATACAGACAGATCTCTGATCTCAAGTGATTTTCGCCAAAAATTATTACTTTTTTTTTAAATTTTCTTTATTCATTTTGTTTGTTACAGGTTTGTTTTTACATGGTTTTTCGACTACCAAGCTAGGCAAATGCCCGTATTACGGTAGTCGAGATTCATAAGATGTTATATTAAGTATAATCATCCATATATGTAGATGAAAGTACAAACATATAGCATACATATTAAGGAAAATATTCATACTAGTATTTGGTACATCATCACATACAGGAAAGGAGTTGAATCTAGGTGAATCTTGTATAAATAAAAATAAAATAGAATAAAAAATTAAAATAAAAGTAACAATTAATAATATTTTAAGCATAATAGAAATAAAAATAAGAATAAATATATAAATCATCTATACAGATGAACAATGATAATCTTAGACCCCAATAAACAAAAACAAAAGCAGGTATTCCTAGGCAGCGTACGAAATGGACAAACGATGTCAAAAATATGAAGAAAAAAAAAGCATCAGCGTAATATAAAGTTTTGGTTCAAAATTAATTTAGGGATAAGATTTTTTATTCGAGAAATATGAAAAAATCAAAACAGTTTTTAAGATGTAAGGTATTCTTTATAATATTTCCTTCCCTGAGTAAATAACCAGTTCTGTATATTAATGGCATACAGATCATCAGTTTTCGATGTCTTAATATCAATACTCAGTATGTAAGTTGAACATTTTAGGCGCGATGTAAGAGAACTGTCGTTGGGCGAAAGCTGTTTTTGTTGGAGGTATTTTGCATTTTTGGTGTGATGAATAGCGGGTGTAAATATTTTGTTGAGTTTTGAGTGTTAAATCATTTTTCCTTATGTGTATGAGAATTGTCTTAATGTATAATTATCTAATGTCTAGGATTGCGAATTTTTTAAAAAGTGGCTCTGACGGGTGAGATGGGTGACATTTTAATATAATCCTTAGTAGCAGCTTTTGAATTAAGATCATGGGATATATAATTGAAGCTGCACAGCCTTCCCATCCCACGATACCGTATGTGGCTATTGATTGGAAAAGTGCAAAATATATGCATCTCATTGTTTGAAGGTTCAGGATTGAGCTGAGAGAGAGAAATATATAGCACAATTTGCGGAGTCTTTTTGTTGTGAAATTGACATGGTCCTCCCAACGCAGTTGGTCATCTATAACAATCCCCAGATATTTAATTTCATCGGATTTTTTTAGGTTGGTACATGAGCAATTATTGTGGGGAGGCGTAGGGGTAATATGGTTCTGTGAGCATGAGTGAATGATAAGATTAGGACAGTTTTGAGGAGGAGTGACTTTACGTATGGAGAAAAGTAATTATATCCAAATTGTCGAATATAAGTTACTTAACAATCAAAAAGTATTTTATTTTATGTAAATATATTTAAATTGTCCAATAAATATTAATTCGGCCCTCAATTTTTTCGTGGATCTGTAATACATAAACATTTAAAGTAACAGGCCGCCCAGGCCCTCATGTCAGAGTATACGTAAAAAAAAATCACGTCAGCAGTTAAAGGTTAACCCGGGCATTTCTGTTGAATCACTGAAACTAGCGAAGCACTTGGGGTGACCTACAGCAGAGGTTTTTGTTTTCTTATGAATGATTCCCAGGCGTTTCGCGACTTTTCACCCCCCCCCCCCCAACAAAATAACCCCGACAAACTATACTACGGGTAAAACACACCGCAACAAAATATCCACTAATACCCTGTTAAAACAAAAGTTTATTACAATAAATTTATATGTGTTTTATTGTACATTATGGCGAGCCACAAAGTTAATGCTTTTTACAAATATGCAAAAATCTATTGTTCAAAAATAGTAAAATAGGACAAAAATAATACTGACAACCTGTAAAAATAATAAATTAATGTTCAAAAATAGTAAAATGGGACAAGAATAATACAGACCTGTAAAGAAAATAAATTATTTAAAAAAAATAGTTACATGGGATAAGAATAATGCAGACCTGTAAAGACAATAAATTATGGTTTAAAAATAGTAAAATGGGACAAGAATAATACAGACCTGTAAAGACAATAAATTATGGTTTAAAAATAGTAAAATGGGACAAGAATAATACAGACCTGCAAAGACAATAAATTATGGTTTAAAAATAGTAAAATGGGACAAGAATAATACAGACCTGTAAAGACAATACATTATGGTTTAAAAATAGTAAAATGGGACAAGAATAATGCAGACCTGTAAAGACAATAAATTATGGTTTAAAAATAGTAAAATGGGACAAGAATAATTCAGACCTGTAAAGACAATAAATTATGGTTTAAAAATAGTAAAATGGGACAAGAATAATACAGACCTGTAAAGACAATAAATTATGGTTTAAATATAGTAAAATGAGACAAGAATAATACATACCTGTAAAGACAATAAATTACGGTTTAAAAATAGTAAAATGGAACAAGAATAATACAGACCTGTAAAGACAATAAATTATTGTTCGAAAATAGTAAAATGCAAAATAAGGTTAGGTTAGGTAAGGAGTTAGGTTAGGTTAGGTTTTAGTAGATACTTTGTTGGAGGATGTTTTGTCCTTGGGATATTATATGGAAGTATATTGTGTCGGAGATATTTTGTCGTGGAGTACCCATCATACCAGCCTCCACAAGTAGTCATAGAATGTGTATACATTTTGAGTAACGCGCGTATTTCTGAGCGTTGGAATTGCGATATTTTTCTTTTTTTTTTTAAATTAAATTTATGGCTTCCAGATTGATTGATTTAGTGGTCACGTCACAAACAGCTCATGTTCGTAGAGTTCCTACCTAGTTATAATAGTTGGTATAACACCAGTGCTGTTTTCCCTACATATGTTTTTTTCTTCATGAAACCATATTTGTTTCGCCGCAAAACAGAGATCTGGGTATTGTATTTAAATAATTACTTTATTCTAAAATACGGGGAGTTCAGTACAATCTCGCCCATTCCTTTTTTTAATTTTATGGAACCTTTTGCTCGAAAAACAACCCTTTTTTTGCACTTTTTTAACGGCTGTCAATTTTTTTCAATTGGTTTTTGTTAATATTTCTGAGTTTTTGTTTTTTAATTATTATTATTTATTTTTTAAATAAAACATTCAACGAAGTTGCATTCCCATGAGTTATCAAAACTCATTAAGGGATCGCCAATTGGTACTTTTGAAAAGTTAAACCCAACCCAACCCAATATTCAGACACAATATATGAAGAAAAATTTTACAAAACATTTCACAGAAGCAACATACAGACACAACATATTATGAAGAATCACTTTACAAATATTTCACAGAAACATCCTACTTCCTACTAATATTATAAAGGTGAAAGTTTGTATGGATAGATTAGATTTTTAAAATTCTTTCACTAATAGAAAGCTATATTATTTGCGAGATCTATAGGCTATATATATATTGGTAAGCTCTGGCGTTATAAATAATCTCTGGCGACATGAAATTATTTATCAAACGTTTTCTGTCGCTAACAAAATCAATTTATTGCAAGCGCCAATTTTCGCCTTGGAAACGATGTTTTTTTTAAATTAGGTTACTATGGACATCCCCATGATGTTAAAATTCAAATATGTATAAAATGCTAATTCCTACTTTACTTAATGGATTTTGATAAAACTTTACAATAATATAAACATATACGCTATAGCTCAGAGCTCTGGCAATACGAAATTTGTATGAAAAAATTGCAATAGCTGGCACGATTAGTAAGATATCTATAATTCTTTAATCGATTCAAATTATTAGGGAAGTAGGTACTAAAAATAAATTCGCTAATTTAAATATTTTCTAAAATAGAATTTTTATTTAAGAATCTTTGTTTTGCAAAATGTCATTCTCAAATTTTGACATTTTCTCCCACATAACAATTAATATTTTAATTGGATAGACAGGTATCGATTTTTAGTATAAAACTGCCGTACTGGATTTTTTTGTAGAATATAAAAAGAAGAATAATAATTCGTACTTAATAACTATCTCTTAAAATGAATCACCGAAATGTATGTATGCGCATAAACCCGAACGACTGAACCAAATTGGATAATTCTTTTTTTTTGTTCGTTTTTTTGTATGAAACTACCGTTGAGTTCTGGCATTATGAAATTTGTATAAGAAATTATAATAGGTGGCATGCGAGCAGTTAGAAAACTGAATTTATCGGGAATGAATGTGTGGAATGCGAGAGTGAGTGGAAGGAGTGGGGGGGGGGGAGGGGGTGTTGGGAGGGTGTTGGTGGAGGGGTGAAGTGGAGGGGGAGGAGGGTGGGGGGAGGGGGTTAGGGGAGGGAAGGAAGGGGAAAGGGGAAGGATAGAGGAGGGTGTGGGGAGGGGTGTGGGGAAAAGGAATGTGGAGGGGTAGGGGGTGAAGGGAGTGGTGGGTGGAGGGAGAGGGGGAGGGAGTGGAGTGAGAGAGGGAAGGTAGAGGAGGCGGAGTGGGGTGGAACAGGGGGAAGGGAAGGAAAGGAAGGGGGTGGGGTGAAGGAAGGTGGGGGGATGTGGAGTGGGGAGGGTGTCTGAAGGGGGGGGGGGGTGGAGGAGGGGGAGGGAAAGGGAGGTTGATGGATGAGTGGTGTGGGGAGAGGGAAGGTGGAGGGGGGAGGAGTGGGGGAAGGGGTGGGTGGAGGGGGAGGGGGGAGAGGGGTTGAAGGGGGTAGTGGAGTGGGGGGAGGGTTAGGTGGAGGGGGAGAGGGATTGATGGGGGAATGGAGTGGGGAGAGGGAAGGTGGAGGGGGGAGGAGTGGGGGAAGGGGTGGGTGGAGGGGGAGGGGGGAGAGGGGTTGAAGTTGGGAGTGGAGTGGGGGGAGGGTTCTGTGGAGGGTGAGAGGGATTGATGGGGGAATGGAGTGGGGAGAGGGAAGGTGGAGGGGGGAGGAGTGGGGGAAGGGGTGGGTGGAGGGGGAGGGGGGAGAGGGGTTGAAGTTGGGAGTGGAGTGGGGGGAGGGTTCTGTGGAGGGGGAGAGGGATTGATGGGGGAATGGAGTGGGGAGAGGGAAGGTAGAGGGGGGAGGAGTGGGGGAAGGGGTGGGTGGAGGGGGAGGGGGGAGAGGGGTTGAAGTTGGGAGTGGAGTGGGGGGAGGGTTCTGTGGAGGGGGAGAGGGATTGATGGGGGAATGGAGTGGGGAGAGGGAAGGTGGAGGGGGGAGGAGTGGGGGAAGGGTTGGTGGAGGGGGAGGGGGGAGAGGGGTTGAAGTTGGGAGTGGAGTGGGGGGAGGGTTAGGTGGAGGGGGAGAGGGATTGATGGGGGAATGGAGTGGGGAGAGGGAAGGTGGAGGAGGCTGAGTGGAAATTCCCTAATACCATGCGAGCGAAGCCGCGGGAAAAAGCTAGAGACTTATAAAATTTTATGAATTATTGTAACCACTATGTAATGCAATACGAAAAGTGATGCACGGTACAATTTACGAAGTTTTTAGCATTCATTCGTTACTCTTTTTTTAGCTCCACACAGGAGGCTCCGAGGAAAGAAATTCCCCTCAGGACCTATGTTATCTTTAGGGATGCTGTTTGGAGTGTGCTTTATTTAGGTAAAGGAATGAGAGGAAGTTCTGAGAAGGAAAAAGAATCTGGGGATCAATGTCCAGAACGAATGAATTCATCCATCCACTGTCATGCAAGGTTATGGGTCGAGAGAGTCCGGCTAGAGAGGTCTGGGTTAGATCTTGCTCAACCAATCTCTCCCGATCTGGTCCGCCACGCAGTAGGTACGTCGCCGCTTTAAAACCTCAACCCATGAAGCCGGGCAAGACACCAAACGTAGCTTACCACTTGGGGTGACCTATGGCAGGCGTGTTGGCTATCCAATAATTGGTCCCTTGGCGGCGGTACCCATACCCGCCTCCCAAAATGGATATCTACAGTAAGGTCGCCACCAACTGCAAAGCTAATTGTATCAATAATAATAAATAACTAGCAGTTAAAAACTCGCTCCGCAGGTTTTGGCAGCTAGGCCTTTGGGCGACTTTTGGTTCGGCTTCGCCCAGTTTGAGTGTTGGTGACCATTTTATAAATCCGATAGGAACTGGTTCCAAAAAATGCCAATTCCTCGGATCCACTGTGATCCAGTGATAGATAGTCACCGAGACAAGCAATGACGCCGTATGTAATATATAATGCATATAGCCGCCCATAAATCCTATTACTTATACCTAGGGAATAAACGTCAGCGAACGAAACGAAGTAGCGACATTTTTTGGCAGATTCTTGAATTAAAAACCCAATTACAATGGTGACTTTGTTTGAAATTTCGCGAACACAGATGTTATTTGTGGCGCGGCGCATAAGGTGTGGCGTCGGCCATGCAATGGAAGTCAGGTTCTAGAATTCAACCACGCAGATGCAAATGTATTAAGACGCCGCTACCCGAATTTCTACCGATTTCTTGCAAACCTCCCTTAAACATTTGAAGCTTTTAAGCTCTTAAAAAATGTATGTTTTTTTAGGATAATATCTAGACATTCGTCACGCCGAAACGCAAATTATATAAAATTCCCTCGATAGAAAAAAATCACAAAGTATGCTCCAAAAATTATTATAATCACGTTTGTTTCAGTTATTTTACAAGTTATCTGTGTGGAAAAATTCACAGTGTTTCTTTAAATGCTGTTTAAGGTAACCTCGCGAGATTTTTGCTCTATTTTAAACGAGCCGGGTTTTATTAAACAATTTCACAATTTTCGCATCGATTTTGTCGCTTTTAATACTAGCGCTCTCCTGTAACATTCGTAATTTCATATTTCTCCATCTTCTTCTTTTTGTGCGCAGTTGCGTTTACTGTTTGATATTTGGATGACTTTTATAGCGCCGTTTTAGTGAAAAATCACCTCAATGGCGCAATGTGAGTTAGTTAGTTGCTACCCAGCTCTCAAAGCAGCAAGGCGAAGGCACTATCTTTTTTTTTCTTTAGGGAATCATTTTGGTTTTGCGAGAAAATGGCCGGGTACTTTATATTTTTCAGAAGTCTCTCTGTTCGAATTACCTAATTTATATGCTGTCATCAATAAGAATAGAGAATGCCGACTGTTAGCGGACTGAGCAACCCTCCAAGAGACAATGGAAAAATAATGGGAAAAAACGAGGATGAATAAATAAATCTTTTCGTTTTCCAACCATTTTAGTATAAAGAAGAACTTAAAATAATAATTAAAGATTAGCAGATTTTCGTTGGAGGTCATCTCTTTGTGATCCTTATGTGTCACAATACAACTAACAAGCTGTTTCTCGCAGAGTTAGCCAGAGTGGATGGACCAAAAACTTGGTCATGGCACGACCAAGTGAATCAAATACTTGTGTCGGGCCATGTGAAGAGTCGGAATAATAGAAGAGCATGTATCAGACGATGTATGAATGTGAACGACGCGAGGAGTGTGTGCCAAGATCGAGTTGTTTGGCGGTCCGTCCTCTCTGCCTACCCCTGCGGAGAAACGGCGTGATGGTTATTTAGTTAGTTAGAACGTGCCATGTCTTTCTCCGGCGTCCCCAACTTCTTCTACCATTTACATTCGCGTCGTGTATTCTCCGTACACTCCTTTCTTCGTTCATTTTTTGACGGCCCGGCGTGGTCTGGTGGAAAGGCTATTGACTCGCAACTCGCAAACCGAAGGTGGCGGGATCTCAAATTGGGTATGTTATGAGGTTGAAGGTAGTGGGGAGGGGAAAGAGATGAGGAAGAGAAGGGTGGGGAAGTATCTGGGTATTCAGATCTGGTCACCAAACACGGCTAAAGCCATTTCAAGCAACGTACATTTTAGTATCCCTGAAAGCACATAGAGACCGCCGAACAACCACTTTGTGATATAAATATTTTTAATTAATTATCGAGTTAAAAAAAATTATGATGCCTAACCAAGCCGTGTTTGGTGCTAGATCTGAATAGCTGGTACTTCCCCACATTCCTCTACCTCATCTCTTTCCCTTCACAACTCCCTTCAGTCTCACAACTAACCCCAATTGGGGACGCCAATGTCTCCGAACAGTAATTTAAAAATCATCGGGAGAGATATCAATAACTTTGTATTCATCATCGGAAGAGGTTTCAACAACTTTTCCATTGACATCGGGAAAGATATCAATTACTTTTCTTTCATCAGCGGGAGAGGGACCAATATTTTTTTCTTCATAATTGGGAGAGAGACCAATAACCTTTTCATCGTCATCGGACGATGGATCAATATCTAATAATATATCTAATATATATAATATATCTAATATTCAGAAAACCTAAAAGACTCATTAACATTCCATAATTTATCAACTTTAGAAGATAGAAGAAATATATCCGACCAAAATTTTTATTCAAAATCATTAACAACGTTGTTGACAACAACTATCTTCTAGAACACATTAATTTCCACTGTCCAATAAGAAACACAAGGTCAAACCAACTTTTCCACATCCCACACTCAAAAACAAATTACACACAACATTCATTTCTCGGAAGGACGTGCACAAAATACAATGATATCTTTTACGACGCTGATATTTTCCATTTGTCCTCAGGCCAATTTATTAAATCCATAACAGAAAAAATTAAAACAAATTGTTAATTACGAACTCTCCACCCCTGCTGCATGTTATTTTTTTCATTCTCATTATGATGGTTTTCCTTCTTTTTATTATAATAATAATATTTGGATGATTTATATATCCCATATGCTTTAATTTGCGTGTGTGTTTTTTTTCTTTCATTTCTGTTGTATATATATACAGGGTGTTAAGGGACGTACTTGACTTACTTTAACCAGTGATTCCTGACATTATTTGGAGTAAAAAATGTAAATGAAATTTTGGTCTCCGGTGACTTTTGTGATGTTTTTTTTTTTTTTTTTCTACAAAAACATTATAAAATGGTAGTTTTTAAACAGTTGGAGGCGGGGTAAGGGGTTCGTCGGACACCCAGCTGAGTGACCAATGATGACATGTGGAAGAAATTTTTTTTTGTTTGATTTTGAAGAAAAAAATTTTGAAAAAAAAAAAAAATTCGTCAAAAAAAGTCACCGGAGACCAAAATTTCATTTACATTTTTTACTCCAAATAATGTCAGGAATCACTGGTTAAAGTAAGTCAAGTACGTCCCTTAATACCCTGTATATTTTTCTCTTTTTTCTACCACTTTATGTTTTCTTTAATGTTTTAATCCATGTTTATATATTATAAATTGTAGCGGAAACTTCGCTGGTTAACGCAATCATGTAATATGTTACTTTCTTATTAAAATATGTATAACTGTTTGTTTCCTAAATAAACTAAAATAAAATAAAATAAAAATAGAATATCTTTTTCTTCAACATTGGGAGAGATATCAATAACTTCTCCTTAAAATTTTATATTTTTTTCGTGAGAATACCGCACTAGAGTCCCAGCTGCTTTCATTCTGAAGGTAGTGGGTAGGGGAAGGAGCTAAGGGGGATGGGAGAGTATCTGGTTATTCAGATCTAGTCACCAAACATGGCTAAAGCCATTTCAAGCAACGTTTGAATTATGAATGGTGGTCTTACACCAGGGACGGCCGGCGTATTCCAGCGGTAAGGCTCTTGACTCGCATTCTGAAGGTGGCGGGATCGAATCCCGGCGTGGAAAATAAATTTTATTTGATTAATTTGTGTATTTCACAATTTATTCATTTAAAATAATACATAGTATATTTGCGGCACGTTCCAGAGTGGAAGATACTTTCAGTATCGCCCTAGTGTAAGACCACCATTCAGAATTGAAACGTTGTTTGAAATGGCTTTAGCCATGTTTGGTGACCAGATCCGAATAGCCAAGTACTTCCCCACCTTCCTCTCCCCCGTCTCCTTCCCCTCCCTACTACCTTCAGCCTCACAACATACCCCAATTGGGGATGCCATAGTCTCACTAGCTCCAGACGGGAGCAGTTGGGACTCTTGTGCAGTATTCATGTAAAAAAAAGGGAGATACTTAGAGTATCTTTCACTCTGGAACGTGCTGCAAATACACTATATATTATTTTAAATTAATAAATTATAAAATATCACAAATTTACTTGCGTATGTCGGGATTTGAATTAGCGCACTCGGATTGTACCACGGAGCCATCAAAATAAGTATAAAAACGCCTCTGAGATCTCACCCACCCATTCTGACAACGGTCCTACTCTAGAATGAAGAAAAAAATGTTATTATGTGAAAATCTACATCAATTATTTTATATTACATTGTTTTATTGAAGTGCTTTGGCTTTCCAAGGATCTAACCGCTCAGCTCTAAGAAATAAATTACGATGAGTTGGGTCACCGCTGAGACGGTTGGACGAATAAACAATCGGATTACGTCCAAAACACACGTTGCCAGACCACGTGGCGCAATTTATCCAGTAAAGAAAAGATTTTATTGTTTGATAAAAAAATATGTAACTGAGTGACAAAACTCTGTATTGCTGTCACAGACCTTCAAAAAATCCAGACTATATTATTTCTTGTACTTTCAGGGAGAAGAAATTTCTTATAAAATCAATTTAATTTTTTTATAGAAATAATTCGAAGTTAATTGGTTATCTACTTTTTTAATGATTACTCTTTCGAATAAGGAATTGAACGAGGGATATATGAATAATAATCGGTACACATCAGTTAATTTTCATTAATCTTCTAAATGGATTATTCGCTTTAGGAAGGAGATATTAACTTTACGTTAATAGTTGAGAGAAGATATCAATAACTTTTTCATTATCATCGAGAGAGATATCAATAACTTTGTCTTTATCATCAGGGAGAGATATCAATAACTTTTGCCTCATCATCGGGAGGAATATCAATAATTTTCTATCATCGAGAGGGACAATTACATTCCCTCATTTTCATGACAGACATAAATAACTTTCCTTAATCGTCGTCGAGAGACCACGATTAACTTTTCCATAATCGTCGAGAGAGACATGATTAACTTTTCTTCAATCGTTGAGAGAGACATAAATTAACTTTCCTTCGTCGAGAGAGACACGATTAACTTTTCTATAATAGTCGAGAGAGACATGATTAACTTTTCTAAAATCGTCGAGAGAGTCATGATTGACTTTTCCAAAATCGTCGAGAGAGACATGGAACTTTTCTATAATCGTCGAGTGAGACATGATTAACTTTTCTATAGTTGTCGAGAGAGACTTCAATAACTTTTCTTTAATCGTCGAGAGAGACATGATTAACTTTTCTATAGTCGTCTAGAGAGACATGATTAAGTTTTCTATAGTTCTCGAGAGAGACTTCAATAACTTTTCTTTAATCGTCGAGAACGATATCAATAGCTTTTCTTTCATCATCGAGAGAGACATCAATAACTTTTTTTAATCATCGAGAGAGACATAAGTAACTTTTTTTTAATCATTGAGAGAGACATCAATAGCTTTTCTTTAATCATCGAGAGAGGCATCCCCACCCGGTACTTCACCACCTTCGTCTTCCCCATCACCTTTCCCGTCCCACTACCGTCAGCTTCATACCACAAATAGTATTGCAATAGTATCACTGGCTCCAGACGTTTGGAAGCGGTTGGGACTCTTGTGCGGTACTCGCTTATAAATTTAAAATAAACGAAACCATTTTTAATATCATTATAATTCGATAACCGCTCGAAGTCAGGTAAATGTTGGCATAAATCTAAACGGCTGAATTCCCAATTATAAAAAGGCCCATCGATCTCATTCAATACATTAATAATACCTAATTGAAAACTCGGAAAAATCACGAATACATAGCCACTTGAAGCAACACCAACTCAACCAAGGTCTGGACACTGAATCAAGTTGGCCGCTTATTAATTTACATAAGAAAAAGACATTGACCAACGGAGCAATGAAGACATTTGGCGAATTACCGTATGAAATTTAATTGGAAGAATGTATTTAAACAAAAATTACGATAATATGTGATTCAATTAAAAAAAGGTATTTAAAAATGCTTGTATGGCATGTATAAGTATTGAATTAGGATACAGGTAACCCATTTAAAAAAAAAAAAAAAACATATTGATTTTTGTATTTTTTTTTATTTACTGAAACATTTATTATAATTACAATTTTACAACATTATATAACAACAATATTTCAATCGCTCTCCTAATAAAGCAGTTGATTGTGTTTAGGAGAGGACAACTAAATACTTTTACATCTAAGTATATAAATTAAAAAATTATTACAAAAACTAATAGTAATTTTATAGAAAATACGATACATATAATAAAATTATTGGTTAGTTAATAAATGATTCAAAGTATTGATAAAGCAAAACATATTTCTAAACAATAATTAAAGTTATGAGGTGGTACTAGAGTATTTCAATGTAATTTTTATCGTATATCTAGGGGTAATTTATTCGTATATCTAGGGGTAATTTATTGAATAATTTTAAACCCTTGAATGTATAGTGTTGTTGTGCTGTTGTAGTTCGTACTAATGGTAAGGTTAATCCTCCAACAGATATGATTCTTTTGGTAATATTTAATTGTGGTGTAGTATTTTTATTAAAGAAATCTTTATGTAATTGTAGGAGTGCAATAAATTTTGTGTTTGTGGGGGAACCGGGAAATCTTGGAAAACATTTATTGTTGGCTAGTAATAGGGCTTTTTTAAGATGATTTTTATTAATATTTTTTTAATTGTTTCCAGTGGAAGTACGGATGATTAATATGCACCCCCCCCCAAGCTATGATTCCATATTGTAGTACAGAGTGCGCAAGTGCGTAATAAATATCTTTTAGTATTTTTAATGTTACAGTATTTCTAATAAATCTACATAAATCAGGAAAAAGGTAATCTATTTTAAAAAACACCAATAAATAAATGAGACCCTCCTACAGAATTATGGTTAACCGTATTAAATGGAATAATAACAAAACAGAACATGATTAATGAACAGGTTAGGTTTTTTACCCTACAATTTTTCATTACTTTTCTTGAATGTTCGGATTTGTCTTCGAAGAATTACGCACTAAATCGTTCCATTCTATCTTATATTTTAATATTTTTAGTACCTACCACATTAGAGTAAGCATACTACCGCTACTAGCCGTCTTGAGCCAGTGAGACTATGGCAACACCAATTGGATATTATGTAGTGAAGGGAAATGGAGAAGAGGAAGAACGGGATGTACCTAGTTCTTCAGATCCCGTCATCAAACACGGCTAAAGCCATTTCCAGCAACGTTTCGATTCTGAACGATGGTCTTTTACCAGGGCTATACTGAAAGTATCTACCACTATAATACATGCCACAAATATAATATACTCTTTTAAATGAATAAATATGCTCTTTTCATAAATAAATCATGAAATACAACTAGTTGATCAAATGAAATTTCCTTGTGCACTCGGGATTTGAACCCGCGACCTTCGGATTTGTAGCCGATGTTTGTAACCACTCAACATACATGTCATATCTCTATTGTTGTATGTTGCACATCACTAGTGATGAACTACTTCTTATAATTATTGTCATCTGTGGTCTATTGAGAACTAATGTCAATTAATGTCAATGGTGTAAACACCTCTTCAATAAAGAGTCTATAATAAAATAATAACAGTGTTTTCCATATCAAATACATAACTTAACATGGTGTCAGAAGTGGGAAGTTAATATTAATAATATATTAAAAATTAGTGGTGAAAAAACAAGATGTTGAAGGATTCGCCAAAGTACGTACAACATGATTTTAATGCGTTTTCAAATCTACACGTATCATCAAATAGCGTAAATAACGATGGAATATGGAAAAATTGGTGGCAAAGTTATGAAATATTAAAATGTGGTACATATCCCAGGTAAAGAAATGTATATATCGGATACTTTATCCAGAGCTGCTTTGAAAGATCATTATATACACGATTATGAGTCTGATCTACATTGTCATGTAAATTCAATCTATATGAACTTAGCTATTAGTGAAGAATATCGTAAAAAATTGAGTAATGCTACTGCTTTGGATGAAACTATGCAAATATTAAAAAAAATATTATTTCAAAGGTTGGCCAAATAGTAAAGATAAAGTCCATTGCACTTTAAAATGTTATTATAATATTCAAGACGAGATTCATGTTATTAATGAGTTAATATTTAAGGGTAATAAATTATTAGTACCTCAGTCTATGAGAAAAGAAATGTTGAATAAAATTCATGAAGGACATCAAGGAATAAACAAATGTCTAAGATTAGCAAGAGATTCTTTATTTTGGCCTAGTATTTCTGTAGATATCAAAAATTTAATTGAGCAATGTCAAATATGCAATAAATTTAAAGTTTCAAATCAGAAGGAACCACTGATAACTTACGAAATGAATAAGTTTCCATGGCAACAAGTAGGTATTGATTTAATGTATTTTGATAATCAAACATACCTTATTGTAACAGATTATTATTCAAAGTATATAGAAACTGCTTTTCTCAATAATAATTCCACTGCAAAAAATGTCATAATTCACTTAAAGTCTGTTTTTGCACGTCATGGAATACCAATGTCTTTAGTGTCTGATGGAGGTCCTCCTTTTCAATCGATTGAATTTAAATCATTTTTATACGATTGGGACATAGAACATGTAGTTACTAGTCCATATCATTCACAGTCTAATGGTCATGCAGAGAGTTCTGTTAGAATTATAAAAAAAACATTCTTAAAAAATCTAAAGAAACAAATACAGATCCTTATATAGCTTTATTACATTATAGAAACACACCTAAAGCTAATTTGCCGTCACCTGCTCAATTATTAATGTCCAGAACTTTGAAAATGAATATTCCCTTAGCTAAAATTAAATTAAAACCAAAGGTTGTAGGATTTTCTGATTACAGGAAGTGTATTGAAAAAAATAATGCAAAAAATTCCAAATATTATAATGTGAATGCAAAACCCATGTCTATATTACAAACAGGAGATAATGTATACTTTAAGAAAAATCCCAAAAGTACTTGGTTACCAGCTATGGTCAAAGAAAAATTAAAATGTAATAGGTCCTATATTATTCAAGATTATTATGGTAACACGTACAGACGAAATAGAATTCACTTAAAACTGAGATATAATGCAAACGTTAATAATGATAATCTGTCCATGCAATCTAATCCGGCACTTGAAGAGGCAAAAGCTGGAGATGAGAGACAGGTGGGAGAAAATAACATTAATAACCCTTACATTACCAGATATGGAAGAGTTGTCAAACCACCGGATAGGTATAATGTGTAATGTTAATTTAATTTAAATTTTATTGTATTGTATAAATAAAGAAAGGTGATGTCACATCACTATTGTTGTATGTTGCACATCACTAGTGATGAACTACTTCTTATTATTATTGTCATCTGTGGTCTATTGAGAACTAATGTCAATTAATGTCAATGGCGTAAACACCTCTTCAATAAAGAGTCTATAATAAAATAATAACAGTGTTTTCCATATCAAATACATAACTTAACAATACAGACCGTAAATTGTTAACTTTTATTGTAGAAGAAGATAACACTAATAATCTAAACGAAAATATGAAAAAGAACAGAAAAATAAAAATATGACTCGCAACTGGCGCAACAACTGGTACTCAAACCCAGAACCTCCCGTCTCGTAAGTTGCAACCGTTATCTTTTTATTTTTCTGTCTCTTGTTCTCTTTCATATTTTTGTTTGGATTATTAGTGTTAATTATTAGTGTTATAAGACATTAGTGTTGTCTTCTTCTTCCATAATAGAAATGTATATATCATTGATGGGAGTAACCTTCAAACCATCACGCCGTTTCCCCGCAGGGATAGGCAGAGAGGATGGACCACCAAACAACTCTGTCTTGGCACACACTCATTGCCTCATTTACATTCATACATCGTCTCATACGTAATACTCTATTATTCTGACTCTTGACATGGCTCGTCTCAAGAATCTCATTCACTTGATCTTGCCGTGTTTTCTTCGGACGTCCCCGACTTCTTCTACCATTCAGATATGCGACATATATCTTTCTTACACTACTTTCTTTGTACATTTGCTCTACATGCCCGAAGCATCTGACGGTCCCTTTCTTAATCCTACTCATCACGCTTACAGCAGCCTTGCATTATTTACGGATCTCCACATTTCTCACACGATCGTACCACGATAATAATCTTCAAAAGTTATAAAAACAGAGTAATAAAAGAGAAAAATTTAAAAATTTATTTTGAATTAGTCTTATAAATAATTATATCGGAGGATCTTATATGAACAGGCGGCCTGCTTACATAATTCTGTGTCCTGGCTTGGCTTGAGGTGGTATTGCACGAACCCAATAAACCGCTTGTACACCAATTATTTTGTTCACGTGCGGGCTTGCTCAAATTGGCAAAACGCTCTCCTCAAATAACCCTTCGGACCCGTTCAATTTTCTGGCTTTTTAACCCCTGAACGACCACGCGAGGTCTAGCGGGTATGAATACTGAGCGCTACACTGAATACTTCCGGCAAACAGCCGGGAATAATTTAACCCTTTCAAACCTGAATTAAAACAGTTCCTCGGAAAAGACAGAACTTTGAAGAAAAGTGAAAAAAAAAACATGCATTTCCTAATCTAACCTACGAGTAATATTTTATCATGAGCTGTTTTGTCGCCGCCATTTTAAAGTGGTTAAAAGAACATTATTTGATGCTCGATGACTGGTAGACTTAATTTAAAAAAAATTGATAGTGATGATATTTTTGGGAGGCGGGTATTGGTACTTACGCCCCGGGAACCATTTATTTGATAACTAACACCCCTTCCGCAGGTTGTTACCATCTGGTTCGCAACGTTTGGTGACTTAGCATGGGTGCATGGGTTTATGGGGTAAAGTTTGTCCGGATCTTGGCGGTAGATGCGTCAGCCCACCAGCTGGTTACCATCTTTCTTGGAGGGTCTTTTAGGACCCTCTACACAGCATCCCCACAAAAGACCCTCCACACTATTTCCTTCAGGGCCTAAGTCGTATTTGGGGATGCTGTTTATTGGATCTATTTGGGCAAAGGAAGGGGAGGAAGTACTGGGAAGAAATAAGGTGTGAAGGGTCGGTAGTTATCTGAGGTCATTGTGTCCAGGAGTGACGGATGTATGAATCCATTCATACCACTGCGGTGGAAGACGATGTTCCGTTGGAGAAGTCCAAAGGACTTCCCCAACTTGTCTCTCCCGATCCGGCCCGTCATGCAGTAGGTGGGTAAACGTATCTGCCGCCAACACCCAGCGAAACCTCACGCCATGAACCCGGCACCCCTACTAAGTCACCAAACGTGAACCGCTTTGCGTGACCTGTGGCAGGGGGGTTGGTTATCCAACAAATGGTTTCCTCCCAAATAGTATATATAATAATATAACTAAGTATATTGTGGTTTTGTCGTGTACTCCTTCGCAGAGATACAGTAGTAAGTGATTGGTTGTCCCTTTTCCTTGCTTACCTTGATTTTTCTACGCACACACTCACCCAATTCCAGCAAATACCACTTCGTCTAGTTGAGTTTTTTTGTTATTTACATTCTAAGTGCATCTGAAGCTGTAATTCGTAGGTGGTTTTGGATGCAACGGAAAGGTTCTCAATCAATTTATTGAAAACTTGTTGGCAGCTCGCTCAGCACCGAACGAGTACAGTCGCGTTATTTTGTAAGAAGTAAAACAATAAATATAGTTACTTACATTTAATAACTCGCCCACCTGGGCGATTCCATTCATTTAGTATGGAAACCGAAGAAATTTTTAAAAATATTAAAGACTTAGTTAATAAGATCACTTCAGTGAAAGACTCAAAAATAAAATTAACACTGGAACAAAATATTGTATCACTGGAAGAAAAAATTCAACATGAACTAATTCATGTTGAATTTTTTCTTCCAGTGATACAACATTTTGTTCGAGTGTTAGTTTTATTTTTGAGTCTTTCACTGAAGTGATCTTATTAACTAAGTCTTTAATATTTTTAAAAATTTCTTAATTAGTCTACAAAAGAAGATCATAGAATTACAAGAAATTAATATTAAAAATAATCATCACTACACACAGAAACTCGAAGAAATTAATCAAAATAACAAAATATCATACGCAAGTGCACTAAGTAACAATAAAAACTTCGCAGAAACTTCATATAATGCAGAACAGAAATACGCCATTTTAATTACCTCAAAAAACACCTTGAAAGCCGAGGACATAAAAATAAAAATTCAAAAAAATATTAATTTAACAAAAATAAAAGTTGGAGTAAATGGAGTAAAAAAGATCGGAGAACAAAAATTATTGATTTCTTCCCAAAAAAAAGAAGATGCAGAAAAATTAACCGAAGAGATAAATAAAGTAATTGGAAAAGAAGTATCGGCTGAAGAAATAAAAAAAGGAAACCGTGCTTAATGTTGAAAAGGCTGCAATGCCAATTGACTGAAGAAGAAATTATAGACGGGATTGTACAACAAAATGAAGGATTAACCCTAGAAGACAAAAAAGACATTAAGCTTATCAAGGAATTAAAAAATAAGTACAATGAAGGAAAAGAAAACGACACCACTAACTACATTATTGAAACAAATGGAAAGTTAAGGAAAAAACTAATAGATAAAAAAAAAATAAACATCAAATTCCAAAGAGTATACGTAGAAGACTGCAGCCCGCTCAGACAATGTTACCATTGCCTCAAGTTCGGCCACACAGCCCAAAGATGTCTCGCCAGGACGCAGCCTCCCATTTGCCCTCATTGCATTAAGGAACACGTATTATCCAAATGTGAAAACAAAGAACAAACTCCAATCTGCAACAACTGCTGTGTCCAAAACAAAAGGTTTGATATGAACTATTCCACCGATCATAGAGTCGATAGCATAAAATGCCTTTACCGGCAAAAATTGCTTCAAATTGCTAAAGAGCGCATTGACTACGAATAAATATTGTAAATTTTCATTTCCTCAAACTCTTATCTATAAATTAACAATGAATGATTCTTTATGTAACATAGCATTAGGTAAAAAAGTATGTATTGAAGAAAACTTACATCACTCTATAAGAGATTTCTATTTTATTTGCACTGAAAAAGGATTTACTCAATTTCTTAAAAAGATTAAAAGCGTAAAAATTTTTTTTTGAAAAATTAATAATATCTTTAAAAGAAATAATTTTTTTCCCGGGCTTGATTGGGTTTACAAAGACCTACTCTACTGGCGAAACTAATTACTGCATTCCAGGGTACCATGTAACAATAATAAGAATAAACAAAAACTCTGATATTGGAATACCTATTTTCAGCCAGTATAATGTTCCCAATATTAATGATTATGATGTTTATTTTTTAATGTTTATAGTTTATATTTTAAATTTAAAATTTAAAAACGTACATAAATTATATATTTATATGTTGTTATTTCAGCCATCATATCTATGTAGACATAGTGTATATTTAAAATTATTTGCCTCTACCATTTGTCATTACAAATTACATAAATGTATCCATAAAATAACTAACCTAAAACTGCAAAATGAATGATTTTTTATGTAACGCTTTGGATAAAAAAATTTGTATAGAAGAAAATTTGTGTCACTCCATAAAAGATTTCAATTTAATTTGTCCTGATAAAGGATTTAGCCTATTTCATGTAAATATTAGAAGCATAGAAAGGAACATGGATGAATTAATAATATCATTAAAAGAATTAAATTATTTCCCGGGCTGCATAGTTTTAACAGAAACTCACTCAGCCGGTGAATTGAATTTCACTATCCCGGGGTACTCTTACTACACAACAACAACAAAGTTAAACAAAAACTCGGGTATTGGAATATTTGTATCTAACCAATACAATGTACTTAATATTAAAGAGATTCACAGTATTAGTAATGTTAACATATTAAATATTGAATTTAAAGACATAAATAAATATTATAACATTATTGCTATTTATCGAACACATAGGTCGATAGTGTCACACTTTATTGATGAATTAAAAAATATTTTATTAAATTTTATAAATAAAAACAATGTTTTTGTTGGAGATATGAATTTAAATATCGCAAGCGACTATTCTAGTAAGGATAAAGATAGCTATCTCAACATGTTAGCAGAACTCAATTATTTATCGTGCATAAATTCGTACACTAGAGACGTTCGAGGTCAACGACCTTCATGCTTAGATCATATTTTTACAAATATACCGGATATCCAAAATATAACAGCAGCTGTCATTCACACAACTATCACTGATCATTATTCTTGTATTTTTAACCACAAAACCAGCAATCCAATATTGCCATTATTTAAACAAACAAAATCTTCCAAAAAAGTACTTAATATAGATAGATTAAAAAATAAATTTCAATCAGAAAATTGGATCGAATTATTACAATGTAATGATGTCAATATCTGGTGTAAAATATTTGAAGAAAAAATATCTAAATACATAAATGACTCGTCAAAAAATATAATTCCCAAACACAAACTGTCTAACTTCAAACCTATAAAACCATGGATTACTCATGGATTAATAGTATCTGTACGACGTAAGCAAGCTCTTTATAAATTAACAACTCAAAAACCTAATAATAAAAACTTACTTAATCACTTTAGAGCATATAAAAATAAACTTACATATATCATAAAACATACTAAAGAAAGTTACTATAAACGGAAGTTGGATCTAGCTGAAAATGATAGTAAAAGAGTATGGACGGTTGTAAATGAAATAATTGACAAGAAAAAGAACAATAATAACGAAATCAATGCTATTAATCATGATAACTCAAAAACATGCTGTAAAGAAAACCCCTCAAAAGCTGCAAATATATTTAACACTTTCTTTGCAAATGTTGGGAAAAATCTCGCCAATCTCATTCACATTGATACAAATATTATAACATCTCCAGACTGTAATATAAATGCTAAAAATAAAATGACAACATTTGAAGTCATCACAGAGGACGAAATAGTTTCTATCATAACCGATATGAAAGGAGGATCTGCTCCGGGCTTTGATGCAGTCACGGTTGATATTTTAAAAAACATAAAAAATCAAATTTCTAAGCCATTAATGCATATAATAAATACAAGTTTCCAAAGCGGAGTATTTCCATCAATTTACAAACAAACTACTATTACCCCAATATTTAAGTCAGGTAATCCAGAAGAAGTAAACAATTACCGTCCCATATCAGTAATCTCAAATATAGCAAAATTTTTTGAAAAACTAGTTAAAAAAAGAATGAGCCAATTTATAAAATGCAATGATATAATTAATGAAAACCAGTTTGGTTTTATGGAAGGTTGAAGCACACAAGATGCAATTGCAAAATTAAGTAGCCTTGTACATAGTTCATTAGATAAATCATTTAAATGCCTGGGAATTTTTATAGATCTCAAAAAAGCATTTGACAGTATATCACATGACAAACTTATAAGTAAATTAAGAAACATTGGATTAAATGGTTCAGCTCTAGAATGGATAAAAAGCTACCTTTTCAAACGTCCCCAAGTTGTAAAAATTAATGGTGTGCTTAGTTCACCAAAAATGAGTCATTTCGGCATACCTCAAGGTACAGTCCTGGGACCGTTACTGTTTATTATCTATGTTAATGACATATTCATACAAAAACTAAACGGAAAAATAATATCTTATGCTGACGATACTGTCATAATAATTGAAGGTACGGATTGGAATACTGTTAATAATCTAGCTAACATTGATATTAACATATTGAAAAATTGGTTCGATAAAAATCTCCTCTCTCTAAACACTGAAAAAACAAAATTTATCCCATTCGCAATCAATAAATTCAAATTAGAACCAAATTTAAACATCATAATACACCAAAGTAAATGTAATAAAACAAACTGCAATCAAGATTGTGCTATACTTAGTCCAACTCCCAAAATCAAATATCTTGGTGTATATATAGATCAACATTTTAAATGGAAAACACATATTTGTGAACTCGTCAAAAGGATTAGGAAATGTATTTATATATTTATTAGACATAGGTAAATATTCTTAGCTTAGAAAACCTAAAAAGAGTGTACTATGCAACTGTTCAATCTATATTGCAATATGGTATTATTGGCTGGGGAGGAACATATGACAATATTTTAAATCCCCTCAAAATTGTTCAAAGGTTGATAATTAAGGTAATCTTAAAAAAACCGTCTAAATTTCCTACTGAAATTCTTTTTTCAATATTCAATGTGCCTATAACAGACAAAATCTATAAAAAATATTCAATTCTTCAAATTTACAAAGAAATACAGTTAAATACTCGTAACTTCCAATTCAATACATCAGCAAGATACCAGAAAACAATTAAAATTCCTAAATTTAATACTAAGCACATCCAAAATTCCTATCTTTATCTGGGCATAATCTATTATAACAACCTCCCATTAAAATTAAAAACCATCGAAAATATGCAGGAATTAAGCCCAAATTAAAAAATTACCTGAAACTGCTATAAAAGTCCCAATTTTGTTTACTTTGTATCTTAAAGTCTGCTATTTTATAAATCATTTATTCCTTCTTTTTTCTTTCATTTCTTAGTTTCTAAATCTCTGAGTCTACTATTGTATAAATCTTGCGTTCTTTCTTACGTATCCTTTACTTACTTATTACAATAATTTTTGTTACTAACTTACATGATTCTTCCATTTATAATGATTTTTTAATTTATATTATGATTTTTTTAAACTCTTCAGGATTTTTATTTTTAAATTATACAAGATTTTTTAACCTTCTTATTATTTACAATAGCCGTTATTACTAACTTACACGATCATTAATTTACTAATTGAGCTAGAACTCCCTCACCAAACACAAGAGCATTGTCTCTTTATGGTGAGGAAAGGCAATTTATTTTTATTTTTTGTTAACCTTATGTAACTATGTAACTGTTGTAACTTCATATGTATTTTTAATAAACATTGCCAATAAATAAAAAAAATAAAATAAAAAAATAAAAGCTGCCAAACTACTCGTACGTGCTGAGACTCCCAACCCAACCAACTAATTGATATATTGGCTGTCAAAACTTTACAACTAGAATTTTTGTCTCAAGGAAAGTTTTGACTTGCACAACGATGTGATGTTTAGTAACGGGTGCTTTGAAAAAATTGATACCATTTGTCACTTCTTATGGTTAGGCATCTACTAGTTATAGTTTTTATATCACGATTATAAATTAAACCCAGTTTTATCACAAAATGGTATTTTGGCGGTCTCTGTGTGCTTTCAAAGATGCTTATTTATATTGTGCTCGTGAACTGCGTAATTACGACAATTGGGTCATAGATGACTCTGAAGTGTCCTTTCGGATAAAAAAATGATAAATTGAAATGTTATTATAACATTGCGATCTGCATCTTTGTGAATTTCTTTTCCACCGGATCAACTTAACCTAAGGTGTCCATCATAAAATATTATCAAACTTGTGGAAAAGAAACCAAAAGGCCTCCTGTACAGCTGACGACACTAGACGAGGTTAGTGTCTTTTGATGTACGAGTACATCTAGATTTGCTGTTTGTCACTTTTCTTGATGTTTTTCTCCCGCGAGTAGATTCATCAATCGAATAAATTTGGGGGTATTATGCCCAGAGAGTGTTGGGATTATTTATACATCCCAGGCTCATATTATGATACATCTTATTTATGCGAAAAAAGACTTCTCGTTTATAGTGGATCTAAAAACTAAATGCAGAAATCGTATGTAAACATTTGAAATAATTTACTTATGTGTGCTTCAAATATCGACCCACTTATTGAAAACTTAAGTGAAAAACAAACTCAACCGTCGCAGTAAGCGGGAAGTCTGGTCCAGCCGAGTTTTTTTTTTCAAATAAACACTCCTACTATTAAACCCTTTTTCGGATTTGGTTTTATTGTATAAATTTTGTATACCTCATTTTTGTATAAGTTTTATTTGCAAATTCAGTTTCATTTATAATAATCGCAAAAAATGATATTCATGCGAGTACTTCACAAAAAATGATATTCATGCGAGTACTTCACAAAAAATGATATTCATGCGAGTACTTCACAAAAAATGATATTCATGCGAGTACTTCACAAAAAATGATATTCATGCGAGTACTTCACAAAAAATGATATTCATGCGAGTACTTCACAAAAAATGATATTCATGCGAGTACTTCACAAAAAATGATATTCATGGGAGTACTTCACAAAAAATGATATTCATGCGAGTACTTCACAAAAAATGATATTCATGCGAGTACTTCACAAAAAATGATATTCATGCGAGTACTTCACAAAAAAAAATTGAACATGAACTTTGGCGATGTTCTTTTACTGTACAGGATTAAAAGAGGCGTTACCCAACTGCAAATTTCACCCTTATGCGATCCACAGAAGGAATAAAAGCGCGTTGTATTGTACCAGTCGCTTGTTCCGCCCAATTTAGAATGGGTCCAGAACCAGAGGATCGTCTTAAACAAATTAATCATAGTTTACACGATGCTGAAATAATGTGTAATAAAAATAAAAACAATGTATCAACTTGAATCCAACGAAAAAAAATAAGCAGATTGTTACCAAAGCAAGAAAAACTGCAGATTTTCATTTGCTCTATACTATACAGCTAGGAGGTAAAAAAATCTGAAAATTTCTTTAATTTTTTAAAATACATAGGTCAGAAAGGGTTAAATAATATTTGTCAAGCGCCCGGGGTCAGGTTGCTCCTCGGGATCGGTAGAGATAACCCTGCTTCAGGGTTGCCACATAAATCTTACAGATAATTGTTTTAGCGGGATGTCAGGTCCGGAATTGTAGTGATTTTAAACAGTTTTGCGAGCAAACGCGCAGAAAACCCGGGAAAATACCAAAAATATGTTTTATTTCACGCAAGTTAACCCTTCTAAAGTTAATATCTAAACTGGTTTTGCAATATTTTATGCTTAAAAAGTGTAACATGTAAATATTTGACTCAATCTGTTCGATTTTCCGGTCATTGATTGTATATGTTCAATCTGGGAGGCGGGAATGGGTACCGCCGCCCCGGGGATCTTTATTAGATAATCTACACCTCTGCCATAGGTAACCCCAAGTGGTTCGCTACGTTTGGTGATTTAGCAGGGGTGCCCGGGTTCATGGGGTGAGGTTTGTCTAGGTCTCGGAGGCGGATGACCAGGACATACTGAACCCCAGATTCCTACCCACCCCTTAAACCCTTTTCCTTCCCAGAACTCTCCTCTCCTTCCTTTCCTTAAAAAACCCTCCACACAGCATCCCCAAAGATGACATAGGCCCTGAGGGAAATTATTTCACTTAAAACTAAATACTTATATTACCAATATTTATTTATTTGCATATTCACGAAGAGTTTTGGCACATCTAATTAACGTGCACGTGCAAATCCACGTACAAATATCCGATTCGATCCAATTTTCAAACTAAATTTCGTTTTATACAACACCCATTTCAAAACATATAATCATAGAGTAAAATTAATCAATTCGTTTTCTGGGAAAGCTACTTTTCAGAATTTTTATTTTAGTTTAAATAAAATCACAAAAAAAATCCGCACACGTGTTTACGATAATACTTCAGTTTGTCTATTTATTTACGGTCCCACAAACTAATATATTTAATATTTTTGAATGTAGCTATTACTTTGTGGTTATCCATTACAGAAAAATGAAATAATACAACTTACCTGGTTTATACAAAGTTGTATTGTTTCATTTTTCTAATATATTAAAGTTTTTTTTACATTCTTATTTTGCTTAGACATTATTTAAAAATTATAAATTCTTATTATCAAAAAATAATTACAAAAAGTACATAATTTTAATAGTTTTATCATCACGCCTTTCAACACTTTTGAATTGAGGTATAAATTAAAGCAAATTTTGAATGAAATAAAATCGACGTTGAGTTATTATTTTAAAAAGCTGGTACGGAGAATAGTTAATCTTTCTCACTGGAACCACCCTGTATCATCGTAAGAACATCTTTCGACGAAATATGAATTCTCGGCCACTGGCTGGTTAATGGCCCTTAACAGTTACTTACCCTTACATGTTACTACATGTTTATGTATTTAAGTTAAAAGGGTATCCAGACAGTACTAGCGTACTCCAGCTTGCTGCTGACCACTCCGTTGAACATGGCGGTCATTGCTTCTATGTTATTGAATTGTTTGCAAGTTCTAATTACAAAACCAAGAATTTTGGAGCAAGCCGAAGTAAGCTGCACTATATGATTTGAAAATGTCAGCCTGGGATCAAAGGTCACCCCAAGATCCTTGATGATATTTACGCGTGTTAGTACTTATCCATTCAATCTATACTGGTGGAATGACGGATTTTGTGAACGACTATAAGTCATAACGACGCATTTTTTTTATATTGAAATAAAGTTTATTATCTAACGACTATTTCATGATTGAATCGTGGTCAGCCCGCAGTTTAGAATAATCGTCATTTGATTCGATGTGTTTTTAATATAAATAATATATTCTATTCCACAGTGGGTTCAAAAAAGGGGGCTCAGCTCCTCCAGTAGCCGGCGTAGTGCAGCGGTAAGGCGCTTGACTAGCATTCCGAAGGTCGTGGGATCGAATCCCGGCGTGGCAAATAAATTTTATTTGATATATTTGTGTATTTCACAATTTATTCATTTAAAATAATATATACTATATTTGCGGCACGTTCCAGAGTGGAAGATACTCTCAGTATCGCCCTGGTGTAAGACCACCATTCAGAATTGAAACGTTGCGTGAAATGGCTTCTACCGTGTTTGGTAACCAGATCTGAATAGCCAGGTACTTCCCCACCTTCCTCTTCCCTATCTCCTTCCCCTCCACACTACCTTCAGCCTCACAACATACCCCAATTGGGGATGCCATAGCCCCACCGGCTCCAGACGGGAGCAGTTGGGACTCTTGTGTGGTTTTCATGTAAAAAAAAAGTGAAGGAAGTGATAGGAGTAGAAGTGGTGGAAGAGTAGATGGAGAATTGAAAAGTGAATGTTCTTTGTCAATGATGAAGTAAACAGTGTGGGTGAGGTTTGTCCACGTCATGGTGGCCGATGCGTCTGCCCACCTGCAGTGTAGTGGGCAAGATCAAGAAAGACTGGTTGAAGGAAGTCTTTTATCACATCGTCTTACACCGTGGTTGGAGGGATGGATTCATACATCCTCCACTCCTGGACACACTGACCCCCAGATTCCTACCCACCCCTCAAACATATTTCCTTCCCAGAACTTCCTCTCCTTCCTTTCCTTAAATAAACCCACCACACAGCATCCTTAAAGATGTCATAGGACTCATAGGCCCTGAGGGAAAATATTTTCCTGTGTAGAGCATATATATGTGAAAAAACCAAAGTATCGGACTTTTTTTGGATTTATTTGGTTGTTAATTATTTTGCTTTTAACGCAGCGATTGTCAATTTTCCATCTACCCTTACTCCTATCATTTCTTTCACTGAAGAGCTCATTTTCCATCTACCCTTACTCCTACCATTTCTTTCACTGAAGATCTCATTTTCCATCTACCCTTACTCCTATCATTTCTTTCACTGAAGAGCTCATTTTCCATCTACCCTTACTCCTATCATTTCTTTCACTGAAGAGCTCATTTTCCATCTACCCTTACTCCTACCATTTCTTTCACTGAAGAGCTCATTTTCCATCTACCCTTACTCCTATCATTTCTTTCACTGAAGAGCTCATTTTCCATCTACCCTTACTCCTATCATTTCTTTCACTGAAGAGCTCATTTTCCATCTACCCTTACTCCTACCATTTCTTTCACTGAAGAGCTCATTTTCCATCTACCCTTACTCCTATCATTTCTTTCACTGAAGAGCTCATTTTCCATCTACCCTTACTCCTACCATTTCTTTCACTGAAGAGCTCATTTTCCATCTACCTTTACTCCTATCATTTCTTTCACTGAAGAGCTCATTTTCCATCTACCCTTACTCCTATCATTTCTTTCACTGAAGAGCTCATTTTCCATCTACCCTTACTCCTATCATTTCTTTCACTGAAGAGCTCATTTTCCATCTACCCTTACTCCTATCATTTCTTTCACTGAAGAGCTCATTTTCCATCTACCCTTACTCCTATCATTTCTTTCACTGAAGAGCTCATTTTCCATCTACCCTTACTCCTACCATTTCTTTCACTGAAGAGCTCATTTTGCATCTACCTTTACTCCTATCATTTCTTTCACTGAAGAGCTCATTTTCCATCTACCCTTACTCCTATCATTTCTTTCACTTAAGAGCTCATTTTCCATCTACCCTTACTCCTATCATTTCTTTCACTGAAGAGCTCATTTTCCATCTACCCTTACTCCTATCATTTCTTTCACTGAAGAGCTCATTTTCCATCTACCCTTACTCCTATCATTTCTTTCACTGAAGAGCTCATTTTCCATCTACCCTTACTCCTACCATTTCTTTCACTGAAGAGCTCATTTTGCATCTACCTTTACTCCTATCATTTCTTTCACTGAAGAGCTCATTTTCCATCTACCCTTACTCCTATCATTTCTTTCACTTAAGAGCTCATTTTCCATCTACCCTTACTCCTATCATTTCTTTCACTGAAGAGCTCATTTTCCATCTACCCTTACTCCTATCATTTCTTTCACTGAAGAGCTCATTTTCCATCTACCCTTACTCCTATCATTTCTTTCACTTAAGAGCTCATTTTCCATCTACCCTTACTCCTATCATTTCTTTCACTGAAGAGCTCATTTTCCATCTACCCTTACGCTTATCATTTCTTTCACTGAAGAGCTCATTTTCCATCTACTCTTACTCCTATCATTTCTTCCACTGAAGAGCTCATTTTTTTCAACCCGCTGTGAAAACTGAATATATTTACACGTGAACTGAATATTTATACTCTACTAGAGTGTTATCAACAAATTATAATCTATGGAGTTTCTCATAAGTAACCAAATATTTTTGTCCTACAAAAAGTTTCAAAAATCGATATCTAGATTGTGTTTTTCACACAAAACTAAGTGTATCACATTAAAATAGTGGATCGGTTTCCTATTAATAAATAATCACAGTGATAACAGTTATACTATAAGAATGAATTTAAAAACAAAATCTTGAAATTAACATGACAAGTGATATTTGAATTTGAAACCATTTGAATTTGAATTTGAAGTTTGAAGTCAAGTGACATTTGAAGCCATAGACAAAAAAGTTAACAGAATATTCTACCATTCTAACATCTACCTACATCTAATAATAATCCATAATATTATAATGGAACAAGAAAACTCTGCCCAACAATTCCTGGCAAAGGCAACCTCTATTTTAAACCTAATAAATATCATCATAATGGACACATCTAACAAATTCACCAAGGAACAAATAGCGAAACTCGCCCCTAAATTCACCGATCTATTGGGTAATGTCGGTCAAATGGCTGTAAAGTTAGGGAGCCTTGAAGGAGAATTGAAGACCTACAAATATATGTCTTCTAATCAAACACCCGAAAATTGTAACAGAACGTATAGTTCGATTACGTCCAACCAAGTCCTCCCGAAATATCCACCGAACACAAGAAACAATGCCCCTATACTTCCTGCGAGACCAGCCGTACTTATCTTCCCCAAAGATGACAAGTCACTTCCTTCCAGCAGTACTCTTGAAACTCTCAAAACCTCAACTAACCCATCATCTTTGGGAACTACAATCACGGGGGTACGAGAAATAAGGAACGGAGGTGTAGTCGTGCATCCAAGTACCGATGCGGAGGCCATAAAACTTGCCAATGCACCGACCCTATCCGATGCTGGTCTGAAAGCAGCAGTTTCTTCACATAAACTTCCTCGGATAGCTATCCATGGTCTACCTCAAGTTGTGCCCCTCGAGAATATCATCTTGGCAATCCACCAGCAAACACACGAAGAAACCGGTCTACAAATTAATGAATTGAAAGATAAATTGCAGTTCTCTCACAAAGTAGGACCTCGTACCGGATCGTGCACTCATGTCTTCAGAGTTCCTCCTTCTGTTCGTCACTCCCTCATTCGCTTCTCTAAACTGGCTTTGGACTGGCAAATACACACCTTAAGGGATTGGATCGACAGTCTAAAATGTGGACACTGTCAACTTTACGGCCATACGGCGTCGAAATGTAACGCAGACATGCCTACATGTTCTCACTGTGGAAAACCTGGACACAATCGAGATGCTTGCCCGACTCCTGAAAAGCCACCAGCATGTGCTACCTGCAAGTTCTTCAGAAAACCGTCCACACACAACACTGGCTCCCATGACTGTCCTGCCCGCCAAGCCGCTGAAAGACGCGAATTATCTCGAGTCAATTTTTTAGGCTGAATCAGAATCGACACCTCATTAATACTAACTTTTCCACCTATTATCAAAATATTCGTGGTCTCAATACTAAGCTAAACTCCTTTAGATGCTCCATAAATTTATGCCCTTATGATTTTTTATGTTTTACTGAAACATGGCTATCAGACAATATTGCTTCAACAGAACTTGGACTACATTATTTTTCGCTGTGACCGCTCTTCCTCTTCTAACAAGTGTAGAGGAGGTGGGGTAATGATATGTATTAAAAAAAAAATACTCTTGCCACATTCTTGAATCGTCTAATAATGTATCTGAACAATTATTTATTTGTGTTCTACTTGGTTCCAAGAAACTTGTCATTGGTTGTGTATACATTCCCCCCTCCTCTTCAATAGAAATCTATAAGTCACATACTGAAGCAGTTGAGCGTGTTTCCATAAAGGCCGATTCCTTACTTATTTGTGGTGATTATAATCTTCCTAAAATAGTGTGGCTTAATGATAGTCATGGTGTGAAAACTCCTAATAATGTTTCCCTTCATGCTTCCATAATAGTAAATTTCTTTGCCTTCCTGAATATGTACCAATTAAACTCGATCAATAACTGTGGAGGTTACTGTCTTGATCTAATATTTACCAATATGCCTATCGTTTGTGTATGTGAAGCTACTGACTCAATATTACCAATAGATAAATATCATCCACCACTCGATATTAACTTCACTAATCCTTTCAAAAGTGACACTCTGAAATCAGCAGTTACATTCCACTACAAATTTAACAAAGGTGATTATACTGGCATGAATAGGTACCTTGCCCAATATGACTGGGCAGGTATGTTATCAAACAACAATATTAACGATGCTGTATTTAAATTCAACGAATGTATAACTCATGCTATAGATGTGTTCGTTCCAAGGGGAACTTTTTCCCAGCCTAAATTTCCTATTTGGTTCAGTATGAAACTAAAGCATTTGATTATGGAAAAAAAGAAAACACACAAGTTATTCAAATTAACGAACAACTTAGCGCTTTATCAAAAATTTTCTCAGTTAAGAGAATTATCCAAAATTGAATCTAACTTGTGTTACAAATCTTATATTGAACTCACTGAGACAAAATTAAATCTTAACCCTAAACAATTTTGGAAATTTATTAAACAAAAACGTATTGATAACGATCTCCCTTCAAGTTTATTTTTTAATGATACTCACGCCACCAACGATTTCGATATTGCCAACCTTTTTGCTGAACATTTCTCCTCTGTCTATACTGATAACATATGCACCATCCCTCCACTTAAATTTGCTAATACTATTGACCTTAATAATTGCGAAATCACACTTGTAGATGTTTTCAATTACTTAAAAAATCTTCCCAGCAAAACAAGCACTGGTCCTGATGGTATACCTGAAATATTATTGAAAGAATGTAAATCTGTTGTATCTAAGCCAATTTGTTTATTATTTTATTTTATTTTATTTTAGTTTATTTGGGAAACAAACAGTTATACATATTTTAATAAGAAAGTAACATATTACATGATTGCATTAACCAGCGAAGTTTCCGCTACAATTTATAATATATATATATAAAAAACATGGATTAAAACATTAAAGAAAACATAAAGTGGTAGAAAAAAAAGAAAAATACATATATATACAACAGAAATGAAAGAAAAAAACACACACACCAAATTAAAGCATATGGGATATATAAATCATCCAAATATTATTTTTATAATAAAAAGAAGGAAAACCAACATAATGAGAATGAAAAAAATAACATGCAGCAGGGGTGGAGAGTTCGTAATTAACAATTTGTTTTAATTTTTTCTATTATGGATTTAATAAATTGGCCTGAGGACAAATGGAAAATATCAGCGTCGTAAAAGATATCATTGTATTTTGTGCACGTCCTTCGGAGAAATGAATGTTGTGTGTAATTTGTTTTTGAGTGTGGGATGTGGAATAATTGTTTTGATCTTGTGTTTCTTATTGGACAGTGGAAATTAATGTGTTCTAGAAGATAGTTGTTGTCAACAACGTTATTAATGATTTTGAATAAAAATTTTTGGTCGGATATATTTCTTCTATCTTCTAAAGTTGATAAATTATGGAATGTTAATGAGTCTTTTAGGTTTTCTGAAGTTCGAAAGGATTTAAAGTCTAGGTGTTTCAATATCTTTTTTTGAATTCTTTCTAACCTTTCAATATTTACTTTGTATTGGGGATTCCATATGACTGATCCGAATTCTAATATTGAGCGAACAAAAGAGACGTACAGTATTTTGATTACATGTGGTGACCTAAATGGTTTGGTCACTCTTATGATGAATCCTAGAAGTTTGTACGCCCTGTCACAGATGGAATTTATATGTGTTCGGAAAGACATTCCGGAGTCCATTATTATTCCTAAGTCCCTCACTTCACAACATCTTTTTATCTCTACGTCATTGATTTTGTACGGGAATATTAGGGGGTTTATGCTTTTGGTGAATGATATTGTGTTACATTTTTCCAGATTAAGGAACAGTTGATTGTTAGCACAATATATTCCAAGCCTACTGATATCATCTTGCAATTCTAGGCTGTCATTAATATTAGTGATTTTTTTGTAAATCTTAGTGTCATCAGCAAAAATTTGGAATTTGGAATTTTTAAAGCATTTACCTATATCATTGATATATAAAATAAACAAGAGAGGTCCGAGATGTGATCCTTGCGGGATTCCTGAAGGTATACTGTAAAAACGCGAGGAGAAACCCTTAGCTCTAACTGCTTGACTTCTGTTTGTTACATATGATTTGATCCATCTGAGAAGGTCACCATTGATACCGATTTTTAACAGTTTCTTCAGAAGCAGGTCAATGTTAATTTTATCAAACTATATAACTTATCATTATCATCTGCCACTTTTCCGGATTCCTGGAAGGTTTCCTATATACGACCTATTTTTAAATCGGGTAATACGTCGAACGTAGAAAACTATAGACCTATATCGATGTTATCTCATATTCCTAAAATCTTTGAATCTATAATCACAAAAAAATAACACCTATTTTCAAAAATGTGCTGATTGAGGAACAGCATGGCTTTAGATCTGCTAAATCTACCACTACAAACTTACTCTCCTTCACCAACACTGTAGTCAATGGCCTAGAAGATAAATCACAAGTAGATGTTCTATATACCGACTTTTCTAAAGCTTTTGACAAAGTAAAACACGCTATCCTCATGGCCAAGCTATATGCTATAGGTATACGAAACCCATTGCTATCTTTCTTTAATTCTTATTTAAGCAATAGAAAACAAAGAGTTAAAATAAATAACATTGAGTCTATTATTATTGAAGTAACATCCGGCGTACCGCAAGGAGCACATTTAGCCCCACTTCTCTTCAACTTGTTTATAAATGACATTATTCGTATTTTCTATCACACACGCTTTTGGCTTTTTGCTGATGACAATAAGATCCTAAAAATAATCAAAAACTACCATGACTGCCTTCTTTTCCAATCAGATATTGACTCTTTCAATGACTGGTGTAAAATTAATTGCTTGGAACTAAATGTCGATAAGTGCAAAATTATGTCCTTCTACAGATCTAAAAATCCGATTGTTTTCGAATACAAATTAAATAATAATTGCCTAACAACTGTTCAATCTATTAAAGATCTTGGTGTCTCTCTTGATAGCAAGCTTTCTTTCCGGGAACATATAAATACGATTGTTAATAAATCTCTCAAACTACTTGGTTTTATCACTAGAACCACTTCTGACTTCAAAAACATAAATACCCTAAGAACTCTTTACTGCTCCTTGGTTCGCCCCCATCTTGAATATGCTTGTATTATATGGTCTCCTTTTTATGCTGTCCATATTCGTCATATTGAATCCGTTCAACATCGGTTCCTAAAGGGAATTGCTTGGAGGCTAGGATTAGAGCGAGGCAATTACTCGTATGCTGAAATTGAACAAACTCTAAACCTTTCTCCTTTAGAAGACCGTCGGATAAAATCTGATCTCATTTGTTTCTTCAAAATTATTAATAGTTTAATCGACTCGCCTACATTACTACAACTCATCACATTTAATATACCTTCTCGTAGACTCAGAAATAAAGACCTGATTTTCCTCAATCAGCACTCGACTAACTATGGTTATAACTCACCACTGTCCAGAATGTGTAGACTGGTCAACTCACGTCAAGACCTTGATTTTTTTGGTATTAGCTTAAATGATTTCTGTCGCTCTTTAAACAAATGAAGATATGTAATATTCACCCTAATTTTTGCAAGGTCTTGACGTGACTTGACACTTATTTTTCTTCTATTTTCACTGTTTGTCTTTGCTTTCATGTACCATCCGAATCCTTACATTGTTCATTTCTATACTTCGTGATACTTTGTTTTAAATTGGACGTAAGTCCGTAAATAAATAAATAAATAAATACTGCCCTGAAGAAGCTACGGTTGTAGCAAATTCGGTCGGCATAAAGGATGTAAAAAAGAAAAACGATGCTTACTTAGTTATTGTTTTATTTAAAATTATAATATTACATATTTAAGTCCGGCTCTTGAGCTTTGGTTGGTTTCGACAATAATTTCGGCTAGCATTTCTGACAGCGGTCGGCAGCGCTTCCGTTCCTTGTTTCGGCCCGGATCTAGATTGCATATCTTAAGCCGTGGAACCCCCCCCCCCCCCCCCCCCCCCCCTCCCACCCAACTTATACAGCAGTCCCCAGGATACCACGGCGAGAGAGAGGTCCCTTTGCACATCAAAGGATATTGTGAAATATGGAACTATAATAAGAAAGCGTGGGAATATTTGCACCACAATTGCTACAATAATAATAACTAGCCGTTAAAAATCCCGGTTTACAGCTAGTTATAAAGGTCCAATAATAATAATATCATCCAAAACCAGACTGGAGAGATTCATACAAACGTAAATACAAGAGTACTTAGCCTGCCTGCCGACGTTCCTCATGTTAGCTGTTAACGTAAGTGGCGCCACCTTTTTGCATTATTAGCTCATTGCTGAAATTCGGTTATATTACGATAGTGGGTTTAGTCACAAACTCCACGTTCACAGAAAGTGGTCTCCATATGGCACGGCGTCAGAGTTCTACTCGGAGTCGGATTCGTAAATTTCAACCATACAATCGCTAGGATATTAATACTCTCAGATTATTGACCAACTTTTCATTTTGATATTGTGGAAGGCAAGGTTATTTTGATATCGTAAAGATTATTAATTTATTTATTGTTATAAGTTTATTTTGTAGAACTCCATTTTAATTTTAATTTCTTTTATATATTCACTTATATTATTATTTAATATATATATATATATATACATATTATTACGCATGACAATTGTTTCGCCCTCTGAAGGCTGTTAGAGCAGTTGGAAATTAACAAAAATTCTAATAATCCGGAAGCCAATTCGATAAATGAACAAAAAAATATAATTCGCCACTCTTAGATATGTTTAAGCCAATTACAAATACCAAATTGTACTATGAAGTAAACCCATGAGCCATGAGTCATCGTGGTTTTTTTTAGAGTATAGTTAAGTGTTTAACGACCAGATTAACGACCTTCAGTCAAATTTAAACAATGTAGTAATTGGAGAAACTTTAAAACCATTCATATTTTCAGTCATTTTACTCGAAAGTTAATAAGGATGTAGGTAATAAAAATAAATACCTATCTACATCGTCTCTAAGTGGTATGACCACAGTTTGATAATGCCTTCAGAGGGTGAAACACAAATATACTAGCTTCTTCCAGCGGCTTCGCTCGCGTGGTATTATCGCGTGGTAGGAGGATTCCCACTCCGCCCCCTCCACCTTCTCTCTCGTCACTCCACTCCCCCCGTACCCCCCTCCCCCATACCTTCCTCTCCCCCCTCCCCCCGTTCCCTTCATCAACCCCCTCCACCCCACCCTCCTCCCACTCCCCTACCCCCCTCCACACACACCCTCCTCCCCCCTCCCACCTCCCGCATTCCACACATTCATTCTCGGTTAATTCAGTGTTCAAACTCCTCGCGTGCCACCTATTACAATTTTTTGTACAAATTTAATAATGCCATAATGTTATACGCATACATACATTTCGGCGATTCATTTTTAGAGATATATATTAACTACGACGCCAACAAAGCACTCTTTTTAGGGTGAATTGCCTAATTTAAAAAAACATCATTTCCAAGGCAACAATTTGTTTGCTTTTCTTCCGACATTTGCAAAACTCGATTTTGTTAGGGACAGAAAACGTATGATAAATAATTTCATAACGCCAGAACTTATTCATAACGCCAAAGCTCACTATTTTATACAAGCATATTATATACCTCGCAAATGATTTAGCTTTCTACGTCGAGTCGAGTGAGGAAAAGAGATTTGTTAATTTTTTTCCGAGACTATTGAAATGCCTCATCCACCTTCTGGGTATTTTAATATATTTATCTCTGTTAATATGTTAAGTGGTTTCGGAGCACTACAAGCATTCGGAATATTCGCAGCAGCCACGTCTTATAAGAAAAGCTCCACACAATATTATTGTTTAATCTATTATTGCTTTGTAAGAGTAATAATATGTTGTACGGATTATAGGAGACCTGTCAGGTCCTTTAAACCCTTGGGCCTATTTTGTCGAAAGGTCAAAATATATCCACTGTGCAAAAAAATCAAAATAAATTGAATATTTCTGAACGCATCTGAAAACTAAAAACGGGCTTTAAAAGATGACAAAATAGCCGTTAAAATTTTATAATTCAAAATAAATATAATATTTGTAAAATTTTATAATTCAAAATAAATATAATGTTGTAAAATTTTTTAATTCAAAATAAATATGTTTGTAAAATTTTTTAATGCAAACATAAAAAAAGTTTTTAAAATGTCTCACTTCACTGTTTTTCTATTGAGTTAAACAAAAATAAATAAAGCACATACATATTTATTTATTAGACATAACGTTATCGACAATTCACCTTTTTGTTGTTTCGTGTAAAAATAATTGATAAAAAATTCCTAAGGTTACATTTTTTTTTTAAATTTTGGTCGCAAGCTTCAGTATCATAAAGGTGTATATTTAGATTATCTAAAGCCATTTCAATTTGGGAGGCGGTTATGGGTACGTTTGGTGACTTAAAAGAGTTGCCCGGGTTACGGGTTGAGATTTGTCCGGATATTTGCGGTGAATCTGCCCACCAACTGTGTGGCAAGCCGGATCGGAAAAGATGGTCGAGGGAGATGTTTTGACCTCTCCAGCAGGACTCTCTCGGAACATTACCTTGCACCGTGGTGGTAAGGATAGATTCGAACGTCCGTCACCTTTTTTCCTTCCCAGAACTAATACTAACTCTCCTTCCTTTTCCAAAAAAGACCCTCAACACAGCATCCTCAAGGTGACATTGGCCATGAGGGGAATTATTTTCCTCAAGGCCTCCTGCGTGGAACTATTGTAAAAAAAAGTTATAAGTTAAAAATAAAAAAAACGAATGTGCTTTAGACCACACGACTAAGTAAAACTTCACTAACTTATAAAAGAACATATGACATTGGGTGACATATGACTATGGGGTGACCTATGACCCTGGGGTGACCTACGACCGTGGAGTAACCTACGACAGTGGGGTGATCTAAGACCTTGGTGTGACCTACGACCTTGGTGTGACCTACAACCTTGGGGTGACCTAAGACCCTGGGGTGACCTATGACCTTGGGGTGACCTAAGACCTTGGGGTGACCTATGACATTGGGATAACATATGACATTGACATTGACAAAGACATTAATATTGACATTGACATACATTTACGTTGATATTGACATTGACATTGACATTGGGGTGACATAAGACATTGGGGTGACATAAGACATTGGGGTGACATAAGACTATGGGTGTCCTATGACCCTGGGCTGATCTACGACCGTGGGGTGACCTACGACCGTGGGGTAACTCTCTCTCTTTCTATCTTCTCTAACTTATATCTCCCTCTCAATTTCAAGCGTGCGTAAAGGCCCGAACGGTCGGGCCTTTACGCACGACTAAGTAAAACTTCACTAACTTATAAAAGAACATATGACATTGGGTGACATATGACTATGGGGTGACCTATGACCCTGGGGTGACCTACGACCGTGGAGTAACCTACGACAGTGGGGTGATCTAAGACCTTGGTGTGACCTACGACCTTGGTGTGACCTACAACCTTGGGGTGACCTAAGACCCTGGGGTGACCTATGACCTTGGGGTGACCTAAGACCTTGGGGTGACCTATGACATTGGGATAACATATGACATTGACATTGACAAAGACATTGATATTGACATTGACATACATTTACGTTGATATTGACATTGACATTGACATTGGGGTGACATAAGACATTGGGGTGACATAAGACTATGGGTGTCCTATGACCCTGGGCTGACCTACGACCGTGGGGTGACCTACGACCGTGGGGTAACTCTCTCTCTTTCTATCTTCTCTAACTTATATCTCCCTCTCAATTTCAAGCGTGCGTAAAGGCCCGACCGTTCGCCTTGCCCGATCACCGTTCGCCCGATCACCGTTCGCATCGATCACCGTTCGCATAGATCGCCGGTCGCATCGATCACCGTTCACATTGATTACCGTTCGCATCACACTTTTCGTAACGCATTCACCAGCTTACCCCCCAAGTCGAGCGTGCGTAAAGAAGTTTTACCTCAATAAATACCGAAAGTATCTCCACTCTGAAATAGTATTTTAATTCAATCAGTCGGCGAACGCAACTGTCGGTGGCCCAATAGGTCACTTGCATCACATTTAAAAATAAAAAAATTCCGGCTTAGGCAAATATTCTAAGACATTCCGTATTTTTTTTAATCGTATTTTTGAAATCCTGGCGATTTTTTGAAAATTTCAATCCGAAAAATCAGACCATTTTTTATGGACCGGAAAGACGGGACTTAATTTTATAGGTGCGAAAAAACGATAATTACATAGCCGAAATTCATTTAAAATAAAGAACGTTTTCCACAAGAAAGAGCACAGGCGAATAACGAGGCATACCAAAAATATAGCTCTCATAAATATTTTTTTCCTTGATCCATCGTATTGATCATAATTCATTATAATGTTCAACGTCTACATTACTAAATCCAATGTAATAAACTTGTACTTGTAAATTATAAAAATAATAAGAATATTATAAAATTTGATTTTGTTAAAATCAGCACGACTACCATTATACCTCTACACAGCGTAAAATGTACGGGGTTCTCTTCATAATATCTGTCAAAAAGTCAAACCAAATGATAATTTCGCAGAGAACAAACAATAAATCTAGTGAACGTTAAATGTCAAATTCAAAAATTCGCCTGAAATCAAAATGATGCCATATAAAATATATGTATATAAATTGTGAAGAAGAAATAAATAAATAAATAAATTAAATCAGTGTGGAATTTTACGGAGACGGGACATTTTCATGTAGTGACGTCACGGGCCCAAATGGATTTAGTTATAAAAAAAAAAAACTGTACATTTCAAAAATTTTTTACTAACATTTTCGAAATGTTAGTAAAAATCTAGCCAAACGATTTTTTTCAAGTCGTTATGAAATCCATCCAAGTGGCCTATTCAATCAGTCGGCGGGGCCAACTGTCGGTGGGCCGATTATCGGGTCATAATTATTTATGCAAAGGCTTGATGAATCATAGATAAATCAAACGCCAGAGACTCCGAAACTAAGGAACATTACCACAAAATCACCATTATATTTGACTGAAAACCACAAATAATAGATAACGTTTCCACCCTCTAATTGGTATAACCCGTACACCACAATACAGATTAACAATAGGTACGGCAGATAAATATAGCCTGTTGCCCTAAAGCTGAAGTCATGCCACGTGCCACTATTAGGGTAAGGTACGCAATGTGAATGTGACACGTGTGGATTACTCAATAATCTCCGGTCACATCCTTTAGGCTTTATCCCCGTGAGGACGACGGAATTAAATACCCTCCCTAATTTAAAATGAGGCATTTTTAAACTCCATTATGATTCTGATGTTAGTATGGTTGTAATTTTAGAGTTTTTTTTAACTGTAAAGCATTTAGTCAATTAGACTTTATTATTTAACGGCTTAGGCTAATTTGTTTGCTAAGCTCAACTCATATAGGTCTCATAGAAATCTTTCCTTACTATCATAGTGTGAAATGTGATCTAAACGGTATTAGAAAGAAAAAACAACCACGCTTTATATTTAAAATCTAAAAGTTAGACACAAAATATTTAAAATATAGACTTTTATGAAACCAAAGTTTAATAAATGAAACTTTGTGATTTTTTTATTCATTATTTTTACACGAAATGACAAAAAAGTGACGTGACAATAACTTGTAATATACAATTGTCTAATAATATTTGTAGGTGTTTTATTTTTAATATATTAAAGCTTGCATTCAATATTTATATATCTTTATTATTATTACATTGCAATGTCGCTTCCGCTGTCCGTTCGCTTGGATCTTTTAAACTAAGCAACGGATTTTCATTTCGGTTTTCACCAATAGATAAAGTGATTCATGAGGAAGGTTTAGGTATATAATTTGGCAAGGTTTTGTGTAAATTGGTTGAAATATATAATTTATAAAGGGATCGGGTTGGCAAGTGACATCGGGCAGCGGGCTATCAAGCAAGCGGTGTGAATTTGATATGTAGGTATGCAAATTAACAGATGGCGTTGGTTATAAAGGTTGAGTAATGGCGTTATCAACAGATGGCGTGGTATTTCGTTAGCCACAGCAACATTTGGCCAGGTCTGCTAATTAAAAATATTACACGGTTATTTCTCATAATGAAAACTCATCACTTTTCGAAAAGAATTTAACGTTTTCGGATACATTCACAATTGTTTCATCCATTTAGATTTTATTTGCGTAGCGCAAATATACTGACCTACTGTCATAATACGGTCGAGGCCTGGGTACCTAGCATGGTCGATCGATATAGGTTTTATCGAAAATGTCTGTAACTTGTCACCGCTCCCGAGCACGACTGCAAGCCGGTAATGAACAAATAACAGTTCACGTCAAATAAAGTAGAAACCCGAACTGTTGTTTGTTCGTTAGCGGCCTGCAGTCGTGCTCGGGAGCGATGGCAAGTTAACGACATTTTTGAAGATATTGACCGACTATGCTTGATACCCTGATGGGTTAACAACTTTACAAAATTGTTCACTTTAATGCGTGCTTAACCCTTAAAAGATAATCTTATTTTTACCTACCTTAAAAATAATCATACGTCTTAGAGACGTACTGAAGTTAAAAAGTGAATATTTCACGTATTATCATACTTACACATTTTAAAGGTAGCTAAATAATTAGTTTAGAGTTTTGTACTTTAAGCAATACCAAAAAAAATATAAAAAATAATTTTTAATTAAAAAAATAACTAAATTCTGTGAACCTCTTGCAAATCAACTAAAATAAATAAAATATTAAGTTTTTTTTTTTTAAATGAGATATAATGTTTAATTTTATATTCAAATCGTATTTTTCATTTGTTAAGAAAGTTTAAATGCTAATCAGTGGTTATACATAAAAATAATAATATACATATATATTTCGCTAAATCACCTTTATACGAACAAGTCTGAAAGTTACACAAAAGGTAATCGTAACCATTAATCGTAACAAATACATACCCCATACGGAGAAATACATACCCCATATGTCCCTCGGACGTATGGGGTATGTATTTCTCCGTAATGATTGTACTTAGCCTGGTGACAGATCCCGCGCAAGCTCTGCTCGGCAACTGAGCTAACTGAGATAGACACCGCGCTACGTTGCGAAATAAAAAAAGACAGCAATTTTTGTGTATCACTAACGTCTAGTCATCACTATCTTTCTAGGATTAAATAAACACACGGGTTCAAGTCCCGTTGGCGGCAAGTATCTTTTCTCGGAAGATTTTTCAATGTAAATGAGTGTTTCAGGCTGACAATTATTGCTTATAATAATTGTTACCCTTTGTGCTATGCATAAAAATCTTGTCTAAACGTTAGTTTATAAATTAAAAAATAATAATTAATATTTAACAAGTTTAAGAATTTCCCCAATAAATGCAGACATAATTTGTCTCGACGCCACCTAGCGAGGGATTTAACACTAACAATGTCTTTCTCGCAAAAATAAAGTTGGTTGTTTTCAGGTGGAAAAAATATAACAAGCAGTTATTGTTGAATGAAACACTAGTATATATTGAATTATTTGGCGGGTATTTGATAAGCCCCCATAGCTCAGTGGTCAGAGCATCCGACCGGCAATCAGAAAGACACGGGTTCAAGTCCCGTTGGCGGCAAGTATCTTTTCTCGGAAGATTTTTCAATGTAAATGAGTGTTTCAGGCTGACAATTATTGCTTATAATAATTGTTACCCTTTGTGCTATGCATAAAAATCTTGTCTAAACGTTAGTTTATAAATTAAAAAATAATAATTAATATTTAACAAGTTTAAGTATTTCCCCAATAAATGCAGACATAATTTGTCTCGACGCCACCTAGCGAGGGATTTAACACTAACAATGTCTTTCTCGCAAAAATAAAGTTGGTTGTTTTCAGGTGGAAAAAATATAACAAGCAGTTATTGTTGAATGAAACACTAGTATATATTGAATTATTTGGCGGGTATTTGATAAGCCCCCATAGCTCAGTGGTCAGAGCATCCGACCGGCAATCAGAAAGACACGGGTTCAAGTCCCGTTGGCGGCAAGTATCTTTTCTCGGAAGATTTTTCAATGTAAATGAGTGTTTCAGGCTGACAATTATTGCTTATAATAATTGTTACCCTTTGTGCTATGCATAAAAATCTTGTCTAAACGTTAGTTTATAAATTAAAAAATAATAATTAATATTTAACAAGTTTAAGTATTTCCCCAATAAATGCAGACATAATTTGTCTCGACGCCACCTAGCGAGGGATTTAACACTAACAATGTCTTTCTCGCAAAAATAAAGTTGGTTGTTTTCAGTTGGAAAAAATATAACAAGCAGTAATTGTTGAATGAAACACTAGTATATATTGAATTATTTGGCGGGTATTTGATAAGCCCCCATAGCTCAGTGGTCAGAGCATCCGACCGGCAATCAGAAGGACACGGGTTCAAGTCCCGTTGGCGGCAAGTATCTTTTCTCGGAAGATTTTTCAATGTAAATGAGTGTTTCAGGCTGACAATTATTGCTTATAATAATAAACGGTTGGTATCTACTACAATAATGGTTGTAACAGAGTTTTCCTTTGAAAGACAGCTTCGTTAACTACTGGAGCGCTTTTTACCACGATATGGCACTATTTAAAATACCTCCGATTGCTTTGCTGCCAATTTTGGCAAATTTTCCCTTATTTGTAAGCAATTAAGGACGTTTACGATTTTTTATTTATTAAGGTATTTATCGTAAGAAACAAACAGCAGTTTTATACAGGATGTTAAAAATGAAGCGGTTAAAAATGAGGTAAGCCAAAACAGTTTCTTATGCTAATGGTTATTATGATATAATTCAAAATTTTAATTGGTTATAACCATTACATGAAAATAAAATTAACAAAAATATATAAATGTAAGTATATTAGAAGGAAGAAAGAACAAGGAATAGGAAAGGGCAAGAGGCAGAGGAAGATGGGATGGGGACAGGAGATGCTCATGATGTACCTTTTCTATAGCTGTGCATTAATTTAATTAACATTTATGGTCGTACGCTTGACTTCGTATCGGTATTTCACAAGAGTATTATTAAGAATATCGATATTGTTAAATTGCGTGTTATATTGCGCGCATATGCGGGGGATTGGAGAATTTTTTCTAAGGTTGGTTCTGTACGCGGGCAAATGAAAAAAATGGTTTAGTCTGGTTGGTCTTGCAGGTATGCGAATTCTTAAATAAATTACGAGTTCAGGAGAGTCCAGGCCGTTATTCAGAATTTTGTATAAAAATATTTGATCAGATATTAATCTACGTGTTTGAAGTGGAGTAAAGTTGTGAAATTTTAAGGATTCGATGTTATTTGCAAAGAGTAATTTGAATTTATAATTTATGTGTTTAAAAAATTTGTTTTGCACACTTTCGATTCTGTCAATATGGAATTGGTAGAACGGTGCCCAAATTAGTGTGCAGTATTCTAAGTGGGGGCGGATATACGTGGTGTAAAGGGAATACATAGTTTTAATATTGCGAAAAGGTTTAGATATGCGAATTATAAATCCCAATATCTTATTTGCTTTGTTTATTACTTCGTTAATATGTTTGATAAAATTAAGTTTTACATCTAGTACACGGATTAATTCTATTTCATTGATATGTGTATCATGAAAGTTAAGTTACGCGTAAAAGATAATTGGTTGCACTTAGAAATGTTTATGATTAATTTGTTTAATTTACAGTATGCAAAAAGACGATTCAGGTCTTCTTGAAGTTTTATGCAGTCATTGATAGATTTGATTACTAAGTATATTTTTTTGTCATTTGCATATGCAAGGTAGTTAGCATGTAAAAAACATTTATAAATATCAAATATATATATACATTAAACAATAATGGTCCCAGGTGAGAACCTTGCGGTACGCCAGAGGGCACAGTAAAAAAGCTAGACTTAGTTCCCTCAACTGATACGCACTGTAGTCTTTTCTGCAGATATGAAGTTAGCCACCTAAGTAAGTCGCTATGGATTCCTAATTGGTGTAATTTTTTAATGGGGATAGAGTGGTTAACTTTATCGAAAGCTTTCGAGTAATCTGTGTAGATAACATCTACTTGGTGTCCATTATCCATATTGCTTGTTAAGTATTCAGTAAAGTTGACTAAGTTTGTTAGTACTGACCTTTTTTGTAAAAAAACCATGTTGTTGATTTTGTATGCTGCGGACAATAGTTATATAAATTTGATCGTATGCAATACGCTCAAAGAGTTTGCTAAATACTGTGAGTATTGAGATTGGGCGATAATTTGCAATGTTATTTTTGAACCAGTTTTATGGATGGGATTAAAATGGTTTCTTTGAATCTTGTGTATTTTTTGTAGAAAAATACACAAGATTATCATAGAAAACTCTATGTAATCTACTGGATTATTATTTGATTTCCATTTTTTGTGTGGTATTTGTTTCTCTTTTATGATTGTGATTAGGGGAGGTGAGTACCAGTTGGGAATTTTTTTCTTTTTGATGAAACGTTTAGGGACAAACTGGTTAATAGTGTTATTAAAGATGTCATAAAAAGCATAAATTGCTTCGTCAACGTCAGTATTATCGTGAGTAAAAGACCAGTCTGTTTTAGACTGGTGTTGGTTAATTAAATCATAATCAGCTTTATCATACCGATAAATTTCTTTTGGTTGAGCATTGATTGTTGGAAGTGTGTCTAATTGTAGTATGATTTTGAGCGATGGATGGTGTAAATCCTCTTTGACAAGAGGGTTGTATGCTTGAGATATAAGGCATTCCTCACTACAGATAACTAAATCTAGTATACGTTTATTGGCATTTTTAATGGAATTGTATTGATTAAATTCAGAGTAATGGATTGTGTCAGCTAGTAAGGGAGTAATTGAATTTAAATTTTCAGGTGTTGAGTGTGAATTTTTATCTTGTGGTTTCCATGTTATGGTGGGCATATTGAAGTCTCCAATTACGAGTATAATTTCATCTGGGTTCTGATCTTTGACGTTAGCAAGCAAACAAAGGAATGAACTAAGAGCATTTTCATATCCATGTCCCTGTGGTAAGTATAGACAAGAAATATAGATGGTACGTTTTGAAGTATAGTTAGAGGGGGGAATAGTTACCCAGATGCATTCAGCATTACAGACCAAGTCTTCGCGAGGGTATGCATTAAGATTGTTATGAGTTATGGTGATGACTCCACCGCCTCGACGAGAATCTGATTGGGTATTAATTGTAATGTTATTTGTCCTATCTCGTCTAAAAATACTGTTGGTGCCAGTTCCGGATCTAAAATAGAATCAATAAGCCAAGACTCAGATATACCGAAAATGAAACAATCGTCATTCAAAAGAATATTATTGTGAAAAATCTCAGTTTTAGTTCGTAGTCCTCTACAGTTTTGGTATATAATATTTAACATTGTAATTTAGATGATAATAGTTAGGTACAATTTGGTTATAATACATGAGTATAACTGAAGAGTTGTATATTATGAATGACATGTACGATATTAAATTAATAGAATAATGTACAAAAGTGAGCATCAAGTACAGGGGGAGGGGGATAATGAAATAAAGATGGGTAAGGAGAGTGTAGGAGTGTATCTTCTATATTGGGTAATATAAACAGTGCCTATAGTAAATATACTAAAATCAATATTGAAAACAAAACAGACTATTTAAATAGGTATAAACGAAATAGAAAATAAAAATAATAACATTATTCAACAGTAAGTTAAAAATTAAAAGAAAAATGCAGATAGTGCGAAATGATCTTAAAATATGGTTTTAAATACAGGAAATAATATGAACTTGCTTGTAGCTTGTAGCTTGTAGCTTGTAAGTATGCGAATAAAATAAAGTAGAGACCGTATCAACAGTATCAGGATTATTGTTAGTAGGCATTCTTGAAATATAAACAATATCTATTAGTAGCATTGCAGATAGATATATACATGAAAAATATAAAATGTTATAGTATTATTAACATGATATACATGAAAAACATAAGATATACTCGTACATGAAGAATAAACAGTAATAATAGTATCACTGCATTTTGAGCATAGGTACATGAGATATAGGTATACAATGAAATATAGGTACACAATATCGTCAAAATTGTAAATAAAGGTCATGAAGTATTCACGCTACCAGTAGCATAATTTTAAGTAGGTGTCAATAACAGTATTAGTATCGATGTAAGTATGCATGAAGTATAGACAGAATTACTATTATTAGTAGGTAGTAATATTGTATGCAGAGATGTGCTTTATTTCAAATAAATCCATTTCAAATGGAAATGCAAAATGGGTATTTTCCATTTTGCATTTTAAATGGTTTTTCTTTTCACCCATTTCCATTTTCATTTTAAATGTTTTTCTCAATGCATTTTCCTTTTTAAATGCATTTTTGCAACATTCTTCCTACTATATTCACTCTGTCGGTCCATTGGTCCTTAACCTCGATATGTGAAATATTTACGTCTGTCAAGTTGCTCCCTGGTAGGAGCCCTGCCAAGCAGACGCTGTAAAATTAAATGTTTGATAGAAGTTACTATTTTTTACGCTGGCAACATTAGTCCCACGTAATTTTTTTGCGGTTTCATAATCTGACAAACTTTTAATTAAACTGTAGCTTGTTTCGACTTGTTTCTTTTTCGCGTCTTCATTTATTGCGTGGTCGTGGTGTTTTTGGTTTTACATTAATCATGTAAGTAATGTAATTAATATTATTATATTGAACTGTCTAGGTATGCACACTTCAAAGAAAATCAATATGCTAGAATATTGTAGAATGCTATGTTAGTTTATTCAGTATTAGAATTTAAATACAATCGCCGGCCGATGATACAAGTGAAGACCAATATGAGGACAGCTTCGATCGAAAATTTGTATGGCATTGCTTGTCTTATCTCATTATATAAATATTTATTTATTTATTTATTTATTAATCATTAACGCCCTTATGGGCTCCTACATACATTTACATTTTTATGTTTTAGTGCATACAGGTGTATTTAGAATACAAAGAAAACATAAATAGTTTTTGCACATGGTACATAGAAATAATGCTGGTAAGTAAAAAGTATAGCATTGTACAATAAAGAGAAAAAAATCAGTTTTATATGTATATACGTACATAACAAATAATAATAATGGTGAGTTTTTAATATATGTGCAATTTATGTGTTGAATACATAGCGGAGTATATAAGTATATATACGAACTGCATTTTAACCAAATACTGCATATTTTTTCTTTCAGGGATGTGAGGGATGTCAATACATTACCACAAATATTAAGTATTTGCTTCAAAGATGTTACCAGCATTTTTTTTTTTACATTAATGGAAATGTTTCCGCCACTTGCTTAACTTATTCCAAGGTTTGAAAAGGAAGCATGGTTGCTACTACAAACTTTTTATATATATTTTTATAATATAGACAATATATGTTGCTTTCTAGTGCGCCTACTTTAATGAAGTTTTCTGTGACAATCTATAGTCAAATAATGGGTGCGCACTAGAAAACCTCATATTATATTGTCTCACTGTTCTGTATTTCTTTATTGTTCACAGGTGAATGTCCCCTCACTTGAGAGTTACTACACAAATGATGATGGCCCTAAGAAAAATTCCTTAAAAATGACATAAATGACAATATGGACATGTTGAAATGAAATGATGATATTTCTCATTGTTCTTTTTTGTTATTTTTTGTTGTGATATACAAAATAATTGTATGTTATTTTTAAGTTTAAAACTACTATTATGTAATGATATTATTTTTCTTACTTTTGTACTCTATTATATGTTTATTTATAAAAGACAGTATAGCCGTTTATGTATTTAAAATAAAATAAAATAAAATAAATTATTCAGTTAATAATAGATACTATTATATTCCACTCAAATTCAAGATTTCTTTACACAGTACGTATCAGTATCTATGATTTTTTTTTATTCCACAAGTTGATGGACATTATTAAATAATAAAGTTGTTTTAAAATTCAATAATTGTTTTAATAGAAGGTAGAAGGCTGTTAGTTTTTACTCCCGTTTGACCCGAGAAACCATTATGCATTTTCAATGCATTTTGAAAATAGGTATTTTGCATTTGAAATGCTTTTCTAAAAACCATTTTGCATTTTGCATTTTCAAATGGAAAAGTTTCGACCCATTTCCATTTTGCATTTCAAATAGTTTTGGGTACCCAGTTTGCACATCTCTGATTGTATGTATATTATTATGAAAGCGGGAGTATTAGTATGTAACACTATCATTTTGAGTATGTGCGTATGAAATATAAAACGTATCAACGAAACATTTCATTGAGTAATCTAAAGTAAACAAGCCGGCATTCCGTAGGTAAATAGGTTCATGTGAAACATGATTAATTTAAGAATTCATAATTAATTCATGCTCAATTCAATATAAAAATACATAGTAAGGTGCATATTGAAGATTGGTGACATTAGAAAATACAATAAGATCGACGTGATAAAAATCTGTCAAGATAATAACTATGGACTTGGGTTGATATAGAGTAGAAATATGTAAAACTTACAATGCAATGTGGCAAAGATGCCTCGAGAGCCATAATAAATAGTATCTATAACTGTAAGATGCGCGGTATTGCGATAATTTGCCTACATGAGTGTTATTATAAGGCTTTTCGAAATGTGAAAAACTATTCATTTGTCAAATAACAATTACTTTTTCGAGTTTGTTTTGGATCGCAGACCGATCGATCTGGAGCCATCGTTTTGAATGTTGAGGCAGGGTGAGTTGTTGATTTTATTATATGTTTTTTATAAATCCTACAAATATGTAATAATCTAAAAAAGATAGGTGAATTCATTTGCTAAACAGAACTATAATCAGTTTGTATGTCTTCATATTAAAATTCGGAGGTATGATTTTTTAATGTGGGCGGGAAATATTGAAAATTGTTACAAAAAAATCTCGAATTTTTTTTTAAATTTCACCGTCGCTCAGTGGTTAATTCTAAATGTGTCGATTTTCGAATTGATTCTATTCAACAGCTCTCCCATCGACATGGCCATTAGCAACTTATTCCTTTCGGCTTTAGTGTAGTATGGTGTGTATAATGCACAATGTTTGTCAGCTTATATTCTACTCTCAACTTTCCTGCGAACGCTGCTATTTTATTATTCCTTCTTGCTGTTTGACTTTTGATGTAATACGCCTTGACTCGACTCCACTTCCTTCTTGAGCTAACATTTGGGTCAGCTTTGCATAATGCAAAATATGCATTGCAAATCCTATTGAGTCTTTCCCCAGACAAGCGAACTATAAAATATATATAAAATCAAAATATGCTTGCTTGTAAGTTGTCTATGTATTGCTAAATTAAGCATAGGAAATGTTTGAAACTTTCAAAATACTTTCTTTCCACCCCCGCGAAGGTTTCTGGATTATTCCAAGCGCATGATAATATATCTGAATAGTTTTTTAATCTTTACAAAAACTCTTACGAAACTCTCCAAAATGTCACTATTTGAAAATGATATTTTGCAAAACAATTATCGTTTAATCAAAATTCAATTTTTGAAACTCTTTAAATTAATTAAATTAAGACAATATTAGTGAAATTCAATCGAAAATCTGGAAACAGAAAAATCAGAAAAATATATTTGCACCTCTGGGACTCAAACCAAGGCGCAGTAGTTAGCGCATTTGCCCGGAAAGCGAAAGGTCCTAGGTTCGAGTACCAGAGGTGCAAATATCTTTTTCTGATTTCTCTGTTCCCAGATTTGCGATTAAGTTTCGCTAATATCGTCATCATTTAATTAAATTTTGAGGTTTTACTCATAAAGTAAAAAAAAAATTTAATGAATGAATTTATTTGAAGAAGGTACTCGCCTATGGTACGAACCACCGGGATTGAATATATTGAACGTGGGAGAGGGGAGAGGGAAGGCGGGGGAGGTAAAGAGAGAACGTGTGAGGAGAAAAGGACAAGGGAGGGGAAGGGGAGGTGGAAGGGGAAACGGACGAATGGAAAAGATACGTCGGGAGAAACAATTATTAGTGGCAGTGCATCTCATGTCGGAAACTCGCTGGCATATATGTAGATATAACTCTAACAAACTTTTTCTTTGTTTCAGGATATTGGCGTCGTCAACATTTTCAACTCTCCCGCCGGGAGAGCTGTCGTCAACCAAACTGTGTCTCCAGAAAAGAAGAACAAAACCAGCAACAGAACGTTCTGCTCCAACAAAACTTCGAATCCAGAAACGGGAAAATTTGTACTGACCCCTGAAACATTGATAGATTTAAAAAGCAACCATTTTAATAACTATCCCCCACCCATAGATTATAACTACCCGAATCCTAAAAGTTTGAAAAATAATATGCCAATTTTCAACCCTATTGGAAATTTGACAAAAACTTATGGTAGTTCTAATTTTGTGAAAAATGGTTTCGAAAATAATTTTGACAATTCTACAAACAGCGATAATGATCCATTCAATCAAATAGACAGAATCACTAGCACAAAAAATGGTTTCGGCAGTTATAACAATATAAAAAATTATTCCAGTAATACATTTGACAATACTCTCAATAAGTTTAACAGTTCCCCTATTAAAAAAAATGGCTTCGATAACAGCTTTGTAAATTCCACTAGCAAAAGTAATGGTTCCGAAAACAGCTTTGAAAGTTCAACTAGTATTAAGAATTGTGTTGATGGCTTTGAGTCTTCAACGGATATCAATCCATTTAAATTTGAAAATTCTACCAAAAATGATGATTGTTTTGAAAGTTTAACCAGTAGTCTAAATGGATTCGATACCAATTTAACAGATGCAGCCAAAAGCGAAAGTATTTTATCCAATTACACCAATCAACGGAATGAATTTGACAGTTCTAAAACAATTATCAACGGTTTCAATAGCAATTTTGATATTTCTAATATAATTAAAGATGGGGTTGATTTTAATGATACGAATTTGACAGATGAAGTGAAGAAAGGAGAGAATGATAGGGGAACAAATGCAGGTATAATCAGAAGATCAATTAATGGAAAAATAACAACTAGCAATAAAGACAAAAAGGAACAATTAGAAAGAGCGAGATCTTTAGAAGAGGAACAAGACAAAAAGAAGCGTCTGGAAGAAGTCAGAATATCAGATAAAGTTTACAGTAGAAGTGCAGATAAGAATTTGGCAAAGGAGCGAAGGTTCTCTGATGAGAAGTGTGATATTTTACGGAGAATTGTTAGTGGGTTCCTCGGAGGATGGACCACTGGAAGTGTCGTGGATATCGCAAGATGGCGGAAGCGAAAGTCGAGCGAGGAACTGTACCGGGAGGCATCGCTTGCGCTAGGGATTCCTTGCGAGCTGACGGATTCTTGCAGGTGTTTGGAATGTCAGGTGAGATTAATCGTCACGGTGCTCATCTTAGTGTGGGATTTTGCTTCCTCCACTTGCTACGAATGCCGCCTATTGGCTGTGGTCCTTCGCCGTTCGCTTGCAGTTCTCATTCCCTCCCATCCTGTTCCATTCCTCTTTCACATAGTCCATCTATATCTTCCTCGGTCTATCTTCTGGGTCGCTTCCACTTCTTGGGGCAGCCAGTATTTGTAATTCAATAATTCAAACTTACTTTATTACTTTATTTTTGAACAGCAATAGACTAAATGGTCTTAGCTCTATAATTATCCAGTTTTGTTGAGAAGTTGTTTAATCGATTACCCGTTGATATTAGACACAAATTATTTCAAATTTAAAAGGGCCATAATTTTATTTTTCCTCATATATTTCTCAATAAACTTAACTACATACTTTGTAATTGAATAAGATATTTTCATTAATAATAATATTAGACATACGAAGTTCATTATTTTTCTTTCCTTTTTTCATTTCTTTTTCATATCAATTATTTTTTCTATTTGTTATTCTTTACCTACTTTCTGAAAACTTGGTATTGAAACTTATTTTCACACGTTTCTCCGTCTGTTTTACACGATCGTGTTGCTCTTTAAAATGTGTAACGTAATGTATTATTATATAAAACCAAACTTTGTCTTATATCTGAATTTTTGTTTTATATTAACACTGCAGTCTTTGAAACAGTGAAATTTCATGGATGAATTTCGGAATGCTTCCGATGTATTTTAAATGTGCTTATGTTGCTAATTTTTAAAGTTTTCATGAAAAGAAATTATAACTATTTATTGATTATTTTTCAAATTTAGCTAATTATGTCGACCGCTATGAAAAGAGCATGTGCCAAGTCTGTAATTAACAAAACGTCTAAAACGTATAAAATTAAATTATATTAATAAAATACTTAATTATTTATAATTGATAAACTAACGTTTTAAGACAAGATTTTTATGCATAGCACAAATGGTAACAATTATTATAAGCAATAATTATCAGCCTGAAGCACTCATCTACATTGAAAAAATCTTCCGAAAAAAGATACATGCCGCCAGCGGGATTTGAACCCGTGTCCTTCTGATTGCCGGTCAGGTGCTCTACCACTGCCGACATAGCTCAGGTTCAAGACACGGACACGGGTTCAAGTCCCGTTGGCGGTATGTATCTTTTCTCGGAAGATTTTTTCAATGTAGATGAGTGCTTCAGGCTGATAATTATTGCTTATAATAATAAAATAATACTTGTTTATTCAGATGAAATGAAATGAAAAGTTTCTCCAATTACAACATTTCATATGAGAGATTTAAATCTTGTTGTAAAAAGGGAACAAATCTGAAATCTCGCAAATTTTTTTGTTTTTTTTTTGTTTTTGAAATTTTTATTTAGATGTATGAAAATAATTTCATACATCTAGTAGGAAAATATAAAAAATACAATTTACGAAGTAGGTACAGTAACATTCACAAATACATTTAAAAAAGAATACTAAATAAAAAAGATAACTATACAAAAATACATTATAAAATAATAAGATATGAGAATAACATTGGTAAGTAATCAAAAAATATTTTTTACGTATAATGCACATATCCTACGAAAAGTTTTTAAAATAATATCAGATGAAGTGTTTGATGAAAAAAATACATGGATACTGGCAGTACAAATAAGAAAAAACTTGATGAAAGGAACATACGCTGTATTATATCACTCACCAAACCAAAAATGGTCGTTAGAAAATAAACTTAATTTCAATATAAAAAAATGCGTCGTTATGACTTATAGTCGTTCACAAAATCCCTTATTATACCCGTATAGAATGAATGGAGAAGTACTAACACGCGTAAATATCATCAAGGATCTTGGGGTGACCTTTGATCCCAGGCTAACATTTTCAAATCATATAGTGCAGCTTACTTCGGCTTGCTCCAAAATGCTTGGTTTTGTAATTAGAACTTGCAAACCATTCAGTAACATAGAAGCAATGACCGCCATTTTCAACGGAGTGGTCAGCAGCAAGCTGGAGTACGCTAGTACTGTCTGGATACCATATTAACTTAAATACATAAATATGATTGAAAAAATTTAAAAAAAAATCCTAAGGTATGTTTACATGCGATCTTACGGAATATATCCGAAATTCATGCATCACGTGGAACTGCTAAAGGAGACAAATTATCAAAGCCTGGAGACCAGGCGTAATGCCGGACTCATGGGATTCGAATTAAAGTTAATAAAAAACCTCATTGATTGTCCATATCTCCTGTCATGCTGTGGCTTATTCACTCCTGACAAATACTGTCGAACTCTTAGCCACGCCCTATTCTACATACCGCAGGGTCGGACAGATGTCATGGCTCAACACAGCATGACAAGAGGTATGGCATTGCTTACTTTTTTAAATTTTTTTATTTAAATTTTTATTCCAGCAGGACTGGGAGGGTAGTGCAATCACAGTCTGCCATATTACATAGACCACTATTAACTATAAAAGAAAAAAAATGTTTACATTTTAGGTAGGTACCTAATTAAAACATAAAATGAAAACAAAATTCATCACACAAATGACAAAATATAAGCATAAAATTAAAATAAAGAATAATTGAACAGAATTAAAAACAAAAAAGATATTTTAGGATTATCCATCAGGGAGGTCGCCTCGTGATCTGCATCTGTTTCATAAAGCTGATGGATTTCATACGTAGGTATTTGTGTTCCAATTTACCATGCAGATCGGAGGAATCCAGATTTTGGACTTCCGCACTTTAAGTGGACTTACCTATACGGTGGACTAAGTCAAGTACCGCAATATCGTCAGTCTATCAACAATCATCGGAACAAATCGTAACGTGACATTTCACTCTACGTTGAAATGTTATTTTCTATCAATCGGAAGCGTGTAATGTGAAGCATTATAATATTGTCGTCTTTATCGAATGCTTTGTGTGAACCGCTTATCGTGACTTAAACTATAACGTGGTTCTAATACCGAACAATCTTATCGTATGCCTTGGATATACCTATGACCGTCGTCGAATGAAGATCAAGCTACGAGGCACAAAAGTGAGTATTGCTTAATTGTGTATACCGGATCTTGTTTGGTGATTGGGCATAATTCTTATCGAAATCCATAAGCGTTTAATTTAGTAAGGAGTAGCCGTAAGGTTATTCTAAACCCCCGTGCCCCCGTGCACGATTCAGCATCCATTGCTTATTAATGGGGAACTGAGCCCTACCAGCGGATATAGATGTGTTTGATATCACCGTACCATGTTTTAAAAAAACTATATACATGTATTGTTAGTTGTAAGAAAATTGTACCGTAATTGGACTGACCTGTCTGTCATACAATAAAAAAATAAAAATAAAAAGCCATTTAAAATTTTTGGATTTCTTCGAAAGTTGTTGTACTACAAACATGAAAAATCAAAATATGTTTTATGTAACTAGTGACTTTAACATTGACATGAAAGCCAAAAATACCTGCAGTAATAGACTTCAAAATTAAGTAAATAATCTCGGACTGAAACAACTTGTGACCAAACCATCTAGAATATCAAATACATCAGCAACCATTATTGATTTGTTTATAACATTACTTGAATGTTAATGTTGTGGATACTCCAAAAATATCAGACCACGAAAATATATTAACAATATTTGAAACGAGTATAATTTAAAATGAATCAAGGGAAATTACATATAGAGATAAAAGCAAATATGATCAAACAAACTTTTGTGAAACTTTACAAAATAGTATTTCTCAAGTTACCGAATCAAATGACCTAAACGACAAAGCAGATAACTTCGTCAATATTTTGACTACAGCAGTCAATAAAATTATGCCAATGAAAATGGTTAAGTTTAAAAATACGAATAAATGGTATTCAAAACAATTACACAACCTTCAGCAACAAAGAGATAATGCATATAAAGCGGCAAAAGTGGAACCATCAGACGAAAAATGGAATGCATATAAAAAAGTTCGTAATATTTACTCCAAACAAATTAAACAACATAAATGCGATTATTATAAGCAAAAATTAGAAACACAACATAATGAACCAAAAAAACTTTGGATAACACTAAAAGAAATCATAAAGGGTAAACAAAAATAAATTGTAAGGTCAATCGATTTCCCAGATGGAACTGAAGAAGAAGTTGAAAAGATAGCGACTAACAAGCATTTTATTTCGAGCATAGATCTTATAATCGAAAATATTCTACAACATCCTGAGAACCAGCTAAAGGAGCCTATACGCAACTATGAAGAATTTAAATTTAAAAATGTAGATTTACCGTACTTGAAGAGGGTGATGAGTAATATGAAGTCGAAGGAATCCCCAGATGGTATCACAATAAATATAATCAAAGACTCTATAAATATTATTGGCGAATCGATGGTCCAAATTATCAACGAATCTTTGAATAGTGGAGTATTCCCCAAAACTTGGAAGACATCTGTAATAACTCCTATCCCGAAAATTGATAACCCTAAAAAATTTGACGACTATAGGCCGATCAATTGTTTACCCAAATATGAACAAATACTGGAACATATTGTAAAGGAGCAATTAACGGAATATATTGAGGCCAAGCAGATATTAGTTCCACAACAATCGGGTTTTAGAAATAAATGTTCGTGTGAAACCGCTATTAACTATGTAATTGATGAGTGGAAAAATTTTAGAGATAAAAAAAGTAAAATTATTGCAGTATTTCTGGACTTAAAGCGGGCATTTGAAACAATCGACAGAGATAGATTAATAAAAAAATTAAGTAACATTGGAATTAATGGTAAAGAAAATAAGTGATTTGTAGATTACCTATCAGAAATAACACAAATAACAAAATATGGTGGTATAACATCTGAACCACATAGTACTAAAAAGGGCGTTCCGCAGGGTTCTGTCTTAGGTCCATTGTTGTTCATTATATACATGAATGATATTATCAAAGTGTTAAAGCATTGTTCAATTAAACTATTTGCTGATGATACGTTGTTATACATAGCCAGTAAAAATTTACAAGACGCCATTGAAAAAATACAAATTGATTTAAATTACGTAGCGCTTTGGCTTCACCAAAACAAACTAAAATTGAATGTAACGAAAACAAAGTTTTTAATTGTGGATAGCCTAGGTGGAAACGAGCAGGTAATACTAAAAATTGATAACGAAAGCATAGAAAGGGTTAGCAGTATTAAATATCTGGGTATAATATTGGATGATAAATTGAAATTCGACGAACACTTAGAATACATAACAAAGAAAATTGCTAAAAAAGTTGGATTCCTAAAAAGGATCATAAATAACTTGGATTTGAAGACAACGCGCCTTGTCTACAATTCTATTGTAACTCCGCATTTAAATTATTGTTCTAGTGTTTTATTCCTATGTAACAAAGCCCAAAATAATAAACTGCAGGTTACACAAAATTTTAAAATGCAACATTTTTACAAGAGTTAAAATTATGTTACAAAATTTAAATATGATGACAACAAAACAACATATAATATATATTACATTAACAATGATTTACAAACTTAAAAATAATATGCTCCCAAATTATCTGAAGAGTTGTATTATGTTTCAAGAAAATATGCACATATGCACAAATATTCTATGTTTCAAAAATCTTTCGCTACAATGAAGATAAAATCCATAGAAATGTGATTCCTGTATTCCAAAATGACAGAAATCTACGCAGGACCTTTCGAGACCTGTTTATTTGGTTATCCGTTTAAGAACAAAATTTGGAATTATATATTTTTTTTTAATATGATGAAAATCACGCGTTGTAATATGCCTATATTGATTTTAATATGTGTAATTATGGAACGACAGCCGACCGGGTTTCTCTTGGCTCAAGTTTCGTAGGGGTTTACATATCAACTAATTATAGTTACTACAGAGGGGAAAGTAATAGAATGATAGCAAGAGATGCAAGTAGAACAGAGGGAGACGACTTATTAAAGGAAGGAGTATGTAAGGGAAGAGGTTTCAGAGGAGTAAACCGATTAAATATAGAACCATCGGTTCAATTTATTTGGTTAATAATTACTCGTTATTATTAACGTAACGTAACGCAATCTTCCGAAAAGGCCCTCCATTGATATGCTTGGTGTAATTATAACCTACCTACCGAATCGAAACCTAGTAACCTACCTACCGAATCTAAATAACACACAGTAACAGTGATCCATTATAAAGTTCGAATAATTGTATTTATTAGTAAATAATACAATCCGAAACAGTTACAAGATACATACAAGTGCTTACTGCATTAATAGTGATATGAATTCTGTACTTTGAAACAGGAGTATTTAAGTGAATAATAAATCTTAATATCGGAAAATAGTGACAGTGAAATTGAAGTATATTCAAAGCTAAAGAGAGCTCTTGTGATTGGCCAACAAGTAAAGTTAGCCTCCCAAAAACTAGGCGTACTGTACAGGGCCCGCAGATACTTTAATAGTACACAACTGCTAACCCTGTACAAATCGCAAGTGCGCCCCACGGTTGAATTTGGCAGCCACCTCTGGTCTGGAGCTCCAAAATACCTGAAAAATAGCCTCGACTCTGTGCAGAAACGGGCGGTCTGTTTGATAGATTCTCCCATCTTAACAGACGGATTGCAATCTTTAGAGCACAGGCGTCGGGTGGGAATGCTATCCTTGTTCTACCGGTATTACAATGGAAGATGCTCCGAGGAACTAGCATCATTGATCCCTTCGGCACCGATGCATAGTCAGGAAACACGCCAAACGCGTGCCCAACATTTGTACACAGTTGACATTTGTCACATGAGAACGGGTCGTTTCTTCGACTCGTTCTTGTGTTCAACAGCTCGGTTGTGGAATGATTTGCCGGCCTCTGTGTTTCCTCCTTCCTACAACATGGGTCTCTTCAAGACCAATGTTCATTCCTTCCTCTCCTCAAAAAGACCCTCCACACAGCATCCCAGATGACATAGGCCCTGAGGGAAATTATTTTCCTCAGGGCCTCCTGTGTGGAGTTAATGTAAAAAAAATAATAAAAAAAAAACATCGCCATCTTTCCTACACTGACCATACAGCTTGCTTGCTTGCTTCACTGTCTCAGACCGCTCTTGTGCATTGTGCTGTGTTTGCAGAAATACAGTCTACTACTAGAGTGACCATGAGTTCGAGCAAAAAAACCGGTACCCAACAACAAGATAATTTGAACACAAGATCCAAAAACAAAATGAATACTGTGCCTGATGACTTTAACCCAGAAGAAGATGTTTTTTCAAAATTTGCATCATACATAGATTCAAAACTGGAGAAAATAAAAACTCAAATTCTTGAAAACATTGACAAAAAAATGTTAGAGGTTCAAAAAACAACGGAATTTATTAGTCAAAAATATGACGACATCATTTCTCGCTTAGACTCCATAAATCACGAAGGCGAAGTAGAAAGTTTAAAAATCGATTTGGAAAACAAAAGTAAAAACATTAAGCAACTGGAAACTAGACTGGCTTACTTAGAACAGTCCAACCTTGATGACCAAATTGAAATTACAGGAATTGAGGAAAAAACTAATGAAAATCCCAAAATAACCGCTATCAAACTAATTGAAAGTGCTAATATTAAAATAAGTTCAGATGATATTACCTCAGCAATAAGGCAATATGACAGAAGACCAGGACATCCGAAAAAAATTATCCTAAAAATTAGAAATCCAGAATGTAGATTAAAATTATTGGCAAATATGAAGGTGATTTCGAACCGTGAAAACATGATATTCCTAGGAGAATCATTAACTCCTTACTTTAAAGAGCTACTTTGGAAAGCCAAAACAAAGGGAAAAGAATTAAAATATAAATACATTTGGTATAAAAATGTTTCGGTTCTAATGAAAGAAGATGATGGCAAAAAAATCAAGGAAATAAAACACGAAGACGACCTCAATAGATTATTATAGAATTTGATTAATAAAGGCACCGAAAATATTTACATCATTAAAAATGGATGTCGATTTAGGAAAATGCGTTGATTTGAGTGACATCACAGAACCTAATTTAATTATTAAAGATTTATTAACTTGCAAAATTTTTTTAAAACATTCCAAGTTTTCTTTACTTTGTTTGAACGTTAGAAGTTTAAATAAAAACTTTGATGAAACCATAACTATGCTGGATGGGATTGAACACCGTCCTGAGGTACTAGTGTTTACAGAAGCTTGGCTAAAAAAATTACCAATATACCTAACATCCCTGGATACAGTGTTTACAACACAAATAAAAACTGTTTGCAGAACGATGGTGTAGTTGCCTATATAAAACAAAATGTTCACGCGACCGTTGATGAAGTTGTTCTCCCTGGCGCAAACTGCCTAAGCATGCAGATATCGAGTAACTTGTGTGTAATAGCTGTGTATAGATCTCCGTCCCAGGCTCAAACAGATTGTTTCCTTGAATCACTGAGCGAACTGCTTGACTCTACATCTATCCAAAATAAGGAAATCATTTTATGTGGGGATATAAATATTAATACTTTGGATTTGAGCGATATGAAAACTCAGAAATACCTCTCACTTATGGCTTTTCATGGTTTGAAACCAATCATAAATTCACCTACAAGAGTTTCTTCTACCAGTTCAACCTGCATCGATCACATTGTGGTGAAATCTAAATTCGAACCACAAGGAGCTGTCTTCACTACTGGCATAACAGATCATGTTGTGATATTGCTGAGATTTATGAGCTTTACAATAAAGAAAATAGCAAAGGATAATGTGAAAATCAAAACCGTCATAGATAACAATATTTTGAAGGACAGATTAAAGGAGGAATCATGGCAGTCAGTCCTGTCATCTCAAGATGTTAATTCAGCTGCTGAAAATTTTATAAAGTGTTTAAAAATGCACGTGAAAAATTGTTCGTCTGTACAAAGTGAAAAACATAAGATGAAGTACTTAAAACCTTGGATAAATGATGGAATTATTAAATGCCTCAGAACCCGTGACAAATTGCACTACAAATGTCGAGAAGAGTTAAATAATATTCAATTGCTGAACTATTACAAAAGATATAGAAACTGGTGTACACAAATTATAAAATATACAAAACAGGCATATTACAGAAGAAAATTGGATAACATCAATGGAAATACCAAACAACAGTGGAAGATTATAAAGGAGGCTGTAAATATACGAAAGGAACAATTGTCTATAAAAAAATTAAAAATCAATAACAATATTATCTCAATGGAGGAGAATCCAAATATAATCACCAATCACGTAAATAACTTCTTCAGCGATATTGGTCCTAGATTCGCCAAAAATTTGTGCAGCGCAAACAAAACTACCGAAATGTGTCTTGTAAACAATTTTATACCTAGTACTCAAGTAACAGGAGACACATTTGAATTTAAATCTACTAACATTTATGAAGTTACAAAAGTGATACATGAATTAAAAATGTCTTTTTCCTGTGGTATTGATGACTTAAGTACAATGGTGTATAAAAAAAACGTTTCTGTATTGGCTGGTCCCATATCACATATAGTTAACATTAGTTTTAAAAATGGCGTGTTTCCCTCTCATTGTAAGATTGCTAAGGTTTTACCTCTTTTCAAAGGTGGAGATCAGCTAGATGTTAACAATTATCGACCCATATCCTTGCTCAATACTCTCTCAAAAGTAATAGAGAGATTGATAAAGTCAAGATTAGTTTCATTCTTAGAAAAGCACAAAATACTCTCCGACAATCAATTCGGTTTCAGAGAGAATAAAGGTACGAGTGATGCTGTATTGAAGGTACTGACCAAAGTTTTAAGCATGCTGGATTATGGCAACAAAGCTTTAGTGGTGTTTTTGGACTTATCAAAAGCATTTGATACAGTTTCCCATGAATTGCTCCTTAAAAAATTATCATCTCTAGGCATTGATAGTACAGCAATGGGTTGGTTCAGATCTTATCTTAGTGATAGAACGCAGCAAGTAGAGATAAATAAAATATTAAGCAATGGTAAATCAATCTCCTTTGGAGTCCCGCAAGGTAGTGTGCTTTGGCCAATATTGTTTCTAATATATATAAATGATTTATATAATCTGAATATTCCTGGTAACATCGTTAGTTTTGCAGATGATACTACCTTAATATTTGAGGGTAAAACTTGGGATGAAACATTCAACAAATGTAATTCAGATTTAAGAGTGGTAAATAGTTGGTTAAATAATAGTATTTTAACTTTGAACATACAAAAAACCAAATATATCACTTTTAGCATTTCAAGTAAAAGTCAACCTTCCGCCACTCATAATTTAATAATACACAGTTGTTTGCAAACCTGTAACTGCAACCCTTTAGAAAATGTAGTCAGCATCAAATACCTTGGCGTAAAAATAGATAAATTTTTAAGATGGAACGATCATGTTAATATGTTGGTAAATAATACTAGGAGACTTACCTATATCTTTAAAGAACTCAGACATATACTAGACAAGGAAAAATTGAAGACGGTTTATTTTGCAATAATTCAGTCTCTACTTTCTTATAATATAGTGTGCTGGGGGTCTTGCCAAAAGACTTATATAGAACCACTTAACATTGCCCAAAAACTGATCCTTAAAGTTATGTTCAAGAAAAAGTTTAGATATCCAACTCATATACTTTATAAGGAATGTAATGTCATGAATGTAAAACAGCCGTATATTACACAAACACTTTGTAAATTTTTTAATAATATTAATATTGCAGAAAGAACTAGAATTGGGTCTGGTCTTAACTTTGTGGCAATTCAAACTAAATCTGCTTTTGGTCAAAGAAATTACTTCTCTCAGGCTCCACTCATATTTAATAGCCTTCCAGAACATATTAAGTCATCTAATTCCTTGTGCACTTTTAAAAAAATGGTTAAATTATTCGTATTAGCCGAGGATTGCCAATTGATTTTTTCTACATTGTCTTTTCTAAATTAATAGCATATTGATTATTTATTACAGTATATTTAAGTAGTGTAAGAAGAATATACGACGCGAATGTGAATGGTAGAAGAAGTCGGGGACGCCCGAGGAAGACATGGCACGATCAAGTGAATCAGATACTTGAGTCGGGTCATGTCAAAAGTCAGAATAATAGAAGAGAATGTATGAGACGATGTATGAATGTGAGTGAGGAAAAGAGTGTGTGCCAAGACCGAGTTGTTTGGCGGTCCGTCCTCTCTGCCTACCCCTGCGGGGAAACGGCGTGATGGTTAGTTAGTTAGTTAGTTAGTAATATATTATTTTCTTATTAACTTACCATTTCATATTAATTTTCTAACCGAACCTAATTTTAAATATTATAAATTAAACAACTTGCAAAAAAAAAATGTTATTTCAAAGCTAATTTCAACATATGGTCACCCTACATGTTTTACGTTATAATGTATTTGTTCCTATAGTGCAGTAGAGGCCCATTCTGTGAGAAATATTATTGTAACAATATTGTCTTTCAACCCATTATTTTGTGTACACTATAAAATTGTTAATCTCAAGTCAAAATGAAGTTCAAAATTTCAATTTAAACAATAACACCTAAATTAAAAAGGTAAAGAAACAATAAATAAATAAATATATATGAATTATCGTATCCTTTAACTTTGTCAAAACTAAATGATCACACGGATGGCATTTCTAAGGTGTCACTTACACTATAAAATTCAATCGTATTTTAATGAAAACGGTCACTTAAATGGAATGAAAACAATAATGTTGTGATCAAAACGGTTTCTTTCATATTTGTTTCATAATTATTTGATAGTCACTTTAATATTGCATAAGAAAGATTCGCTCTAATGTAATCGCTTATAAATCATTGTTTTGTTTCATTTTTTATTTTTTACGCATATTTAAAAAAAAAACCTAAGGACATATATTTTTTTAAATTTTATCTATTGTTGAAAATGGTATGAACTAATGATATAATGAATGAGAACATTTTGTCTGATCTCTTAACACTTTGTTATTAATTCATATATTTTTATCACTTATTACTTATTACATATTTTCTCTGTTTATCATTTTATTTTTAAATTTTATTATTTTGCTTTCACTTAACTGTTTTGCATGACCGATATTTGCGTGTGTTATTTTTATTAAATTGTGAAATTATTAACCCCGATACAGGCGAACCCTAGTGGGGTTAATAATTACATGCTAAAAATATATGTACATAAATTGTGAAGAAGCAATAAATAAATAAATAAATAAATTATAAATGAACAGCTCAGGCACGAGGGCTCCTTTGAAATCAGAGTTAAGTTCGGGGCCTCTTAGAAACTGGGCGAATGTGCAAAGCCCGCAGATACTTTAATAGTACACAACTACTAACCCTGTACAAATCGGTACACGGTTTAATTTGGCAGCCACCTCTGGTCTGAAGCTCCAAAATACCTGAAAAATACCCTAGACTCTGTGCAAAAACGGGCGGTTCGTTTGATAGATTCTGCCATCTTAACAGACGGATTGCAATCTTTAGAACACAGGGGTCGGGTGGGAATGCTATCCTTGTTCTACCGGTATTACAATGGAAGATGCTCCGAGGAACTAGCGTCATTAATCCCTTCGGCACCGGTGCATAGTCGGAAAACATGCCAAACGCGTGCCCAACCCAACATGTGTACACGGTTGACATTTGTCACATGAGAACGGATCACTTCTTCGACTCGTTTTTGTGTTCAACAGCTCGGCTGTGGAACGATTTGCCAGTATCTGTGTTTCCTCCTTCCTACAACATGGGTCTCTTCAAGACCAATATTCATTCCTTCCTCTCCTCAAAAAGACCCTCCACACAGCATCTCAGATGACATAGGCCCTAAGGGAAATTATTTTCCTCAGTGCTTTCTGTGTGGAGTTAATGTAAAAAAAAATGCACTCATTATCGTACAACTCCCTCACATGTAAAAAGAAAAGGAAACGCCATTTCGACGTAATAAGATAAATCTGTTTCCTCAAAAGGAAAAAGCAGTACTTTGGAGGAAACAGAAAAAGTGTATTTTATGTGAAAAAGAGATGCAGCATTATAGCGATAAGGAACGTTTTTGTGTCGTCGCGGTACCGTAACCGTGGGTAGTCACGGTAAATATAAAAGTGCTCTTTGGAACATTGGTGACAGAATTTTAGCAAAGTATTTTATTTGGTTTATTTTTGTTCAATTTCTACCGAAGTAAGACACAGTCGAGCTTACTTCGGGCACACAGACACGCTCACAACTCACTTCCATCAGTCTAAATCTCTTCAGTGGCCTCAGCCCCTTTATATATAAGTTTAGATTTTCGGTTGAAAAGACATAAAAAGATAATAAAGCCGTATGTAAAGTTTTATGACGAGAACAACGTGGCTGAGAGTTGTGGGAAAATGCTGTAACTATCTTATGTCTTCATTCGTATAAATAATTCAAACGGAAAATTTGTAGATTTGAAGGTGTTTTAGATGTTAACCCTTTGCCGTACGGGATTTTTTTAATCAATGGATTTTTATTTTATTTTTTGTATTAGATTAACTGAACGTTTATAAAGCGCTATTTTGTGAAAAAATCACCTCAACCTCGACTATCTTTTTGTTTTAATATTTTTATTCATTTGTCTTTTTTACATTGGCCCTATTGCAAAACTAAACCTAACCTAACTTAATTTGACAAAAATGACCGAAAGTCTCAATGGCCGATTTGGTTAAGGCATTAAGGCGCTCTGTTCCGGTAAGACAAGAGATCCTGGGTTTGAGTCCCAATTGCGACCGTAACCTTTTTAATTTGCGGTGTTTTGTTATGTTTCATATTTGATTTACATTTATTATAATTATCTTCTTCTCAATAATAATATAACCTATCCTATTTTTTTTTGCTTTAACACCACACAGGAGGCCCCGACAAAAATAATTTTCCTCAAGGCCTATTTCATCTTTGGAAATGTTGTGTGGAGGGTCTGTCCGAGGAATGAAACTAGTTACCCTGAGTTTTGAAGAGACCCATGTAGTAGGAGAGATGAAATACAGAGGCCAGCAAATCATTCTACAGCCAAGCTGTTTAACTCAAGAGTTGTACAAATGTTAGGCGTGCGTTTGGCATTTGAAATACGTTATCATTTATCATTAATTAATTAATTGTGAGACCACACTAATTAATTAAATTAAAATGCTTGCGCACTCCGGAATTAGAACCTTCGACCTCCGAAACTATTACGAGCAACGTTTCAATTCTGAATGGGATCTTTCTCACAGGTGATACTGAGAGTATTTACGTACCCCCCCCCCCCCCCGCACATAATTTCATCATTAATATTTTTAGCCAAAATTTTCTATTATTACCAGGAGGTGTATTTTTCACAGAGAATAATGTACGGAAAAATTGTTAACTTCGCCAATTTAATATTAAATTATGTATGTAATTCTATGCTGCCATTTGAAAGACAGGAATAAAAATTCTGAAGGAAAGTTTGTCATGTCAAAAACACAGACATTTCCAATTCCACTGAGAATAATAATATTTGAATTGTTATATTAAGTCCCGTCAAAGGGTTATGTATAACTCTAAATTACCCAAAAGTTTGAACTCAATAAAATTTTATCGGGCCTTCAATTTCCATAGGTGTTTCGAGAACTAGGGGCAGGTAACTTCTGTTCGAACTTTCCTAACATTTTGCAAAAAGTTCAGTAAAGGACGGGGGCAGGCGGAGAACTTTAATTGGGCTTGAGTTAAGTTCGCATAATGTTATTCATATTTGTCGAATGTTGTAACATTTATAGCTGATGTTATAAAACCTTCATAGATGTCGATCAATAAACGCTTATTTATTGCAAATATAAAACTCTAATTTATCAACGTTATATAACTCACAACGAATGCTACAGTTTGGAAAAGAGTACCCTATAATACTTTTTGACACCGACTCCAAAAATGACAATCGTACCTACATATTGATGAGTAGAAAAAGTAAGTTGATTATTAAGTTGTAGAAGAATACGAAATTATTTTTTTTACTTTTTAGTGCTATCAAGTAGTTTTTTTGTTATGTTAAAATTTTTTTTATCATGACACGTCTATTTGAAAACATGACATGACGCCATGTCACGTCGTCAGTTTAATTTTTCTTCCAATTTGGGAAGTGGGTGTGGGTACCGCCACCCCGGGAACCGTTTATTAGATAACCGACATCTCTACCATAGGTCGCCCCCAGTGGTTTTCTATGATTAGTGGCTTAGCAGGGGTGCCCGGGTTCATGGGGTTCAGATTTGTCTAGGTCTTGGCAATGGATGTTTATGCCCAACTGCTGCGTGGCGTTTCGGATCGGGAGAGACTGGTTTAGGGAGACCTTTGGACTCGCTCAACCCTCACCTTGCACCGCAGTGGGAAGGATGGATTCGCATTGTCATTCATGGACACATTGAACCCCAGATTCATACCTACCCTTCATCCCTTATTCCTTTCTATAACTTCTCTCCTTCCTTTCCACACAAAGGCTCTCCACAGAATCCCCGAAGATGGTTTTTTTCCTCAGGGCCTCCTGTGTGGAGCTCATTTAAAAAAAAAATTTCAACAATGTCGCTAATTTTTTTGTTTTTTCAACAGTGTCACTACTTCGACTGCGGTGACACGGACAGCGACACCAGCGAGACATCCATCAACCTGTACGACTGCGATATTGAAGAGATGTCGTACGACCAAACGTCGTCCAACCACAACTCCGACGTCGTCTTCTACGAGGACGAGACCAACGAAACGTGCTACAGCAGCACAGACCGACAAATATCGATCGACATGCCGAGCGACAGTGACGACGACCAAAATCAACGAGAAATTGCGAGAATTTTCGACAATGACAACACTGAGAATGAGGAAAAAGAGTGGAACGGCGGGAAAACTGACAGATCGGCGCCGGCCATCTTCCAAGATGGCGACGATTTGGCGCCAACGATAGAAATCGCAGCGGGGACTCCCGTTATTTTGGACCATTTGTTGAATAATCCTATGACGTGCGCGCTTCAGTGATAGATTCAGGTTAATATTATATTTAATCGAGTTATTTATTGTAAGAAACGATTTTTATGTTGATAGCCAGTGCATGGAGATCGCTGTCTTCTTTAAACACAACTGAATTTATTACGTTAATAATAGTCAGTATTATTTCCGAGATTATCTGTTAATATGGATCTCACTGGATGCTTTACCGTGGTGATTACGACTTTAAGGGGGGAATTAGGTGTAGGACGGCATATTTTTAGTGATTTTCATGATTTTTTTTTACACATAAGGAATAAATATATTTATACCTTTGGGTCATTTTACACAGATATTCAAGATTATATTCTAAATTTTTCAAATATTTACCTCAAAAAACAAGGGAGATATCAGCTGCCGCCCATTAAGTCGCCATCAGGCTGGACAATTTGTCAACCTCAAGGAGGTCACAATTTTTATCTGAAATAAATTTAAAAAAAAACTTGTGGAAAAAAGTGAAAACTCACAGAAAATCAAAAATATTTTTTTTTTGAGGTTTGTGAAAATTTTGTATGATTTTTTTAGCATTCTTTTGTACGTTTTTTTCCGATGAAAAGCAGTTAAAATAAATATATTGTGTAGAATTGAAGTTCTAATAGAGAGTATTTATATAAAAAAAACTACGTGTTGAGTTTGTTAAAGATTGATCGAAAACTGTAGGAGCTAGAGTGTACACAAATTCTAAAAAAGTAGTTTTGAGGAAAAAAAGAGTGACAGTAAAGTAGTAGTAGTTCGATAGAAAGACACTTACTCAAACGCTTATGACTTTTAAAGGCGTTGAATTTTGGTTTGAAATTTTCAAAATATATTTCTGAATAGTTCTACTTCCATTTATGAATTTATGAATTTTTGAAGCCGCTATACCTATTTCCCCCTAAGGCCTTGTGCGCACTAGCGGCTAGCCGCGTAGGCGGTCAACCGCGCGGCCAGTCGCGTTTTTATTTTAGTAAGCAACCGCTCATATCCGTACGCACCCAACCGCCGAAAAATTTGATACTAAAATGAAAATGCAGCTGGCCGCGCGGTTGACCGCCTACGCGGCTAGCCGCTAGTGCGCACAAGGCCTTACGGGCCAGTTATTTCACAAATGTAACATTGTCATCAAATAGCCATTGAGCGCTATTTTGTTTTGTTTTTTTTTTTTTTTTATAGTAGAAAGCTCCCGTTAAAAACGCCGATTCTAAGTCCGTTTTATCATTCTATTATACATTTTATTTCGTAGTAGCTGGTCCCGGCATGCGTTGCTATGCCATTTATTAATAAAGAAATTGTTTCTCCCTGAGTGTTCTTTCCCATTCGTCCCGTTCCCCTTCCGCCTCCCCTTCTTCTCCTGCGTCCTCTTCCCCTCTCGCGTTCCCACTCCATCACCTCCATCTTCCCTCTCCCTATAGCATTAGTCGCTTCCTCGCGTGCCACCAATAGCAAATTGCTTAATGCCAGAGCTCACCTGAAGTTTTATAAAAACCTTTTCCTGACAATAACGAACACACAAAAAAAAAGAATTATCCAATTTGGTGCAGTCGTTCGAAAGTTATGCGCTTATCAACACATTCAGCGATTCATTTTCATATAATAGATACAAGGATATAAGGAAGGATTATAAGGAAGAGTGGATGAACTACAATCTATTATTTCATTTTTCAAAGGACGTGTGGGGATACGCATTTTTATAAATACTCCATGTATTTATGTCAAAATATTGGTTCCCAAAGTTAAAAATGCGAAATAAAAAATAAAAAAAGTTTAATATAAGAATAAGTACGAAATTCATTTGTAATTTTAGCAGTAAAGCTTAATCGGTAGGGCAAAATATCTTTATAAGTAAAAAGACGCTTTTATTATAATCGTGACGATTCACGATTACGGTACGGTGGCGACATAAAAAGGGAAATAAACGTACGTTCTTTATCACAATAATACTGCAGCTCTTTCAAAAGATGAGATACACAATATGCATAGGTCTGTTTCCTCCAAATGAAAAAGTTAAATTTTCTTGCAACTCTCTCACACACCACATAGTGACGTCTCCGCAGACCCCTACGATACTACTAGCCGTGACGATAATTTTGAAAGTATGGAATATAGTTACGAGGATAATATTGAAGTGTGATTGAATTCCAAAAAAATCTAAAACGTCAAAATTTTGCTTTTGTTCTTAAGCATTTAATGCTGCAGCTCTCTCTTACATACTAAATAACAACAGTCGAAAATAAGACAAATGATGAACGTACGTCTAAGCCCCTCCAAAGAAATCATACAATCATTATCATACATCTCCCTCACGCATGAAAAAAATGAAACGCAACGAAAAAGTAGTATTTTTGAAGAAACAGTCGCACTTATTTTTTGTATCTCATCTTTTGTTTCACCATTATTGAATGTGTAAGAAAGAGCTGCAGCATTACAGAGATAAGGAACGTATGTTTCTTTAATGGGTCAATGTTATTTTAATGGGTCCGTGTTTAAAACCATTAAAATACGTAATTTTTTTAAATTATTTATTTACGTATTTTAAAAAAATATGTTTAAGATTCTTCTAATGCAGCAATAATGTAAAAAAATATTTAAATAAATGAAGACAATATAAGCGAAACTCAATCGAAAATCTGGAAACAGAAAAATCAGAAAAAACATATTGACACCTCTGGGACGCGAACCCACGACCTCTTGCTTTCCGGGCAACATATTGTCCCAGAGGTGTTAATATGTTTTTCTGTTTTTTCTGTTTCCAGATTTTCGATTGAGTTTCGCTTATATTGTCTTCATTTATTTAAATATTACAATTTGAGGTTTTACTCATAAAGTTAAAAATTAAAAATAAAAAAAGATTGTTCAATGCATTTTGTTCTAACCTATGTATATACTCATACGTATGAAACATGGTGTCACAACCGAATCACCTCGATGGAACGACTTCGGATCCAAAGGGTTAATGATGGTCTCTTCCTTTGAGAGATCGGTTGACCTCTCATCGGAGGGATAAATTCATGCGCCACTCCTGTACGCATTAGATTCCTAACCACCCCTCAGACTTGTCTTTCCCAGAACTTCCTCTCCTTCCTTTTAGGTACCCATTTAAAAAATACTCACTGGCACTGTCTCACTGAGGCGATGGAGAGATGGGGAGACCGGAAGACCGAGAGACGGGGATATGGGGAGACGGGAAGACGGGGAGATGGGGAAACGGGTAGACGGGTAGACGCGGATACGGGGAGACGGGGAGACAGGGAGACGGGGAGACGGGGAGACGAGGAGACGGGGAGACGGGGAGACGGGGAGACGGGGAGACGAGGAGACGGGGAGACGGGGAAACGGGTAGACGGGTGGACGCGGATACGGAGAGACGGGGAGACGGGGAGACGGGGAGACGGGGAGACGGGGAGACGGGGAAACGGGTAGACGGGTGGACGCGGATACGGAGAGACAGGGAGACGGGGAGACGGGGAGACGAGGAGACGGGGAGAATGGGGAGACGGGGAGACGGGGAGACGGGGAGACGCGGAGACGGGGAGACGGGGAAACGGGTAGACGGGTGGACGCAGATACGGAGAGACAGGGAGACGGGGAGACGGATGATTGCATTGAGCTATGAAATTTTAATGTTCATGTACGTATTATATATAGATTAATGAAAATGCGCACAATTTATATATTTAAAGAGATTTGACGTTTTTCATAAATAATGTGGTCTTTCTCTTAAAATGTATCTACCAATAACCATATTCCACGCTCATACCGCGAAACTTTGGGGTGAACATTCATGATAATCTTAGAAAAAAAATCTCATTAAGTTTTTTGAACAAGGCAGTTCTAAACTCTTAAGTAAGTTTATTGTATTATTTTAAATGTTATGAAACATAACTGCTTCCGTTTTTTTCATTTTTCTCAGAATAAGAATATTTATTGTTGGGCAAAACTTTTTTCAGGCAATGGCTCAATTATTATAAAGGTGTGTTTATACGAATGTTTTGTAAACACAAAAAAATTAAACGTTCATGTTTTTATGAAAAATCAACACCCCCTCCCCCTCCATGTTTCGCGGTATGAACGTGCTAAAAGGCGTATTTAGTCAGCTAAAATATCATGTGAACATAACGAAGGTTGCATTACAATCACCAAAGAAAATAAGGTTGAATTAATGGCGTAGATACACTTTTCATTTAAATAAAAGCAGTAATTTGTGATTAAAGAATATAAAATATATGTAATTATTGTTAATATCTAATATTATTTCAAATTTTTGTATGTGCTATCAATTAAAAATTAATGTGAAAAAATATTTTCCTGCCAAATGTACACAATTTAAAAAAAAATTGAGGCATTTTTGTTTGAATTGTATAACAGACTCAAATAGTTGATAACATTTTTTTTTTAAGGTGTAGAAACTACTAATGATATTAAATACCGGCAATTTTCATTTAATTGTTACCCGTCGGGGTCACCAATATCGCGAGATTACATTTAAAGTGTTCTGAATGTTGCTAAAGGAAACGGAATCTGTATTAGGAAGCATATAAATTAAGAGATTTCATATTCAAACATAATAAGCACTCAAATTTTCAAAAGCGATGTTATCAAAAAATCTTGGAAAACACAAGAGCTTAGATGAATGTTATCAATAACATCATTTTTTCCCTACATTTTTTTAAAATTTTGTAGTTGATTAGTTTAACGCCCAACAAAATATAAAGGCATAACATAATAAATACTTCACAATTAACAGATATTTCCAAATTTATTCCACCCGTTATAGCACTTTGAACCTCCCTCCTGGCTATTTAAATATTTTTATAAAATTCTTATAAACGAATACAAAGTGAACATGTTAAAATGTAGCTCTTCCAAGAATAATTTAATTTAAAATGTTTATTATTTTATCATGAAGCATTACATGCGTGTAAATGTTTGTGGAATCGCCCATTGCGAGCGATACTTGAAACAAAATAACTGTTCATTCAGAAGCGCGGTCCAACGCGCATGCGTTGCAGTGTGGCAAATAGATAAAAATTGCCAGCATTTAAAATCACAAGTAGTTCCTACAAAAGTATAAAATATTATAAATATTATCTATATTATTGTAGAAATCACTTTGTGGTTTGACATATTTAATAAAATTTGTGTAAAAACACGAGTTTTAACTAATTTATTTATCGACCGGTTTCGCTTTGCTCAATCATTATAAGGGTACAAACTAACACTGACATATTAATGAAGTATTCATTTGTACCCTGATGACGCTTGAGCAAAGCGAAACCGGTCGGTAAATAAATTAATCAAAACTCGTAGTGTTAAACTGAAATGCCCTCCGTAAACGGCTATTTACGTTCATTTTAGTGTTTGATATATACATAATTTTTTTTCAGTTTCATTTCTCATGCTAATTCGTTTTTATTTTATTTAATTTATGTGTTGTTATTTACTTTTTACCTTAACTTATTATTTATCTTCTTCAAATTTTGCAAATTCACTCTGTGGCACCATTTTATTAATGCAATAATTAAAAACACTTTGTTTTTACCACAATAAACTTAATTAAAAAGTCGACATGTTTCAAGAACGATGTTCTCTTCATCAGGACATATAATGTACTAAAAAAATGATCGAACATAGAAAGACAGGCTTGGGTAGAAATGGAAGTAGGATCTTCTAAGCACCTCCCCTTTCCACCTCTCTCCTCCCCCACTACTTCCATTTCTACCCACGCCTGTCTTTCTATGTTCGATCATTTTTTTAGTACATTATATGTCCCGATGAAGAGAACATCGTTCTAGAAACATGTCGACTTTTTGATAAAGTTTATTGTGGTAAAAACAAAGTGTTTTTAATTATTGCATTATTATTTATCTTTTTTCTTGTTTCAAAATATGGAATGTATTGCATTGCACTTCCCCTGCACATTCTGCAATATATTATTATTATTACTTTTATTATTAAACCAAATATGTGTAATATTTTTAATAAATATTACCTAATTTAAGTTACTTTTGGGTATTTCTCCGATGTTTTATATTATTTTTGTTAACTCCATTAAAATATTCTAGTTAACTCCTTTACACCAATTAAAATGAAAAAGAAGTTCTGAATAGTTATTATTGTTGACCATATTTTAAAAATATTGTATAAATGATGTTCATATTTTAAATCGTGTTCATATTTTATTAATAATAAGTATGTATCTGTATTGTAAAAATTATTGCAATCCGAAATTAATACTGACGTAAGTCAAAAAACGTTGGTTAACAAAAATTGTATTTGTAATTTTACTGTGACGTCTATATCCATAGCATATTAGTTTACGAGATATACTTCTATTCGGGAGACTGCTGTTTCAATTCTCTCACAATTTTTGATTCAATTTATATTTACCTTTGAAGGTTATTCGCACCTATATAAACAAAAATATGAAAAAGAACAACACACATTAAAATAAATATTTATTTAGACTTTTAGTCAAAGTTTATTGATCTGTAAAATCGGATTCGTTTGTCCGATACACTATCTAGGTTACAACCAGTGAACATTTGTTATGATTTTAAAAACTTGATTTCATTAATAGATAATATTGTTAATAATTCTAAATATGAAATATGAGATTGACAAAAATTACTTTAAAATAAAAGGTCTCAATGGCCGAGTTGGTTGAGGCGCTTGTCCCGGTAAGACAAGAGTTCCTGGGTTCGAGTTCCAGTTGTGTTTTATTCGCATATTTTCGTTTAGATTTATTAGTAGTATCTTCTTTTTCAATGATAAACTAGAAATATTTTAACATCTTCTACTACCATCACAGTAAGCGAAAAATGTTGCTTGTGAACTCACAACGCCTGGGTGAGAACCAGACGCGATGCCAAATCAGCCACTGACCGATCAATATATTACATTATACTACATAAATCTGTGTTTGTTACTAGTGTCTATGTTTTTTCATGATTTTATTACAAAATTATTTCTTTGAAACCAAGAAAACATTTTTCCATGCAATGTTTCAGATTTTTTGACTTACGGTGCTAATTTCTATGGAGAGTGCTTTGTCAAACGAATTTTGACGTCTAAAATAGTTAAGATTTCGTCTAAAATATTCCACGTTACGTGTAAATAACTATATTATTATTATTATTCTTAATAATACGAAAATAAAGTTAATAATAAAATTTGTAATATAAAATTTGTCACACTTTTGTCCTAAAGATTGCAATTTTTTCGATTTGGTAAGAAAGACTTATTAAATATAAAGTTTGCATATTATTACTGAAAATGTTGTATGATTATAAAATTATAACTAATTACTTAATAAAGATGCCAAATTTATTCCTTACTCAGTAAAATAAATATAAAAATGTGTTTTATTGTTTTTTTTTTTATTATTATTATGTCAGACAGGATAAGATACACAAGTACTGTGAGAGGCTGGGGGTCCAATCTACGGAGGCGACAATTGTCATTGGGATGAAGAATAGTCAATCCACAGTTCTGACGTGTACAGCGATGTGCAGAAAGCGTTGAACAGTATTATTTTAACGTTTGGAATGCATAATACAATTACAAAGTTTTTTTTTAAACGTCTGTTTGCGTTTAGAAGAAAAATGGTTCTTGTCCTAATTCATAGGGTGGTTTATTATTTTGAATATTACATTTAAGAATTAAGATCCAGATACTTTTATTTATAGTTTTGATATTGAAAACAAGGTGAAGAGATAGTTTTTCGCTAGTGGCGCTAATGTACGAGGGCTGACTGTAAAATAAGATGACAGCAACACGACACCAGGGACAAAGGAACAATCCCATCAGTGGAACCATTCAGATTAATCAGATTAACCGAAGCCGCAGAAGTTTGCAGAGCGTAATTCATACCTGGAAGCTCCATCGCGAACAGCTGTCACGCCGAGACTAAACATCGCAGAAAGTGCAGCATGACGGGAATTTGACTTGGGGAAACCTCAATGTTGCTGGATTGCGCGAAATCATTTGTCGCGACAGCAGCACCTTGGAGACCTTATTTTACGAACGTGTTTTGTTTTGTGTTTTAGTGTGTGGCCGAAAGAGACAAAATTATTATTATTCTAACAATTGCGTTTAAAAAGCAATATGCTTGAAAGCTACTTACCATTCATTGCCTTCTGTAGATTAAAAAATCAAAGTCATTACCTAGGTTAGGAGCTTGACTAAAACCTAGTGTCATTTATGTTAATTACACAGGTTTACAAATTGAGAGCTGTTTTGCTTTTTTTGCGTAATTCTTATGTTTTTGGGTGTGCTGAATCCGAAAATGACTTTTATTTTGTCACAGAACGTCACGTTTTCTGACAATGTAGGTATCTATGTTAAACTAGTTATCATCTTAAAATAAAAGATAAAAGACTAAAAAAAAATATTTATTTATAACTGCGTAACAAAACTTAATTTTTTTTTCTAAAATACATTGATTAGTAAGCACTAAACACTTCTTTTTTTTCCCAGTGAGACTCCTTTTGGTACATTTTCGCTTGTAGGAAGCATCTGGAAGGTCTCTCTGAAGCGTCTAACAGTAGTCTGCAATCATTGAGATGCTCCATCTTCCCTGATATCTTTTTTCCATCTCCTTAATATCTTGGTGAAATCGGACACCTTGCTTTTCACTCACATATCCTAAATTTTCTGGAAAGTAGTCGAGGTGGGAATGAAGAAAATGTACTTATAAACTCATTAGGCAACCTAAAGCTTGAAATGCTTTTAACGATTTATTTGTAGTTAGGGTCTTTGTTATTGCCTAAAAATTCAGGTTACCCTCCCCGATCTCTAGTTCCCCTCCCTCCCTCCCTCAAAACCCCTACCAAAGTTCCCCTCCCCCCTCCATACATTCAGTCCCGGTACATTCAGTCTTCACAGCTCTCGTGCCACCTTAATTTTTTATACAAATTTTATAATGCCAGAGCTCACCAGTAGTTTTATACAAACCCTGTCTTGAAAATAACGAACACAAAAAAAAGAATTATCCAATTTGGTGCAGTCGTTCAAAAGTTATGCGCGTACATACATTTCTGCGATTCATTTTTATTTAATTAATTAATTTTTCGTAATTTCCATGATGCCAGAGCTCACTATTGTATACAGAAACCACCGCGGGCATGCACACATTATATCCCCAAAGTTTCATCGTAATCGGATGAATGGTTTAGCAATAAAATGTTTATTGCCAGAGCTCACTATTGTATGTACTATCTATATCTGTATATGTACGTATACCGTTTTGCAAAATAACCTGACGTTCTGGAATTTTTTGAGTATTTTTCTAGTTTTCAGAACACTTAAATACATAGAAATCAGTTGAAAACATCCAGACAGCATTTTTGTTATAGACCTGTGTTATTTACTATATTTATTTTATTTAAGTTTTTATTCCAGCAGGGCTGGGAGGGTGGTGCAATCCCAGTCTGCCATATTACATAAACAACTATAAAAGAAAGAAAAAAATGTTTACATATTAGGTAGGTACCTTATTAAAACATAAAATGAAAACAAAATTCATCACACAAATAACAAAAAATAAGCATAAAATTAAAATAAATAATAATTGAACACAATTAAAAATAAAAAAGATACGCAGATCTCTCTCCCTCTCTCAGTCGGTATTGAAGAGTGTTGTTGTGGGCTATTTGCTGACAGTCGGTTAATTGTAGTGTTAGTTTTTTAAACTCGTTGTTTATAAATACAAAAGGATTCCTTGAATCCTCCTTCTTTCCAATTCGCAAGTAGTTCCTTCAGAAAAGCTGGGGGCGGACGGTCTTTAATTGGATACAAATAAAAAGTGCAAAATCGTAAAAACGTGTTATTGTAAAATAAACTGGGAATTCTTGTCTAAACGAGTGTGTTTTTTTACTGAATGTGACCTAAAAGCCTGAATAATTTAGTTTTTGTTTAATAAACATTTTTTATTTTTACTACTACGTCATTTTTTTGTCATTAATTTTTATCATCATACAATTTAGGAGGCGCATATGGGTACCTCCGCCCCGGGAACCATTTATTTGATAATCAACACCCTTGCCATAGGTCGGCCCAAGTTTTCGCTACGTTTGACGACTTAACAGGGGTGCCCGGTTTAAGGTTCTTCTAGGTCTTGGTGGCGGATGCCTCCGCCCATCTACCGCGTTGCAGGCCAAATCGGGAGAGACTAGTTGAGGGGGATAAATAAATAGATACCCACCCCTCATATCTCTGTTCTTCCTGGAAATTTATTTCCTTCTTTTTCCTAAAAAGACCCTTCACACAGCATCCCCAAAGATGATATAGGCCCTGGGGGGAAACATTTTCCTCAGAACCTCCTTGTGTAAAAAAAATGTTGGGAGCGTTCTGCTAATTTAATGTTATGGTTGGGTAAAGCTATATATATGTAGAACAATTTTCTCGGTTTACCCGCGTAACGTAGTCCTTAAAAGGACTTTTTAACTCCTGACGTTTCGGACAGATCACACTGTCCATCTTCAGAGGCCTTATGTCTTGAGTTTTTGTCTCAAACTGATAGCTTTCGCATGTCTGTTCGGTCCAAAAGCTAAAACTTGTGAGTGCAAGTCACTTCTTATGTCAAGAACGAAGTACCCGGGTTGCAGGTGATTGATGGTGGAGGGGGTGGGGGGCGGGGCTGCCAGTAGATACCTGATTGGTTAAGCTAATTGGAGACACTACTGGTAATTTTGGAAATGCCGTTTTTGGGGGATTTTCATCGATTAAAACTTTCCAGGTGAAATCGATGAGGTGAAGCGACCGTTGAAATGAAAGAGTATAAATCAAGATTGGTTAAGTAAATAATGCACCCTGAAAGCTTCACTTTCCCAAACAATAAACTGGACTAATAAATAGATTTAATGAATTGTTTACTCGATATTAAATGGAGATCTATAAAAGCCTTTAACGATTATTTAACGTTAATTTTTGACTAAACGACCATTTAAGTAAGATAATAAATACATGGCTTTATAATTACTAATAATAACACTTTCAGGAGACTAAATTTGACCCAGCTCACATAAGTCTCATATAGCTCAGTTCCTTTTTAGATTTTCACGGTCAAAAGTATTTTCGTTATTTGTTTTTGGGGTGTTATGCCGTGTTGCGCTACCTCCTTCTTTAATCACTGGAGCGATTTTTGCCGTATATTGGCGCCATTTTAAATGTCTCCGATTGCTTTTCGGATAAAAAAGCCTGTTATCTCCTTGTTTCGGTAATTTAATATATATATATATATATATATTTGTAGCTCCCACGTGTGTTATTTTGGATTTAAAACGAAGCCATTGAAATGCTTTATCTATTATGACTGTAGATGTTGCAAATCCTAACTTTGTAGACTATTTTATAACAATGTTAAAAATATTTTTTTTTTTTTTTCACACAGAATTTCTGATCAGCGTTTTACGGTTAAAATGAAGTCCTTTTTCCATATATATGCACCTTTCATTATCAAGTATACCACATACAACATACAGAAATCAAAAATATTCTATGTTGACTCGATTAAGTACCTACCTCTCACGGCAGTTTCAAAGTAACAACCACGCAGGGTTCGCGTGGTTATAAACTTTACAATTTATTTATATATATTTTTTTATTAATCCTACAAATATGAGATAAACGGCAAAATACAGGTTAAACCGTTATATATATAAATAGCACTTTAATAAGTTTTTATGTTTCCATTTTAAAATTCGAAGGTATGATTTTATTTATGTGTATAATTAAAAAACGATCTTCTGAAAATGTCGAGCAAACGGAGAAAAAGATCAGATGTGTGACTTTAACTCGTTGAATCTCCCTTACTGTCATGGTGAGATATATGATCTAAACGGTCTTAGAAAAAGGAAACTCAATGCTTTATATTCAAATCTAGAATATAACCATAAAAAAATAACAAGTGCAACTTTATGAAACCACAGTTTCCGATAGCAATTTAAGAAAAATGTATAAAATTCAGAGAATTTTTAATTAATTATTTTTTTATGAAACGATAAATCCGTACGTGAGGTGATAATAATGTTTGTAATTTTATTCATTTGCCTAATAAACTATGTTTTTGTTTTTTTTCGTTATCCGTAATTTTAGATAGAAATGACGTTAAGTGTTCCAATTTTAATAAGTTTGTATTAAAATTTCTAATATTTTGGAAATTTTACTTTTATTTCTAATGATTAAATTTTGTAGCGCGCCGTTTTTACGCTTGCCACTACACTATCTCTTTCCCCCGTACAGCGCCATCCTGCTCACCCAAAACTAGGCGAACCAGGCTGCGCAGACGCCTTCTGCGCATTTCCTACTCTCGAGTCGCTACATAAACCACGCCCCGCAACAAGGAATGGCCTATATAAAGAGCTGCGAGCCCTAAATTAAACCAGTTCATCTGTAGCTCGCTCTTGACTAGTACGCTCTCTTAGTTGCGCTTCGTCCTTTGGCACGACCCTCTAAGGAGTATTCTACTACCATAAGTAAAGCACCAACCAGACCCCGACTGCTGCCTTAGTTGCGCTTCGTCCTATGGTACGACCCTCTAAGCAGAACCACAGTCAGTTTTGTTGTTCCCAAAGACTAAACAGCAAGGTTCCCTCCGATCCCTTGCTCAGTTAATTATTATTATTGTGAATTGATACATTGTGACTATTTTTACTATATGTGATCTGTGAACTTACTTTAAATAAATAACATTTTACCAACAATTGTGTTATAATTTGTAATTGAATTTCATTATCTTTCTAAAACAGTTTTTGGTTTTCGGATACGTTCAGAAATATTCCATTTATTTATATTTTATTGCAAAAAATTTTTTGAGGGGTTTGGTGAAATTTATTGAAATGCTTATCGTAAAGCAGCAATAACTCTCGAACGGTGATCTCTGGCGTCGTGAAGTTTGCACAGCTTTCTCTGTCTCTATTTTGTATATCTCTATAATATTATATAGAGTCACCAGTTGATAGATATCACTTGGTGTCACTAGAGTTTATTAAACATCTAACACACCATTACGTAAAACAATGTCTTGACTTAGTTTTTGTTGGTTAAATGGATACCTACTTTATAACAGCAGGCAAACAAAATCAATTCAACTGATTTATAAAATGCAGACATAAATAGCTGATTAAACTATACGGCAGCATTATAATTCGGGAGGCGAGTATGGGTACCGCCTTATTACCGAATCATTTTTTGGATAACCAACACCCCTACCGAAAAAATCTCGCCAATTTGTTATCATACACTTTCACAAATTTTGGATTTTATCCATGGAATACAGTATAAATAATATTTGAGACAAACTGAGAAGAATAATTTTTTATTTTTTTTTTTTTTATTTAAAAAAAATACATACGTATACAGATTCATAGTAAAACATTTGGTTCTTAAAGCTAATAACAATATGTAAATTTCTTTTTAATGAAACTTTCCAATTCAAAAGAGAAAACATTTCTCGTGCTTGAATTTTGGAGTGCCATTGTAAAATGCATAGTTACACAGAGTATGCAAGTACTTATATTAATAAAATATATATTCATGAAGACAAGTGGACATAATAACTGACAGTATTGTCAGAGTAGGTACATATAATAAAGTTGTAACAATTTGGTGCCTGCAAATAATGCGTATGTACTTGCTTTCAATTTGATATGGTGATGAAATATTTTTAGAGATTATGTTCTAGTTTATTTATTTTGTTGTTATTATTGTGATGATGAATTTAAAACTTATAATTAGTGTCGGGTTGGTCTATTAGTGTTTTTATTTGGGATTTAAAAACTTTATAATTTTTTTCAGACTTGATTTTATATGGGAGAGCTTTGAAAAATTTTATACCTTGATAAGCATAATGGTGTTGGGAAGCACTCGTTTTAAATTTTGGAATTTCTAAATTGCCCTGTGATCGTGGTCGGTTGTTTATGTTTGTGAATGTTGTTGTTGATGGATTGAAATGATCTTTATGAGTTTGCAATAATGAGTTCTTTTTGAAAATTTTATTAAGACTGAGAACCCTAAAAGAGTCAAATAGCTGTAATAATTATTTCTCTTTCTGTGGTGTTGGGTATTTCCTCAACTCAACATACTCAATGACTTTAGTTCTGTGGGGGACTTTACAAATAATATCAGCCACGATAATAATAAAATACTAACTGACTTATTTAGAATTTACGGCTCGCATTTCGGAGCTTGTCTCACTGGCACCCGTCTACATGTTTACCCCTCTCGGCCATCGGGAGAAGCACTTCCCTGCTAACATCGGAAGGCAATGTCACTTGGAAGATTTTTCAATGCATTACACTTTCCAACGAAGAAAAAAATGCGGATATCCGCATTATACATATAAAAAAAGATTTAAATATTTGTTTATAATGTCTGGACTTCAGAGGCTTCAATGGAATTTAATAATAATAGTATAATTCAGAATGTGTGCAGGTGTAGAAATTAGATAAAAAAAAGTAAAAAATAAATAACAACATTTACATAAAATGAAAACGAATATGCACGAAAAATAAAACTGAAAAAATGTCAAACGCAGAAATAAATTCAAGAAGTCATTTTTTACATAAACTCCACACAGGAGGCCCTAGAGAAAATAATTCCCCTCAGGGCCTTTGTCATATTTGGGGATGCTGTATGGAGGGTCTTTTTAGGAAAGGTAGGAGAGGAAGTTCTAAGAAGAAAAAGGGTATGGATTTATGAATCCATCCCTCCCACTGCGGTGTAAGGCGATGTTCCGGGGGAGAACGGCTGGAGAAGTCAAAGGGACTCCGTTCAAGCCAGCTAGTAGGCAGACGCATCCACCGCCAAGACCCGGATAAACCTCACCCCATGAACCAACCCGGGCACCCCTGCTAAGTCACAAACGTAGCGAACCACTTGGGGTGACCTACGGCAGAGGTGTTGGTTATCCAAAAAAATGGTTCCCGGGGCGGCGGTACCCATACCCGCCTCCCAAATATTTCGGAGTAATATGATGTTCGTGACTTTTTTCTTTTTTTTAATTTTTTTTTTTTTTTTAATTATTAATTGTACAATAATTTCTCTTACTTAAATCTTACAAAACTGATCAATCAGTTTGATTGTAAAATATCTCTCATTTTTCCAATTTATTTACTTACAACATATAAAATGTTTGATATTTTGGTGCTTAATACATATCTAGTAATTATTTAATAATATAATACTTAATATTAAAATACTTATTATAATGCTTATTATAACATAAATTTTATTTTGAACAGTGGTTAAAAGATCTAGGTACCTATTCGTTCACAATATTATTTGTTTTTCATAGATTTAGGTATTTTTATACAATATTTTAGTTTTCATGTTCTATTGAAGTAGAATGATCTAACTTTAGTTTTGATTTTTGAATATGATGTCTCGTTTTTAATATTTTCAGGTAATGCATTAAATATTTCCGGAATTTTATGCCTTTTTGTTCTATCACCGTATACATTTTGAGATTTATTTAATAATAAACATTTCTGCTTCTCTATGCCTAGTGGGGTAGTTATGGTTTACAGGTTTTTTGAATTCTGTATTCCAGAATTCATCTAGAGTTAATTGGTAATCTACCCTACTATGTATAGAGAGCACATTACACAAGGAGAACACTTTTTTATAATCGCCATCACATAATTGAACTTTTTTTTTGCCTGATATCAATTTTAGGAAACGGATTTGTAGTTGTTCTATTTTATTTAAGTACGTTTTGTACGTTAATCCGTAACTATTTATTCCGTATCCTATAATTGATTCTGCTAATGCGTTATATATACAGTATAATATATTTTTATTAACAAAGTTTTTTAGGTGATAAAATTTCCCTAATATGGATCTTAATCTATTACATACATTTTCAATATGAATTGACCAGTTAAAATTGACATCTACTGTAAGACCAAGGTATGTATACTGGTACACTTTTTCTATATTTGGGCAATTACACTGCAGGGATTGGTTTTTTGTGTGCAAGCAATCATATGAATGACTTTTAATGTGCAATTCCTTATCCTGACAATTTGCATGTGGTGAATGTATAAGCATATATTTGGTTTTTTTGCGTTGATAATAATGCCATTGTCGTGGGACCATTTAATAACGTCCTTCCGAAGCCCGAGGGGTTAAAGTTCTCTGTTTCCAAACCCTCGTCTTTCCCTTCTCCTTTCCCTAGGTATAATTCAATAGTGTCCGTCAAATAAGCCCTTCAGGTAAATAAAGTGAAAATTCGGTGTATGTGCTTACAAGGTTTTCCCGTAAGGTAAATAAAAATACGCTGTTTTAATGATGAGCAAACAAAATCTTAAATAGTACCATCTCTTAAGAGGTTGCGCAAATAAACTTTTTTATGTAGTATGATTTATAAACACAAGAATGAGTTTGTTGTTATTATTATAAGAACGTAAAAATGATGTTTTATGGTTTGATGATGTTGTTGAAATGAAGTGAGGTTAATCTTCGATAGAATTCCTAGGAACCAATTAAAGTTTAATCCAAAGCGTTTTTTTTATTAAAAGTATAGTTAATAATACATAAATATCAACAAACAAGTCCTGCTAAGCCAATTAAATTGCCTTGCCAACAAGTGCTTACATAGCAAAGTTGATTTCAAACAAAAATACATATTACCGACTTGCACCGCACTAAAATTAATATTCAAAACGATTCCATTTTGACCAATTATTATACATTATCGTCAGAATTTCTGCTTAAAGAATTCAATTTCCGAAGACGAAATACTTTATACTGCTACCATAGGAACATTTAAGGTTTAAACAAATAATATCAGATACTTCCGTAAACTATCACGGAGAGGACAAATGAGTTCGATAATATAATATAACAGAGTATCTAATTACAATCAAATTAAAATGTTAATCAAAGCATAAGTCGTTAAAGTAATTTTGTTATTATTACCTATTACAACGATAAACAAGAACAGTTTTTGTAAAGTTTGTTTATAAATTATAAATTACTAACCTTTATTACGCCCTATATTGTAGGTGTTTTAACGGAACTTAACTATGAGGGTTTACAATAAACTGTGCACAGACAATTTCAAACTGGGGATTTATAGTTCTATTGTAAATATTCCAATATACTGAATTTAAATTTGGTCACTGACAGATGACGATAAACATCGATTGAGTTATATTTATTTCCGAGTCGATGAAGCCTTTCGATAGGCGAGTTTTCGAAGTAATTATTAGTAGGCGCGTTAACAAAATACGGCGCTTTCAATCTTGTATTGCGGGTAGGTACTCGCAGTTGGATTAGTTTGGTTAAATCAAGGGGGTCCAGTCTGCCATTTGAAATATTGAAAAGACAAATTAAATCACTCATTGTTCGTCTTGAAGTTAATTCATTTAATTTTAGTAAGTCCATTAAAAATGTGTAGTCAAGTTCTTCGATTGGAATTCCTAATTTATAGTTTATAAATCTCAGAAACTTATGTTGCACTCTCTCAATTTTTTGTTGGTGAATCTTATAAAAAGGAGCCCAGATTGTTGAATTGTACTGTAAATGGCTTCTCACTAACCCGGTGATTAGCAATTAAAATGAATTAATTATTTTAAAATCTTTTACCGTCCTCAATATAAACCCGAAGCTTTTCATGGCCTTGTTAGTTATTTCGTTTATATGAGAAACAAAAGATAATTGATTGTCAAAAATAATACCTAGGTCCTCAATTTGTTCAACTCTTTTTAGAAAAATGTTGTTGATGCTGTATTCATATTTAATAGGATTTTTAATTCGGGCAAAAGTTATTGTTTGACATTGTTCAATATTGATGAAGAGTTCATTATGGATGCACCACTCTTGTAGCCTCACAAGATTTGTTTGTAATATGCAACAGTCATTGAGATTAGTAATTGTTTTGTAAATTTTAAGATCATCGGCAAATAAAAGTATCACAAATCCTTCAAAGATTGTAGTTATGTCGTTGATGAACAAGGAAAACAGCACTGGTCCTAGATGTGACCCCTGGGGAACTCCGGTGAAGATTTCGAATTGATTTGAAAAGTGCGAGTTGAGTTTGACTGTAATTTTTCTATTGTGTAGAGTGTAGAGTGTAGATAACTCTCAAACCATCTCAAAGTATGCCCCGTTATTCCAAGGGATTTTAATTTGTGTAAAAGTATTTTGTGTGAGACTTGGTCGAAAGCCTTACTAAAGCCAGTGTATAACTACGTCTATTTGAAGACGATTGTGCATTTTATTAAATAAGTATTCCTGATAGATCATCAAATTTGTAAGAGTAGACCTTTTTGCCATGAAACGATGAGAAATTACTTTATTAATCTCAGGAAAGAGTTTAGAGAGCAGGGCAGATTCAAATATTTTCGGGATTGAGGATTGGATACATATAGGTCTATAGTTGGATATATCGGATTTATCACCCTTCTTGAAAATTGGAGACAGAAAGCTTGTTTTCCATTTATTCGGAAAGGTGCCAGTTTTTATTGACAAGTTAAAAAGTGTAGTAAAAGGATAAGTTAAGACTGATAAGAATTTCGATAAGAAAATTGTAGGAATGTTATCAGTACCAGCCGATTTTTTCAGGTCTAGGGACTTTAATTTAGTTCTAATATCACTTTCTTCAAATAAGCATTGATTGAAATCGATCTGGTTATTATTAGATGTTGTTGCGTTGAATAATGGAGAGTTGTTTGCAGAATCGTAGACTTTGCTGAAGAATTCGGCAAACAGATTTACGATTTCTTGGGGATTATCGGCCATTTTGTTATCTAAATACATATCAGAGGGTACACCGGAGTCATTATTGTTAAGTAGGTGTGAAAATTTATAGATGTTTTGAGGATTGGCAAGAGCCAATTCTTCGCAGTTATCGATGCACTTTTTATACATAACTTGGACATTTTTTGGTGGTCATTCTTAGTTCACAAAATTTTGCGTAATCAATAGGATCATGTGATGATTTGTAAACTTTATGAGCGATTTTTTTGTCTCTAATTAATTTAATAAGATCGTTACTAAACCATTTTGGGTAATTATGCGTATAAATTTTTGAAACGGGTAAAATAAATCAATAGCATTATTTAGAATTAAGTAAAATTTGTCAACCATTTCATTGATGTTTTCTTCAATGTCCAAAAATTTCCAGTCGGTTGAAGATAAAAGATTAATGATTTGATTATTGTCTGCTTTGAAAAAGTTCAACTTAGTTGATGCAGATGGATTTTTTTAGTAATTGAATTGTTACATTCAATTATTAGAGGGGGGTGATATTTGTCAACCGGGAGAATGGATTCAACAGATGCGGATACTTTTACTGATAAAGAATTGGAAAATACTAGATCAAGAAGACGAGAATTGATATTCAAAACACAGTTTAACTGTCGGAGACTAAAAAAATTTGACATTTCAATTATATCATGAGAACCGTGGTGGATGTGGTCCGTGCATGAAGTTTTGTTGTTTTCTAAGTCCCATATAATATTACGCAGATTGTAATCTCCTGTCAAAATTATAGTGGCGCCAGGAAATTTTCTCCGGGTGGTTTCGACTTCATGGTAGTGGTCTTTGTATAGTTGAGCGTCAGAGGATGGGGGAATGTAGACGCAGCCGATAATATTTTTTTCCTTTTTGGTGGATACCATGATGAACAGTTGCTCCAGATGTGTATAGATGTATTTAAGTTTTCTTGAATGAAGTTTGTTGTTTATGGATACTCCACCTCCCCTGGATTTTTTTTTTCATTTCTGTCTTTTCTGTACACTGTATGATTATAGAAACCCAGTTCTGAAGTGTTGATATTATTATTTAGCCATGTCTCGGTGAAGGCATAAGAATCGTGAGTGGGTAGGGTTAATTTTAGATCCTGAAGTTTATTAGTTCTAAGACCACGAATATTTTGATAAAATATTTTCAATTTCTCTTTTAGTTTTTTGGATGTATTTTCGATATTGTAGGTCTATTGTTGATATATTTGATTGTAATGTCAGTTTCGCCTGAAGCCTTTCTTATTTCAAGTTCATTTCTTAAGTCAGTTAATTGTTTCCGCTGGAGAAGCGATTGATCTTGGTAAAATCTAATGTTGTTTTTAAGACATGTTTTTGGATAATAATATTCTTGGCCATTTTGCTTCAGGAAACTCAACTTTAATTCCTCTTGATTTATCGTCTTTCCTTGTGCCTAGTCTATAGATTTTTATTTCTAGGTTGGTTGTTGACTTATCAAATATCAGAGAGTATTTTTTTGACTGATGCTATGTCGCTGTTAATACATTCAATCTGCGATAACGATGTATTCTCAGGAATGTTACGAATTATCAAATTTTATTTTTACATCTTTGTGGTGTTATCTAAGCATCTAAAGTTATGTTTCGCTATATCTCTGGTTGTTTTTTTGACAGATTTTATTAAAAAATGGATGACAAACAGTTCATTGAAACTGTTTGACGGCACGAAGTTATTTATAAAATCAAATTACAGGATTATAGACATTCTGCATACGCAGTGCAGCTTGGGAGGAAATTTCAGCCATTCATGGCATGACTTTCAATATTATACCCCTATAATGAATGACAATCAAACCTTAGACACACTGCCAGTCTTTTTCTGATCCCAATTGACTTTCGAAGACGTGTGTTTTCTTTTTTTATGTCATATTCAATTATGCTGTGAAGCTCTTCAAATACCACTTTACTCGTCCGTCATCAGATTCTAGTTCCTTTACTAAAGTATGGAACTCTCCAAACATTTATCTTTTGTTTGGTAATGTTGTGGACCCAAATACTTCTCACTTTTTTCTTTTTACGAGAATATTGATTTAATAATAATAATCGTAGCAAATCATCTTCAAATTCGCTTTCAAGACATGGCAAAGCTGTCGTCTGCTGAGAAGAGAATCACATAAACATAACCTAAAAAATAAATGTCAAATGTGTCGAATCAAACGCGCTTGCTCACAACCAGAGACCCCTTGTCACGTGGTCACAGCGACGCGTACCTACGTCGGCCAGTGTGAACATGGACAGGAACGTTGCGTCGCGTCGCGTAGCGTGGCGTGGGCTTAGTATGTTCCCAGCTTTATAGATAGAGCATTTCATCAGTTTCGTTTTAAAATAAATGGCTGGCCATGGAAATATTTTAAATAATTACAATAATGTTTTACGAATGGCAGGAAACTGTGGTCCATTTTTGGACGGCTATCAATCGAAGAAAAATAAAAATGGTCCGTTTTTCGACCATAATCGCTCCAGTTGCTGTCAATATAAACACATTTTTGAATAATGTTATTCATTATGCAAAATTATTGGCTAATTTAATGAACGTATTGAACTCACGAAGCTACTAGAGTTGAAACCTCTTAAGTTGTATACGCGATCCACATTCTTAAATAATGCATCTAAGATCAATTTAATCCGTTTGATCTTTGAGAAACGAAAATGGTTGAAATATGACTAAAGACTTCATTAAATAATTAAGTATCAAAAAGTAAATAGGGACTGCCAATGCCTATTAAGATTTTCAATCCAAATTAGCCAATTCATTAATATTTGAATATAATTGATAGGCGTTTGACGCTTCGGAGAGTCAATTAGTAGACAGATCCGTCAGTGTTTTTTTAAATATTTTTTTTTTATATGAATACTGCACACGAGTCCCAACTGCTCCCGCCTGGAGCCAGTAAGACTATGGGATCCCCAATTGGGGTACGTTGTGAGGCTGAAGGTAGTGGGGATGGGAAGGAGGAGGGGAAGTACCTGGAAGTATCTGGGCACCAAACAAGGCTAAAGCCATTTCAAGCAAAACGTTTCAATTCGGAATGGTGATCTTATACCAAGGCGATACTGCGAGTAAATTTTACTCTGGAACGTGCCGTAAATAAACTATAATATCATCATATTCTTCTTCCCCTTATCCTATTCGGGTCGGGGACCCACTGCACGACAAGGCTCCTCCATGCGTCCCTGTCTTGTGCTGCTTGTTCGGCCTCTGTCCATGGTAGACCCATCCTCTCCTCACACAGTTTCTGGAGTTGTCTGGTCCAACTGTGCCTGGGGCGGCCCACTGGACGTCTACCCTCTGGAATCGCACTCAGAATCTTCATCGGAATTCGGTCAACAGACATTCTTAGTACCTGCCCAAGCCACCTCAGTTGCGATTTTTCTATGAAGAGTAGCAGTGGTTCAATGTTTAGATCATCTCGGATCGTCGAGTTTCTTATATTATCCCATTTCGTAACCCCTGTCGCTCCTCTCAAGTATCTCATTTCAGCAGCTTGGACTCTAGAGCGTGTTAAAAAAAAATGTTATTTCTTATTAATTAATTGTGAAAAAATAAACAAATAAAATATATTTGTCCACGCCGGGATTCGATCTCGCGACCTTCGGATTGCGAGTCATAGATAGACCTTGCGAGTCAATAGACCACGCCGGCCATCGTTATTATTTGAATTTAGTCTTTTGTATGTTTGGTGTTTTTTTATAAAGATTTTTGTGTTATTTCCTGTTCTTTGGTCATTTTGATGTGTTTTACAGCTTTAGAAAAATATCGTAGTTTTCACCCTCCTCAACATTTCTCACCTGAGAACGCAAAGGTGGTTGAAAAGGTGATTATTTCCGCTACACAATGCCCATTTTTCACTTCTCTCTTTACCAATCCCTTCTCTATGACAAGTCCGAAAGGTTAAATCATTCATTCTGCACCTTCTATCTTTCACGCGTATTTATCAATGTCCCCCACGACAGCTCTGAAACCATTATCGTGTGTTGAAAAGGGTTATTTAATAAATTTAAGTTTAGGATTCACCAATTTATTATTGTATTATGCGCCCGTGTGGCTATTACGTTATAAAACTGTTTAAAAATATATAGTTCGAAGTTCGAAAGCAATACGGTATAAAGGTCAGAGGTTATCACTAAAGGTTAATAAAGATAAATCTATGTTAAAAAATATAATGTGAGCGGTAAACGTAAGATTGAAAAAAATTAACATTATCCTATTCTATTAATATTATAAAGGCGAAAGATTGTATGGATGTATGTTTGTTACTCTTTCACGCATAAAATATTGAAAGGCCTTTTTTTACATGAATACCGCACAAGAGTCCCAACTACTCCCGTCTGGAGCCAGTGGGACTATGGCATTCCCAATTGGCGTATGTTGTGAGGCTGAAGGTAGTGGGGAGGGGAAGGAGATAGGGAAGAGAAAGGTGGGGAAGTACATGGCTATTCAGATCTGGTCACCAAACATGGCTAAAGCCATTTCTAGCAACGTTTCAATTCTGAATGGTGGTCTTACACCAGGGCGATATTGAGAGTATCTTCCACTCTGGAACGTGCCGCAAATATACTATATATTATTTTAAATGAATAAATTGTGAAATAACACAAATTAATCAAATAAAATCTATTCCTTCGGAGTGCTAGTCAAGAGCCTTACCGCTGGACTATGCCGGCCGTCGAACTTTAAAAATTCTTTCATTAATGGAAAGCTACATTATTTGCGAGTAATATAGGCTGTATACGAGTATATTGGTAAGCTCTGGCGTTATGAATAAGCTCTGGCATTACGAAATAATTGATTTTACGTTTTTTGTCCAGACGAAAAGCAAAGCGTTGCTTGGTAACTATAAGTAATTATTTGACGTGCGCTGTCATTTTGTTATTTGTTTAGGTTACTATGGAGATCCCTTTATAGTTAAAATTATACTAATCTATATCTACTTATATTGTAAATGCGAAAAAGCGTGTTTGATTGTTACGCTTTAATAGGTGGCACGCGAGCTGTTTGAAGAATGAATGTTACGGTTGATGAGTGGGTCGAGGGGGATGGGGAGAGGAAGGATGGGGAAGGGGGGGGGGGGGGGGAGGAATGCAGGGGGTGATAGGGATGGTGGAGGAGGCGTAATGGGAACCCCCTTAATACTATGCGAGAGAAGCCAGAGGCAAAAGCTAGTAGGTACTTAATAAATCGACAAAAGTGCAGAATGAAGAAAGAATGAATGTATTTAAAAAGAAATGTTATGTTTACTGTAAAAATATTTAAATTTATCAAATGAAATGTAACATTGTGCTTATTAGTTTATATTCGTGTAGTATAAACTAACTCAATAAATAAATAAATAAAAATAAATAAAAAAATAAAAAAATTGATATCTATCGAGTATTTTTGAGCAGCCCTGAAATAAAGAAAATGATCAAATTTCCAAAAAATAAATGTACGAATGCATAATTGCACTCATTGTTTATTAATGCAATTTGATCCTCCCGATTCGACCCGCTACAGGTGGATAAACGCATTCGCCGCCAAGACCTACACAGACCTCACTCCATGAACCCGGGCACCCCTGCCAAGACACCAAACGTTGCGAACCACTTGAGGCGACTTATTATGGCAGGGGTGTTGGTTATCCAATAAATGGTTCCCGGGGCGGCCGGTAGTGTAGCGCGTGTAGCGTGAAAAAAGGGGAAGGCCAGTTAAAAGGAACTTGTAAATAAATTTCAAACCCTTATTTTGAAGAGGAGTGTTTTTTGATATTTCTCTTTGAGAAAACGCTCCTCAATTATTGTTTCGTCTTATTGCGTTATTGTGACCATTGTAGCCTAAGAGCCGGCGACATTAAACCTGTAATGATAGGTCTCCCAAAAATCATACACAAAAATCGTTAGGTCATTCATAGGGGTACACAAAATGGCGGTGCTGCAATTTCTGAAACCGGTCAGCACTTAAAAAAATATAATTTCGAAAAAAATAATTTTAGAAGACTTCTGTAATCATAAGTCTCCCAAATTCTGATTGTTTCTCGAGACAGGGGAGGGATAGGACTATACGAAAAAGCAGTGCTGCCCGTCCCCCTGATGGGTCGTCTCAGTTGCTGCCGAGAAATAAGAGACACCTCGTACGAGGTATCTGTACTCATCGGTCTCCTCAAAAAACCAAAGCTTATCTGAAAGATAATCAAATTTTGTGAAATAAAAACCACTGCTGCCGTTTCCAAAAAGTGGACAAGATGGCGGCAGCAGCGTTTGAAAGTCGCCCTCCTTCCTTATGACTTTCGTTATATAAAAGACACATTGTACCTAGGTATATTCATCGACTTCCTCAAAAAACCAAATTTACCTGAAAGATCATCAAATTTTGTGAAAGAAAAACCACTGCTGCCGTTTCCAAAAAGTGGACAAGATGGCATCAGCAGCGTTTGAAAGTCGCCCTCTTTTCTTATGACTTTCGTTACATAAAAGACACCTTGTACCTAGGTATCTATATTCATCGACTTCCTCAAAAAACCAAATTTATCTGAAAGATCATCAAATTTTGTGTAAGAAAAACCACTGCTGCAGTTTCCAAAAAGTGTACAAGATGGCGGCAGCAGCGTTTGAAAGTCGCCCTCCACGCAACCGAAATTGGCGTTTCAATTCGGTTTTATCAGCTATTGCCCGGTTTTTTTCGATTTGTATTATTGAAATACGCCTTCTACTATCACAAACAATGAATTTTACGTGTCGTTGATTGATTAAATAAATAAAATTGCATATTTTATGCGATATTTTTCGATATTTCGGCCGTTTTCATTGTGTGCTTTTATACTTTCTTATGTCTTTCGTTAATAAGAGACACTTCGTACCCAGGTATCTATAATCATCGACCTCCTCCAAAAACCAAAGCTTATCTGAAAGATCATCAAATTTTGTGTCAGAAAAACCACTGCTGCCGTTTCTAAAAAGTGGACAAGATGGCGGCAGCAGCGTTTGAAAGTCGCTTTCCGCGCAACCGAAATTGGCGTTTAGATTCGGTTTCATCAGCGATCGCCCGTTTTTTTTTCGATATTTGTTATTGAAATACGCCTTCACGCACTATCACGAACAATGAATTTTACGTGTCAATGATGGTTTAAATAAATAAAATCGCATATTTTATGGGATATTTTTCGATTTTTCAGCCGTTTTCATCATTGACCTCCTCAAAAAACCAAAGCTTATCTGAAAGATCATCAAATTTTGTAGAAGAAAAACCACTGCTGCCGTTTCCAAACAGTGGACAACATGGCGGCAGCAGCGTTTGACAGTCCCCCTCCGCGCAATCGAAATTGGGGTTTCGATTCGGTTTTATCAGCGATCGCCTGGTTTTTTCGATTTTTCAGCCGTTCTCATTGTGTGTTTAAGGCAATCGAATCGGAAATCCGATTTGAAAACTGGATAGGTAATAATAATGGGGCCACGCCCTTTTTCAGGACGGATTTAATGGCCGGCGCGGAAGGGCGTGGTCTATTTATATTACCGATCCAGTTTTCGAATCAGGTGGTGCGGGCTTTCATAAGAAATGTATGGCGCGAAGGCCTTCCTGTTGTCTGATCAAACAATCGTTTGGAAAACTCTGATGTATGCGCCCAGCCTTACTCGCCCGAAAAATAGAACGAAATGGATTGTATCTACTAAAGAGCTGAATTACCCACTCTATTAAAATTACGATGTTCGGACGCGTTTTGTTACTGAATACTGAACTCTCCGCTCGACTAAAATACTTCCGCGTGTCTGAACGGCTCTTAAGACTCCGTTACAATGTAAGGTCAAAGACTCTATTTCTGCTAAAAAATATAGCCAAAAAAACCTCACGTTTCAGGTGGTCTTTATTTAAAAATATAAAATGTAACGAAAGACGTAAGAAAAAAACAATGAAAACGGCTGAAAAATCGAAAAATATCGCACAAAATATGCTATTTCATTTATTTAAACAATCAACGACACGTAAAATTCATTGTTCGTGATAGTGGAAGGCGTATTTCGATAATACAAATCGAAAAAAACCGAGCGATCGCTGATAAAACCGAATCGAAACCCCAATTTCGATTGCGCGGAGGGCGACTTTCAAACGCTGCCGCCATGTTGTCCGCTGTTTGGAAACGGCAGCAGTGGTTTTTCTTATACAAAATTTGATGATCTTTCAGATACGCTTTAGTTTTTTGAGGAGGTCGATGATTATAGATACCTGGGTACGAAGTGTCTCTTATTAACGAAAGACATAAGAAAGTATAAAAACACACAATGAAAACGGCTGAAAAATCGAAAAATATTGCATAAAATATGCGATTTCATTTATTTAAACAATCAACGACAAGTAAAATTTATTGTTCGTGATAGTGGAAGGCGTATTTTTTTTTTATTGAAAATTTTTGATACAATACATATAATAGATACATGAAATAATGAAAAGTAGATAAAAAAGCTTAATATAATAAATGTATTAACAAAAAATCCCACAAAGGCAATGCCTGTGCGTGGGTATAATATTGATTTTTTACTTTTATTTTTATTTCTATGGTTATAGTGAATATTTTAAGCATACATAAATAAGGGATTTAAAAAAAAGTAACTGAATAAATGCATTTAAAATTTACAGCATTATAACAGTCTGCACTGTTATTATAGTATTTGTAAGTTTTGTAAGAATAGATATTACAAGTGCAATTTAAAAACATAAAAAACAAACAATATAAAATAGCAAACAATATTATAAACATTCTCTGAAAACTGTCCAATGATAGATATACTTAACGGCTTTATTTAAACTTATAAGAAAAATATATCTGTTTCAGTGTTTTTTAGCCAAATTTTTTATAAGATTGAAGATTTTGACATATGTTCTCTTTAAAGGTTGTACATAGTAAGTTATATATTTTGGGAGCTATAAAACTAATATGCCTTTGGGACAACCTAGTTTTGCAGTGGGGTACTGCATACTCACATGTGCCACGTCTTTGGCTGGTACGATTTGAATTTTTTAGAAAGTTATTTGGACGCACGTAATTCAATAATACAAATCGAAAAAAACAGGGCGATCGCTGATAAAACCAAATTGAAACGCCAATTTCGGTTGCGCGGAGGGCGACTTTCAAACGCTGCTGCCGCCATCTTGTCCACTTTTTGGAAACGGCAGCAGTGGTTTTTCTTACACAAAATTTGATGATCTTTCAGATAAGTTTGGTTTTTTGAGGAAGTCGATGAATATAGATACCAAGGTACGAGGTGTCTTTTATGTAACGAAAGTCATAAGAAAGGAGGGCGACTTTGAAACGCTGCTGCCGCCATCTTGTCCACTTTTTGGAAACGGCAGCAGTGGTTTTCCTTTCACAAAATTTGATGATCTTTCAGATAAGCTTTGGTTTTTTGAGGAAACCGATGAGTACAGATACCTCGTACGAGGTGTCTCTTATTTCTCGGCAGCAACTGAGACGGCCCATCAGGGGGCCGGACAGCACTGCTTTTTCGTATAGTCCTACCCCTCCCCTGTCTCGAGGAACAATCAGAATTTGGGAGACTTATGATTTCAGAAGTCTTGAAAAATTATTTTTTTCAAAATTATATTTTTTTAGTGCTGACCGGTTTCAGAAATGGCAGCACCGCCATTTTGTGTACCCCTATGAATGACCCAACGATTTTTGTGTATGATTTTCGGGAGACCTATCATTACAGGTTTAATGTCGTCGTCGCTCCTACTATTACGTTCCCAATTTGAGAAATATTTTGAATATGAGGGATGTGGGGAGAGTAAGAAAACAGGAATAAGAAGATGGTCGGGTAGTTTCTGAAGGTTAAGTGTATAATAAAACCTACCTTAAAGATTATATACTTGTATAATAAATGACTTATTATTATTATTAGTTAACAGTAATTACTTTTTAAGGTTACTTATTATTTTTTTATAGATTTTTATTTTTTTTAAGTGCATTGGGGCAGTTTAACTATGTTGTGATGTATGTCAAGAAATAGTTACTGAATTCTCTGTAGGTGACATTGAAGATGTCGATGCTCAATGCACAGTCGTTAAGCATTTGATTCGCCCTGCTTAATGATGCATTCTGATAGGCAGAAGTTCTCGCTTTCTGAGCATAAAAAGTGCTTGGGATCTCCCACGAGTACACGCGTTAGGGACATATAAGTTAATCTCTTTCAATATTGGCGGATTTAGTATGGTACCGGAGATTAATTTAAAGAAATGTATGCCTAAAAATATTTTTCGGCGGGCTTCTAGGGTATAAAATCGAGCATTCCTCTTAAGAACAATGATGGATACAGGGATGGGTAGTATGTATATTCTCTCATATACAGGTAACGCATAAACCTTACATGTACATACATACATGCACATACAAATACATTTACACACATATTATAGCCCTAAGTGAGGAGATCATCAAGGATATGTCATTGTAAGTACAAGTTCCTTCTGAAGATACATCCAAGTCTTCATGTTGGCAATATTTATTATATAATCGAGTAATTCTTGAGGTTGGTTTGAAAAAACTAGTATTACTACGGTAAGTATCGATCCAAAAGGTTTCAAGTTTTCTCGTGAATTTCGGCCTTATATTAAGATTAATTTGATTACTTAAAAATGAATCATACACGTCGTTTGTGATTATAAAGATATTAAGTCTGAAATCTGTCTTCTTTTGGCGAGTGAGACTTATCTAAAGTGAGTAAGTCTTTAGGCATAGTTCTCTAGATTCCGATGTGCTCCAGATTTGTAAGCCAGTATTCTTAAGTATTTTTTTTTAAAGACTCCACTTTGCTGCTATGAACTGCATAGTGTGGGGACCAAATCACGGAGCCGTACTCTAAAATACTTCTTACGTATGAGTTACACAAGACTCTGAAGCTACTGAAGTTCTTGTTGGAAGGTTAAGTGTATTATAAAAGCAACCTAAAAGATTACAGACTTATAATAAATGGCGCCCGAGTGTGCTCCGTATAACAAATAGCAGAAGAAATCGCCACTCTGAATAAAAAGTGTCCCAAACACAAATGCGACCATTTGTCTTGCACGCTCGGGGGGGTCCCGATTTTTCCGGAGAAAAAAATATCAGGGCAGCATACTCACCCCACTGGGAGCGCGCTGTGGCCTTATCGACCTCATAAAGTGAACCTTCTTGGGTTTAATGATGTGTCTAAAAAGATTAAAAAATCTTCAAAGGCCTTTTAACTTCTCTCTGTGCTCAAACGTAATATATTTAGTTTTTTTACATTAGCTCCACACAGGATGCCCTGAAAAAAATAATTCTTATCAGAACCTATGTCATATTTGGGGATGCTATGTCGAGGGACTATGGGTGGGTAAGAATCTGGGGTCATTATGTCCAGAAGTGACGGATATATGAATCAAGGTGCAAGGCGATTTTCCAAGAGAGTCCTGCTAGAGAGGTCAAAAAGTCTTCCTCAACCGGTGTCTCCCGATTCAGCCTGCCACATAGTGAGCAAACGCTTCCATCGCCAAGATCCGGACAAACCTCACCCCATAAACCCGTGCATCCCTACTAAGTCACCGATCGTAGCAAACCACTTAATTATGAATTCTTAGGCTCTATCTAATTTTATTATTTACAAATAGATATCGAAAACATACTTATCTGTGAGGTCACTTCCGATAAACACACTTTAATTAACAATTTTATGCTTGGAGAAGATACGACTTTGCATGCAGAGGATAATGCCGTTAAAACATTGGACATTGCATTCTTTTACATTTTACATTTCGCTTATTACATTAATGCCAAAAGTTGAGAATATTTATTTTGAAAGATTGGAGAATTTAAGACTCACTAGGATAGGAGAATTTTTTTAAATGCCTTACAAAAGCTTACAAATAAGAATTTGCTTACATTTTTACACAATTAGTTATTTACAAAGACGCAGGCTGTGAAAGTGACAGATTTTTGACTTTATGGATACAATAGAGAACTCCACTCCAATTTTTTAAATTTATTTTAATGAATAATGACCTTCTAACTTAAATAATTACATTTTTTACGGTTATTTTTAATAATTGTCAAAGTTTTAATTTTTCAAGATCTCCCGAAAACCACCGTATGTGTAATGAATCGTGTGACGTCATCACTCCTGAAAAGTTATTTTTATTTTCAACAGGTGTTCATTTTGTATGACAGTTATATGAAAGAAAGTATGATACTATTCGATAAGTTAAAACATTATTTAGTTGGAATTATTTATTTATTATGTTATATTTATTGTTTTATTATATTTTTCAATATTATTACGGGAGAGAAGTATAAAAATTGTTTGAAATTATTATTTTTTAGCTTTTAAAATCAATATTATCGAAAACGAAGCATCACCTGCAAAATTGTAGGCAAATAAGATCCGGCGCCGATCAGTTGTTCGATTACGGCCATTTTGGATTTCGATGAGCGCAGTGTTGACCGTGGAGTAGGTAACATTATGGTAAAGCATATTATACGATTTTTTCATACAGTTTAAAGTTTTTCAATATTTTAAATAATAGAGATACCTCTATTTTTGTTACTGAATTATTTGGGCCTAAATAATGTTTCAATAAACACAATCACTAAATCTCTACAAACAGTGCGTAAATAAACGAATAAGATGATATGTTGTTAATACGATGACTTTTGTCATACCTACATTCCCATACAATGACTTTACGGTGTTCAGTGTTCAGTGACGTCAACCACTACACATTTTAGTAATACCAACTTGGCGGCGTGTTTCAATGACTTAGTATCTGGTATGCAGTTTGGTTCTTTCAACCTTCCGATAGTTGATGATAACAATTAATTATTAGCATCCAGAGATGGTATTAAAATAAGAAGAATTAAACGAACCCCAAGCCAACACAACCATAGCACATAATAAACTTCTCAAAATTTAGGGAAAACACTTAAAATAGTAAGGCGGAAATAACAGAAAGCTGTTAATCTCCGCGAACGTAAAACAAAAGAGTGATTGATGGATGACCGCAATAGATTTAGAGTGTTTGCGTAGTAAGGTATACGATCCCTGAATAATACAGTCATGTAGTATGACGTAGCGTACATATACATAACATATTCCAGAAAGTTCCCAAAGGATTTTAACCAGAGATTACTGAACATATTTGGATTAAAATTGTGACTGTCATTTTGCTGTCCGATTATATTTCTTTCTATTAAAAATAATTTAAAAAAATAATAAAAAATTTCAATCACGTCGCTACAGATACGCGCGCTGTTTCGTGTGTTACCGTACTGCTAGAACGAGAAGCATCACTTATCAAGTGACCCGCCACGCTATAAATGCGCTACTTTTGACTACTCAGTTGTAACTCGTAACATGTGATGGAAAAATATTTTTATGGTTTTTAATTGAAAAAAATGTCATCCGATAGCAAAATGACATTAACATCGACATCACACGTGGCGAACCACTTAGGATGACCCACGGCGGAGGTGTTGGTGTCCCAGGGCGGCGGTACCCGTTTCCGCCTACATATATATATTTTATATGAATACCGCACGAGAGTCCCAACTGCTCCTAATCGTCTGAAGCCAGTGAGACCACAGCAACCCTGATTGGGGTATGTTATGAGGCTGAAGGAAGGGCAGATTAAGGTCGGAAAGTATCTGGCTATTCAAATCTAGTCACCAAATACGACTAAAACCATTAAAGAGTAGTACGACCAAAACCATTAATTTCTCGTGGAACGTGCCGCATAAATAATATTATATAATTTTTGATGAATAAATTGTGAAATAAAAGCTACTTGCCCAATTCGTGATTTGAACCCGCGACCTCCGGATTCATAGTCGAAAATTGTAAGCATTCAACCAAGGAGGCTGTCTTTTTTCTACATTAGCTCCACATAGGAAGCCCCTAAGGAAAATAATTCCCAACACAGCCTATGTCATCTTTGGGAATGCTGTGAGGAGGGTTTTTTTAGGAAAGAAAGGAGAGGAAGTACTGCGAAGGAAAAGGTATTTAGGTAAGGTATAAGGTGGGTCAGTGTGTCCGGAAGTGACAGATGTATGAATCTATCACTCCTACCGCGGTGCAAGGCGAGAGAGTCCTGTTGGAGAGGTCTAAAAGTCTTCCTCGACCAGTCTCTCTCGATCTGGCCTGCCACGCAGTTGGTGGGCAGACGCATCCGCCGCCAAGATCCGCACAAACCTCACCCATGAACCTGGGGTGACTATGGCAGAGGTGTTCGTTATCCAGTAAATGGTTCCCGGGGCGGCGTTACCCATACCCATTATCCAAATTTTAACATAAAAAAATAAAAATTCTAGGTATTTATTTTCTTTTAAATATGTTGGTTTACGTCAAATCTGTTTCATGAAAACGTAACAAAATATTTCTACTTTTAAAAGTCTACCTTCTGAAACCTTTGAAAATCTGAAAAACAGGTCACGCCAGCACTCCTCTATAAAGGCTAAACCCGACAAAATCCTCCTCACGTGTTTCAAAATTCCCGGGCACATAATATTAACACATAAAACATGTACAATGTAAATTCTCGTAAGTTTATATTTACCCGTGTTATAACCGGGAATTCACGTCGGGAGAGCGGAGTAAGTTGTTCATTTTTCGAGTTCACAAATTACAATAAGAGAGACTGGTAGAGCCTTCGTATAGCGGCGGTTTAGGTTGCGCGTTTTATTTTACGCGGAATTTAGTTTGGAAATTAATAAAAGTATTTGAAATTCTTTTAGTATACACACGCCTGTGAATGAGACGTATCACGTTCAGCATGTAAAGCCGGGTCCAAATATGTATAATTTTTACATATCGTTATAACATCATTGACGACCGGCCAGGGATAAGGTTCTTGACTCGCAATAGTCGCAATCAGAGGGATCGAATCCCGCCGTGGGCAAATAAAATGTATTTAATTAATTTGTGTTTTTTCACAATTAATTCATTTAAAATAATATATAGAATAGAGGCACGTCCAGAGTGGCAGATACTCTCAGCATCGCCCTGGTGTATGACCACCATTCAGAATTGAAACGTTGCTCGAAATGGCTTTAGCCATATTTGGTGACCTGATCTGAATTGCCAGGTACTTCTCCACCTTCGTCTTCCTCATCTCCTTCCCCTCCCCACTACCTCCAGCCTCACAATATACCCCAATTGGGTACGCCATAGTCTCACTGGCTCAAGACGGAGCAGCTGAGACTCTTGTGAGGTATTCACATGAATTATTATTTTTAATTGATAAACTAATGTTTAAGACAAGATTTTTATGCACAGCGAAAGGGTAACAATTATTATAAGTAATAATTATTAGCCTGAAACACTCATCTACATTGAAAAAATCGCCCGAGAAAAGATACGCGTTGAGAGAGAAAGGGTTCGCGTCCCGTCGGCGGCATGTATCTTTTCTCGGGAGATTTTTTCAATGTGGATGAGTGTTTCGGCTAATAATTATTACTTACAATAATTCACATTAAAAAATGATCAAGACGTATCATGAACGCTAGTTAAGATGATGTACAATTAAGCAATGCAAATTCATGTAATTTTGGTTCAAAAATAAGATCGCTTAGAAATATTTTAGATTCTTTAATTAAATATTTGGGTCGACTACTTATTTGCCTTTTGAATAATCGAGTATTTTTTTGATTAATCCATTTATTTTAATCCTTTCAATTTGGGAGGCGGGAACGGGCCCCGCAGCCCCGAAAACCCTTTATTTGATAACCAAAACCTCCGACATAGGTCATCCCAAGTGGTTCGCTACGTTTAGTGACTTAGCAGGGATGCTCGGGTTCATGGAGTGAGGTTTGTCCATCTCCCGTCACTCCTAGACACTGACCCCCAGATTCTTACCCACCCCTCATACCTGTTTCCCAAAACTTCCTCATTTCGGTAAATATTCGGAACAAACGTCAACGGTTAATACGCACTTTTTTTATAAAACCTTTATATTCTTCTAAATTACCATAAAAGACAACTATTTGCATTCGGGGAAGTTGAAAATGTTACATTTTTAATTTTAGTTACGTAAATTGAAAATTTGCTTTCGTATTTAAACACAACGCTTCACCAAATGCAATTTGTAATGATTATTGTTATTTTATTATGTTGGTATTCCCTTAATTACAAACAGAGAAAAAAACCTACGGCTAGAAACCATTGATTTTCACTTTTTTTAAATATTAAATAGTACCTACTTTATGTAATGGTGAATGAAAATAACTTATATAAAAATCTTTTTTTAACGCATAAAAATAACGTCTTGACTCATATTGAATCTAACCTAACCTAACCTACTAACCCAACCCAACCTAACCTAACCTAACCCAACCTAACCTAACCTAATCTAACCTTACCTAACCTAACCTAACCTAACCTAACCTAACCCAACCGTCTGGGGAGACACGTGTAAGAAAGTTAAGAATAGGAAAAAACTAGCCAGCGCTCAGCGACAATATGCAATTAGAATTTGTAAAGGGTGCAGGACAATCTCCACCACCTCAGCTTTAGCCTTAGCGGGAACACCACCAATAGATCTAAAAATAGACGAAGTAAAAGATGTGTACAGAATTAATAGAAGGGGAATAACAGGTAACTTCCTTCCGACTGACAGGGAAATAATGACCACGTGCAGTGTTAACGAACTACCGCACCCAGGGAAATCAGTTAAAGAAAATATAACAATTGAACTAGATAAAGGAAATAAGATTAATGACGATGCTATACAAATTTATACAGACGGAAGTAAACAAGAAGGTAAAGTGGGCGCCGGGGTAGTTATAAAAGTAGATGGACAAGATTGGGTATAAAAATCTTATAAGTTAGAAGATTACTGCATAGTAAAGCAGGCGGAAATGATTGCAATTCAAAAAGCAATAGAATGCATACAAATAAATAATTTAAAAGGGAAAGATATAGCCATAAATTCAGATAGTAAATCATCCTTAGAAACGCTGAGCTAAGAGAGAACAACAAACAAAATAGCAAGAGAATGTTTAGAAAAACTAGGAACATGCAGAGAAAATAAAAACAGGGTAAATTTTCAATGGGTAAGAGTGCACAACGGCTTAGAAGGTAATGAAAGGGCAGATACAGCAGCGAAAAGGGGAAGAACACGTAAAAAAAGACCAGACTATAGCAAGGTACCTCAAAGCTACATAAAAATAACTTTAAAGAAAGTAACTGAAAATAAATGGAACAAAAGATATATAGAGGAAAGCACGGGAAAAATTACAAAAAAATACTTACCAAATATAAGCACGGCACTTCAAAAAGGAAAACACGTTAAAAACAGCTTTATTGCAACCCAAATCTTGACAGGACATGGTTACTTCAAATAATATCTCTAACGTTTTAAAATAATAGATGATGACAAATGCCCGTGCGACAAAACATCACTACAGGACAGCATACATGTACTAGAAAAATGCTCTATCTTTGTTGTAGACAGATTCAGACTAAATTTTGAACTAAAAAACTATGGAATAACAGAAGAAAATAGGCAAGAAATCTGGAATCACAAAAAACCAAGCGAAATATATATAGCGTACCTAGAAAAAATTACCAAAAGAATAAAAGAAATTAACAAAACAATCGGTAACTAAATAATTAACTTAAAGATACATATCGTAAAAAATAATTAGGAGAAACCTTGTGCGTAACAAGCAAGGTACCCATAGAAAATACTAACAATCCATACAACCTAACCTACTAACCCAACCTAACCTCTTTCCTTTATTGACGAAAAAAATCGTTAAACATCTATTCTTAAAAAAAAAACATCCCAGGATTTATGTAGTTTGTATTCCAAGCAAAGTTTCTAACCAAATTAGTGCTTACCTAATTCAAAATTCGTGGTATAACTAATTTTCTAGCCAATCGTTATTTTATACAGCCAATGCAATGTGAACTAACTAACTAACCATCACGCCGTTTCCCCGCAGGGGTAGGCAGAGAGGACGGACCGCCAAACAACTCGGTCTTGGCACACACTCTTTGCCTCACTCACATTCATACATCGTCTCATACATACTCTTCTATTATTCTGACTTTTGACATGGCCCGTCTCAAGTATCTGATTTACTTGATCGTGCCATGTCTTCCTCGGGCGTCCCCGACTTCTTCTACCATTCTCATTCCGTGAATGTGAATGAATGCAATGTGAAATATCAGTAATACCAATATATTAAAATAACAATAATATTGCAAACAGAGTGATTTGACAGTGTCAAAGCAAATTTTCAATTAACGTAAATAAAATTAAAAATGTAACATTTTCAACCTCCCCCAATGCAAATAGTTGTAACATTTTCAACCTCCCCCAATGCAAATAGTTGTCTTTTATGGTAATTAAGAAGAATCTAAAAGTTTATAAAAAAAATGCGTATTAACCGTTGACGTTTGTTCCGAACAATTACCCTCATTTCTATTAAAAAAAACCTCCACACAGAATCCCCTAAGATTTTATTTATTTATTTATTTGTTTATGAAGACATACACAGTACATTATAATACAGATTATAAGGTATGTTAAATTAAATTATTACATGGTTATGTACCTATTACGTAAGTCCATAGAATGTCATTTGATAATTACGCCTGAGATATGAACCGGTCTTAAAACTTAATTATTGAATGAATGAAGTAATAATAATAAAAAGGAAGAAAAGAGGGGGGGGGGGAGATAAGGAGACATTTTGAAATCAAGAATTATATGCTCACTAATTGTAATTGACTGATTAAAGTTTAATGAAAAGTTAAGTGTAAGTAATTTTAAAACAACTATATCACGCCAAGAAATTTAATAAATTAGTTTTGTATGTTTGCAAGGAATCATGAAAAATGTCTAAGTGTAGTAATTTTTCATAGTGGTTATAAGTTATGATTGCGCGAGTAATTGGTGAGTTACTCGCTGCATTAGTGTTATTGGATTCTATATGAAAAAGAGAAGTGTGCCTGGTACGCCTCATTGGGACATTTAAACCAATAGTGGATAGCAATTCAGGACTATCTATTTTATTATTTAGCAGGTTATACAGAAACAGCAGATCTGATAATGTGCGTCTTTTTTGTAAACTTAACATGTTATTTGTAGTTTTGTTGTATTTCTTGAATAAATATTTAGAGAATTTATTCTGTATACTTTCTACTATATCTATGTACACCTTATATTGAGGATTCCATACCGGGGACGCATACTCCAGTGGACTTCTGACCAATGAACAAAACAACATTTCAAGAGTCTTAGCACTTTTGAAAACTTTACATATTCTTAATAGGAAACCTAGCATCTTGTAGGATTTTGATATTATGTGTTCGATATGCTTATCAAAAATTAATTTGTTGTCTAAATAAACACCTAGATCTTTACATGTAGACGTAGATTGTAAAGATTTATTATTCAAGTTGTAAGAATAGATGATTTTATTTTTATTTCTAGTAAATGTAATTGAGTGACACTTAGAAATGTTTAAGGAGAGTAAATTTGATTCACAATACGCGCACAAATGATCAAGATCACTTTGTCATTCTGTACAATCAGATAAAGACTGTATAGGTTTAAAAATTTTCATATCATCCGCATATAACACAAAGTAACTATTTTGAAAGCATACATAGATGTCATTTATGTAAATATTAAATAAGAGTGGTCCGAGATGCGACCCCTGGGGCACACCCGAGACGATTTCCGTTAAACAGGATGCGAAACCGTTGACAACCGTGATTTGGTGCCGATTACTGACATATGATGCGATCCATCTATAGAGATCACCGTGAATTCCTAGACTAAATAACTTCTGTAAAATATAGTGATTAACACGGTCGAATGCTTTGGAATAATCAGTATAGATGGCATCTACCTGGCATCGCATATCCATTTGAGCATGAAGAAAATTTTTAAAAGACACAAGATTCGAGGTTGTGGAGCGATTTCTCATAAAGCCATGTTGATTAGTTAAGAGTGAAGGTGAGATGGTAGAATATAATTGATCGTAAACAATTTTTTCCAAAACTTTTCTTAGAATGGGTAATTTGGATATAGGTCGATAGTTGGAGACATCATTTTTACTACCATTTTTAAAGATTGGGGTAATCAAGGCTGTTTTCCACTTGTCAGGAAATGTTCCTTCAGATAGCGATAGTTTGAAAATGGCAAAAATGGGGGGTGTCAGTTGTTTACTACAATAATTTATAAAGATTCCTGGAAGTTGGTCATTCCCCGGTCCCTTTTTGATATCGATGGACTTAAGGTATTTGAAAGTTATGTCTTCATTGATCTCGATTGAGCTAATAACGCTATTTGAATTTAAACAGTCACTGGCATTGCTTGTATGAGCAGGTTTAACATTCGAAAATACAGAACTGAAATACTCGGAAAATAAATTGGCTACTCCTTTACTGTCATTAGCAGTTTTTTCACCATAAATCATATGATCGGGGATGGTAGGAGATTTTCTTTGAGAATTGACATAGGACCATATTTTTCTAACATTATGCTGTATGCCGGATTCTATCGTAGAAATGTAGGTTTTGTAAGCCGCTGAAGCGACCGTTTTTTGTCTTTTGCGAAGCAAAGAAAATGACAGATAATCAAGAGGGTTCCGGTGACGCTTCCATGCTCTAAAGAATTTTAATTTTTCGTTAGTTATTTTTATTAAGGCTGCCGTGTACCATAGTGGATATTTTCCAGATTTCACAACTTTCTTGGGAATAAACACATCGACAATTTGTTCAATTATAACGTAAAATGAATGTAACGCTGCATTTACATCCGGTGCATTTATAACGGTAGACCAGTTGGTCTCATTCAGTTTCTCATTAATCTCGGTGTAATCTGCTTTATGGAATAATTTTATTGTTCGAGGAGTTGAGAGGGTTGCATTAGTGGATGGAAATTCTAGCTCTATAACCAATGATTTATGATGAGCATCCTCTTTAACTAAAGGGTGATCGGCAAGCGACACCTTAGCTGGAGTGTTACAGAAAACGAGGTCCAAAATTCGTCCATAGTTATTAGGTAAATTGTTAAATTGGGATAAATTTGCAAAATATAAGCAGTTAAGTAACGTGAGTGAACATTGGTCTCTGTTAGTTGACATTTGTTGATTATTCCATTTAAAATTTGGCATATTATAGTCGCCTATGATTAGAAACTGGTCATTGGGAAAACGGATTGTTAAGTCAGAAATAGTATTTGTATGACTGGTAAATAATGCTAATCTTTCTGAAGACGTTAATTTTGGACCGACACTAGGTAAGTACACGCAGCACATATGGATGTTATAAAAATGATGATTTGATTTTGATGTATTGACAGTTATCCAAATATCTTCAGCGTCTGAATTCCAAGAGCTTGGGGTAACAAAAAAATCTTTTTTAATACCTATGATTACGCCTCCACCAGTTGATTTACCAGTTCGATGGATATCCCTATCATTTCTGTAAACAGAATAGCGGTTATCAAATAATTCCTCATCTAGGATGCTATCAACCAACCAACTTTCGGTAATAAAAATCAAGTCATAATTATTGAGCAGCACATTCTGATGAAATTCCAACGTTTTTGAGCGCAAACCTCTTGCATTTTGATAAAAAATTATTAAAGAATCAAGCATTGAGAAGTATTGTTAATTACTCATGAAACCTTGTTTTCTGTAAAATATTTTTAAGAACATCATATTCATGAATTATTTTCACAGTCATAAGTCCACTGGGCAAAGCAAAACATACAACTATCAATTAAAGTGCGTGAGTACATTATAGAATGCATTAGTGAGCAATGAGCAGGTTGGGTTAATGTAAAAAGGGTGATATTTAAGAAATTAATTAAGTGATTTTGCATTAGTGAGCAATGAGCAGGTTGGGTTAATATAAAAAGGGTGATATTTATAAAATTAAGCAAAAAATCAGGAGAAAAATAGTGGTTACAGGATAGATGATTTAACATGGTTTTGGTGATTATATAAGGTTTTCTAGCTGCGATTCGCATGAGACATGTATGGGAGGTGAAGTGACGTTCTTCCGTAGGTAGATTTTTCCGCTTCTTACCCATAAAAACTGATACATGTGTTCATTTTTAAAGCCTTTGGCGAACCTCAGTATAGATTTATTCTTCCGCGTGAGATGGTCGTTAACGAAAATCCTCTGATCAGATCCAGCCATTCCGACGCCCTTGGTAGTGATTGCTTTTTTCTTCTTAATGGCCGCCAGCAGCTCATCCTTCTTCCTTTTGTTGACAAATTTAGCCACCACTTTCCGAGGGCGGGCGTCACGGGGAGCCGCTGCTATTCGCTCTTCAGGATGTAGGCGTGGTTTGGCTCTGGTGATAAATTCAATGTCCTCTTCCTTAATAATTAGGCCGACATTTGAAGCAATTTTAGTTAGAGTGGAAAATAGGTTTTCATCTTGCTTTTCGGTCAGACCGAAGATTTCAATGTTATTGATGAGCGACTGTTGTTCTCTATCGTTGTTTGTTTTGTCCAGATATGTAACGATCTTTTTTAATTCAATTACTTCGGCTTCAAGTTTGTCCATTTTTTTAGTTTTTCTTCCAATACCAGAATTTTATTGATGTAGTCTTCAATTGTGCTGTTATTGTAGACGATTGTTTGTTCAAAAGAAACCAGTTTTGAATTCATCGAGTGCAGTTGTGAAGAGAGTTTCTTTATTTCGCTGAGAAGAATTGTCGAGTCGTTAGAGTTGAGATTGCTGGAGAGCGGTGATTGTCCTGTTTTACATTTAGCGCATATCCATGACTCTTTGGTCTCCTCAGACATCTTCTTAAAAACTGCAGAGGTAATTTTGGCACAACTGAGATGCATTAGGTTTTTGCAACTTATACACTTCATACAGTCAGCCGTTTGTACTGACTTGCTACATTGGTTGCAGGTAGAACTCATGGTGGGTAACAATAAATATTATTTGCGATGATAATTAAATCCTTCAATTTTAATTTTATAATGTCCTGTCACTTGATTCCACCAAATTCAATGTTCAGTACACGGAATAACTGTTAAGGTAATTGTTTGCACACAATATATCACTTGGAAGTACAGATTTATATTTTTAAACTTGCTAAGAACTTTGACACTTTAATATGTGATGTTGTCAAACCGGTAGTTGTTGTAATAATGATGATGTAATAAGATGACATAGGTCCTGAGGTAAATTATTTTCCTCAGGGCCTCCTATGTAGCTAATGCAAAAAAAAATAAAAACCCGTAAAAATATAGTATCAGGCCCATAGAAACCGCAAAAATCTTCCTCCCGCAAGCCCCTTATTGGTTATGTTTTTATTAAACAATGTAGAAAATTAATTCTTCAGAAAATGATCATAAAGTATTTAAATATTTGTTTTTGAGCTTTGCAAAATAAAATACACTACTTTGAGATTTTTTTTTCTTGAATAAACCAAAACCTCTGTTGATACTTTTTATAACTTTGCTTTGCTCAACTTTAACTTTACTTTGTCCGGCTTCCTTAGATTAAGAGATTCTTAAGCGATGCTTGTGTGTTGGAAAGAGCGCAGTTCAGCAGTGTTGGGTCTTAGTTTCGGCTTAGCAGTTGATTATTGAATTGGCAACAGCGGCCGTTTGGTGCATAATCTTAAGTGTGTGATACTCAGCCACGTGATATGCCGACCTCACTTGATAAGTAATACGGCCCGTTCCATCTGGAGTCGGCTTTGCCCGATTATCAAAGGTGATATGGAATTATGCGAGGTATTATTTGAAACGTATCCATGAAAATGTAGTACGACGGGAGGAGCATTTAAAGCTTGCAAACAGGCTTAACGTGATACGTAGAAACGATACGATTTTTGATACGGTGATCTGATACGCTAAAATGATATATTATTAGGACCCACTTGAAAAACGAACGTTGGTATTCCAATTATCGAAACAAAAACCAACGTAGATAATATCATCTCTAGTGTATTTAGTATAATTTTGTCTATGAAAAACTTTTTTTTTCAAGCTCTCAAAAAGACAAAGAAGCGGAGATGTGTAAATTCGAATTTTAGAGGGAGTGCGCTAATATTAAGAGGGTATAACCAGAGAAAACCACAAATATGTCATTTTTAAATCAAATTTTAGACTTTTATCAGTATTGACTCTTTTTGACAAAAAAATATAAATTAATTTCGAAAGATTGTTCTTTTATCTAGGAAACGCATGTTTTAAATTTTGAAAAAAAAAAAGTTTATTTTTAGTACAATAAGGAATACCATAGGTGGTTGGCAGATTTGTTAAATTTTCAATAAAGATTTTGTATTATACAACATCCATTTCCAATCATATAATCACGCAGTAAAATAAATCAATACATTATCTGGGAAACGCATGTTTCAGAATTTTAATTTTAGTTTAAATAAAATCATTAAAAAATATATACGTACATGTTGTTCAAAATTGATAGGGGTCCTTTTAAATAAAATAATTATCCTTGCAAAAAACTTCACTGTTTATTTCACTTGGACATGTTATAAATGTATTATAATACGGTGTCAATACACCGGGCCAAACACTGGCAGTTGTTTACTGTTAAAACTTGCGTTGGGAAGAAGCAATAATAATGGGATGCTAGCACTTTTATAACATAAAAACCTGCACACATTTAAAGAATCTACGATTATACATTTTGACATTCGAAAGCATCTACAAAAAAAAATGGCTTCCTCCATAGTATGTACTTGGTAGTTAAAACAGGCTGCGAACACTCAGCGTCCAGCCAAGCCTCGCACCATTCGAAATATCAACGTCTGGGAGCTTGCTCAAGCAACCCATAGGTGCTGGTAGTATCTCAATTTTTAACATAGCTTCCGCCTCGGGGTTTCTAAATCGCCTATGACGATTTATGAACCCTTCAAGAAAACATAACAAAAACAGGGGAAGACAATCAAGGCAAAAGCAAAAAACACAAATCCTAACTCTAAATACCGTACAAATACTAACAAATAATTTTACCTATTATAAATTAGCAGCCAAAACTAAATGATCCTGCACTGCTTATTATACTATTATTTAAAAATGTACATTCACAAGTTGAATTTTAAGGTGATTAACCTAAACTAATTATATAAACTTAAATTAACCAAAAAAAAATTTTTTTTTTTTACATATTTAAATAATAACTTAACACAAAATACTATTATAATAGAACACAACCCAACACAAAATAATATTATAATAAAACCCAACACAACACAACACAATTGTCTTTTTTTTTAAGTCCATTGGTTAGGATCTTCTCCAGGTGCAGTCCACGATATAAGCACCACAGCGCGGGGTGCAATCAATCATCAATTTATTGGTTGTCATGTTGTTCCTGGGATTGGTATCTTTAAAGGGTCTTTTTTTAATATTTTCACCCTAAAAAGTTTCATCATGGTCGTCCGGGGAGTCCGGACTGACGGAAGGGTCCGGGGCGTCCGTCACAGGTTCAGCTTCCGGGTCCAGAGGCATTAGACATATCTTTGTGATAGGCCTGACAAAGATTCCTTGAGGGGTTTTCAGGGTAACCACTCGCACTACACCATCCGCGCCGGGATGTGTAGATATAACTCGCGCCATTTTCCATAATGGTGGAGGTAAATTATCTTCCTTCAGAATAACCAGATCATCCTTTTGCAGTGCCCGTTGATTACTGGTTTGCCATTTCGTCCTTTTTTGTAGCTCCATCAAGTACTCTCGCTTCCATCTATACCAAAAGGATAACATTAGCGCATGGATTCTCTGATATTGGGTCAGCCTGTTGTCTGGTATGGCTCGGACATCTCTCTCCGGAATGATAGAGGATTTAGTGCCTATGAGGAAATGGTTTGGGGTGAGGGGTTGGTAATCGTGGATGTCATCAGACAAGGAAGTCAATGGACGGGAATTTAGACAGGCCTCAATCTGACAAATTAAGGTATACAAAAGTTCAAAGGTTAAAGCAGAATTACTAGTGACTCTATACAAATGAAACTTTGCTGACTTGACCGCAGCTTCCCACAGCCCTCCCTGACTAGGGGCTCGAGGGGTTATGAACCTCCACTCAATACCTCTGTTAGCTAAATAATTTTGAATCTTGTCGTTGTTCTCTCTCAAACTGGTATACAGCTCCTTGAGCCTATTACTGGCCCCCCGAAAGTTGCTAGCGTTATCGGAAAAGATCTTATCAGGTTCTCCCCTACGGGATATAAATCTCTTTAAACTGTTCAAAAAAGCATTGCTAGATAAATCCGAAACTAATTCCAAATGAACCGCCTTTGTGGAAAAACAAACAAAAATACATAAATACGATTTCACGAGTGGAGCTCTCCTCAGTGGCCCACTTTTGGTTGGAATCGGTCCAGCAAAATCGACTCCCGTGATAGCAAAAGGTCGGCTCGGTGTGATTCTTTCGCTCGGTAAGCTTCCCATGATCTGGTTACCAATACGAGGATTACACCTAAAACACACAATACACTTATGTAATATCTTTTTAACAGTATTTTTCCCAAAAATAGGCCAAAACCTTAATCTTATTTCAGCTAATAGCGCTTGAGGTCCTGCGTGTAAGTTTACATAATGATAGTGACGTATAATCAATTCGGTTAGCTTATGTTTAGCTGGCAATATAATTGGATGTCTTTGTTGGTACGATAGGTGTGTAGCTAAACTTAATCTACCGCCCACATATATAAGACCATCACATAAAAAGGGATGAAGAGATTTTAAGTTACTATTTTTGTTGACATTTCCCTGGTTTTTTAATGTCTTCAACTCCTTTTGAAAGGCATGTGCCTGAGCTGATTTCAGTAGACAATTCAAACTTGCTTCTAGTTCAGCTACACTTAAATTACCTGAAATTTTACTTTTAATATTTCTGCAGTTATTCACAAACCGCAGTACATATGCTGTAACCCTTTTCAATTTGATAAATGAGGAAAATTTTCCAAATATTTCCCATTCTTGAATATCAGTAGATAAAAGAATATTTTTACTCTTGAGCTCCGGAGGGTTTGAACAGGAAATGTTCGATATAGGCCAATCGTTGACTCCGTCGGTCAACCAATTTGGTCCATTCCACCATATTGTAGAATTTATCAGTTTATCCGCAGTAGCTCCTCTTGAAAGTATATCCGCTGCATTGTCGGATGATGATACGTGTCTCCATTGATCTGGATCACTCAGTTCTTGTATTTCGGCTACTCGATTGGCCACGAAAGTGCTCCAACGAGTAGGTTGACCTTTCAGCCAACACAGCGCTATCGTAGAGTCACACCAATAATATGTGTTGATCTTCATTATATTTAATGCTTGTTTTATAGTTTTCATTAATTTTGCCAGTAGTACAGCACTACATAGCTCTAACTTAGGCAGTGAAATAGACTTCAATGGTGCTACCCTTGATTTGGATGTTATTAAGTGTGAATGCCACTTACCGCTGTGGTCCATTGACACCATATAGATACAGGCTCCGAAAGCCTTCTCAGACGAATCGCAAAAACCGTGTAGCTGTAGCTCTTTTGCTTGCTTGCAAATAATTTTTCTTGGTATTTTCAACACATTTAGCTGAATTAAATCTTGCAGGTAGGTCCTCCAGGGTGCTAATATTTCATTAGGTAACTGATCATCCCATGCTGCTTTGGACTGCCACAGCCTTTGCATTATCAATTTGGCTATGACTATTATCGGCCCTAGGAGTCCCAATGGATCGAAGGTTGATGCGATGCAAGACAATATCTCTCGTTTGCTCTCGGTTGGACCTGATGGCTTCATTATTACATAAGAAAAGTAATCAGATTCATTGTTCCATGTTAATCCTAATATTTTCTCAGTCTTTGGATTGTCAGTAATAATTTTGTCGGAATCGCCTGAATCGGCACACTTAGCTTGGCCCGACTCGGCTGACAATTCCAACGCATTGGACCTCCACTTCCTCAATGTCATCCCCGCAGATGACAAGATGCTGATTAATTCTTCTTTTAATTTTTTACAGGATTCCAGCTCATCTGCTCCCGTTAACAAGTCATCCATATAGAAGTCATTTTCTATGACCTGACTAGCTCTAGGAAAAATTAAATTATTATCCATACCAATTTGCTTTAAGCATCTTGTGGCTAAGAAGGAGGAAGGTGCCAGTCCATAAGTCACAGTCTTCAGACGATAATGCTTGAGCACATCCTGTGGCGACTCGCGCCATACTATCTTCTGTAGGTCCAGGTCATCTTCACACATGTTAATCTGGCGGTACATCTTCTCGATGTCGGCAGTCATGACTATTTGATGTTTCCTGAAATGCAATAGCTGGTTATATAGATCCTTTTGTATAACAGGTCCTGTCATCAAGGCTTCATTGAGGGAAATTCCATTTGAGGTTTTGGCGGAGCCGTCAAAAACGACTCTCACTTTAGTAGTAGTGCTGGATTCTTTCACTACAGCGTGATGCGGTAAAAAATAGGAGTCACGATCCCCTTTTGACTGGTCACACATCTCCATGTGTCCCAATTCTTCATATTCACGCATGAATTTTACATATTGTGTCTTTAACTCGGGATGTGACACAAATTTTCTTTCTATGTTTTTAAATCTTTTTTCGGCAGTGAGCAATGAGTTTCCCAACTGATCAATGCATGCCCGACGCGGTAAACTTACTACATATCTACCGTCATCTTCTCTAGTATGAGTACTTACAAAACTGGCTTCGCAAGCCTTTTCTTCTTGAGTTTGAATTTTAGTGGAATTAATCTCTTCCAATTTCCAAAATTTTTCTATTTGATGACTCAACTTATTTATAGATAAACTGCAAAAATCTGATACAGGCCTTTGTTTGGGGTACACGTTGATAGGACCGGACACAATCCATCCCAGTTGCGTACGTTGAAGCGTTGGTCCTGACTCGAGTTTCAATCTATCGTTGTTTAGCATCTCCCAGAAGCTCTCCGCGCCCAACAGGATGTCGATGGGTGCAGCTATATTGAAGTTCGGGTCTGCCAGCTCCAGTCCTGGTGGTATTTTGAACTCTTTTTTCGCCATTGTCACTTGTGGTAAATTGGTTGTAATTTCCTGTAAAATCAGACATGATATTTCGCGTTTATAATCCGTATTAAGCGAAGTCATCTCCACTGAAATTCTCTTTTTTATGTGTGTGATATTATTATGGATCCCAGACACGGGTTTGTTTATCCATTCACATGGTAAATTTAATTTATTAGCAAAATCAGCTCTCATAAAATTACTCTGCGCACCAGAGTCAATCAGGGCGCGAGCTTTAAACATTTTATTGTTGGCCCCCACAATTCCTATGTAGGCGGTTGACAATAATATTATTTTTTCTGCCTTTTCCGATGCAGAAAAATTCGACACTATAACCTCGTTATTAGCATCCATATTTGAGGTCTCCGGCGGAGGTACCTCCTTGTGTAATAGAGTATTGTGGCTATACTTGCCACAAATTTTGCAGGTTAGGTTTGTCTTGCAACTCTGTGCCTGATGACCCAACCTCAAACATTTAAAACACGCCCGGATTGATTTCGTAGCATCAATCCTATCCTGTAATTTTAATTTTAGAAATTTTTTGCAAAAATAAATTTGATGACCTTTATCATTACAATAAATGCAGTTGTTTGCCTTTATTGCCAAGAATACCGATGAATCTTTTTTGTTATTATTGTTGCCTATTTGCATTTTATGTAGGTTAGAAGATTTTTTCTCTGAAGCATTCATAAGCTCCAATACTTGTGCCCTAGCAGATAAACATTTTATGAATTCCTTTAATGTAGGTAATTCACCTTGCAATGTATATTGTTCCCAATTTCTCCGGGTAGCTATATCCAATTTATTTGAAATTATGTAAATAATCAAAGGATCCCAATGATCTACTTTAACTCCGATGTTTTGTAACGCTTTCAAATTGACATTAGTTTCATCAATTAAATACCTTAATGCTACAGGCTCTTCATGTTTCATATCCTTTAATTGAAATAGAGTTTGGATATGTTTATGTACGGTAGCCCTGAGATTCGCAAATCTGTCGTGCAACAATTCCCAAGCCGATAGGTAGTTTAATTCCGAAACTTCTAGATTACTAATTATTTTCAATGCGTTCCCTTTCAGCGCAGATTGTAAGTAAAAGAATTTTTGGACGTTGCTCAAGGAACTGTTATTATGAACCAAAGTTTTAAAGGTTTCAACGAAATTTACCCAATCTTTTTGATTCCCATCGAATTCTCTCAATTGGAGAGTTGGGAGTTTGATGTCGACTCTACCCTCGTTAATTGAGTCCATCGCCCCTTTAGCAGTAGCAAGGACTGAAAAATATTGATTTTCAAACGTCTCGCGCTGAATAGAATTTTCCAGTTCCTCATCCGATAAAATTTCAATTTCGTCCTGTATAGATTCGAATTGATCTAACAATGGCTTTATTCGGTCGTACCTCAGTTTAATTTCAATCGCGGACAAGGAGTTTATAGAATCCGCGAAACGCGTCAATTTCCCTTTAATCACGCCTCTCTTGGCTATTAAAGATTTGATCTTATCCATTTTGTGTACAAATACCTTTTCGTAGCTTAATCCCTGATAAAATGTGTTCCGACAATGCGTATTTATTTATTTGAGAAGCTACCCGCCTGAAAAACAACAACGACAATATTCCTGGCAATTATTAATTGAGAACCTAATGTTCAATCATTAATTGAGAATCATGAATTGCATAAAATCTTACGTGGGTAGTGATTTTATTTTTTACAATACAATATTTATGGGATTAATCTTGTTAAAAAACTACGAATGAGTTCTGTATGGATGTTAAAGAATGGGTATGGGTGGGAAGGCACTAAAAACTTATCTCATTTCCGATGTGAATCCAGTCTTCCTTTGTTCATCTTTGTGATTCCGGTAATTGTAATATTGGTCATCTGTATTAATTGGCAGCTGGTTCTTGTTTTTTTTTATATTATTGCAGTCCTCTGATTGCAATCCGGATCGTAAGGCCCATGTTCAAAATTGAGGGGTCCTTTTAAATAAAATAATTATCCTTGCAAAAAACTTCACTGTTTATTTCACTTGGACATGTTATAAATGTATTATAATACGGTGTCAATACACCGGGCCAAACACTGGCAGTTGTTTACTGTTAAAACTTGCGTTGGGAAGAAGCAATAATAATGGGATGCTAGCACTTTTATAACATAAAAACCTGCACACATTTAAAGAATCTACGATTATACATTTTGACATTCGAAAGCATCTACAAAAAAAAATGGCTTCCTCCATAGTATGTACTTGGTAGTTAAAACAGGCTGCGAACACTCAGCGTCCAGCCAAGCCTCGCACCATTCGAAATATCAACGTCTGGGAGCTTGCTCAAGCAACCCATAGGTGCTGGTAGTATCTCAATTTTTAACACATGTGTTTCTTGACGAAAATTGGTCCGTTTGTGTATTGACTTACGCATTTACAAACTAATATATTTCAGATTTTTTTAACATTATTATTAAACTTGGACATTATTGAACGCCTTATTCACGCCTTTCAGCATTTTTGTATAAATTAGGTATAAATTAAAGAAATTTTGGAATGAAATAAAATCGATATTGAGTTATAATTTTTAAAAGCTGGTACGGAGAATAATTAATCTTTTTCATTGGAACCGCCCTGTACGATCGTAAGAACAACTTTCGACGAAATGTGGATTTTCGGCCGCTGGCTGGTTAAACGCTCGTAAGGAGCAAATTGTGAACAATTTTAATAAAACACGACTCGTTTACAATCGAGAAAAAATCTCGTGGGAAATGTCTTATACAGCATTTAAAGAAACACTGAATTTAATTTAAATAGGGAAAAACGTGTTTACAATAATTTTTTGAGCATACTTTGCGATTTTTTTCTATCGAAGGAATTTCATATAATTAACGTTTCGGCGTGGCAAATGTATACATATTATCTTACAAAATAAAAACTTAAGGTGTTCAAGAGAAATATGTCATAAAACCTTCGACCAAGTATAACGGTAGAAATTCGCAATGCCGCAGTTAAATACAAAATTACCCACCCCGTCAGCTAACCCTTTTTTGTAAAAAAAGGTGCAATGTTTTTTGCACGATATTTCGATACATTAAACACACCGTTCCCATTTAATGTATAAAATGGAGAGATATATTTTTATCAGTCGGTTTATTTGAATACAGAATGCTGGGAAAGTGCGGAGCCTGTTTGACTTTATGATTATTCCTTCGAGTATTTGAGAAAAATGCTAAACAAATTACCTAGAATAGGGGAATTTATTTATTTATTTTTTTTTATTTAATTATTTTCATATTACATTTGGTTATAAAATGACGTATTGCCCATCTCACTAGGTGTGAAACGCCTGTGTTGAGATGGTAATTTACAGAGTGGTTATCTAAGATTTTGTAGTAATATTATTATGAAAATGGCAGGTTAATATAATTTTTTTTCTTTAAATATACAATTCAAGTATGTTACATATATATAAAAAGAAGATTGCGGTAGGTGCATGGTTACATATATACAAACAGTAATAATAATAAACATGTAATCTACAAATTTGTGATTTGTCCACAAATTTGTAGATTACATAGATCATTAATATAGATTAAGAATAATAAGGGTCCTAGGATGCTACCTTGTGGAACGCCACAAAATTATTTTTGGGAACTACTAAAGGTACTGTTTATTTTAACACATTGCGTTCGATCAGTTAGATAACTATGAAATAGTTGAAGAACTGTATCTGATATTCCTATCCTCTTAAGTTTATCTAAAAGTATTTTGTGGTTCACAGTATCAAACGCCTTTGCAAGATCAAGGAAAATTGCTAAACATTTATTTCCTTTGTCAACATTACTTATTATGAAGTCTGTAACGTTAGCGATGGCGTCTGAGGTTGATAAGTTTTGACGAAAACCAAACTGATTTGCTGATAATGTTTTACTAGAGTCAAGGTAATTAATCAAATGATTTCTTAGTATTCCTTCAACAATTTTAGAGAGTGCACTTAGAATACAAATTGGTCTGTAATTGGTAATTTCAGTTTTTTTTTCTACCTTTAAAAATTGGAGAGATAATACCTTGTTTTAATACATTAGGGAAACAACCTTGAGTGAAGCTCTTATTGATTAAGAATTTGAGGGGAACGACTATATGAGATTTCAGTGATTTTAGTAGTTTACTTGGTATGTCTTGGTTTGTCATGTCCAGGTGAAGTCCTCTCTTTCAATGAGTCGATTTCTTTGATGATATCCTCCATCGATACATCTTTTAGAGTAAATTTTGCGTAAGTGTCTTCTCGGGGATTATTTATTTATTTATTTATTTCAAAACATACGGCACAACATGTGCCATTGACATAATTATATTTATATATATTATAATAAAATAACATAAGAAAGTGACATATAAATGTAAAGTTAAAATATAAAAACAAAAGGTAAAAGAAAGAATTTAAGGTAATGAGTAGTAAATAGAAATATGATGTATAAAATGAAAGTATAAAGTAAAAGTGTAAACTATAAAATATAAAGTATAATGTAAAAGTAAAAAGTTAAGATAAAAAGTTGAAAGGCGGGAAATAATATAAACTATAAGTTACCTTTGTAAATAATATAAATTACAAAAGTTATAAATATAAAAAAGTATGACAAGTAAACAGTAAGAAATGCTCTTAGGAGCCAAATATTTAAGATAACCAAAATTTTTTGAAATATATATAATAAATAAAAGGAAGGTATTACGGAGTATACAAAGCGATGTGAAAAGTAGGTACCTATGATATGTTTCTAAGCCATAGGTATTAGAGTGCATACTGGTAGGACATAATATTATGGTTACATGATTATATTTATTATGATTACATGGTAGTACTAGCAGATAAATTTTGTCTAATGCATCTTTTGTATGATGACAGACTTTCGGCATGATCGATATGAGCAAATTCATTACCTAAAGTGTGTAAACGATGTATTATTGAATTTTGTTCTGCATTACTGAGAGTGTTTTTGCAATAATAAGGTGTTTTGAGTCGAGTTGTTCTACTAGGTACATGATAATTTCTTTGATGGGCGGACATAAGAGTATAACTGCAAAAGTGTAACTTTTCAGGAGAGCAAAAAAACATTATTATGAACCCAATTATTTTGCTACAGAAGTCATATTTTGAGAAATGGGTTATTATTTACAGATTATTTAATCTATTTAAACACATTGGTGTTATTTATACAAATAATAAAGATATTCAACATATACTATTTGAACCATTGAATATGGAACATAAATGTGTCCACTTATACTACTAGAACTAACTTATACTATTTGTACCACTCAATTAATGATATTAATTAGTCTACTTATATTACTGAGACCATCTTGTACTGTTTGTACCACTGAAAATATGACAGAAATGCGCATATTTATCTTATTAAAACCATTATTTTAAAAATATTTATTATATTTTGTGAAATAAAAGTACAAGTATATTTGCATAAAAAAATGTATTTTAGCACAGACATTACACAAAATTATTTATTAAAGTATTATTCGAATTCTTCAATATCCGGCAATGAGTCTCGGACATCACCATCCTTAAGATTTTTATAAAAATCGTGATACACGGGATGAATTAATGGTAAAAGTGCCAAAATATCCTTCTTCTTTTCTTTTGATATTGGAAGAACATCATTATAACACTTGCCTGGCTTAAGTGTAGGATTTCTATTTCCTCGTGTTAAAAAATTTTCAGCCTTAAATTCAGTCTCTACATCTAATGTTTCCTTATAAAAGATTTCTCCGGGCTCTTGTGTATACCTGAACCATCTTATATTGTGCCATTTGTAAACCTCTCCTGCAGTATTTTTTTTTCTTAGAACTAATGCAGATCTTAGAAGTGAAGCGAAATCCACCAAGTCGCTATGAATCAGTTCCTTGACTATACATTCTGTCTTTCCTACAGACCGAACCAATTCGTACCAGTCACAAGGATGTGATATTGGAAGAGTATTCTTTTTTTTTTTGTTTTTCGATCAAACCATGATCGACATCACATTCCATATGACTATGGCCACTGACCATAAACTTGTGGTCAATAATCTAAATTGTTTTTTTTTTTCTTGCATTAATGTTAAAAACATTGAAGAAACGTGAGAATTCCTATTCTGGCCACCACAGCCATCTGAATAGAGAACAACATGCTTAATATTATTAGGTAAATTCATGAGGTGTTTGAATATGCACGTTGCAATTTGATTGGCACCCCTTGCACCTTCAGCCTCATGCCACATAAAACATGTCACTTCTCCGGAAGCTTGATCATGTACAGTTAGATTATAGGTCCACAATTGTCGTTTATAAAACGATACAGAGCTATTTAGATATGGTGTTGGCAAACACTGCTGCAAATCAAATGTGTAACTGACTACAGTACTGTCATTCTGGGCCCTCTCTTTGTCTGCTTGTTTGGAGACAAATGCAGAATCTGCTAAAATATGGTGATTTTTTTGCTCATTTTCAATATTTTTTTTCTCATTTGAACCTGCAGTAGTCTCAATTTTCATTTTGAGAACATCGCATAGATGGCATGTGTCAACTTTTGGCAACTTAAATTTCAATTTCAACTTACGAAATTCTTGAGAATATGTTTTGCGTGAGACAGGTTTTGTTGTCACGCTTTCACGATACGCATTGTACATTAATTGTATGTTTTAATGCGCAGATAAATATTTTTTGTCGTTAGTTCTTCTGGTGTAGTGTGATTCGTAAGAGGGAATTGAATTTATGTGTTTTCTAACATTCTCCAGTTCTTAATCACAGTGTTTGTGGATTGGCACAATACTCCCTCTCTTGTCACCCACAGTCAAGCCTGTCAAAGATTTATTTTTATTTTGGATGACTGTTGTAACAAACATTTGACTTTCATCTAATATTTTCATAAAGCAACCTCGGCAAACATTCTCCCTTTTTCCATTTATTTTGAAAAAAAACCTATTTTCGATTTTTTATAATAACTTCATTGGTAGTTCGCTTTATTGGTGGAACAGTTTCCATAGAATCAATAAGACTTCCTACAAATGCTACTCTTTTTGAGTATTCTCCAAGAGCCCAATATTCAGTAAAAATTTGTTCTCTGATAAATTCTGGGATGCGTGCATTACATTTCATACGACAATTAGGTAAATTTTTCACGCATCTTTTCCTCACAGTTTTACCCTTAAGGGTGGTATAAGATAGACCGGTATTCCTTTTTGTTTTCTTGTCTGCTCTGTATTTTCTGGTATTCATAACCGCCTTTGTATTACTATCAGTTTTATTTCCATTTTCTGGGGTGTTACAAATACTGATAACTGGTGGTAATAGTAGATTTTGTGGTTCCGTATGGTTACTTAGTAAATATTCACAGTGTGGGACATAGTTAGGGTCTTTATCAGTGTCGTCACTACTAAAATCGCTATCATGACTTTCAAAAATGTTTTCGCTTACAATCAGTTCTTCATTTCCATTTGCTAAAGGGCATTCATTCATGAGAATGTCGTTTGAAGAGATAACTTCTCCTAGAATGTCAGTTTCATTATTTAATGCGGGCTCCAAAACAAACAAAAACTCCAAAGCGGGTGTCCATCTAGAAAATAGTTTGTGAAAATTATAATCATTATGTATAACTAGAAACATACCCAAACAATTATATCGTACAATATCATGAGAAATACAAATTGATTTAATCTCTATTTGGTATCTATATGATTAAATGTATTCCTAGGTATTCTACTTTTTTGGGGTTAGAATTTGTAAACTTTTGTTATTAAATTTACTGATATAAATAGGAAACATTATCCAAAATTTATATACTTACCACAAGGCTTGTTTAAATTTTTCATCATTTCCATAAAACGCCGAGATCTTTTCATTTTGTAATAATAATTAATTGAGTTAAGTAAATAAATAATCCACAGAACACAAAATAATCACAACAATGTAAAGCAAATGACAAACGTCAAAACTACTAGTGACAAACTTCATGATGGTCACAATAGTACAAGTTCATAGGCACGCCTAGCGACATAAATCATTTAGAAGTATTATCGGTGGATGTAACAGTATAAGGTACACTTATACTTATGAAACTGAAAAAATGTGTCGAATTACTTTTTGCACGTGTGTACCATCTAGTACAAGTACTTTTATTCTGTTTGAACCGAATCTTTGAGCTAAAGAGGTGATTGTCATTACGAGTATAAGTGATCTTATACTTATGAGCTCAAGTATTTTAAGTTAGTTTAATAGGCACAAAGTTGTTTATTTATGTTTTGAGTACTGGTGTAACTATACTGTTAATACCATTGATTGCGGCGTACACAAGACACATTTTCTCATATAAATCGTTAAATGGTCAAAAATGCAGTTATACTGTTATGTCCGCCCATCAAAGATTTATTAACGATACCAATTCAGGGGAGTCAAACCAGTTATTGTTTATTTTAAATAAAAAAATAAGATCATTGAGTATTCTTCTATCTTTTAACGATAAGAGTCGCATTTTTTGTAATAGAGAATCATAGTTTATGTTATCCGCGGGAATTCCTAATATGAAATTAATTTATCTGAGAAATTTGCGTTGCATTTTTTCAATGGAGTTTGCGTGGCTTTTGTAGAGAGGGTTCTATATGGGCGAATTATATTCCAAATGACTCCTAACCAGAGTTGTATATAGTAATTTAAATGTATGAATGTTTTTAAAATCTTTACATAGTCTTAGAATGAAGCCCAGCATTTTCATAGCTTTATTAGTAATGATATCAATGTGGTTGATAAATAGTAGTTTAGTGTCGAAGGTTATTCCGAGGTCCCTTATTACAGGTACTGACATTAAACTGTGATTGTTAAGTGAATAACTGTATTTGATGGGGTTTTTTATTCTAAAGAAACTCATCATTTGACATTTTTTAATGTTAAGTGTAAGTTTGTTAATGGTACACCATTCTGCGAATTTTACAAAATTGGATTGAAGGGAAGCAGTCGTATATATTTTTAATGATTTTGTAAATTTTCATGTCATCAGCAAATAATAATATATCATCAGAGAATATGGAAGTGACATCGTTTATAAATAGTATAAACAATATTGGACCAAGGTGCGAACCCTGAGGCACACCACTAGTTGCTTCAAATTCGTAAGACAAGTGTTCTTTAATAGAGACAGTTAGTACACGTTTTGATAAATAATTCCTAATCCAGCATAATAATTTACCACTTAATCCTAGTTTAGACAATTTATTTATAAATTTATCATCTGGTTGTAGAGTTTTAGTATTACAGTTGAAGTTTTCTTTTATTTTACTGGATAAATTTGATCCGACGTTTGAGAAAAAGGTATTTGCATGATCGGCAATAGTCTTCGGGTCCAAGTTAAGATTCACATTCTGACCATCAATTATAAGTTCCTCAAGAATACAATACAAACTCAGGAATACAAACAAAATGATTAAGAATGCAAGAGGGTGGGATAATTTTTTCTCACAATATACATTTTATACATTACTAATGTAGACTAGTGTAAAATCACGGGATATTATGATTGTAGGACTTGTGAAGTTGAAAGTTTATGTAAATAATACATACATCAGAACAATGATAATGCCGGCCGGCGTGGTCGAGGGGTAAGATTCTTGACTCGCAATCCGAAGGTCGCGGGCTCGAATCCCGGTGGGGCCAATAAATTTAAGTTGATTAATTTGTGTTATTTCATAATTAACTCATTTAAATAACATGTAGTATATTTGCGGCACGTTCCAGAGTGGAAGATGTTATCAGAATCGCCCTAGTGTAAGACCACCATTCAGAATTGAAATATTGCTTGAAATGACTTTATCCGTGTTTAGTGACCAGATCTGAATAGCCAGGTACTTATCCACCTTCCTCTGTCACCTCTCCTACTCCTCCCCAGTGCCTTCAGCCTCGCAACTTACCCCAATTGGGGGTGCCATAGTCTCACTGGCTCCAGATGGGAGCAGTTGGGACTGTTGTGCGATATACATATAAAAAAGGACAATTATTGTGACTGAATCATCGAGAAAAATATCAACGAAAAAATATTAACCGCAGTAACTCTTGTAACCACTAACTTTTGAAGTTAGTAATATCTTGAAAGCTAGTTTTTTCATATGAAAGATCACCTCCTGAAGTGTACAATTATCAAGTCGTGTTTTTCAATCATGTCGTTGTATCCTTTTACCTTTATATTCTCACTTTATACAAAAAACCAATACAAAAGTTCATTCTTCATTAAAGTTTAATAATGGAACGTATCGGATAATCTGACCGATGTCGAATTCAAATACAGTTTAGGGTAGATTGCATTCAGTAGACAAATTGCATTCCAATGTGAATTTAACTCAGAAAACAACTAAATACTTGAAAACAAATTTCATTACAAATGCAAATCCAATAAATTCCAATAATTATTTATTCAACTCGAATAAAAGAGGAAAAGAATCTCATTTAAGTTTCATATTAAGAGGTAACTTGTATTTACAAAAAAATACAAGTGTGCAGACAAACATCGATGAGCGATTGACATTAATTTAGCTATGTTTACGTTATTTTTTTTTGGAAGTGAAAACTTCTTTAGCACCATTGTGATTTGAAACTCGATGAAACGATAAATAGTGACAGTTAAAAGAGACAAACACATACATCTCATACGTAGGATTTAGCCTGCAAAATAGTATAATTGGTCTCCTCTTTGTGCTGTGCTTCGTAGCCTCCCCACTCTTGTCTACCTTAATTTTTTGAAGGTTTCATTTCTACCGCGTGTGAATTGCCCACTCTAATTTTTAATATTTTCATATTATGTCCATTTTTAAGTGAACATTTCTTTGGCACTGTTTGTGATTTGAAACTCAATGAAACCAAAAATTTGCCACACTAAAAAGAGACAAACACATGTATCTATAGGATTATTATATATTATTTTAAATTAATTGATTGTGAAAAAACACAAATTGATCAAATACAATTTATTAGCGCCCGCCGGGATTCGATCACGCGATCTTCGGATTGCGAGTAAAGAGCCTTACCCCTCGACCACAGAGGCCGTCAAATTAAATTATGTTAATCTATTTAACCCAGAGATTGGCAGGAATTGGCTTATTACACGATTTTTTGTCAAATAAAACGTTACTTTTTTTTTAATCAAAGTTTTTTAATACAAAAAAGCTTTGCGATTAGTCTTTACAAAAGTATTTTACTTTCAAACTTTGAAAGGATAACTTTTCATTTTACCTTTCTCCAGTTTTATAACTTTCTATGAAAAAAACGCAAACTTTCCGTTGTTGTAATAGACAAGATTTTTTTGGCTGTCAGTTTGGGTTATAAATGTTGATTTTACTTGAAAGTATCAGATACTATGTATCTACCAGATTCTGTTCAAATCAATAACTAGCTAATATAGCCCTCTATGGAATAAAATGAATACTAAATATAATGAATAATCAAATACAACAATATTGTTCTTTCAAAATCTGTATAATTTTGTGTTATTTTGTTAACTTGTATAATTATTGTTAACCTCATCACAGGCTTGTACTAGTGAGGTAACAAATTGTATTGTAAACATTTTTACCTGCAGTGTAAAGAAACAATAAATAAATAAATAAATAAATAAGTAAATAAATAAATAAATAATTAAATAAATAAAAAATAAATAAAAAAAAAATAAAAAAAAAAAAAAAATAAAAAAAATAAAAAAAAATAAATAAATAAATAAGAACCCCTGTCGTCTGTTCTAGTAATTAATCGTCAGACGGTATCTGACCCTGTCTCTTTGACATTTATGTTTTTGTTTTGATTGCGTTGGGTAGCATTTTTTTTAAATATGACGTCCTTTTCTAATCTTCCGTCTTTTTACCTAAAGCAACCAACGAACTAGGAGTCTCTTAGATTTCATGTAGTCTGACGGCCGGCGTAGTGCAGCGGTAAGGCGCTTGACTTGCATTCCGAAGGTCGCGGGATCGAATCCCGGCGTGGCAAATAAATTTTATTTGATTAATTTGTGTTTTTCACAATTTATTCATTTAAAATAATATATAGTAAAAAACGTTGCTTGAAATGGCTTCTGCCGTGTTTGGTGACCAGATCTGAATAGCCAGATACTTCCCCACCTTCCTCTTCCCTATCTCCTTCTCCTACCCACTGCCTTCAGCCTCACAACATACCCCAATTGGGGATGCCGTAGTCCTACTGGCTCCAGACGGGAGCAGCTGGGACTCTTGTGCGTTAATTATGTTAAAAAAAAGTAAAAAAGTAGTCAAAGAATAGTGCGAGTCATGTCTAAAGTAAAACTGTAAATAAATTTAAAATAAAACAATAATTTTGTAAACACCAATTTTATTTTATATACTTTATGCCGACCGGGTTTCGCTACAACCTCGCTACAACCGTAGCTTCTTTAGGGCAGTATAATACTCTACTAAAGTTAAATTACATGTGACAACATATGTATGGTTTAAATTAAAATGGGTTGCACTCCTCCAGTGAAGGAAGAAGTAAGTATAAGGGTAGATGGAGAATTGGGAAAGAAAAGGGAATGTTCTTTGTCAATGGGGAACAACCTGAGTATCGGACTTTTATTTAGATTTATTTGTTTGTTTATACATACTTTACTAATAATGTTTTTGGCTTTCCTTAGCTCTAGTGCTTCTGTATTATCCAATCTGATACCTATTTCGTTTTTATGCATTAGGGTGATGCCTGTGTTTTTATCGAATTTATGGTCTGTTAAAGATGGTATAAGAAGCCGTTACTACGTAAACATCTTAGGTGTTCTTTGACACGGGTGTTAATGTTATGTGCCGTTTTGCCTATATCATATATTTGCGGGACAATCACTGCATTGAAGTGAATAAATACCCGAGTGGCAAAAACTAAATAAATTGTTGAATACTTATTTTGAAACAGTGTGCCTTTTCATTTGATTGAGCCCTTAAACATTGTATAGCATCTTTACGATAGTCTAGTGGTCAAATGCGTCGAATGTCGGGCGTCAACGCTGATTATTTTTAGTGAAATGATCTTCACTGTATTAGGTAAATATAATTAAATAAATAAATTTTTACCTCACTGGAAATTGAACGCGCACATCCACCTCTAAATAAGATCCCGCGATAAAAAGTTTATCGCAGAATGAAAGAGGTAAAAAGAGGCAAGAACGTTGATGATGATGATAACAACGTAAATTTTCTAATAAGAAAATAAAAATACTTTATTAAAAAACATCACGAAAGGTGGAAAAAATATTTTTTAATAAGATTAAAATTCATATTTAAGCCCCCGCCTTACCTTTACGGCTTCTGACAAACATTTGCCACAAAACATTCATGAAAAACTGAATGCTGCTGGTCTTATAGTGATTATGGGATTAGCAGAGAAATACTGGTGACTAGATAGACCCACTGTAACTTCTTTTAATGAGATTAGTTGCGAAATACTGGTGACTAGATAGACCCACTGTAACTTCTTTTAATGAGATTAGTTGAGAAATACTGGTGTCTAGATAGACTCTTCTGTACCTCATTAGCAGAGAAATATTGGTGACCAGATAGACCCTTCTAATAATAATAATAATTGGATTATTTTTAGAGTGCCGTTTTTGTGAAAAATCACCTCTAGGGCGCTTACAGTTACTTTCTGTAACTTCTTTTAATGAGATTAGCTGATAAATACTGGTGACTAGATAAACCCTCCCATAACTTCTTTTAAGCAAGTTGTAGCGTCATTAATTGCAAGAACAATACTAAATGCAATAACAATTTCAATTTATTTAAAAATATATATTTTAATACTTTTTATTTTTAATTTTACTTAACAACTGACAAAAATAACACAAATAAGAGTAATTATGTTCAATTACACTATTTTAACAGTGAATTGGTTATTACAACAGAAATCATGTTCAAAAACATTAAATGAAGCGCTTAAAATACCACACGTCATGACAGAATTTTTTTTTGTTTGAATTAGGCAATTCACCCTAAAAAGAGTGCTTTGTGCCGAAAAAGTTAAGGAAGATAGTTATTATTTTGAGGATAATCTATAAGAGAATATGACAAATCAAATAGTGAAATCATTCAAGTCTATGAACTTAAATAAAACTGAAAATACGCGAGAATTGTTGAGAGACAGCAAATACGGAATACTGAGGGGAAAATGGTGGGTGATTTTAATGAGCAAACGATATATGTTTTTGAAAGCAGAATGTTTTTTACAATTAAAAAAAGACATGGTCAAGAGTCTCCTCTTCCACACCGCAATGGCAGAGTGGACTATCGAGGACTCGAATTTTATATATACAAATACGCTGCAATAGAGCAGTGACCAATTCTCATTCTCGAAATGCAGGAAATAAATCTTTTGTGAATGTGATTTTGAATTCCAGCGTAGAAAGATCCAGTTCGGGTTTTCGTATTTGACCAATTTTCTTCCCAAGAACGAGACATGTTGGATTTAAGAATAGAGAAGACGTCAGAGATTGGAATTTTAAAATCTAAAGGAATAGAACCAGAGATTGTTCCAAGTTTAGCGAGAGAACCGGCTTTCTCGTTACCCTCAATTCCTAGATGACCAGGGACCCAAACCAATATTGTCTCAAACTTTGATTCGTTTAGAGAATTGAGGATGTTTTTAATATTACAAATAAGGTAGTCTTCTGGACATCGAACGATATGTGAGGATATTTTTAATACTGCACTAAGAGAGTCAGTGCACAGTAAGGCTCGACGAATATTGAGAAGCTGGATTTGAATTATAAGCATAATGAGTAAGATTAAGAAAGGGACCCTCAGATGGTTTGGGCATGTAGAGCGAATGAACGAAGGAAGTAGTGTAAGAAGAATATACGACGCGAATGTGAATGGTAGAAGAAGTCGGGGACGCCCGAGGAAGACATGGCACGATCAAGTGAATCAGATACTTGAGTCGGGTCATGTCAAAAGTCAGAATAATAGAAGAGAATGTATGAGACGATGTATGAATGTGAGTGAGGCAAAGAGTGTGTGCCAAGACCGAGTTGTTTGGCGGTCCGTCCTCTCTGCCTACCCCTGCGGGGAAACGGCGTGATGGTTAGTTAGTTAGTTAGTTAGTTAGGATTTGAATTAAAGCTTGTTCAATAGCGAAACATTCTGCCGGAAATATAGAAATTTCTTTAGGCAGTTTTAAATTGAATTCAGAAATATATATCGACACGCCACAATCTTTGATATCGGTTTTTGATCCATCTGTATAAATGAGGGAAAACTTAATATAATGTTTTTAAAATATTGCTCTACATTTTGAAACGTATCATATGAGGTTAAAATGTTCGCCTAAAAGTCAGAAGTTATAACTTTGGGGATAAAATTGATAGTGTCAAACGGGACAACAGAAATTTTGCTGCTAATGAATGAAAAACATGGCGGCCGCACATGCTACAATATAAAAGTTCAATGTGGCCAACATAAAAACGTCGTTATGGTTTTAATAACTTTGAAGAAAATAAAATGTACGGCGTGGAACAGAAACACCGTTTAACAGACGATAAGTGTTTTTTATTTTATTTATTAGTAAGGCTGTTAGTGTTTACACTTAAAGTTAAAGAAACAAAATCCGAAAAATGAATCTAAATAAGTTTATTTTTTATTACCCTTATTCGGATGATAAACACGAAAGGTCTCGTATCTCAAATAACTGTATTTTTGCTTATGACGGCAAAATTACTACAATATTAACACACTTGAGATTATGTTGTGCAAAAGCGGCGCTATACAAATTATCCAATTATTATTATTATCATCAGTTGCAATAATAAAGGCGACCATTACGTTTAATGTTGCGGCCCATCCAACAGCGGTTTATTAGCGGCATCGGCTCACAACGAGACGGGACGAAGGACAATTTACCAAAATATATAATTATCCCCTTTATTTTTGTCTGTGATCCTACCCTAATTATTGTTAATTACTGTAGTCCCTCCATTTCAATAATTGTAGCACAAAATTGGGTGACCATCCTTTGGGGTCTTTTTCTCCCTAGAGAACACGGAGTCATCGGGTATTATTCGCTATCTTTTGAAGAATTTAAGAAGAAAGTAGGTGTCCGTCAAACGTGTAATGTCAGCCCAAAGGCGCAGCTGGTATCCTTTCAGAGTATTTTATTAAATATTTGGAAGGGTTCAAGGTCTGGGTCTTTTCCAAAGCAAACAAAAAGTAGAAAAGGCACTATTCCTGAGTAACCTCATTTTATCACTTAATGGAAATTGAATATTAGAAAATTCAATCGCCTTAACTTTTATTGAATGTACTTTTATCGTAATTAGCTTTTGTGTATTGGGCAGCATTTCTCGCGGTTATTAATGGTTTGGGTTGGAATAAAGTGTAGTCCTTCTTTTTACCGACATGGCGAATTTTTTTTTTTTAACATTGATTTCACGCAATTTGGGAGGCGGAAATGGGTACCGCCGCCCCGGGAATCTTTATTGGATAACCAACACCTCTGCCATAGGTCACCCCGAGTGGTTCTCTACGTTTGGTGATTTAGCAGGGGTGCCCGGGTTCATGACGACAAACTGAACCCCAGATTCCTACGCACCCCTTAAACCCGTTTCCTTCCCAGAACTCTCCTCTCCTTCCTTTCCTTAAAAAAACCCACTACACAGCATCCTGCGTCACCTTTGGCAATGTTATGTTATCATCTTTATGATGAGAGAAAGGAGTGAACATGGATCTTCAAGATATCCATGTTGTAGGAGGAAGGAAACACAGAGGCTGGCAAATTAGTTGTTCCACTACCGAGCTGTTGAATTCAATAATAAGTCGTAGAAGCGATCCATTCTCTTGTGAAAAATGTCAATCTTGTACAAATATTGGAAGCACTTTTGGCGTGTTTCGCCAGTATTTTTTATTATTTTGCGGCTCCAGACCAGGGGTGACTGCCATTCAAACAGTGGGGCGCTCTCTAAAGAGTTTTCTTTTTAACCGCCAGTTGTGAAAGCATCGCTACTGGTGCACTCTGCTGATAGAACGTCGAACCAAAAGTTGATAAAAGTTCTTCTTTTACCGACATTTTGGTGACACATACATATTCAACTAAATCCAAATTTATATCACATTTGAAATAAAACCGATGCCACCAATTTACGTAAGATCATTCGACCCCCAGGCCTCATAAAGTTAAATGAAATAGAGGTTATCTCCACAAGAAAGAATTTCGACATTTGAAAAGGTTTGACCATTTTATTAATTTTAAATCCCCAAAATAAAGACTCTTGACTTGATCCGGTTCAGGTATTTGGTTCACTTAGTCGTGCCATGTCTAACTCGGGCAGACATGACTTCTTCTACCATTACATTAATTTTAATAATAACATTCGTCCGCGTTCCCGTTTTATTAATATTAGAAACATATATTCCGACAGTTTTCACCTTCAAACCCTACAGCACCCTCGCATCTTAAGTATTTCCATAAAATATATTCCAGGAACATTTGTCATTGATATCATTACAATATTTTATCCCTTTTCGTACTAAAGCAGGGGTCACCATTCGCTAGATAACGGTTATTTATTTTTCTTATAATGTACACTTAGCCTAACCAGGTTAGTATGGTCCTGTATATTTTCCGCCTGTACAGAGTATGAATAAAACAGTACATGTACATTAGGAGCGCTTTTTGCCACAATACGGCACGATTTAAAACACCTCGGATAGCTTTGCTGCCTATTTTGGCAAATTTTACGTTATTTGTAAGTAATTAAGTATAAGTTTACGATTTTAATATATATATTTTTTAAATCCTACAAACATGTGATAATCGACAAAAGATATAAGAAATCATTGGCTATATAAAACTATAATCAGTTTGTATGTCTCCATAATAAAATTCGGAGGTATGATTTTTTTAATGTGGGCGGAAAATATTCAACCAAAAAATCTCGAACAATCGGAGAAAAAAGTTTGAAATTGCGCTTTTAAAGTTTGGTATCAGTGATCGATGAACCGGTGGATTCAATTTTAAGCCATAAGTTGTTCTAGTGGTTTGTCTAGTTTGTAGTTAGATGTAAGATTGTAGAAATATATTATAAGTTTGTGCAGCGCCCTTGAGGTGATTTTTCACAATAACGACGCTATACAAATCATTTTTATTATTATTACTAGCTCACCCGGCCACGCGTTGCTGTGGCTAATAAAACACAACGTCATCTACAGGATGGTTATTCAACATTTATAACCACCGCCGTCTTTGAGTTTATCGCAAAGAGACAGACAGATGGCGCGGAGGACTTTAATTTATAATACGTAGAGATGGTGTGAGAGATTATAATAATGTGCATGAAATGCTTGGGGTAACTAACGTATTTAAGTTAATAAGGATTAATACTGTATCCATCTAAACAACTTTTCAATTACCGAAATATACGTGACCATTTTTTTAGAAGATAGAATGGGTATATAGTAAGCTATCCGTAAAAGATAGATATATGCCTTCGTGGAGTTTTTTGTAGATCAAAAAAAGAGGAATATCCCACCATGCATTGTTTTGTTATATCGCAAAAGGATTGAGCAGCGTTTTCAATGAAAGCTACCAGGCGGCTTGACTTTTTCCGACACTTCTAACAATTATCGTCATGTTTCAACCAATTTACACAAATCCTTGACAAATTACATACCTAAACCTTCCTCACGAAACACTCTATGTATTGGTGAAAACCATATGAAAATCATCGTCGGCCAGTGTGAACATGGACAGGAACGTTGCGTCGCGTCGCGGAGCGTGGCGTGGGCTTAGTATGTCACCAGCTTCATTTTCTGACATCATTTTAATGCCAAAGTTAATAGATTTCTTAGTCTTAACCACATTTATTGTTTTAAAAACCCAACATGTTTCGTAAGCAAAGCTTTCTTCATCAGGGTTTACTTTAACTTATTACAATAATATTAAATTTTTAACTGACAGTCCTGAAACAACAGAGTTAATTAGCATTACCTGCGCAGTCATTCCAAACAAAGATAACTTTGAAGGTAACAATAAACACAATACAAAATGACTATTTATTGTCTATAAATACTGTTGACAACTTTTCTAACAAGCCTGCTTTGTTTACATATTTTTATTCTAAACGATCATACTTAAATAATATGTTCTCAGTTATTATAACATTGGTATTATTTTTTTAGTATAGTAACAGTAGTTTAGTAAGACATAATAGTATCCTATACCTAAATACTTGCTTTTATCATACACACTTTGTTAAATGTACATTACTATTGTAATACTGATACCCTCCTGTGTACCACTGTGTAATCTTGTGTAACATTTGAATGTAAATGCCATTTTATGGTGTTTAAATAAATAAATAATAGACGTTGACTTAAAGGCCAATGGAAATGTGGGAGGAAAATGGAGGAAAATAAGGTTAAAATGTGAACCGTGTACACATGTTGGGCGTGCGTTTGGCGTGTTTCCCTACCGTACCGAAGGCATCAATGAAGCTGTTCAATTTGAAAAGTTTATAGTATAATATTGGCAGGTGTCAAAATGGAAGATACTTTCAGTATCGCCCTGGTAAAAGACCGCCATTTAGAATTAAAACGTTGCTTGAAATGACTTTAGCCGAGTTTGGTGACCGGATCGGAATATCCAGTTACTTTCTCTTGCCTTCATCTCCGCCGTCGTCTTCCCACAACCATCAGCTTCATAACGTACCTCAAGTTGGGGTTGTAATAGTCTCGCTGGCTCCAGGCGGTTGGGGGCATTTGTGACCCTAGTGGGAAAATAAAATTTAAAAAACTTTTCTTGACGGGCCCGCTCCGAATTTTTAAATAATATAAGTTGAGGACCCCTGCATTAGACAGATGCCTTTCATCCATCTTGAAGAAATATCCTCTTTCAGATATAGGAAAAATACCCCGAAGACAATGGTAATGTTTCGACCACTGAAGAAATAAACTGAAAGAAGTGAATAAATGACCATAAAACCATAAAACGTGAATCCATAGCGTTGTCCATTTCGTTGTGGGAAGGCGAGAGGTGCTAGTTAGAAGACAAATTATTATAGGTTCAATTTGGTTCGAAATATGAATTAACGATGAAAGAGGCTTAAATTCTGTATCTTTTCATTTATTCAACGCCCAGAGGGCTTTCACAGAGTGGAAGATACTCTCAGTATCGCCCTGGTGTAAGACCACCATTCAGAATTGAATCGTAACTATTCCTGTCTGAAACGCAGATAGCCGAGCCTGTAGACGCCTCCTATCTGGACTGCCCGGGCTTCACCCTCGCAAGCAAGTTCAGACCTAAAGGAGGTGTCTGTCTCTATAGTCGAGCTGACGTCAACTGTGTGCGACTGTTGAGTCTGGAAAACTCCAGATTCGACGTAATGTGGGTACGCGTCAATCTTGCCAGTACGGTAAGAATCTACGCATGTATGTTTACCGCTCACCAAACCTTAGCGAATCAGACACGTCCGATCTCTTCAAACATTTAAGTGACACTATCGATGACCTCTTACCCCGCTACCCTACGGCAGAGTTTGTGGTCCTGGGGGACTTCAATATTCATAACGAACCTTGGTTGAAGTTCTCAGGATCAACAGACTCGGCTGGACGACAAGCGGAATCCTTTGCCCTTTGCTACGGATTGGAGCAAATGGTTCAGGAGCCTACATGGGTTCCTGATGTCCAGACTCATCATTCCAATATTTTAGACCTATTTTTAACCACTGTGCCACACGGTTACAGGATTAAAGTCACAGCGCCTTTAGGATCGTCCGACCACTGCCTGGTGACGACATCAATCCCTGTAAACTTCAGACCGCCAAACGAGAGACTAAAGAGAAAAGTGTGGCACTATAGCTCAGCGGATTGGTTCGGTCTGCGGGCACATTTTAATGCTTTCCCGTGGTCAGCTGTCTGTTTTCGGACTTCAGATCCCTCAAGATGTGCCCAGGAAATTGGTGAAGTCATCACATCCGTGATGGATGGCTTCATCCAATCTACTGTTAAGGAATCTGGTATTGTAATAAACACAATTAAATAACTTTGTTTCAATTCCACTTTATTATTTTTTAATCCAACCGGTTTCGGTTCGTACTGAACCTTCCTCAGGGGTGAATAAAAATAATTTGAACATAATACAGAAAAACATGGTATTTATAAGTAAAATTAGAAGAGGGAGACAGAATATCAACGTAGGAGGGGGCGATGAGGGAGGTGTCTAAGAGGGAGGGGTGAACGTGGGTGGGGGTAATGGAAATATTTTAAAAATGGGGGTGTTAGACAAATCTAATTGTTTATTAAGTAAATTGGTTTTATTTATTTTTAATGACTTTTTTATTTCAAGGGCTTCAAGATTATTAAGGCGTAGACCTATCCCATTTCTATGCAATACATCTATCCCGGAAGCTTTATTAAATGAGTGATTTTTATCTATTAGGTGGGAGGCGAATTCTGAAAAACCTACACTGTTTAGACATCTCAAGTGTTCGACCACTCTTGTTTGAATGTTTCTAGCCGTTTTACCCATGTAAAAGGCCGAACAGTCATTACATTTAAGTTTATATATGCCAGAATGGCTTAAGTTATTTTCTTTATCTTTAGAGTTTATTAAAAGTTTACCTAGGTTGTTATTAGTATAAAACGCAGCTTTAATTTCTGTAGGGAATTTAGAAACACATGAAGATGAAAAGTTATTTATTAATAAAATTCTACGCCAACCGTGGTTTTTATTATCTCTGATGTTGTGTGTATTATTATAAAGGAATTTATTAGTAGATATGAGATTAAGTTTTTTTGTAAGGATTTTATCGATTAAGCTATGGGGATATCCATTATTTATTGCAATAGATTTGATTTTAGCGAGTTCTTCAGTAAAATTGACGTTAGATAAAGGAATATTGACAAGTCTGTGAATCATAGAATGGAATGCGGAGTGTTTATGGGAGATGGGGTGATTAGAAGTACTGTGAATTACGGTATCAGTGAAGGTAGGTTTTCTATAAATATTGAATTCAAATTTGTTATTAACAATGGATAGGGATAGATCTAAGAAATTTAAACAACAATTTTTTCCTATTTCTAAAGTGAACTGAATTTTTTTATGGAATGAATTTAGGAGGGACAGGAAGGAGTTAAGTTGACGGTCAGTACCTTTCCAAATACATATTATATCGTCAACATAGCGTTTCCAGAAAAACACATTTTTAAGAAGGGGCGAGTTACAATTAAAAATATTTTTTTCCAAGTGATCCATAAACACATCAGCGATAAGGGGACTCGTAGGGAGACCCATGGGGAGACCTTCATTTTGTTGATATATAATATCATTAAATTTAAAATAATTTTGATTCAGACAGATGTTAAACATACGGGCCAGATCATCCGAGAGATCTTTTGGTAAGTTAGAATTGGTTAATAGATTAGACATAATATTTTTACATTCATTTACAGGGACATTTGGGAATAAATTGACAACGTCGAAGGACACTAATTTGCAGTTATTTGGTAAAGTTAAATCTTTTAAGTGGGTGACTAATTCATATGAATTTTTAATGGTGTATACAGGGGAAAATACATTAGAACTATTAAATAGGCTAGTCACAAAGGAGGCTAGTTTGTAATTCGGGGAATTACAACATGATACGATGGGCCTAATTGGGGCATCGGGTTTATGGATTTTCAAGAATCCATATAATCTTGGAATTTTTGGGTTTTTCGTAAGGAATTTCACATTATCATATGACATGTCTTCAAAAATAGGGGATTTACAATCTTTTAATGCATTTTTGATGTGTTGTTGAAACTTATTAGTTGGGTCAGTTAGAAGAGGTACGAAAGTGTCATTATTAATAAAGTTATGCACTTTTGAAATATATTCTGAACGGGTCATTATTATTATTGTATTGCCTTTGTCGGCTTTCGTTAACACTAATTTTTCACTAGTTAACTTTTTGCGGATATTGTTCGCTTGCATTGTTTCTGGATTAAACTTTGGTTGATATTTAGGGATTAAATCTTGTAAAGTTTCAGCACTTTTATATTGGAATGTAGTTGGAAAGTAGTGGAGGGCGGTCTGGATGTCCACTGCAACGTTTTCGATCGCACTATTGACATTATTTTTAGTGTAATGAAGATTGTGATTTAAACCTTTAGATAGTAATGTCATTTCTTTTGGGGTGAACTGTACAGAGGATAAATTTTGTACTCGATCGTAAAATTTATGTTGTGAAGATAGTGATTGGTTATTATTAGGATTAGCAGCACACAGGTTTTTTAGTTTTTTATCTAAGATTAAACGTTTTTTGAATGATTCAATGGAAACATAATTTCTAATTTTATCATCGAAGAGGTCCCATTCAATTGGGTGGAGGTTATGTACTAGTTCAATGTGTAACACTTTGATTTTAAGTTTAATGTTATTACGTTGTTTATATGCATTAATTAAATCTTCCTTTAACCACGCCATTTTAGCTTTGTGGATCGAAGATGTCACTGGTAATTTATTATTAAAACTTGAATTCAAATAGTTGGGGAACACTTTCATTTTAATGCACTGTTTTGGCATTGGCTCAAAGCCGTGGTTCAGTCGACAATGCGCTGAAGCAGTGTGACAAAAAAACGCGGCTTAACGAGCCTACAACACATCTAGAACATCCGAAGACAGAACAGCTTACAAAAAAATGGCAAAGGAAACCAAGAGAATCATAAATAGGTCAAAACTCGATCACGACCAGCAGATCAGCAGAAAGCTGGCTGAATGCCCGCATGGCAGCAGGCAATTCTGGTCGCTTGCGGGCTCAATAGGTCGCAATTTCTGCAAATCCAGTCTGCCACTTCCAATCCAGACGTCTCACTAGCAAACACCGCCACCGAAAAGGCAAACTTATAAGGTAAAATGTTTGCGAATAACTCAACCCTCGATGACCAAGGTGCTGTCCCGACGTCATTTCCTCACTGCGGTTTTCGTATGAAAAAGCTGAGGATCCGGCATCGGGAAGTACTCCATGTTTTACGAGGGATTGATGTTAATAAAGCTAGTGGGCCTGACGGAATACCTCCCCTGGTACTGCAGAGGTGCGCTGCAGAAATAGCTCCAATTTTGACGAAGCTTTTTAAAATGTCCCTGAAGACTGGCTCTGTGCCCTCTGGCGCAAGGTTGTGGAACGTATGATCAACGACAAACTGTTCACATACCTCGAGAAGAACAAACTTATTAACGAGCTTCAATTCTCTTCTTCTTCTCCCGTATGTGACGCATGTTTGGGAGCGGTGCCTGGAACGTTTCGCTGAGACCCAAATGGTTGCACTGGACATTTTCAAGGCCTTTGACCGGGTTTGGCACCGAGGACTTGTCAACAAACTGCCTTCTTACGGACTTCCCGCATCCTTGTGTACGTGGATTGCCGACTTTTTGTGGGAGAGGTCGATTCAGACGGTAGCCGATGGTAGACACTCGATAAATGCTAGCGTCCCACAGGGATCGGTTCTGTCTCCGACTTTGTTTTTGTTGCACATCAACGACCTTTTGTCATGTGCACCAATTCACTGTTACGCGGATGAGAGTACAGTCCATGATAGCTTTTTGTTTGACAAGCCCCCAAAGGGCTCACAAACTCCAACGGCTCAGAGGGCTTTGAAGAGAGTGTTTTCTCTTAGTGTAAAAATAATCTTGTTAAATTTAATGTTTCAAAATCTTGTCTGATTACGTCTAAAAGGGATCGAAATGAATATCTAGTATCTTTCAACGGAAGCAATTTTCCGAACAGGCCCTCCATTGATATGCTTGGTGTAACCTTAAGTGACCAGCTGAGGTATGGGGGCTCCATCGAAGCCAGAGTAAAGTTAGCCTCCCAAAAACTGGGCGTACTGTACAGGGCCCGCAGATAATTTAATAGTACACAGCTGCTAACCCTGTACAAATCACAAGTGCGCCTCACGGTTGAATTTGGCAGCCACCTCTGGTTTGGAGCTCCAAAATACCTGAAAAATACCCTCGACTCTGTGCAGAAACGGGCGGTCCGTTTAATAGATTCTCCCATCTTAACAGACGGATTGCAATCTTTAGAGCACAGGCGTCGGGTGGGAATGCTATCCTTGTTCTACCGGTATTACAATGGAAAATGCTCCGAGGAACTAGCATCATTGATCCCTTCGGCACCGGTGCATAGTCGGGAAACACGCCAAACGTGTGCCCAACATTTGTACATGGTTGACATTTGTCTCATAGAACGGGTCGTTTCTTCGACTCTATCTTGTGTTCAACAGCTCGGCTGTGGAATGATTTGCGGTGTTTCCTCCTTCCTACAACATGGGTCTCTTGCAGGGCCGGATCTACCGATGGCGCCCCCCCCCCCCCCCCCTACATTTTTATTTTGATTAAAAATTCGTTTACCCCCAATTTTTTTATTTTTTTTATTTAATTTTATTTTTTTTACACTAATTTATCAAATAAAATCAAGACATATAATGGGTGTAACTTTTCCAAGTGACCCGGCGCTAGCTCACACTCGTTTTTTTAAAGAGAGAATCGCCAGGAGCCCTATACTCTCTGAATCTATTGGGTAAACACATGGAACTAAGATTGAAGGGAAGCGGCAATACTTTCGGAATATTACGGGGATAAGCGAAAAACCTATGTAGCTCTCCAAATTTGTAGCCGTCTAGTGGGAGGGGATAGAAACGGGGAATGTGGCTAGCTTGCGGGGGGAAGGCGGCGCTCTGGAGATAAGGGCCGAACTGTGAATGGGAATCATTATTATTTTTATATTTTTAAAACTTTCGTTAATTTTTTATTACATTTTGGACATAAAATATAATAGCTTAATTGAAAAATAAGTAATGAAATGAGGCCAGGGTAGTAACAAGGAGACTGGAGACTTATGTGTTGTTTAATTTTTATTGTTCCCTATACAAGTTATTTTAAGTTACCTTCATCTACTAGGACGTACTTAACTCATTTTTTGCGAAATCAAGATTTGTGAAGCGCTTGTCGAAATACATCGGCCTCACTTTTCACTTGACAAGTGCAAGTGGGTAAAAAAACTAGTGTTATGAACTCACTGTAACTCAAGGCACCATTCCTTGGTGCTATCATTGCTTAACTCATCAGTTTGAAATAGATTTTAATTTATCATATAAATAGTAAGTATGGTTTTTTATACGTATTTTATAAAATCAACAGACTTGCAGTGAAAATTTTTGTGCGTTCTATTCTGATGTAAGCTGGTGCTTGTGTTTTAAGAAAGGAGTGCTCGATATTAATCTTATAAAAGAACTGTATTTACAGTTTTACAATGATAACAAAAAAATAAGTGATAGGAACAAACACTGCTTGACTTATTTGCGTGGGCAAATAAATTTTATTTGATTAATTTGTGTTATTTCATAATTAATTTATTTAAAAATAATGTACATATTATTTTATACTAGCAGATCCGGCCACACGTTGCTGTGGCTAACTTAAAAAAATACCACGCCATTACCCAACCTTTATTAAAAACCGTTCGGTAAAATTTTTGAAAAGGCATGCTTTGGGCAGAGGGGCACACTTTACATGCCGTCTCTCTAGTATCCATACTCTTAGGGTAAACATAACATTATGGTGCTATTTTAATTATTTTAGGAAAAACTCTTTTTGCAAGTTATGCTTTAAAATAATACAACGAATTATCAATTCATATATTTTTATCACTTATTATTTTCTCTGTTTATCATTTTATTTTTAAATTTTATTATTTTGCTTTTACTTAACTGTTTTGCATGACCGATATTTGCGTGTGTTATTTTTATTAAATTGTGAAATTATTTACCCCGATACAGGCGAACCCTAGTGGGGTTAATAATTACATGCTAAAAATATATGTGTATAAATTGTGAAGAAGCAATAAATAAATAAATAAATTGTTTGTTTGTGCCCGTACCATGATTTAAAATATAGATTACGAGACAATGCGGGTGGTTTCGCTGAACTAGATCCGTTAGACATTCTTGAGATTTACTGCGTTTAAAAAAAACACAAATACAAATACGTTCTCATGGCAACGTACAACACAAGAATAGCATCTACAGCTTCTGACTAATAAGAATATAACCTCAAATTTGTACCTTGCATTTCCCGTGTTGAGCGAACAAACACCAAATTGAGCAAACAAACACTATACACTGACGTATGGTATCAACGGCTTACGAAAGACGCTTACACTGACACCGCAAAATACCAGATACAAGAAATCATTCATAAGAAAATAATTATACATTCTTCTTCTTCTTTCGTATGGTGGGGGGTCAGAGGGGGACATCTAGGTCTGCGAGCCAGTCTAGGGCCTCAGGCGTTGCCCTGTGGACCTCATCAATCCCGCCGGGGAATGAATGGAGCGGGCATTCGTTGACCACATGTTCGGTGGTCTGCACCGCACCGCATTCACACGTCGCCGACTCTTTAAGGCCCCATCTATGCATCATATGAGCACAACGGCTATGGGAGCACCTTATCCTATTGATGGCAGTCCAGAGTTTGCGAGGCAATGAGAACCCAGGCTGTCTCTCAGTGGGGTCTTGCACGAGATGGGCGTTTTTGACGTTGGCTGATTGCCACTCAAGCTTCCACCTATCTTCTGGGGTGAGAGGTGTTCGAAGGAGTCTTTCTCCTTCCGTCCAGAAGGGTTTTCGAGACTTTAAGCGGCATGCCGGGTGAGAAACGACATCATCGTGCAAGGGTATTTCGCTTTTTTGCAGCGCCTTCTTGTATTCCCTCAGTGTTGCAATCTCTCGCCTGATATTTGGCGGGGTTATATTTGCAAGTACGGGGAGCCAGGGAAGAGGAGTCGATTTTAAGGTTCCGCTGATGGTTCGCATTGTGGCATTAAGCTGAACGTCGACCATGGAAGTGTGGGCGCTTCTGGCCCATACTGGAGCACAGTATTCAGCTGCTGAGAAAACCAGGGCAATGGATGCCGTTCTGAGCGTGTTGGCGTCGCATCCCCAGCTAGTACCAGCCATAGTAATTATACATTTAACGAACTTTAAATAATATGTCAAATCAATGATCTGCAATGATCAAACTGTCAACACGTAACACGTCGCATCCTGCAAACCGTGCGATGTTTTTGTTAATGGAATTTACTGAAGATTTCATAAGAAAATGGTCTTTAACTACCTTCTCCTAGAGACTTAAATCGTACAAAATAAAACAATACCGAGCGTACGCTAACTTGAAAGGCGGTCGGTTTGTTTGTTCTCTTGAACAAAAACATCGCGCTGTGATTGGTTATTGAATTTGGATCGCACCCATTCGTCGTAAAAGACGGTAAAAGATATATGGAAAAATAGATCTTACGTTTAAACTAAATATATCAATTTGTGAAAAAATTCTGTAACTGACTATAAATTCGTAAGCCGTAAACCAACCTGATGCGTGCGCATGACTGGTTTATTTATGCGTGCGCATTCTGTTTCTTTGGAAAGTGTTGCTAGTGCGTAATAATTATTTCGTACTATGGGTAATTTTGAAACGATTCAGGGAATATTATAACTAAATTTTAATACAATATTTATTTTCTCACGGCGCCCTTTCGGACTTGGCGCCAGGTTTTTTGCGCGTTTTTGAACGTATGGCAGATCCGGCGCTGGTCTCTTCAAGATCAATGTTCATTCCTTCCTCTCCTCAAAAAGACCCTCCACACAGCATTCCAGATGACATAGGCCCTGAGGGAAATAATTTTCCTCAGGGCCTCCTGTGTGGAGTTAATGTAAAAAAAAAAAAAAAAATGGCCTGCGCCGGGGTCTCCTACTACTCGCCGCTTTAATGGAGTAAATTTGTGTTGGTTGTGTTGTCATGATTTTATTGAGTTTTTTTTTATTTTTATGATAGGATGTGTGGGGAGGAAGGTCTGGGAATGAAAAGGTATGAGGGGTTGGTAGGAAGCTGGGGATCAGAGTGTCCAAGGGTGATGATCGAATGAATCCAATCCACCCACTGCGGTGCAAGGCGATGAGTCCGGCTGGAGAGGTCGCCCAATGCGCCCCAAACGCTGCTGCTGGGTCCCCTCCGGTCACGAACCGGCACTACAGCAGCGGCGGGGTTCTTACACTCGTTGATGGGGCAGCCCACCCTCAGTCGTGAGCCTGAGAGTCGGGCCCCTGTACTACCGAGCGGCCCGGACAGCGGTAACTCGTTGTAAAGGGTCTCCCTCAACCAGCATCTCCCAATCCGGCCCGCCACGCAGAAGGTGGGCCGACGCACCCACCATCAAGACCTGGACAAACATTACCCCAAGAACCCGGGCACCCCTGCTAAGTCACCAAACGTAGCGAACCACTTGGGGTGACCTGTGGCAGAGGTGTTGGTCATCCAATAAATGGTTCCCAGGGCGGCGGTACCCATACCCGCCTACCAAATTGAGTTTCAAAGTAACAAACACGCAGGATTCGTGCGGTTTTAAAATTGACGATTGTTTTATATTTTTTTAAATAAATTCTACAAATATGAGATTAATGGTAAAATACAGGTACATTCATTGGCTATATAGCACTATAATAAGTTTTTATGTCTCCATGTTAAAATTCGAAGGTATGATTTTTTTAAACATGGCGAAAAATTAACAAATGATCTTCTGAAAATCCCGAGCAATCGATGCAAATTTATTTATTTTCGCCCCAGTGGTTAAACATTTATTTGCGATGCAGATAATCTCATTTTTATAGGTCGCGCTTCCAGGTATTATCAGTTCGGTGGATAGGGTGATATTTTTCGCACCGAGTCCCTAAATCATGAATACGGCGGACGCCATGCAAATTCCGCAAATAATATAACATTCTATTATTCATACGAGTGCTTCAACTATTCACACAAGATTTGCTAAACAGATTATTCACACGTGTCTCACATTCATTTATATTAACTTTATTGCGTGTAAATAATAACGGTGTCAGGACGAAATTACACTGGCATGAATTTCATTCTACTATTGTATTACACTATCAGAATTACACACGGACAAAATTACATACGTAGAGGTTTACACCTACTTAAATTACACAAACTTTAATTATACGTTTTTTTGTCTATATTGCATCCCCAATTGGGGTATGTTGTGAGACTGAAGGTAATAGGGAGGGGAAAAGGATGGGAAAGAGGAAGGTTGGGAAGTACCTGGCTATTCAGATCTGGTCACCAAACATGGTTAACGCCATTCAAGCAACGTTTCAATTCTGGATGGTAGGTACCAGGGCGATACTGAGAGTATTTTCCATTCTGGAACGTGCCGCAAATGTTAAAAGATTTAATTAATTTTGAAATGAATTAATTGTGAAATAACACAAATTATTCTATCCCGCCTCCATCGGAATACGAGTCAAGAGCCTTACCCCTAGACCACGCCGGCCGTATACATAGACACACATAGAATTTTTTAGTAAGACATGTAAAACCTAGATAAATGATGGAAGTAGACTGAATGCTGCAGAAATGAGATCTCTGAGTGGCACGTGTGGCAAAACCACGTAGATAGTAAACCTTTCATGGTTTAAACACTTGGAGGGAATGAACGAAGATGGGAGTGCCAGAAAAAATAATATGATGCGAAAGTAAATGATGGAATAAGTCGGGGACGCCCTTGGAAAACTTATTCGGGTCATGTTAATAGAACAGTAAGTGTGTATGAATGTAAATGAAGCATAGTTTTGTGGCGATCTATCATCTTTGCTTGAATAATGTTTTGTTGTCATTGAACTGAGCCATAAATGATGTAAATATAATACCTAAAAATCTGACGCAAGGTAAAAGTGCTACTGTATTATGGAAAACCAAAAACTGAATGAACTGAACCGAATATAATATTATAATTTTCAAATGTAAACGTAGGCATACATTTAGTTAGATTAGAATCTTAGATGGGACCTACTCATCAAAGATATTACGGAAAAACTCACAAGCCTTTATATTATATTTCTTTAAAAATTTAAGAAATGTTATAAATAATACGAAAAAGGGGATACTACGCGTTATGCCATTCTCGAATTGAATCATATGGTGTTTAATCATTGGTATCATATGGTGGAGATCTGCTACTCATAAGTACTTACACAACCTGAATACAATTCTAAAGGGAATCATAAAGACCATACTGAAAGTACCCAATAATAAATAGCCTTTGATTGAATTTTTCAATAGCTTTGACGTACCAAACGTACTACGAATACATACCAAAAAATAAATGAAAAAAACGAGTGTGTTTTGGACCACACGACTGAAGTAAAACTTCTTTAGCTCCATCTATATGACGGGAAGAGAGAAAGAAAATGTGCGCGCGCACTGCTCTCTCTTGCTCCTACAGTGTGATACAGACAATAGGCCTGCACTGTGTCTTAGATAAACGAAGCGTAACTAGCAATGAGAGAAAGAGAGAAATAAAATGTGTGCTCGCACCTCTCTCTTTTGCCCCTACAGTAATATACGAAACAGAACTCTCTCTCTTTCTATCTTCACTAACTTATATCTCCCTCTCAACTTCCGTTCGCCTCGCCCGATCACACTTTTCGTAACTCTCTCGTCACGCATTCACCAGCTTACTCCCCAAGTCAAGCGTGCGTAAAGAAGTTTTACTTAAAAAATATTATTGGAGCTATTCAAAAATACTGAATCTTCTATTAGACCGTGTATCCATCAAACTTGATCGAACACAAATGACATAAATACATTCCAAGTTATAAAACCACATTCGGACAAAGAAACTACACATACTTTGCAGCAAAACTCCATAAATTCTTCTCCAAGACATAAAACTAATTAAAAATGTCAATGTGTACAAATCAAGAATAAAAATGTGGCTGTAAGAGGTCAACGAAAAAACCCTAATGAAGACACCAAAAACGACATAGATGAAAAATAAACTATAATTAAATATCTTTAGTTCGCCTCGGCACAGGACCCCCTAATAATGGATGATTTATAAAGCGCCGTTTTTGTGAAAAATCACCTCAAGTGAGGAGGACAAAGAAATACAATATCTATATTTAATTTCACCATTATATTTTGTAATTACAATTATTTTATACTTACATGTAGGTATTCGCTAAAATAAAATAAAAATAATAAAACAAATAAATAAAAAGTTTTGTGAACAGGATGACCGATGGCAATATGATTACTGAGCGAATATGAAACCTGTGAATTTTAGATTCATGCGAAAATAGTTCGTATAAATGATGAAGAAACTACCATCAAACAAGAAAATGTCTCAACAGAACAAAAAACGATTTAAAAAAATGCACTAAAAAGTAAAAAAATTATTTCGTATTCTTCTACAACTTAATAATCAACTTACTTTTTGTACTCATCAATATGTAGGTACGATTGTTATTTTTGGAGTCGGTGTCAGCCAAGGTAGGTTTGTAACTACATACATAGTTATAGGTGACATGTACTTGTGTCGCGCGACTTGACTTGACGAGGCGAGAGACGAGAGCGGGGCCGCGGCGGGAGGGGAGCTGTCAAGTGAACACGCCGGGCCGGGTACCTTCGCTGACACCGACTCCAAAAATAACAATCGTACCTACATATTGATGAGTAGAAAAAGTAAGTTGATTATTAAGTTGTAGAAGAATACGTAATTATTTTTTTACTTTTTAGTGCATTTTTTGAAGACGTTTTTTGTTTTGTTAAAATTTTTGATTATTTTTTGATTTTTAGTGAATCTAAAGTACACTAACTAATTTTTCTGAATGTGGGTAGACCTACTAAGCGTGCTGCTCATATGAGACAGACATTACTTGACAATAACGACGTTACGATAGACTACTCAAAGACTTGGATAGCCTATAAAAGATTCGTCCGAGTATCGTTAATTTGCTCCTAAGAATTGAAGAGTTCCGTTACTTTGTCAAGGATCCCGTAATCAGAACCTAACCAAGCTCTCATCAAACTACCCTTGAAGTACATTATTACTAATAAAAAAAGAATCATCGAAATCGGTTGGCGTGATATTGAGTAATTCGTCCATTTGTCGCGCACATACTTAATGCAAATTTAAGACTTATGTGGTTTTCTCATGGATGTCATTGTCAGAACTGAAAAAGAAAACAGAAAACAAAAACTCCCCTACGAGATTCCTCCGCTCTCCAATCTGCTCCCTGGACACTCTCGGGAAACCGCTCCTTGACCCTTGGTGAAAATGACTCCTTCCAGACCGCTCCTATGACCTGGTAACACCGATCCTTGAATCTTGCTGCTGCTAATGGCTACCCCAGACCACTCTTGTGACCTGAACACTCCGATCCTTTGACCCTCGAAGATGCTACCGCTTTGAAGCTCCTGGAACCTCCCGTGCTGTCTTCCGCCTTCCGAGAAGTTGGGCTTACTCCAGGGTCTTCTTCTTCTTCACTCCTTCCAGTGAAGATTTTTAATTACGGTCCGGCCTTTTTTACAGACCCGAAAATAATATGTTACAACACGTCACAATTTACAATCGCGTATTTTTTGTGCAACTTTGCGCGTCGATTCTTGTAATCGATGTTTTACGATTCCGTTTTGGCTGCGCCACTGTTATTTAGACTTTGGTTAGGCGTATATATATAATTTATTATAGTATAACTTATTTTATCTTTAATTAAATGAAGATAAAATTAGTGAAACTCAATCGAAAATCAATAAGGTTTTACTCATAAAGTAAAAAAAAAATAACAAAAATATTTTATCTTATCTAAAGAGTAGACTGTATTAGGTACCTAGGTGCAAATATTGATAAATTTTTGAGATGGAACGACCATATTGATATGTTAACAAAAAATATCAGGAGACTATATTACCTTTATTTTTAAAGAACTTCGTCATGTACTGGATAAAGACAAATTAAAATCTGTCTATGATGCCTTAGTACAATCTCGACTTTCTTACAATATAGTTTGTTGGGGATCCTGTCTAAAGTCCAATGTAGAGCCACTAAATATTGCTCACAAATTAATTCTTAAAGTCATGTACAAAAAAAAATTTCGTTATCCATCGAAACTTCTTTACAAGGAATCTAATGTTATGAGTATAAAACAGCTGTACATCTCTAAAATAATTTGTAGATTTTTTATCAATACTTATTCTGCAGAAAGAACCCAACAAATCTGTGGTGAAGCCAACACTCAGGTACGTACCTACTTAAGGTATGTACCTGTGCAGCACGGTGATGTCGCCGCATGGTACAACTGGGAACGGAACACGAAGAATACCTACCTACCTCGCTGACATATATTTGGAATCTCGTCGCACTTTATGGAAAGTACCGGAGCATTTACATTCCCTGTACATTAGGCGTCAGAACCATCGAGAAACGTATCGTATTCTCTCGATATTACCAGCCGAATTATTGAACCGTTACTTCGGCGGCGGCATTATAAAAGCCGGAGTAATGGTTTGACCCAGTCAGTCGATAGAATAGCAAGCCAAACAACTTGTACCGTTATTTACAATTGTCTCGCTCCGTGTAATATTTTGAATTATTAATAAACGATCAACAGTTTATTCCAGTGTTTTCTTTACGCGTTTACGTAGCGCGTCTGATTGCTACAAATCCATACCACTAGAACCACTCAACAATGAACTTTGTCGCAATAAGTACTAAAACATCTTTTGGCCAAAGAAACTTTTTTATATCAGGCTCCACTTATGTTTAATATTCTGAAAGATTACATTAAGTCTTCCAACTCATTAGCAAAATTTTAAAAAAATGTTAAGATTTTTGTGTTGTCAGAGGATTGGCATACTATTTTTTCACCCTTGGCCTTTTTTATAGTAAGATTTTTTTTTTTAATATTTGTTTTTTAAATAATAAGATATATATTTTTTTTAAACAACTAGATTTTATTAGAGTTCCATTTGTCAAAATCGGAGTGTCGCCCTAGTTGTTTTGAACTACCTTTGTTTCTTGGTGGGTATAGTAATTAATTATTTGTTTTATGGTCTATATTTTTACAAATTACCCATCTGGTCCCCAATATAATATTGTTATTTCTTACTTTCCGCATATAATATTTTAGTGTTTTGGATGTAGTGTTTTGTATTTTTGTGATTTTTGTGTGAATGCATCACTCAAATTTATGAATAATAACCTCAATACACGCTGCTAGTCCTAGTGAGGTTAATATTTTTCTATGTAAAAAAAATGAAATAAAAAGACATGTATGGTGAAAAATTATTAATAAATAAATAAATAAAATAAAGGTATTATAATATAATAAAGGACAAGAAAGAACACAGTTGAAAATATATTTTAATTTAAATATAGCGGCCCCAAGTGGAGAGTCTGACCAAATCAGCTGAAATCCTTGGATATCAGATGAAACATGAAGTTGAAACGAAAATCGTTATATGCAAAAAAAAAAATTGATTCCAAAAATTGCGGACAAAAAATGAAAAATGACGAAAAAAATTGTCCTTAATTTTGCAATAACTTTGTCCTATAATAATAATTTTTCATATGTCAAGATTCATATGGATATAAATTTAATTTTCTTTAATTTAAATATTGAATGAACTGAATCGAATGAAAATTCGATGAGTTACGATTCCAACCAACTTGACAAACGTGGTTTTGAGAAAAGCGCGTTTAAAGTTTTCGCTTGCAACTGGGCCCTTGATTTTCCGTTCTATCTGTTTGGCTCTTATCTATATTTAAAGGTCGAATTTAATCCTATAACTTTGGGAATGTATTATTCTCTTGTATAAGAAGATTTTTTGGATCGGCTGGATCAGACTCTCCCATTTGGGCATTCCATTGGGCTCAACCAGTCTCTCCCGATCCGGTCTGCCATGCATTTGGTGGGCGGATGGAGCCGGCAAGATTCAGACAAACCTCACGACCCAGCCCTTGAGCTCCTCACGAACGCGGAATCGAATTAAAAATGTATGTTTGTTAGGGTTATCTGTTTTTCTAAGCATTCAGTAAAGAAGGCAGTAAAATTTTCATGAGCATACTGTTTTTTCTCAATTGCACTATCCGGGATACTCAGATTTATATATGGAATGAAATTCTCCATTTTGGAATACAATTCCCTCCAAAAAAAAGCTTTTAGTAAAGTGGCCGCCGGCCGCAATTTGAATTTCGAATTTGGAACGAAAGAAAAGTGTTTTTCAAATATGCCAAAGGAAACTTTGGACTTTGTGGGTATTTATTTTAAACAAAAAAGTGGCGCAAGCGGTCCGGCATCAAAAAACTTTCTTTTGTTTTAAGATTTTCAGAATGAAGACAAATTTCAAATTTAAAGGATATAATAGGCAGTCTGGTTTAGCGGTTAAGATCCTCGAATACGAATCCGGCTGTCGCGGGTTCAAACAGCATGGTTCATGTGTTGTTTGCACTGATGACAATTGAAATCGTAGATATGAAAAAAGAGATGAAAATAGCGATCGCGTAAAGCGAAAAATGTTGAATTTGGTCTATAATTGGAATCGGGCTGAAAAACGATGTGGTGTATTCTAGGCATAAGTCCACGGAATTTACTTATCGGGTCGCTTTTACGTTATTATGCACAATTTTTGACATTTATTTTACAATTTATTACGCGCAAACTTTTAAAGTGAAACTTCTATAGCCCCGCTATGATTTGGATTTCGGATGACACGGAAATGACGATTACTGCATCTGCGACGCATTAACTGCGCTCATTGACCGCTTTGATTATGATGTCACTTTGGAAGGCTCCTATTGGTTGATATATAAAACGCTTTGACTATGACCTCACTTTTCAAGTACTATGGCTGAGATTGTTTTGGTAAAGTTTCGCTTCTACCGCGTATGAACTGCACTCGAATTATTTTATTTTTATTGGAACATTTTTGATAACTGACAGCACGGACAGCAATCAGAACAGCATGTGTTCGTAAATGTAAATATGAATGTTAGTCATAAATAACTAATTTTAAGACAGTTGTAAGTAGAAGGAATAAAGCAGTATTGTACACGTTTATAAAAATGAGTTTAGTTTGATGTCACTGGTTTTAAGTCGTAGTTGTAAGTCATTAGTTATCATTCTTGGTTATAAGCCATTTATTAAACGTATAAATGAATTTGTAAAGCGCCCTTGAGGTGATTTCTCACGAAAATGGCGCTATGAAAATCATCCAAAAATAATAATTATTATTATTCAAAACTGGCCACCAAACATGGCTGCCATTTGAAGCAACGTTTCAATTCTGAACGGTGGTTTTACACCAGGGCAATGCACAGAGTTTTTCCACTCTGGAACGTACCCCAAATATACCTTATATTATTTGAAATGATTGACACACATCAATTAAATTAAATTCCCCGTGACCTTCTGACTGCTAGTCAAGAGCCTTACTCCTCGACCACGGAGGCCGTCAAATCGTCCTATCGTGCAATAAAAGATGATGGAGTTTAAAACACGTTACAATATTGTGTTATTGACTGTTATATTAGGTAAGGCGAAACTGGGTTAGGTTAGGAAACCTTACAAAAAAGTTTTTTATTTGTCATGAGTTTTTTGTCAATGTTACGTATTATAAATAAACAACCTATTAATTTCATTGCCATAATAACGTTATCGAAAGTATTAACGTTAATTCCAAACCCGTATTGAAAAATTTATAACGCTTTTCAGCAAATAATTAAACTTTTCTCCGATACATCACGTGACAGTCATAAATAATCCATGGATAACAATAAAACATCAACGACAACTTTTTTAATCCGGCGATAATCCGACATGATCCGCCATACTGACAGGGAAAGTCCATTCTCGGCGGCCATGTTGGAAAATGGCGGTTATTCGCGCGCTTTTCGCTGTCACGACCTAAAAATAGAGATTACGCGGGCCGTGTGATTTATGACTGGATTTAATTCTAGTGTTTGAATAATTACTTATATATACATTCTTTGTAGAGATTAAGAGTGATGATTTTGGATCCTAAGGTCATTTGTTTGATTCCTGTCACAGTTTTACGAATATCTCGTTTGATGCAGAGAAAAAAAGGCAATGAAAAATGTTGATTTATTATTTAAATACGCTGTAAGATACCGCTGAAGGATAATGAGAGAAAGTGAAATATACTGAGAGACAATGAGCGATGGAAATACACTCTCAGTATTTTTTTTTTTCATTTAATAGATTCTAATATTTCTTGAAGAGTTGAATCATTTAAAATTACTGAATTTAAAGTTAATGTTCTTTATAAATAAAACGGCGTCATTTGCGCCTTGCAATTTTTACCTCAAGTGGGTATTAAAAAATGTTACCTGGCTATTATAGACTTAAAGGCCTCGTGTTTCATCGCTAGGAAAAAATTATTATCTAAAAACCCTACTAAAATTGCATGTTTCGTCCAGACTCAACATCAATCTTCATCATCAGAGTAGCAGCGACCGACGGCCATATATACATACGTGTCTGTTTGTGTTATGTTGGGAGTGGGAAGGAGGCGGTCATGTCCTTTTAATTTGGAGTTCTTCCGCATTTGCCTTCGGGAATGAGGAAACCATGAAAAACCTCATCCGGGAAGAAACGGCCGACAGCCAACATGAAACTGGGCGGCCTTCAGTGATTTCAGTATATGAAATCCTGCATTGTGTGGTGTGGGGTGTATGTGTCTGTTTTTATGTGAAATATAAACTTTAGGGGAATTTCAGAATAAACATACATATTATGCAATATTATCTAAATATCGGTATGGAATCCTCAATATAAGATGTACATAGATATAGTAGAAAGTATACAGAATAAATTCTCTAAATATTTATTCAAGAAATACAACAAAACTACAAATAACATGTTAAGTTTACAAAAAATGCACACGTTGTTCCAATACATGAATCTGGAGATCAATCTTTTGTGAAAAATTATCGACCAATTAGTATATTATCATGTTTTGCAAAAGTTTTTGAATCTATAATTTATAGTTCCATATTCACACCCCTTAAACAACAATTATGCATCAATCAACATGGATTTGTTCCCAACAGATCCACAAATTCCAATCTTCTCGATTTCTGCGATTACGTTTGCAATGCGTTTAATGAAAGAACTCAAGTAGATGCTATTTACACAGATTTTCAAAAGGCATTTGATAAGGTAAATCATTATATTTTACTATAGAAGCTTGATCGTATAGGTATTCACGGTGATCTATTTAGATGGCTTAAATCTTATTTGGAAAACAGAAAACAGCTAGTACTTATAAATGGGTATGAATCACCTCCCATAATTGTAACCTCTGGTGTACCCCAAGGGTCCAATCTTGGACCTCTGCTCTTTTTAATCTTCATTAATGACCTTGGCCCCATGTTACGCTGTGATTTTGTTTTATTTGCTGATGATCTAAAGATTTACCGTAAAATTTCCAATGATTCTGACCAAGTTATGCTTCAAGAAGACCTTTTCTCATTACATAACTGGTGTATTCAGAATGATATGTTTCTAAATATTGAAAAATGTTACATTATGGCTTTGACCCGTAACAGAATACAAAAGGATTATGCACATTCCATTAATAATGTTCGATTAAATGCAGTTTTCACCATCAGAGATTTAGGAATCACTCTTGATTCAAAATTTAAATTTGATGTACACGTCAGTGATATCACGAGTAAATCCTTGAAAATGATGGGATTTATATATAGAATAACGCAACCATTTAAAAAACCCCAATCCATTATAACCCTATACAACTCATTGGTCAGGAACAAATTGGAATATGGTAGTGCTATCTGGAACCCACACTACTTAAAATATTCAAAAACTATTGAATCTGTGCAAAAAAAATTCTGAGATTGTTATCATTTAAACTTGAACTAAATGCCTTACTCCAATCTTACGAGGAACGACTCCAATATTTTAAGTTTACAACTCTTGAAAAAAGAAGAAAAGTTGGTGACTTAATGAGTCTATACAAAATCATTAATGATAAACTTGAACAACTCATTGTCTGAGCAATATTCTTATTATATTCCCCAATAGACGTAATTTAAGGAGTCAGAATATATTTCATCTCGAATTATTTAAAAACAACATTGCATACTTCAATCCACTGTCTCGAATGTGTCGTCTGTATAATTCCATTGAATGTAACCATATAGACATCTATGCAAATAGTCTCGCTTACTTTAAAAAGCAAATTAACAATAGACTATCTTGAACTTGAATGTGAATGGCTGTTTCTTACTGTATTTGTACTTTACTTTTTTGTTGTTCTGTTTTTTTACATCGATTGATATTATCGATCTTTTTTTATTTTTGTGATCTCTATATTTTATCATCACTTTTTTTGTTATCTCTTTTTATACCTCTGTTTATATTTTGCTATTTCTAATTTCTGTCAACTTCTTTGTATACATAGCGAAAAGCAACTATTAAACTAGGCATTCTGTGAACATTTTTAAGTGTACTATTAACATCTACGCTTTTTACAATGCTAATCTAATGACTTTTTTATGTTAATACTCTGTAAATGTTCCAAAACAATAAATAAATAAATAAAAAAAGACGCACATTATCAGATCTGCTGTTTCTGTATAACCTGCTAAATAATAAAATAGATAGTCCTGAATTGCTATCCACTATTGGTTTAAATGTCCCAATGAGGCGTACCAGGCACACTTCTCTTTTTCATATAGAATCCAATAACACTAATGCAGCAAGTAACTCACCAATTACTCGCGCAATCATAACTTATACCCACTATGAAAAATTACTACACTTAGACATTTTTCATGATTCCTTGCAAACATACAAAACTAATTTATTAAATTTCTTGGCGTGATATAATTGTTTTAAAATTACTTACACTTAACTTTTCATTAAACTTTAATCAGTCAATTACAATTAGTGAGCACATAATTCTTGATTTCAAAATGTCTCCTTATCTCCCCCCCCCCCCCCCCCTCTTTTCTTCTTTTCTATTATTATTACTTCATTCATTCAATAATTAAGTTTTAAGACCGGTTCATATCTCAGGCGTAATTACCAAATGACATTCTATGGACTTATGTAATAGGTACATAACCATGTAATAATTTAACGTAACATACTGTTATGAAGCGATTGTATTTATCGTAAGTTAGGTACTATTTTTTTTAAATGCATTTTAATTGGTTAGGTTGGCAAAGCTGGGGGAGTTTCGTTCAACGCGTCGGTAGGCGGCGTTTGGGTTTTTCCGTTTCCGCACTCTGGTTTTTATTTATTTATTTATTTATTTACGGACTTACGTCCAATTTAAAACAAAGTAGCACGAAGTATAGAAATGAACAATGTAAGGATTCGGATGGTACATGAAAGCAAAGACAAACAGTGAAAATAGAAGAAAAATAAGTGTCAAGTCACGTCAAGACTTTGCAAAAATTAGGGTGAATATTACATATCTTCATTTGTTTAAAGAGCGACAGAAATCATTTAAGCTAATACCAAAAAAATCAAGGTCTTGACGTGAGTTGACCAGTCTACACATTCTGGACAGTGGTGAGTTGTAACCATAGTTAGTCGAGTGCTGATTGAGGAAAAGCAGGTCTTTATTTCTGAGTCTACCAGAAGGTATATTAAATGTGATGAGTTGTAGTAATGTAGGCGAGTTGATTAAACAGTTAATAATTTTGAAGAAACAAATGAGATCAGATTTTATCCGACGGTCTTCTAAAGGAGAAAGGTTTAGAGTTTGTTCAATTTCAGCATACGAGTAATTGCCTCGCTCTAATCCTAGCCTCCAAGCAATTCCCTTTAGGAACCGATGTTGAACGGATTCAATATGACGAATATGGACAGCATAAAAGGAGACCATATAATACAAGCATATTCAAGATGGGGGCGAACCAAGGAGCAGTAAAGAGTTCTTAGGGTATTTATGTTTTTGAAGTCAGAAGTGGTTCTAGTGATAAAACCAAGTAGTTTGAGAGATTTATTAACAATCGTATTTATATGTTCCCGGAAAGAAAGCTTGCTATCAAGAGAGATACCAAGATCTTTAATAGATTGAACAGTTGTTAGGCAATTATTATTTAATTTGTATTCGAAAACAATCGGATTTTTAGATCTGTAGAAGGACATAATTTTGCACTTATCGACATTTAGTTCCAAGCAATTAATTTTACACCAGTCATTGAAAGAGTCAATATCTGATTGGAAAAGAAGGCAGTCATGGTAGTTTTTGATTATTTTTAGGATCTTATTGTCATCAGCAAAAAGCCAAAAGCGTGTGTGAGAGAAAATACAAATAATGTCATTTATAAACAAGTTGAAGAGAAGCGGGGCTAAATGTGCTCCTTGCGGTACGCCGGATGTTACTTCAATTATAATAGACTCAATGTTATTTATTTTAACTCTTTGTTTTCTATTGCTTAAATAAGAATTAAAGAAAGATAGCAATGGGTTTCGTTTACCTATAGCATATAGCTTGGCCATGAGGATAGCGTGTTTTACTTTGTCAAAAGCTTTAGAAAAGTCGGTATATAGAACATCTACTTGTGATTTATCTTCTAGGCCATTGACTACGGTGTTGGTGAAGGAGAGTAAGTTTGTAGTGGTAGATTTAGCAGATCTAAAGCCATGCTGTTTCTCAATTAGCACATTTTTGAAAATAGGTGTTATTTTTTTTGTGATTATAGATTCAAAGATTTTAGGAATATGAGATAACATCGATATAGGTCTATAGTTTTCTACGTTCGACCTATTACCCGATTTAAAAATAGGTCGTATATAGGAAACCTTCCAGGAATCCGGAAAAGTGGCAGATGATAATGATAAGTTATATAATAAACAAATTGGCTTAGATACAACAGATTTACATTCTTTCAATAATATTTCAGGTATACCATCAGGACCAGTGCTTGTTTTGCTGGGAAGATTTTTTAAGTAATTGAAAACATCTACAAGTGTGATTTCGCAATTATTAAGGTCAAAAGTATTAGCATATTTAAGTGGAGGGATGGTGCATATGTTATCAGTATAGACAGAGGAGAAATGTTCAGCAAAAAGGTTGGCAATATCGAAATCGTTGGTGGCGTGAGTATCATTAAAAAATAAACTTGAAGGGAGATCGTTATCAATACGTTTTTGTTTAATAAATTTCCAAAATTGTTTAGGGTTAAGATTTAATTTTGTCTCAGTGAGTTCAATATAAGATTTATAACACAAGTTAGATTCAATTTTGGATAGTTCTCTTAACTGAGAAATTTTTTGATAAAGCGCTAAGTTGTTTGTTAATTTGAATAACTTGTGTTTTCTTTTTTTCCATAATCAAATGCTTTAGTTTCATACTGAACCAAATAGGAAATTTAGGCTGGGAAAAAGTTCCCCTTGGAACGAACAAATCTATAGCATGAGTTATACATTCGTTGAATTTAAATACAGCATCGTTAATATTGTTGTTTGATAACATACCTGCCCAGTCATATTGGGCAAGGTACCTATTCATGCCAGTATAATCACCTTTGTTAAATTTGTAGTGGAATGTAACTGCTGATTTCAGAGTGTCACTTTTGAAAGGATTAGTGAAGTTAATATCGAGTGGTGGATGATATTTATCTATTGGTAATATTGAGTCAGTAGCTTCACATACACAAACGCTAGGCATATTGGTAAATATTAGATCAAGACAGTAACCTCCACAGTTATTGATCGAGTTTAATTGGTACATATTCAGGAAGGCAAAGAAATTTACTATTATGGAAGCATGAAGGGAAACATTATTAGGAGTTTTCACACCATGACTATCATTAAGCCACACTATTTTAGGAAGATTATAATCACCACAAATAAGTAAGGAATCGGCCTTTATGGAAACACGCTCAACTGCTTCAGTATGTGACTTATAGATTTCTATTGAAGAGGAGGGGGGAATGTATACACAACCAATGACAAGTTTCTTGGAACCAAGTAGAACACAAATAAATAATTGTTCAGATACATTATTAGACGATTCAAGAATGTGGCAAGAGTATTTTTTTTAATAAATATCATTACCCCACCTCCTCTACACTTGTTAGAAGAGGAAGAGCGGTCACAGCGAAAAATAATGTAGTCATGGAGTCCAAGTTCTCTTGAAGCAATATTGTCTGATAGCCATGTTTCAGTAAAACATAAAAAATCATAAGGGCATAAATTTATGGAGCATCTAAAGGAGTTTAGCTTAGTATTGAGACCACAAATATTTTGATAATAGGTGGAAAAGTTAGTATTAATAAGGTGTCGATTCTGATTCAGCCTAAAAAATTGACTCGAGATAATTCGCGTCTCTCAGCGGCTTGGCGGGCAGGACAGTCAGGGGAGCCAGTGTTGTGTGTGGACGGTTTTCTGAAGAACTTGCAGGTAGCACATGCTGGTGGCTTTTCAGGAGTCGGGCAAGCATCTCGATTGTGTCCAGGTTTTCCACAGTGAGAACATGTAGGCATGTCTGCGTTACATTTCGACGCCGTATGGCCGTAAAGTTGACAGTGTCCACATTTTAGACTGTCGATCCAATCCCTTACGGTGTGTATTTGCCAGTCCATAGCCAGTTTAGAGAAGCGAATGAGGGAGTGACGAACAGAAGGAGGAACTCTGAAGATATGAGTGCACGATCCGGTACGAGGTCCTACTTTGTGAGAGAACTGAAATTTATCTTTCAATTCATTAATTTGTAGACCGGTTTCTTCGTGTGTTTGCTGGTGGATTGCCAAGATGATGTTCTCGAGGGGCACAACTTGAGGTAGACCATGGATAGCTATCTGAGGAAGTTTATGTGAAGAAACTGCTGCTTTCAGACCAGCATCGGATAGGGTCGGTGCATTGGCAAGTTTTATGGCCTCTGCATCGGTACTTGGATGCACGACTACACCTCCGTTCCTTATTTCTCGTACCCCCGTGATTGTAATTCCCAAAGATGATGGGTTAGTTGAGGTTTTGAGAGTTTCAAGAGTACTGCTGGAAGGAAGTGACTTGTCATCTTTGGGGAAGATAAGTACGGCTGGTCTCGCAGGAAGTATAGGGGCATTGTTTCTTGTGTTCGGTGGATATTTCGGGAGGACTTGGTTGGACGTAATCGAACTATACGTTCTGTTCCCATTTTCGGGTGTTTGATTAGAAGACATATATTTGTAGTTCTTCAATTCTCATTCAAGGCGCCCTAACTTTACACCCATTTGACCGACATTACCCAATAGATCGGTGAATTTAGGGGCGAGTTTCGCTATTTGTTCCTTGGTGAATTTGTTAGATGTGTCCATTATGATGATATTTAATAGGTTTAAAATAGAGGTTGCCTTTGCCAGGAATTGTTGGGCAGAGTTTTCTTGTTCCATTATAATATTATGGATTATTATTAGATGTAGGTAGATGTTAGAATGGTAGAATATTCTGTTAACTTTTTGTCTATGGCTTCAAATGTCACTTGACTTCAAACTTCAAATTCAAATTCAAATTCAAATGGTTTCAAATTCAAATATCACTTGTCATGTTAATTTCAAGATTTTGTTTTTAAATTCAATCTTATAATATATCTGTTCTCACTGTAATTATTTATTAATAGGAAAACGATCCACTATTTTAATGTGATACACTTAGTTTAGTGTGAAAAACACAATCTAGATATCGATTTTTGAAACTTTTTGTAGGACAAAAATATTTGGTTACTTATGAGAAACTCCATAGATTATAATATTTTGACGGCGATATGTGCGGTACGCCGTGAAAACAACGGTCACTTAATTTTTAAGTTTTAATACGATGCGATTGAAATCCAAGTTTTGGGCATCTGCATTCGGGGGAAGGAAACACGTTGTGTTTTTTTTTAAATATAAATTTCAAAGATTTATTCGCGTAAAATGCGAGTTTTCGCGCGGGTCCCAAAGTGACCACGAGTTTAATGGCGATGTTCGAGTGTTACGATTAATGTACCTCTTTATCCGAGACATCGGTTTATATAACCCGCCACGCATGTCATGGTACGCAGTGCAACTAATCAAAGATTTATTCACGTAAAACGTGAGTTTCGCGAGGGTCCCAGTGACCACGAGTTAATTGGCGATGTTCGAGTGAAAAGACTATTGTACCTCATTATCCGAGTCATCGGTTTAAATAATAACTCGCCGCGCCCGTGATTGTATGCAGGGCAAACATCGAATTCCCACCGGGGGTTTATTTATGGAACAAACCCGAGATTACCGCAGTGTTGAACAATACTCCGCCTCGATTGCTGACGAGCCTTCCTATACAATTTGGAGGAGAGTTTGGGTACTCCTCCCTTTCTCTGAGGGTCCAGGTCTATCATCCCTTCCATGCGACCGCCGTGGAGGTCGCAGGCACAAGCTGAGCCGCAGAGGTTGGGACCTCCCTTGCCACCAGGAGGTAGTGTTGGTTCTCACGACATCGGGGGTACGGCGGCAGTACATTTAATTAGTGTAGCTAGGAATAGCATAAATTACGAAATTGGTCCCGGGCGTGAGTCCATGCAATTTGTTTTATTATGTCTTATCATGTCAATACAGTGTACCGATTTTCTACTCTACTCTTTGTTTTATTATGTAGATTCCTTGTGCAGCCTTTTCAGGAATGCTATGAAACCAAATGGCCCACATTCTGAGAAATGAGTATCGTGTTCTCCGCTTGTTGACATACCCAGACATTAGACTGGGTTTGGCGTCCAAGATTTCCTGAGATGAAATCAAAGTTGACTTGCAGATTACACCCGAGCCCGACCAAGGCTCATCATTACATTTCCCTTTAATAATATAACACAAACACATAACAATATGTCATTACATTCATAAATGATAATAATACCTTATAATCTGTATTATAATGTACTGTGTATGTCTTAATAAATAAATAAATTAATAAATAAATTAATAAATAAATAAATAAAGAAACAAATAAATAAATAAATAAATAAAAAAATAAAAAAAATAAGAAAAAGAAATGAAAAAAAAAAATAAAAAAAAAAAAAAAATAAATAAAAAAAAAAAAAAAATAAAAAAATAAAATAAAAATAAAAATAAATAAATAAATAAGTAAATAAATAAATAAATAAATAAATAAATAAATAAATAAATAAATAAATAAATAAATAAATAAATAAATAAATAAATAAATAAATAAATAAATAAATAAATAAGTAAATAAATAAAATAAGTAAATAAATAAATAAAAAAATAAAAATAGATAGGTATATAAACATAATTTACATGGGGGGCGTCTGGTAGTTAGGAATACCTACTGCTCGCTCAGTCGTCCGCGCCTGAATCTGGTTCATGACAGATGTGTTTCAGGTCCATCAGAATATGTTTAGGTAGTCTGTGTGAGTATCTGAAGGTAAAGTCACTAGGTGCATTGTATTGACCGATTTCCTTGATAAGTCTGTTTTTACCATGTCTCAGAGATTTGTAAAATCGGCCCGTCATTCGGTGTGTATTCAAATAATGTTGGAATGTCTTCTCTTGCATGTAGTCTTTTCAAGTTTGTTCTGATTCTAGTGTTGTATGCTATTTTAATGCAGAGATTTTGTAGCGTCTGTAGTTTCAAATGGTCGGAGTGAGAAACACTACTCCACACGGGAATGCATATGTCAGTGCATGGTGTATGAAATGCTTTTAACATAACCTAACCCTAACTATTACACATCTGCCCTGATGATGGACACTGCAACGCTGTCCGAAACGTTGTCTAAAGAAGGAGGTAGCGCAACGCGGCATAATACCCCAAAAACTAATAACAAAAATACTTTTGGCCGTGAAAATCTAAAATCGTATCTGCTTTTAACAGTGTTAAAAGATCAGCACCCATTAAGGAAAGTCAGGTTATTCTGAAAACAAATACCTGCTGCTTTACCTCATTCCTTTGATAGAAATCCGATTGCTTTGACAAAGGGCGTGTCATTCAACATTCGGCCAGGTCTCCTGCTTCCATAATATGCCTTCCAGGTAAGACGACATGGTAATAAATATGGAAAAACCTCTCCCCTATAAATATGTTATGTATATAAACTCTAGATTAAGGCGCGACTTCCCGAGTTTCTACCGATGTAGGTAGTAATTTGACATATTTTCCATAAATACTGTCACTTTAAAAGCTCTTAAAAATATATATGTTATTCTTGAAGATAATATCAACATTCCCCACGCCAAAACGTCAATTATATGAAATTCCCTCGATAGAAAAAAATCGCAAAGTTTGCTACAAAATTATTATAAACACGTTTTTTTCAGTTATTTTACAAGTTATGTGTACACAGTATATCTTTAAATGCTGATTTAGACAATCCCCACGACATTTTCACAACTTCTGACTAAATATTATCGTGTTAAAATATAATGTCTTATTAGCTTCTTCTGAAAAAAATATTGTTTTTAATATTCGCTAATGTTATATTAAAATATAATGTCTAACCACAAGCTTTGAGATGGCGTTGTGTACGGATTTATATTTTTTGTGATTTTCTTACTTTTACTTACGGGAATTTTTGAAAGGAAGCGGGTACGGGTGCCGCCGCCCCGGGAACCATTTATTGGATAACCAACATCTCTACCATAGGTCACCCCAAGTGATTCGCTACGTTTGGTGATTTAGCAGGGATGCCCGGGTTCATGGGTTGACTTTTGTGCGGGTCTCGGCGGCGGATGCGTCTGCTCACCTGCTGCGCGGCGGACCGGATCGAGAAAGACTGGTTGAGGGAGGCCTTTTGACCTTTCCAGCCGGATTCTCTCGACCAATGGGTCGAAAGAGTCCGGCTGGAAAGGTCAAGGTAAAAAGTCAATTCCGGTCAAGGCAATGGCCTTGCACCACAGTTGGAGGGATGGATTTACTCCCGGATACACAGACCTCCAGATTCCTACCCACCCGCATGCCTTTTTCCTTCCCAGAACTTCCTATCCTACCCTTACTTAAAAAGACTCTCCACACAGCATCCCCTAAGATGACATAGGTTCTGAGTGGAGCTTACGTTAAAAAAAATGCGTTTCGTTTCAGAGATTTATTATTATTGTATTTTCCTTTTGGAGGGGTGCAGAGACATACGTTCACCGTTTTTCTCATTTTCGACTTTTGACATTTAGTGTGTAAGAAAGAGGGGCAGCATTATATGATTAAGAACAAAAGCGAAGCAATCAGCGCATTGACATTTGTGTTTTTGAATTTTTGGAATTCACGAACAGTTAAATATTATACCTATCACAATATTGCTGCATTCTTTCAAAACATGAGAATTCGTTCCATACAAGAGAATTCGTTCCATACAAAATGTATGAAAAAAATAATTTTCCTTATAACTTTCTTTTTCGTAAATTTTCGCGATGTTTTAATAGTTATTCTGTTATCCGGGGCGAAGACAAATCCAACAAATCAAAGATCATCAAAATCGGTCCAGCTGATCTCGAGTTATAAATAGTCTAACTAACCCGACTTTGTTTTATATATTATAAGATAAGATAAGATAAGATAAGATGAAGATTATCTAACCAGCAGGGCGGGATATTGGAGCACAGGTGTATTGGAATCTCTTCAACATCTTCACATTTCCTTCATGTATCGGTGTGTTCCACTCCCAACAGCTGCTCGTGCCTCCTGAGTTGGCAGGGTCCAGGGGTAGTCCTACCAATGCCCTCAGAGATATTGAGAACCTAGTATAAATTGTCCTGTACTTTGTCCGTTTATGAGCAGGTGTATTAATCTTAATATATAAAATTGAATGTTTCTTTGTTTGTCCCTTGATGTGTGATTATGTGGATTCGGATGTCGAAGGACCTTGTATGTGTTTTGAAATATAATGTGTGTGAAAGACCACTGTACAAGTAGAAATAATGCACTTAGAGGAAAGGAAGAAAGGGACTTACTGCGGTAACTTGTGATACTCTCTGCTATCTTGGCTGGGTTTATTCATGCACTTATATGCTTGCGGTATGCGGATTCAGTTTGAGGAAGCGGGATGCGGAATACTATATAAGTTCACGCGGCAAGTTTCGATTGACGACTGATTGTTATGGTAACGAAATAACATGTACATAGGGATGGGTAGGAAAAGGAATATGATAGGGATGGATAAGAAAGGAATATGTGACAATCAAGCTACAAGCACAAAGTCTATGATATATGTAGATGTATGTAGGTAAGTTTATCTATAAATTGTGTAAACGCCCAACCATCCCTTATGCAGTCTCTAAACCACTCATTAGATTGCCATGAAACTTTGGTGATTTGTTGTGCGCATGCCTAGGGAGGTTTCTGTTTGCAATGGTGAGCTCTGGAGTTATTAAATTTGTTCAATAAATTTCAATATTTTTGAAAAATGTGAGTATTTCAAATAGCTTAGCGACAGGGAGAGAGGACGGGGGGAAAGCAATATGGGAGGGGAGGTAATAAAAAGATGAGGGGGGTTTGTGGGAGGGGAAGGATGGAGTGGGAAGCAGGGAAGGGAGAAGGGGAACGCTGGAGGGGTTGGAGGGAAAAGACTCGCTGGGGAGGGGTGAAGGAGGGGTGGGGTAGGAGGGTGGAGGTGGGCAGAGGGAGCTTTTGCGAAGGAAACATAGTAACGGTGTGGGATAGCAGGGGGGGGGGGGGGAATTTGTAAAATCCATTCTTCTTACACGGACAGCTGTATGTTGCCTGCTTACGTTTTGGAAAAACTTTAAAACTTTTTTCGTGCGCGCACATGAAGAAACAAATATTGGGTATTCAAAAGCTCTTGAATAAACAGAATTAAAACGCAAAAGCTTTCTTTCTTTGAGTGGCATTGCAACGCACGTCGGGTACTCTCCGGTACATAATAATAAATTTATTTATTCATTTACGTCTATTTGGGCTTTTACATATATACAACAATATTTAAAAAATTATACTCGAAAAATATAAATAGTGCAGGAAACGACTGTTTAAAAAACTTACACAAAAATAAATATAAAATAAAAATATTATTGAATTTGATCCACACAGTAAAATCCAAAATAGTTTTTTTCTTCAGCCGACAAAATACTTTTAATGTTTTAATGTGTCAGTCAATTTAAATAGCTTTATCAAAATATTCCCCTACTTGATGAAAAAAACTTCAATAAGGTAAAGCTTATATTATATTCAAATTGACGTACTAAATATATCAACAACATTGGAGAATTTGTTTCCTAGCTGTTGAATCTGTCGCATAGGAGTGTAATATTGGGACGTTGATGTAGAATTGCTACAATAATATGGAAGGAACTTTCTTGTAACTGACTTGCCTGGAGTATGAAAAGATATTATGGACGTAATCAGGGGTATCAAACATTGAATTAATGGTTTTATGCAAATAGGTTAAATCGGAAATGATTCTACGATCAGATAGTAATAACTTACAATCATCTTCACTGATTGTTGTCTGTCGTACAAAACACAAATTAACAAATTTCCATGCGTATTTCTTTTAATACTGTATTAGAGTCCCGACTACTCCGGTTCCTTGCGGCTTATGGCATTTTAAGCAACTTTTAATTCTGGAGTCTCCGGATCATCGCTTAACCTAGAAAAATTGCAAAGGCCGTCTCTGGTTAGGTTCCAACGTAAATATGTTTCGTGCACAAGATATAATATTGTCGGAAACATTAGTTTCAGTTAGAAATAAGCGGGCAGATCTGTTATCTGTGGTGGAAATGATCTCGGGGTAAATGCATCTTGATAAAACAACACAGATTACATGAGATTTCACTGAAAAATCTCTAAAAGAGGTCGTTATCTTCCCTGAGCCAAAAAACGGCGCCTGGTTCGCTTTAATATTGGGGCACTTTAAAATGCTTTTGGTGCTTGGTAGTTTCCAAGCCTTTCAAAAATTGGGCGTATTTGGTAATAAGGTAAAAATATTTCCGCCTTGCAATAAAATCCAAATAAATGGAATATTTGTGAAAGTATCCGAAAACTAATAATTGTTTTTGAAAGGTGATAAAATACGCTTTCAAATTTTGTTATTAGAAATAACCATGTGATTTTATTTCTAGTAAAAAAAAATTAAACGTAAAAGGTACGAAGTAAAATGTATAAACCATAAGATATCTTAAAAAAGAATGAAAAACACAAAGTGTCAAATATACAGGTATAAAAAAAATCAACAATAGGTGTCTTGAAAATTGAGCTCATAATCAAAGCGGCCAATGCGGTAAGGTTTAATTTTATCTCATTCTCTCGCAGGCTAAATCCTATAGATTTATGTGTCTCTTCTCAGTTTCATCGAGTTTCAAATCACAACGGTGAAAAAGTAATATTATATAATGTACTTCCAACTAGCTGGTTCCCGGCATTCGTTGCAATGGCATATTCAAAGAAATACCTAGGTACGTTGTTTCTCCCTGAATCAGCTTTCCCGCGCGTCCCCGTTCCCCTCCCGCGGCCCTTCCCAGCTAGCAACATAAATTATTGCCAATTTGTTATTCTGATGAACGAGCTACGTTATTGTAAAGCATTAAAATCCATTCAGTAGTTTTTGCGTGAGAGTAACAAATACACGTACATCCATAAAAACTTTCGCGTTTCCCACTCGGCCTCCTCCACCTTCCCTATCCCCACTCCACTCTCCTCCCCTCTTTCCCCTCCCGCTCCCCTCACCATCCCTCCATACCCGTTACGTTCATTTTTCAAACAGCTCGCGTGCCATCTATTAAAGCGTAACAATCAAACACGCGCAGTTTCGCATTTATTTTATACATATTTGACTTTTTACTCTCAAAGGGATCTCCATAGTAACCTAAACAAATAACAAAATGACAGCGCACGTCAAACAATTAGATACTTCTAGTTAGTTACCAAGCAACTATTTGCTTTTCGTCTGGACAATAAACGTAACTTTATCTTCTTTATCTTTAGTAAGTATAAAATGAAGTCGCTCAAGCTGTATGTGCGCTTAGATTGTTTAAACCACGTAACGGATTTTCATGCGGTTTTCACCAAAAGATAGAGTGATTCATGAGGAAGGTTTTTACGTATATAATTTGTCAAAGTTTTGTATAAATTGGTTGAAATACATAATATATCTGGCCAAGCGGCAGCGGGCAGCGGGCAGCGGGCAGCGGGAAGCGTGGTATGGATTTGATTTAACAGATGGCGTTGATCATAAAGGTTTCGTTAGCCACAGCAACTTGTGGCCGGGTCTGCTTAGTAAATAATTTTATAACGTCAGAGCTTACCATTGCCTATGGTAGTAGCAAATAATGTAGCTTTCTAATAGTGAAAAATTTTCAAAGTCCATTCAGTATTTTTTGCGTGAAAGAGTAACAAACATACAATCTTACAAACTCTCGCCTTTGTAATATTAGTAGGATTGTGGTTAGGTGGTACCTATACTAGCAATAATTTTTTTTACGTTACGTTTTTTGTACATTAGCGATCTGCAGTTGTACTTGGGAACGATGAGAAGTTACCGAAAGTTATCCTTATCGATCGACCGTGCTAACAGAACCAGTAATAAGAAAAAAGTTCACATCGCACGGTCAACTGGTACCCATGTCCATAAAAGGTTATAAACTTTGTGAATTTCCAGAATCATCTCTACTCTCCGTGACTTGTGCCTTTTTCACATTGTACCTGGCTAGTGGCTAGTGGCTAGTGGCTAGTGGCTAGTGGCTAGTGGCTTAGAGAATCGTTAGAGAATCTGGCAACATTTGGCGTTAATAAATATTCCGCACCTGTTTATTTGAGGTTGACCTAGACTAGTCATTAAGTGAATTAAATCTATTATTCATACATCAATGTTACACGGGAATTGCTGGCGAATTGTTTTATTGCAAGAGAGGAGAAGACATCATGAAATTTTTAATTTAAATAAATTACTTTGTATAAACCACCACAATCAAAGTATCGAAACCAATGAAGAAAGTATTTTATATCTACATATTATAAATTAACCAGCAGATCCGGACACACGTTGGGGTGGCTAACGAAATCTTTATAACCAACGCCACCTGGTAAATCAAATCCACACTACGTTGCCCGCTGCCGCTTGGCCAGATACATTATATATTTAAACCAATTTACACACAACTTTGAAAAATTATTTACCTCTAAAACCTTCCTCATGAATATTGGTGAAAACCGCATGAAAATCCGTTGCACAGTCTAAGCGCACATACAGCGTGAGCGACTTCATTTAATACTTAGTAAAGAAGTCCTCCGCCACGCCTGTCTGTTCGCGATAAACTCAAAAACTATTGAACAGATTTTCATGCGGTTTTCACCAATAAATAGAGTGATTCGTGAGGAAGTTTTAAGTATATAATTTGTCAAATTTTTGTGTAAATCGGTTGAAACATATAATTAAAGGAGAATGTCAAGCTGGCAAGCGGGCGGTGTGGATTTGATTTGAATGCAAATTAACAAATAGCGGTGTGAGTTAAAACCATCTAGTAGATTGCGTTGTGTTTCGTAAGCTACAGCAATGCGTTGCCGGGTCGCGTATTTACAATCCCTACCGCGTTTCAGTCGCGCTACCGACAATTTACCATGTCAATATCAATATTTAAATATTAAGAAATAAAATAATTAATTTCTAGTGTACACATCGTAAAGATTATTTTAACTAGATTATAGAACAATTTTTGTTTTTGCAAAGTGATAAAAAAATTATCAATATAGAGGTGTGTTTACAAAATATGGGAATAATATAAAAATTTTAATATTTTGAAATAAAATTATTAATTTCTAATACACACATCAGAAAGATTATTTTATCTAGATTTTAGAACAATTTTTGTTTTTGCAATGTGATAAAAAATAACCAATATATAGGTATATTTAAAATGTAAATAGTCGCTACCGCGACTGAATCGGTATAGGTTTTGTAAATACGCTGCCGGGTCTGTTAGTATTTATTAAATTACAAAGTGAATTTGCGATTATTGAAGAAATATATATATTTTTGATTTACTAAATATATAAAATATGATTTGATTTGCACCATTATGATTTGAAACTCGATGAAACCAAAAGTAGCGACACTAAAAAAATACAAACAAATACATCTACACGAATTAGCCTACGATAGAATGAGATAGTAATAAAATATTTCTTCATTTCACAGGTACTGGTTTCCAATATAATACGATAAATTCACGGTCTTGCGCAAGTCTCATTTGGTCAAGTGGTATAAAACGACCGAAGAACCTCAGACGCCGGACATTCAGCGGACCAAGGATCGATTCCTACGAAATCCAAAAAAAAAATACATATATTTTTGTAAAATCAATATTCAATCTTCAAACACAGAACTTTAACCATCACTGCTCGATCAGCGCCTCTAAAAACGGTTATTATGTGAATACTTCTCAAGAGTCCCAGCTGCTCCCGTCGAGAGCCAGTAAAATTATGGCATCCCCAATTGGGGTATGTTGTGAGGCTGGTGGTGTGGAGAGGGAGGAGATGGCGCAGAGGAAGGTGGGGTAGTTATTTATATTTTCCAGACATAAATTAGACATAATTTTATTTGACCTTGAAAGCTTTTTAGGAAACTATAATGTCCTGAGAGCACTATAATTTATCTAAAATCGGTAAAATAATTAATTTTCCGAGTTTTCCGACTTTAATGCGGCCGAGAACATTAAAAGCTGTACCCCGACCCACAACATTACATTAGTGCCGACTCTCACGAAACGTACTTTTACATCACGTTTCCTACGGGTCTGGAAAAGCTATGAAGGATGTGTGTTCCTTATGAAACTGAAACCTATCTTCTGAGCATTTTAAGTAGATTTTCTTCCAATGTCAGTGCATTGTACCTACCTTTACCGATCTCGGGATATTTGTGTGATACCAGCGAGTTGCCGGCATGCGTTGGAATGCCTCTCAATAAATGAATTGTTTCTATTTACGTGTCCTTTTCCATTCGTCCCGTTCCCTTTCCGCCACCCCCTCCACCTTCCCTCTCTCATCTCCCCTCTCACACTCCCCGTCCCGCGAACCCCACTCCCGCGTTCTCCTCCCTCTCCTGCGTTTCACGTATTCAGTCCCAGTACATTCAGCTTTCTATCAACTCGCGTGCCACCTATTGCCATTTTCATACAAATTTTAACGAAGAATAGTGATGAAATATTTCTGAAAAAAATTATTTCGGAAAAATTGTAAATTCAGAAAATTTTGCCAAAACAATTAGTTGGAAAATTGATCGGAAAACGGGTGGGGAAAATTTCATAAAAACATTTATCTTTTCGATTTTTGTGAAGTTCGGAAATTTTTTATTTTGGAAAATGAAAAAAAAATTCTTGAAAATTGGTAGAGAAGTTGTATAAGTTGGTAGAGAAGTTGTGTAAATTGGTAGAGAAGTTGTGTAAATTGGTAGAGAAGTTGTGTAAATTGGTAGAGAAGTTGTGTAAATTGGTAGTGAAGTTGTCTAAATTGGTAAAGAAGTTGTGTAAATTGGTAGAGAAATTGTGTAAGTTGGTAGAGAAGTTGTGTAAATTGGTAGAGAAGTTGTGTAAGTTAGTAGAGAAGTTGTGTAAATTGGTAGAGAAGTTGTGTAAAAGTTTTTGAAATTTTTGGAAATTTCAAGTTTTGTTAATTTTCTTTTCCAAAATTTCCCATCAGGGATTTTGTTTGAAAACTACAACGGTTCTTTTTGAAAATAACAGAGGGCGCCACTTCCATTTACAATTATTATGTTAAAATGTACCGTCAAAAACAATAAAACCACAGGGCGACACGACAGTAAATTTGTCAGTCCGCTCTTGTTACTCGAGGAAGCAACAGTTCAAAAATCGAGCTCCGAACAGTGCACCGCGTTCCGAACAGTTTATTTTCAAATCATTATTCGCGTCATCTGGTTCTTTTGTTTCCTTCCATTCTCATAGTAATTCGTTCCATCAGTTTCTAAACAAAAACAATTTTCATGGTTACAAAATATTGAGCTGTCAGCTTTCAAAGCAGTGTTGTGTTTTTCTTTTTTATTTTACCAAATCCAAGCCTGCAGACCCCCGCTTACACATTGACCTTCCACAGTCTACCTTCCTTACTATTGACCTACGCATAAGACCCTAGATTCGATGTCTACACTCCACCAACAACTTGCCGCCGTGGGTGCTACAGAAGCACAACTTGAAGAATTTTTGGCAAAAAAATCTAAGGTAACGAGGTCCAGACGCTCAACTGCTCTATACCTAAAGCACTTCGGAAGTGAAGAAGATGTCTCCGACTACTCCTTAAAAACAACAACAACTCCCACCCTCACTACGTCTTTGACCTCCGTCTCCACTTCCACCTTGACTTCTGCTCCCTTTTCAACAGCTCCCACCTCTTCGACAACCACCTCCAGCTCAACATCAACCGCTCCATCCTCTTCTGTAAACTCATTCCCCCCGCTATGGGTGACTCCAGCTCACAAGAAACGAAGGGCGTGCGCTTCTCCTCCTCCGTCCACCGAAGTTATAAAAACCTCAAATCGTTTCTCCGCCCTTGCTACAGACGATGAAATTGCACCACCGCCACTTCTAAATTCCGTGTCTGACTCCGCCGCAAATATAACCGATACCACAAAAACGAGGCCTATTAAGATCCCTCCAATTTTTATAAAATCGGAAAAAAATTGGAGCCTCCTGGAAAAGCGCCTCTTGAACGCTGGGGTTAATATAATTAACGCAAAGGCCATTCCAACAGGGGTGGTTCTAAATACCGGCGACTCCACCAGCTTCCGGCTGGCTACAAAGATGCTTCAAGAGGACACAACCCCCTTCCATACATTTCAGCTTGCAGAAGAAAAATTAACCAAGGCGGTTCTGCGAGGGATTCCGACGACAATTAGCGAAGAAGAGGTCCGCCTTGAACTTCTAGATCTCAACCTCCCAGTTAATTCTGTAACTCGGATGAGATCCGGGCCAGACAGGAAAAACATTCCTCTAGTCCTTGTACAACTGGATCATGGTGAGGCGGGACAAAAAATTTTCTCCCTCACTTCCCTCTTTCACCTCAAGATAAGAGTCGAGTATCTTAATAAAAAAACAGCTCCCTCTCAGTGTCACCGCTGCCAGCATTTTGGACACTCATCCATGATGTGCCACCTGCCTCCCCGCTGCGTCAAGTGCGCGGGTGATCATTTCACGCAGGAATGCAAGAAGCAGAGAGAAGATGGTCCCGCCACCTGCGCAAACTGTTCTGGAGCCCATCCGGCAAATTATAAGGAATGTCCGAAAAGACCGTCTCCACAACCCATCTTGCAAACCGTACGTAATGCCACTTTCACCTCGCATAGCACAAATCCCTCTTTATCATACGCGCAGGCCACTGCCCAAACCCCATTAACGTCCACATCACCCTCAGCTCCCTCAACGTCAACCTCCCACACACCTCCTTCCACCCCCTTCAATATTTTTGAATTTTTCAAAAATTTCAATTTCTCCAAGGTTGGCGATCTTCTTTCCGACCTCATCCCCAAATTTCAGTCTGCCACCTCACCGGCAGACTACATATCTATCATTTTCTCCGCCGCCCCTCAGATTTTTTCACTTTTTTCAGTGTAAATGGCTAGCTCTACTACCATGCCCTCCGTGCTACGTATGGCATTTTGGAATGCTAATGGTCTCTTAAAAAATGTACATGAATTACGTATTTTTGCAAATACACACGCTCTTGACGTTTTACTTATAAATGAAACTCACCTCAACCCATCACAAATGCCAAAACTTTCAAACTATACATTTTATAGAAACGACCGCCAAAACACGAGAGGCGGGGGCACTGCCATTTTCGTTAAATCGAAAATCGCCCATAAATACAACATTACACCCACGTTGTCGTCTATTGAGTCAACTTCAATCACAATATATACAAAACATTCAGGCCCATTAAGAATAAACTCCATCTATCACCGTCCGCAAGATAAGCTTGATCCAAAAGACCTCGATACCCTTCTCGATAGCCACACTCCTACTATTCTCGCTGGGGACTTTAACTCAAAGCACCCCAATTGGAATAGTAGGATTACTAACACAAATGGGCGTATCTTACGAAAGTATGCTAGCGCACATCCTGAACTCTTCATCGCGGGCCCAATTGCACCCACACATTTCCCGAACAGCGGGGCTAGACCCGATGTTCTCGACATTGCACTCCTCCACAAATTACCCTGGGTCTACAGTATCGAAACCATAAATGACCTAAGCTCAGATCATAATCCTGTTTTGCTCACTCTTAATCGACTTTCCACTCCAATGACACCGCGCAAATCTATAAAAACTGATTGGACGTATTTCACTCACAGAGTTGGAGAAAAAACAATAATCCCTCAAAATATTTCTGACGGCCCCGAACTAGACAAGGCAGTTGACGACTTTGCCGATATAATCAAATCTTCCATCACCGATGCCTCTAAAACTCTTCCTGAACGTTCCGCCCTTAATCTTAAAAGTGACCTCCCAATCGACATCCAGGAATTAATCTCTACAAAAAACAATCTTCGTCGACACTGGCACAGAAACCGAAATCCCTCAGTCAAAAAAACAATCAATAGAATTCAAGCACTTATTAGAAAGAAACTTTCCGAGCTTTCACACTCCACCTGGAACAAAAAAATTCAGGATATAAATCCACAGGACGGCTCCCTATGGAAATTATGCAAATCTCTCCAAACTACCCCATCCTCAAACCATCCCATTCATACCGAAAACGGCCTCATATTTGACGATCAAGATAAATCGGAGGCGTTTGCCGATAATCTGGAATTTCAATTTAGCCCCAGCTCCAAGCACGCCGACCCAGTCCATATAGCAAATGTCAACCACCAAATAGACATAATTTTCGACTCCCTTCCCGGAACAAATGTACATTTCACCACCCCTTCAGAAGTCCGAAGGGCCATAAAACACCGCAGCAACAAAAAAGCTCCCGGTCCAGATGGCATAACAAACTTTGCCCTTAAAGCCCTCCCCCCTAAAAGCATTTTCGCTATTGTGAGCCTCATAAATTCCGCACTCAGACTGCGTTATTTTCCCAAAAGTTGGAAACACGCGCATGTCATTCTCATCCCAAAATCTGGGAAGGACCCGAAATTCTGTGAGAACCATCGTCCCATCAGTCTTCTCTCAAATGTTGGTAAAATATTCGAACAAATTCTCCTCACTCGGCTCTTAAAGCACATTCACGAGGTGAAAACCCTCCCTGATGAACAACATGGCTTCAGATCTCAACACTCAACCCTTCATCAACTGCTCAGAGTTTCCGAACTGATTCTAGGCGGCTTCAACTCCCAACGGTCCACTGGCGCCATTTTCCTGGACATAGCCAAAGCCTTCGACAAAGTATGGTCAAACGGACTGCTTCTCAAATTGCACAACACGGACATCGATCCCCAACTCCTCGGTATCTTAAAATCATTTCTTCGGCACCGGACTTTTCAAGTAAAGATCCGAGATGCACTCTCAACTCCCAGATTCATGACAGCAGGCGTCCCGCAAGGATCCCTGCTTTCCCCCACCCTCTTCAATATCTACATACACGATATACCACTCACAGAGAACCAACATTCGTATAAAGCTTTGTACGCTGACGACACTGCCATTATGGTTCGATACAGTTCTCCCAGGATGATCACACATCGCTTACAACATAACATAAACATACTCCAAGACTTTTATAACAAATGGCGTATAGACGTGAACCCTTCCAAGAGCGCTGCTATTTTCTTCTCACGAAGAAAGGTTCGCAGCACTCCTAAAGGCCACGTTTCCATGTACGGCCAAGCAATACCCTGGCAAAACAACGTCAAATACCTTGGAGTCACACTCGACAAAAAACTTACATGGCACACACACATCAAACATACAATTAAAAATACCAAAAACGCTGCCGCAGCCCTTTATCCGCTTTTACATTATAATAGTCAAACGTCACTACAGAACAAAATTCATATTTACAAATCAAAATTGCGACCCATCATGACTTACGCCGCCCCAATTTGGGCCACAAGTAATACTAAGAGTCTAGAAACCTTCCAAAATGTCTTGCTTAGAAGATTCACCAAAAGCCTTTGGTTCGTCCGAAATAGCATTATTAATTCAGGCACGAAAATCCCTCCACTTAAAAAACACATAATAGATCTAGCCAAAACATTTTTCTCCAAACTTGCTTCAAATTCAAATCCAAGCATCTCATGTCTCGGGCAATCAAGTCCCGATGAAAATCTCCTTCACCGCCTGCCCATATCCATCCTTCATCCACCTTGATGCGCGGGCTATAATAAAACTTACCTTTGTTCTCTTATATAAAAAATAAATAAATATTTATATATATTTATTATGGTATACATAATTGTTGTATATGAATACATACATGCACGGATGTATGAAAAAATGTATGTATGTGTGTGTTTATCTATACAAAATGTATACCACTTACAGATAAACAAACCATAAAAAAAAAATATTAACTTCCTTCATCTTGCCCAAGGTAACCCGAACATCGGGCAAAAAAAAATCCATCAGGTGACATTACTACAGTTTGCAAGACAAAGGGGTTAATTTCTCCCTGTAACTTGCCAAAAACCAATATATAATATATACAGTAAATTTGTAAGAAACTTTAGGTAACCGTACAGACGCTAGGGTATTAATACTATCTAGATTTTTGACTACATTAATGTGCAGGGTAGTTTTACTAAAGGCAAAGGCATAACAATTCTGCGTCCTCTCCGATTGTGCGGTTGTTGCTGTTTCCTCTCGCAAATAATTATTCCCATGATTTAGTGGAATTTGGGTAATGTTGTTGTGTTCGCATTATTATCCCCAAAATGCCCAAATAATGTTTTCTCTGTCATTTCTCATTTGTATCAGAGGTTCTATGCGATCCTTTCACCTAATAAACACGTTACTCCCGGCTAAAAATATACGGCCTTTTAACGTCCACGGTCTCCGTGGTTGGTTGAGTAACGCTCTCCGGAGGTCGTGGATTCGGAGCCCGGCGTGAGCATGTAAGTTTTATAAGATTAATTTGTGTTATTTCACAATTAGTTCAATAAAAATAATAGACAGTATATTTGCGCACGTTCCAGAGTGGAAGATACTACTCTCAGTATCGCCCTGGTGTAAGACCACCATTCAGAACTGAAAAGTTGCTTGAAATGGCTTTAGCCGTGTTTGGTGACCAGATCTGAATAGCCAGGTACTTCCAAACCTTCCTCTACCCCGCCTCCTTCCCCTCCTTACTACCTTCAGCCTTACAACATATCCCAATTGGATATGCCATAGTCTCACTGGCTCCAGACGGAAGCAGCTGAGACTCTTGTGAGGTATTCATATAAAAAAAATGATTGATTTGTGTTATTTCACAATTAGTTTAATAAAAATAATAGACAGTATATTTGCGCCACGTTTCAGAATTTGGGAGGCGTGTTTGTGTACCGCCGCCCAGGGAACCATTTATAGGATAACCAACACCTCTGACATAGGTCACCCCAAATGATTCGCTACGTTTGGTGACTTAACAGGGGTGCCCGGGTTCGTGGGGTGAGGTTTGAGGCATGTTAATTTCGTGTTATGTTTCAATTTTTTAAAGATTGAATTTTGTATTATTATTTTTAGATGTTTTCCGATGCTATCTAATGGACACGTAACATTTTTTTATATGCGTTATATTAAGCTCTAAGTATGGCCCTGGTGAAAGAAAAACACAATTTTGAGTCGAATTGCTTGAAATGGGCTTAGCCACGTTTGGTCACCAGATTTTAATGGTCAGGTACTTCTCAACCTTCCTCGTCCCCATCATTTTTCCCCTCACTCCCTTAAGCCTGATTCCATACCCAAATTATTTGCCCATTGAGTCTGGACAGTAAGATTTTAGATGAGATTTATTTTTTATGTTATATTATTTATTTACCAATTTGTTTATTATCAAAAATATAACAGAAATATTCATATAATATATATTTTAAAATAGGCATTCATAGTGAATGCCTAAATTACGATAACTTACTTTGTTCATAATGTTTAATAAAATTATCTGATCGTAGAATCATTTCCGATTTAACCTGTTTGTATACCTAAAATCATTTATTCAATGTTTGATAATAAATAATAATAATTGGATGACTTCTATAGCGCCATTTTCGTGAGAAAATCACCTCAAGGGCGCTTTAAACATTCATTTATACATTTAATCTATACCTACATATATACTACAAGTGGCTTAATACTTGGCTAATTTATATAGCGCCGTTTTTGTGAGAAATCACCTAAAGGGCGCTGTACCCCTGATTATGTATTCTCTTTTCATACTCCAGGCAGGTCAGTTACAAGACAGTACCTACCATATTATTGTAGCAATTCTACATCAACATCCCTATATTAAGGCAGAAACATACTTGCGTGTCGTGGCGTGTCGTGACGCGCCAGAAGCACATATCGGTGTCATACATTTATTATGGTTAGAGACATATTTGTAGGTCGTGGCGTGTCGACAAGCCACGACGATGAATGGTTAATTTGTAGTCACGACACGCCACGACACGCAAGTATGTTTCTGCCTTTACACTCATTTAACAGCTAGAAAACGAATACTCCGATGTTGTTGATATATTTAGTACATCAATTTTAATATACTCGTATAAGCATACCTTATTGAAGTTTTTTTCATCAAGTAGGGGAATATTTTGATAAAGCTATTGAAATTGACTAACACATTAACAGTATTTTGTCGGCTGAAAGAAAAAAAACTATTTTGGATTTTTTATATTTTGTACCTACATACAAATATAAATACCTACATACATTTTACCGGGTGGAACAAATTCAATAATATTTTTACTTTATATTTATTTTTGTGCAAGTGTTTTAAACAGTTTTAAACGTAAATATTGTTATGTATATGTATGTAAAAGCCTAAATAGGCGTAAATAAATAAATAATAAAATGTAGAAAGTCCTGAAGATATTTACCATGATTTCAAATATTATCGAAGCCTTAGAAGTAGCTTCACATTATAACTTCCAATAGAGCCTTGCATAAACAACCTCTTTCACTTCGGGAACCCTTTAAATCATACACACACGAGAAATGTATGGAAATTGAGCCAGGTTCCATATTATATGAAAAGTTTGGTAAAATATCCCCTTAGATACGGTCAAACGGGCGTATTTCTGACCCGTAAAATCACCTGAAGATCTTTAAAGAGATATTTATTAGTTTCCAGAGTACCTTGACTAGCTGAGGCGCAAATATTGAAGATTCGACCATTTTTCGAGGTTAGCTTCAATTTGCGTCGGCATTTCGATTTGTCCCTGCAAAATTCGTTGTTTCGCGAACAGAATTCTGTTAGGGAAGGAAATGGCGTCAGAAAAAGGGTTTTAACCTATTTATGTGAAGTTTTATTGAAGGGATTATTGTACAATATTACAATATTCCTATTTTGGTGAGAGCTATAATGCCGAGAGTGTAAACCTTATTTCTCATTGAAAGTGTCTTATTTAAAAAACATAGTGTAAGACAGGGACGCCTAGAGGCCTCGTCGAGGCGATAGGTTCTCTACCTAAATAGGATAAGGGGAAGAAGATGAGTTAACATCTATATATATAAAAATCAAAATATGCTTGTTTGAGTGTATTTATATGATTATGAATATGAGATGTCTGTACGTTGCTAAACCATTCATCCGATTGCTCACGCCCGCGATGGTTTCTGTATATACCTACTAGTGAGTTCTAGCATTATGAAATTTGTATAAAAAATTGCAATGGATGGCACGCGAGCTGTTTGAAAACTGGATGTGACGTAACTGAATGGAGTACTCGGGAGAGGGGAGTAGGTATAGGGAAGATGGAGGGGATATGGGAGAGGAAGGAGAAGCGGAAGAGAAATGGGATGAATGGGAAAGGATACGCAGGGAGAAGCACTGCTTGCCGAGAACTCGCTAGTAACTAATAAACCATCACACCGCTTCCCGAAGGGGTAGCCAGAGAGGATGGAGTATCCCAAACCACAACTGAGTATTGTCACACACTCCTTGCTTTATTCACAAATATGCATAACTTCATTCGTACATCGTCTCACATATACCTGTCATTCCTTGTTTTCTACCATTCACAATCGCGTCATATTATGCTCTCCTTTCTTCATTCATCGTTCTACATGCCCAAACCATCCACGCGTCCGTTTCTTAATCTCACGCATTACTCATCAGCCTTGCTATCTTCGCTAATCTCCACTTTTCCCCCACGATATTACATGATTTTATTACATATACGCCTCAGGGATCTCATTTCTACAGCATTTAGCCCACTTTCATCCTTCGTCTGCCGGTTACATGACACACTGACGTAAATCAGGACAGGTACCAGCACTTCATTGTGGACTGCTAGCTAGGATGGTAGTGAGAATATTCCGTCAATCCTACCAGTAGAGTTTTTTTCAATAGTTTTAGAAAAACACAGCACAGCAAAAATTTATAGCATTTTCAATATTTACCTATTTGGCTTGACTTAATTTAACTTTGTGTATATATAATGTAGTATCTCTGTATTTTATTTAGGTTAAGTTGTCTCTTAAAAATAAATATTTATATGTTTGATGTTGACAATGTTGGAATTCCATTATAATAATATAATATTATTGTAATATTATATATAATACTAGCAGACCCGGCCACACGTTGCTGTGGCTAACGATACACAAAGCCATTACCCAACCTTTATAAATCCCCACCACCCGCTGCCAGCTGCCCGCTGCCCGCTGCCCGCTGTCCGTTGCCCGCTGCCCGCTGCCCGCTGCCCGCTGCCCGCTGCCCGCTGCCCGCTGCCCGCTGTCCGTTGCCCGCTGCCCGCTGCCCGCTTCCCGCTGCCTGAATTGAATATTTGAATTTATCGGCTTTTCTCTACTATAATGAGCATGTTTTATACATATAAACCTTCCTCTTAAATCACTCCATCTATTGATGAAAACTGCATGAAAATCCGTTGCGTAGTTTAAAAGATCTCTGCGCACATAAATTTTGAGCGACTTCATTTTATACTATGTAATGATGATGATACCTACTTACTCCAGGACATCTATTTTCCAATTTCTTCCGTAGAACGAATTTCAAAAGTGACTATAGTACGGCCCGCCAGCCGTTTTAAATCGCACAAAAATATGTTTTCTTTGAATTTCTCGGCTTTTCTCTAATATAATTTACTTGTATTATATATATAAACATTCCTCTTCAATTACTCTATCTATTGGTGAAAACCGAATGAAAATCCGTTGCGTAGTTTAAAAAATTAACGCGCACATACATCTGGAGCAACTTCATTTTATACAATGTAATGATGTAATGATAATGATAATATAAACTATTATTAAATCTTTAGCTGACAGCCCTGAAACAGTTGGCTAATTAGCAATACCTGCTTAATAATTTCAAACAAAGATAACTTTGAAGGTAGCAATAAACTCAATGCAAACTTACTCTATTTAGTGTCTATAAATACTGTTGACAACTTTTTTGACAAGTCCCATTTGTTTACATCTTTTTTATTCTAAATAATCCTATTATATTATGTTCTCTGTTATTATAGCATTGATATTATTTTTTTTAGTATAGTAACAGTAGTTTAGTAACACATAATAGTATCCTATATCTAAATACTTGCTTTTATCTCACATACTTTGTTAAATGTTCATTCCTACTTTTTTATTATTGATACTCTCCTGTGTACCACTGTATACTTATATTATCATGTACTCACTTGAATGTAAAAGCCATGCTATGGCGTTTAAGTAAATAAATAAATAGGTAATATAACTTATTTCCACTTACTTTATTGTTGACCGTAACTGGTTTCAGCCTGTTATGCTATCTTCAGACTGGTACAAATAATTCTTAATCTTCGGCATTTATGCATAACATATGAGGAAAAGGAAGGAGATAGTCTAAAGGATTTTATTCAATTAAATGTTTTTTTCGTATTTGTTGCAATGTCGTCTTTGACGATTGGATTTTTAGTTATTTGGGTATTATTATAACTATACAGCTATTAATTGCCAAATAACTAAAAATCTAAATGTCAAAAACGACATGGGAAAAAAACTTGGAAAAACCATATAAATTGAAAAAAAAAACTTGTAGACTACCCCCCAGCCTCCCCCCCATATTTTATGTTATGTATATAATCTATAGATTTAGAAATGTTTGTACCAATCTGAAGATTGCTTTAACAAGCTGAAACCGGTTACAGTGAAAGATGAATGAAGTTGAAATAAATTCTACATGTATTTTATTATATCATTATAGCATATCTTATTGATTTCTTAGTCAAACATTACATTAAAAAATATCGAAAAATTAAATACAAAAATTATATAAATGGAAACGAGAGAAATGGGAATGTTCTTCGAAAACAAATCAGGCTGACGATGTGACGTGTCACCTTTTGTCTATGATCAAGGTTCCTAGAAAATGTACGCTATATACATTTTCTGTGAACCTTGGTCTCTGATGTTAAAAATAGAATCATTTGAAATCTGTTCTCTCTATAATAATCGATACCAACCAATTATTTTGAGCATGACCTTTACATTTAATAATGTTTGTTTTTCAGAATCCCTTTTCTAATTAGTGAGCCATCGATAAATTTAATGTTATAAAAAAATACTAGCAGTTAAAAACCCGCTCCGCAGATTTTTACTGTTAGGCCCTGCGGGCAGCTTTTGATTCGGCTTCGCCCAGTTAGTTAGTGACGATTTTATAAATCCAATAGGAACTGGTTCCAAAAATAGCCCGTTCCTCGGATCCACTGTCATCGAGTGATAGCTGGTCACCGGGTCAAAGTCATCGGGACAAAGTCACCGGGACAAAGTCACCGGAACAGAGTCACCGGGACAGGCCATTACGTCATATGTAATACATGTATGGCCATGTGATTATAACTAAGTATTACCGACAATCTTTCCATATCCGGAGAGATACTACATATTCACAAATTCGTAGCAGTTATAGCGTCCCCATCGACCTGCTGACGGAAGTAGTGACATCTTGTGACGAATTCTTGAATTCGAAACCGAATCACAACGGTAGCTTTGTTTGAAATTCCACGTTCACAGATGTTATTTGTAGCACGGCGCGTATGGCGTGGCGTCAGACATGTAATTGAAACCGGGTTCTGAAATTCATCCACGCAGACGGAAGGCTTTAATACTGTTCGATAATAAGGTTTTCTTTTAATTTTTGTATTATTAATATAGTATTCGGGAATTTTAACAGTTAAAAAAAGTATGTTTAACCTAATTGAGAAGAGCACTGAACAAAAAATTACTGGAAGTATTAACCATACAGTTAACTTTAAACCTTGCAATCGCAAGGCCCTAAACTGATCAATGATTTTATCAATTTCCTTCCTCACCCCAATTTATTCAGAATTACAACCATAGAATAAAGAACTAAATAATTAAATAATTTGAGACACACGTCATGCTTACAACATACCAAAAGTCGAGGATGTGATGTTCCCATATGATATAATATGTTGTACATCCGCAATGCTTTGAAGCCAATATTTAGTTTAGTTAACACAAATGTAGGTACGAGTATATTCTCAACCATTATTACAACTCAATGCGTAACTATTCTTTTGGAAGCTTTTGTATACCGAGAATGCGTGGGCTTCATTCCATCCCCTGTAATTAAATCTATTCCCCTTCATTTGAATAATAAATCCGTTTGTCTGTAACAAAGAGATTGAAACGTTACCAAGAAGAAACAATATGACAAAGTATTTATCGTTCACTGAGTATTTTAACGAAACTGGGGTTTAATTTTCTTTGTACGTTTTTACACAATCAAAGGAGTTGTTATTTTCTCTAGTGGAAAATATCATTTAACAATGCCATGAATGGAACATTAAAGAGAGTATAACCAGAGAAAACCGGAAACATATCATTTTTAAGTCAAATTTTAGACATATTGACTCTTTTCCACAAAAAATTATAAATTGATTTCTAAAGATTGTTCTTTTATCCAGTAAACGTTCTTTTATCTAGTAAACGTTCTTTTATCTAGTAAACGTTCTTTTATCTAGTAAACGTTCTTTTATCTATTAAACGTTCTTTTATCTAGTAAACGTTCTTTTATCTAGTAAACGTTCTTTTATCTAGAAAACGTTATTTTATCTAGTAAACGTTATTTTATCTACTAAACGTTCTTTTATCTAGTAAACGTTCTTTTATCTACTAAACGTTCTTTTATCTAGTAAACGTTCTTTTATCTAGTAAACATTCTTTTATCTAGTAAACGTTCTTTTATCTAGTAAACGTTCTTTTATCTACTAGACGTTCTTTTATCTAGTAAACGTTCTTTTATCTAGTAAACGTTCTTTTATCTAGTAAACGTTCTTTTATCTAGTAAACGTTCTTTTATCTAGTAAACGCATGTTTTAAATTTTGAGAAAAAATGTATATTTTTAGTATAATAAGGTTATATCATAGATCGTTGACAGATTTGTTAAATTTTAAACAACACCCATTTCAAATCATATCACGCAGTAAAATAAATCAATACGTTACCTGGGAAACGCATGTTTCAGAATTTTAATTTTAGTTTAAATAAGATCACTAAAAAAGATCTGCGCACTGTTTGTGACGAAAATACTTCAGTTTGTCTATTTATTTACGGTCTTATAAACTAATATACATAATTTTTCGTTATTTGTTATTGGGGTGTTATGCCGTGTTGCGCTACCTCGGAGCAGATCACATCTACCGGATCTGCCGGATCTGCCCTGATGATGGACACTGCAACGCTGTCCGAAACGTTGGTTAAAGAAGGAGGTAGCGTAACACGACATAACGCCCCAAAAACAAATACTGAAAATACTTTTGGCCGTGAAAATCTAAAATCGTATCTAATATATATAAGATTTTTTTACACTCTTATTTTGCTTAGTCATTATTGAAAAATGATAAATACTTATGGTCAAAAAATGATAACAAAAGTACATAATTTTATATATTTCTCCTTAGATGGGTCTACCATGGACGGAGGCCGCAGCACAAGACAGGGACGTATGGAGGAGCCTTGTCGATGCAATGGGTCCCCGACCCGAATAGGACAAGGGGGAGAAGATGCTGATGATAACATAATTTTAATAGTTTTATCATCACGCCTTTCAGCATGTAGTTTTAAATTAAAGCAAATTTTGAATGAAATAAAATCGATATTGAGTTATAATTTTAAAAAGCTGGTACGGAGAATAATTAATCTTTCTCATTGTAATCGCCCTGCACGATCGTAAGAACAACTTTCGACGAAATGTGGATTTTCGGCCGCTGGCTGGTTAAAGGCCCTTAATATCTACACCAATACCTGCTGGTACATGATAATAATATAAAAAATGTTTAATCAGATATGATATGCTTAGGAATAAATATGAAAGTAAAAAAATTAAACACAATGAGTGTAATTAGGGACGTATGATACAGAAGAGAAAGAGAAAAGGTGGAAATATTATTTTCTGTAGCCACGCAATACTGCAAGTTTCAAAATTTTACAGGGTGACTGGTAATTGATTACCTATAATGATAAATGTTATACAAAAATAAATAAAGTCTAGAATGCTGTCCAGAAACACCAAGATATTAGCGTACAAAACACTTATCAGACCAGCACTCACATACGCAGCTGAGACTTGGAGGAATAACTAAGAGGAATCAGCGAGCACTGGATGTTTTTGAAAGGAAGATTTTGAGGCATTTTTCAGAAAATAGATTTTGGCGCAGACGTTATAACAATGAGATATATACTCTGTTTAAGGATCTAAACGTCACAAAATTCATAAAACTGGGAAGACTTCGGTGGCTGGGTCATGTAGTAATGACCTGATGAACTCAAGACCGACAGGGCGAAGGAGTCTGGGAAGACCAAGTTTAAGATGGAGCGACAACGCCCTTAAAGATATATCCACCTTGGAGATTGTAAACTGGAGAGAGCTGGCACAAAACCGCGATGAGTGGAGAAAGACTCTTGAGGAGGCCAAGACCCACCAGGAGTTGTAGAGCCAAGAATGATGATGCTGACTGATAAATGTTACTCAGTGTGTTTTCACATACGCTGCACAAAGTCAAAAGTATACTATATAAATTTTACTTTTTGACAATTTCTCTTTTGTTTGAAAACTTCAAGGCTTCTTTTTGAAAATAATATAGGGCGCCACTTCCATTTACAACAATCCTAAACTGTGCAGTCAAAGATAATAATTATATGCGAAATAACACTAATTTTAAGCACGCCGTGTTCCCGATAGAAAATTTACTAAAAACAAATGTAATAAAAACACAGTGTGTTCGCAAATGCAAAAATATAAACATTTTCAACGTAGGAACTATGCATTTACTTGCAGAAAAGGGTGTGCTACGTTTTTACTTACCTGAAGCGGTTACATTTCAATTGGATCAAAAACAATATCAACTTTTTTTTATACTAAAAGATCAATTAAAAAAAAATAGTAAAACCATAGAGATCAATATCAATGGATAAAACATAGAAAAATCGATACCTAACAGAGATCAAAGGGCACGTGTATCAGCAAGATAAAGTGGTCTATGATTGACTTCTTGATTGAGGGAGAGTCAAAAGAGTCAAAATGTTGACCGGTAAATAAATAATTATTTAATTGAACGAAGACAATATTAGCGAAACTCAATCGAAAATCTGGAAACAGAACAGACACCTTGCGCAATGGCCCGGAAAGCCGAAGTTCCCGGGTTTGAGCCCCGGAGGTGCCAACATTTTTTTCTGATATTTCTGTTTCCAGATTTTCGATTCAGTTTCGCTTATATTGTCTTCATTTAATTAAAAATTATAAGTTAAGGTTTTACTCATAAAGTTAAAAATTAAAATTAATATTCATCCCAGTCTTGCAGAAAAGTCAATAGATGTCGCATATTAAAAATAAAATGGATGAAAATTTACCCAGACACTATCTAGATAGCATTTAGTTCGGGTTTGAATCTTGCAATCATACATGAAGATAGCAGCCAATAAAATATGAGTTAAGAAAATGAAGATTATGTTGGTGGTTCTTAGTCCAAGCATGATACAGTGAAAAATGACGGAATCGCATATCTATACTTTGGCGCAGTGGTTAGCGCAGTGGCCCGGAAAGCCAAAAGTCCTGGGTTAGAGTCCCAGAGGTGCCAATATCTTTTTCAGATTTTTCGGTTTCTAGATTTTCGATTGAGTTTCGCTAATATTGTCTTCATTTAATTAAATATTCATTTTTTTATAAGAAAAACTCTTTTTTAATAACTTTTGAAGGTTATTCCCATCAATGTAATATATCATTGAAGAAGACGATAAAAATAACAATCTTAACGAAAACAGGAAAGAGAACAAGACACAGAAAACAGAAAAAAGACAATGGTCGCAACTGGGACTCGAACCCAGACCTCTCGTCTAACCGGGACGTGCGCGTTAACCAATTTCGCTACTGCCACCTTCTGTCAAACCGTCATAATAGTCAATCTCATATTTAAAATTTTAGAATTACTAATATTATGTTCAACTATTTTGACTTACTTTCAAAGGGGAGGAACTATTTTAAAGAATGTCTGAAGTCTACAAATTAAGTTAATTTGCTTTATTATTATTATTTTTTTAAATTCAAATTAAAAAAAATAACTTTTGATAATTATCATAAAAATATTTATATTTTTATGACTTATTTTCAACATCTCCACAAGAAGAGTCATTATTTTATTTATCTACTTATCATGTATTTATGTACCTATTTTACTTAAGCGAAACATCAGCGTACAATAAGAATGGTTTATTTATATGTTTATTAATTATTATATAAATATTATCTACTTAATTGACAAACCACTTAAAGAATTTGTTGTCATACAAAAACATTGTACCTAACTAAACTATATATTAACCAATGACAATTCTTACATTTATACAATTATATACATAAATCGACTACCATAATACGGACATGTGCCTAGCGTGGTAGTCGAATCACCTGTAAAAACTGTATAAAAATTTATATGATGAATAAAGAAAAAAAAAAAAAAAAAAACACTAATTATTTTTCCATATTATGAACAACTACCCTTTTTATTGGAAACAATCATTCTAAGAATTGGTTTATATCCTGGATAGGGTCTCGGATAAAAGGAAACCGAATTTATTCATATGGTACCTACTATTGACTTTTTATAAAAGTCTAAATGAATATTCAATTTTTTACAAGAAAAACTATCTTTTTTATAACTTTTGAAGGTTATTCCCATCAATGTAATATATCATTGAAGAAGAAGATAACAATAATAATTTAAACGAAAACATGAAAGAGAACAAGACACAGAAAACAGAAAAAAGACAATGGTCGCAACTGGGACTCGAACGCAGACCTCTCGTCTAACCGCGACCATTGTCTTTTTTCTGTTTTCTGTGTCTTCTCGTCTTTCATATTTTCGTTGAGGTTATTATTGTTATCTTCTTCTTCAATAATAATTAAATAATTCTTGTTTTCCAATCACCCTGTGAACAGCACACTTGGTACGAGTATTTACCCTCGCGTGGGAGATGATCTGATGCCTAAACAAGCAAAGAAGATTAAGGCTTGATAAAGATTTTATCTCGTGTGGCTGTTTTTATATAATATTATATTACGAGTATATATATACTGTTAGTAGATACGCCGCGCCGTCACACCTTAGACGCGTCATTCTTGATATAAATTTTTACTTTGTCACTCATATTCTGTATATTACTCTGACCTTTGTTGTCTTCTTGATGATCAATAAATCTATTTTAATCTTTATTTTACCAACGCAATTGGGAAAGAGTAACAAAATGTTTTATTTTTCACAGTCAAAAAGGTGCCGTCCCGGGAGTAATTTATTGGATCCTATCCTATCGAGCCGGACTGTCTCGACCCATCCCCTTGCACCGCAGTGGGGGGATGGATTCATGCGTTCGTCATTCCTGGATACAATGAACCCCAGATTCCTACCCACTTGTCGTACCGTTTTTTTTTTTACTTTAGCTCCACACAGGAGACCCTGGGGAGAATAATTTCCCTCAGGGACTGTGTAATCTTAGAGGATGCTGTATGGAAGGTCTTTTTAAGGAAGGAAAGGATAGGAAGTGCTAGTTGTTAAAGTTGGGAAGAAAAAAGGTATGAGGGGTGGGTAGGAAACTGGGGGTCAGTGAGTCCAGGCGTAACGGATGTATGACGATGGGTGCAAGGCGATGGGTCGAGAGAATCCGGCTGGAAATGTCAAAAGACCTCCCTCAACCAGTCTCTCTTAATCCGGACCACCACGCAGAGGTCGGCAGACGCATCCACTGCCAAGACCTAGACAAACCTCACCCCATCAACCCGGGCACCACTACTAAGTCACCAAACGTAGCGAACCATCGGGTGACCTATGGAAGAGGTGTTGGTTATCCAATAAATGGTTCCCGAGGCGGCGGTACCCATACCCGCATCCCAAACATATTTCCTTCCCAGCACTTTCTCTTATTTTTTACTGAAAAAAACCCCACACATAGCATCCCCTAAGATCACATAGGCCCTGAGGGAAATTACATTCCTCAGGGCCTCCTGTGTGGAGAATAATGTAAAAAAATAGTCATTGTTTAATATTGAAATAGTTTTGGGACCACTCCATAAATCCCAATTCATGTACGAAATATTGTCATCTCCTTTGTTCCTCTCCTTCCTTACAAAACCTTTCTTGGGAAAAAGAAAAAGACGATGACTATATATTATCCACCGATGCCAGTTCTAAAATATTACTTATAAATAATACGAAAAATACCCACATATTAGTATAAATATTGTCGCGGTCAAAGTCACATCAGTTATTGAAACTCTTGCTAAATTGCTTTAACCCTCCGTGCACCCGGTGGGGTGTGAAATACCCCAGTTCTTCAAATTTAAAACTATCACATAAAATACTGCATTACAAAATTGACTTTCCTGAATTGCTTCTATTAATCAACATCCATATTCCCAAAAGATCTCGCCGACATTTATTACCCGTTTACTTTAACAGTACCAGGACACTGTCTTATTAAAATTCCCCGATTCCGACACTTCACAGTCTCAGAAATAAATATTCTGATCTGGGAGATATATTTCACCAACCCCAGATATAAGCGTTAAAAATAAGACAGCAGTCAAGTACAATAAACGCGTTTATACGTCAGCGCGTGTGTTTCCATAGAAATCGTTCTAACTTCATTATTGTTTTAGTTACATCCCTAAAACAAAAAGTAAAAGGTGGATAAAAGATCAAGCTGCACATCCCTATCAAGTTGTCTATGGAAATACATAACAGGAATCAGCTGTCAGTCGTGTAGTTGACAAAAATATTTACCGGCGCAAATTTGCTACCGGCAGCTCCACCGCGCTCCACATTTTAAATTTTTATTAAATATTTTTATATGAAATGATAAAAAGTGAGGCAACAAAAGTGTTTATTACACATATATACAATAGAATAAGTATTGTTGTTTACATAATCTGTGATTTTAGTACCGATTTGACATAAAAACATCACGTGAGTCATTTTTACCTTTTTTTTAATGTTTGCGTTCTAAATTTTAATATTTAGAAATGCTTATATTTATTTGTAATATAATAATTTGAAAGCCTATTTTGTAACCTTTCTAAAACAGTTTTTACTATTCGGCTATGTTCAGAAATGTTTCATTTATAGAGCTTTAATTGTGAAGCGGTAATAACGAAAAGTTTTCGTAAAATGTCATTTTGTTAAAGACACCACAAGCGAATATTCTCGAAAATTCGGAGGGGCAGTACAAATATAGTTTATTCCAAGTCTTGTGTAAAATAACTTCTGATTTTTTTCTTAATATTGCATATCTATATGTGATATTTCTTATCAATTTTACGTATGTATTTTATTTTATTGTATGCTTTTCTTGTTTACAAAATTTTTTTTTTCATCGTATTATATTTTCTTTATTGTTTTAATTTTAAAAGTAGTAAGTACCTATAGTATTTAAAATGAATGTGATACTCAACTTATAAACTAGAATGTAAAGGCCCATTAGGGCGTATAAAAAAAAAATTCCTTACTTTCAAAATTATCGTTACGGCGAGTAGTATTGTAGGAGACTTCACAGTGCGATGTGTGAGAGAGATGCAAGAAAATGATGACTTTTTTCCTTTGGAGGAAACAGCCCTACGTACATTCTGCGTCTCATCTTTTGAAAGAGTTGCAGCATTATTGTGTATTTTGCCTTTTTTACACCGTCACGGTACCGTTACCGTGAATCGTCACGGTAATAATAAATGCATTCAAAATCGAAGTGGTAGTACAGTGGTAGTCCGCATACACGCATGATGCCGTTAGAAGGCTAGTGGGTAGTTTGAAGCCTGTAATGGGTACTGCGCCGAGTAGAGCGAGTAGAGGCCGTTTGGTTTGGTGTAAGGGAAGTGCATGCAATTTGCATCTCAGTGCGTTTTAATGCCAGTGCATTCTGCTGGGAGTAATGGTGACTTATTATGAAAAAACTGAATGGATGAAAAAAACTACTTAGCGCTTTCAATCAGATCTGTATAAATAGAATGTATGTCAGCTTGTATCAGATAATCTTAATATACTCGTATAAAAATCTAAATATGCTTGCTTGGTGGATATATATTATACATATATATATATATATATATATATATATATATTTTTTTTTTTTTAAATATTTTTATTGAAAGAATAGTTAATACATATCAACAAACAGGAAGGAATCGAACACGAGACGCCCGGGTGGGAACCAAGCGCGATGCCCACTCAACCACTGACCGGTCAATGATTGTTAAATCAAAATTCCATTTTTGAAGCCCTTTAAATGAATGAATTTATTTGAAGTACCCGCCTTATATTTTGAATTGAATCAAGATTTATAGATATTTTAAATAGGTACCGAATTTGATTGATTGTTCTTATAATAGTCTTATGTTAATTATTTGTCCAAAAGAATTCTTAGTGTGAAAATAAATGGCACACAGTCTTACAAATTTTTTAGCAAACAGTGGAGTGCCGCAAGGCTCCCATTTAGGGCCCATTTTGTTTATTATATTTATAAATGATATTGTTGATATATTTACTGACATAAATGTGCTACTGTTTGTCGATGACATGAAACTATATAAAGAGATTAACCACATTAATGATTGTATTACACTTCAAAATAGCTTGATATATCTTTTTGAATGGTGCTCTATTAACAAACTAGCCTTAAACATTAATAAATGTCAGTTCATTAATTTTTTTCAAAATAAATAATCCTATTATTTTTCAGTATTCTTTAAATGATAAAAATTTAAAATGTGTTAGTGAAATTATGGATCTAGGCATTATGTTCGACGGTAAACTCACCTTTGTATGTCATATTAATAATTTTATCAACAAAGCCCTAAAGACTCTTGGTTTTGTTTTGAGAGCTGCAAAAGATTTCAATGATTTAGACACATTTATTATGTTATATAAAACCCTTGTCAGATGCCAACTTGAATATAACTCTACATTATGGTCTCCCTTTTACAACATTCATTCAGACAACATTGAAAAGATTCAACGGAAGTTTCTATGGTTTATAAACTATAAATTGCATATTCCTATACTAAACATTGATTACAATTACCTCCTGGATAAAACGTCTCTAATGAAACGTACAGAAAGAAGAATAAGCACAGATTTAATACTATTACATAAAATACTGCATTACTTAATTGACTGTCCTGAATTACTTCAATTTATCAATTTATCCATGTTCCCCAAAAATCATGTCGACATTTATTACCCTTCTACTTCAATAACACCAGTTATTACAAAATTCTCAATTACAAAATTCTCCGTTTCCGAGACTTCACAGTCTCGGAAATAAATGTTCTAATCAAGGTGATATATTTCATCTTAAAACTAATCAGTATAAATGTTGTATATTCTATAACTTTTATTCTTCTAGGCACAAATAGATTTACATAATTTTTTTTAAAATTGAATATGAGACTTCTTATCATTTTTACATAATACGTATTTTTATATTATTATTTGTTTTGTTGTTACACTGTTTTGTGTATTTTATTTTCTTATTGTATTATATTTTCTTCATTGTTTGTTACTCAACTTATAAATTATAATGTAAAAGCCCATCAGGGCGTGTAATAAATAAATAAATATACAAAAAATAATATTTGTAACACATGAAAAATGAAAATATGAAAAAAAAAATTGTAATAGGTTGCACGCAAGCTGCTGGTAAACTGAATGTAGTGTAATAACTGAGCGGTGAAGCGGAAGTGGGAAGTGAGGAGACGGGAAAGGTGGAAGGGGAACGCGGGAGAAATAATTTATTTCTTTGAATATGGCATTGCAACGCATGCCGGGAACCAGATAGTATAGTTGTAATTATAATAATCCATTAGTCTGTTTTTCCCATTTCCTTTTGCTGCTGAAAATGTATTTTCACTGTTTGTTATATTTTATCTTGTTGTCTCCCTCTTTATTTATACAAAAGCACACACTATGTATTTCATGTTTAGTAGATATTAATTTGTACCCTGATGATGCTTAAGCAAAGCGAAACCTATCGGTAAATAAATTAATTCAATCTTGTGGTTTTACATGAAATAAGTGTTTTATTTTTATCTTTTCTTTTAATATATAAAACAAAGTCGGGTTAGTTACACTATTTATAACTCGAAAACGGCTGGGCTGATTTTGATAATCTTTGATTTGTTGGATTTGTCTCCGCCCCGGATAGGATAATAACTATTAAAACATCACAAAAGTTAACGAAATAGATAGTTATAAAGAAAATTATATTCCCCATACATTTTGTTGCGGCGGGTAGCAAATGATCCCTCTCAAGATCGAGGGATCAAATGCTGCGTGGATGTTGTGGACTGTATACTGTATGCGGTTCTTATTTACCTATTTTATTATATTTTAATCGCACTTACCCAGACTGCTTCCCTCTTCGTTCAGTGTTCACTGGAAAGGTAGGTATGTTAGTTTGGGAGAGATGGGAGAGATGGAAGGGAATGGCGATTGGGAATGAACGTTTGATCGCGAAATAATAAGCGAGAATGGATGACGCGTGGCGATGGTACTTGCGAATAGCTGCGTGATTTAAAAGTTCACTTTGCGGTTTGATTACTAAAAACTGTAAAAGCGGTGCGGTTTTAGGACTTCTGTCCTGTGCGGCGAGGTAAATTCAACTGAGGCAGAGGGCACCAAATTGGTAGTTTCGAAAGAACCACATGTAACAATAAAGGCGCGAACACATTTTGTATGGAACGAATTCTCCTATTTTGAAAGAACTGCAGCAATATTGTGAGGGGTATAATATTGAACTGTGCATGAATTCCAAACCTTCAAAAACGTCAAATGTCAATGCGTTGATTGTTGTGCATTTGTTTTTAATCATATAATGCTGCCCTTCTTTCTTACACACTCAATGTCAATAGTCGATAATGAGACAAATGGTGAACGTATGTCTGCGCACCTCCGAAGGAAAAATACAATAATTATAATAAATCTCTGAAATGAAACGCATTTTTTACATATAAGCTCCACAGACGAGGCCCCGAGGAATATAATTTCTCTCAGGACCTATGTCATCTTAGGGGATGCTGTGTGGAGGATCTTTTTAAGGAATGGGGAAGATAGAAAGTTCTGGAAAGGAAAAAGGTATGAGGGGTGGGTAGGAATCTGGGGGTCAGTGTGTCCGGGAGTGATGGACGTATGAATCCATCCCTCCAACTGTGGTGCAAGGCAATGGGTCGAGAGAGTCCGGCTGGAAAGGTCAAAAGGCCCCTCTCAACCTGTCTCTCTCGATCTGGCCCGCCACGCAGCAGGTGGGCAGGCGTATCAACTGCCAAGACCCGGACATAAGTCCCCTCATGAACCCGGGCACCCCTGCTAAATCACCAAACGTAGCGAACCACTTGGGGTGATCTATGGCAGAGGTGTTGGTTATTCAATAAATGGTTCCCGGGGCGGCGGCACCCGTATCCGCCTCCCGAATTCCCGTAAGTAATTGTAAAAGTAAGAAAATCACAAAAATATAAATCCGTACACAACGCCATCTCTGATACTGACAAAAACAAAACACGGACAATTGCGCATTGATAATTGCTTCATTGCGTAATTTTTAACTTAATAAAAAAACTGAATTTAATTCAACCGCTAGTTTATAATAAAAGAGTTTCTATTTTTCAAACCGACAATTCACGGTGAAATTTTAAATTAAAGTGGAAAAAAGCTTTATATTTGTTTTATTATAATATTTTATAAAAGAGTTTTTTGTTGGAACCATTATTACGTATTTTTCCTGATGTCTGATTCAATATTGTCAACCAGCAGCCCTATGCAACTCGTACTCTCCTACAAGAACAATTATTGCTAGAAGTATGAACAAATTGGCAGCGTTTCTTTAAATTCTACTAAACGAAGACGTCGATAAATTTTTGTTTAATTTTAAATATATAAGTCAAGTTTTATTAAGCATTATTATTTTATTAAGGAACTATTTTAAAGAATGCCTCACATCATTAATTTAGGCTAACTTGAATTAACTTGATTAATTAACTTGATTACCTAAACTAACTTAATTAACTTAACATTTTCTGCTAAAACAGGGATAGATGTCTAATTTTATTATGAAGGTTAACATTTGCCTAAACTGCTTTTATTACTGCTGTCTGTATAATATAATAAACCATATTACATCATTTATTTGGAGGAAAACATCATTTTATTTTATTATCATTTTATTTTGTTTTCATTGTGAAAATATAATAAAGCTCAAAACTTTTTTTATCGAAATGGAAGAAAAGAAAATCATTTCTTAGCCCTTTCCACTCCAAGCCTTTTTTATTTTTTTTTTATTTTGTTCTTTGTTTCTTGGTTTTATTCCACCAGCTCCACGACGAAATTGTGTATTCAAGTTTTAGTTACTTTTTATAAATAAAATTGATAATAGATTATATACCAGCAATAAAAGTTTTTGTCTGTAAAGAACTATATGTAATTACTTTAATATAATAATTAGCTGAATGTTTAAATACTTTTAAGCTATTTACTTAAAATTGTTTGGTACCACTGTGTATCGAACCCGACGAAGTCCCATGTGTACATCCCAGCAATAAACAATAATTATAATTTAGTATTCGCCGGACTGAAACATGAACAACTATACTATATACTACATACTACTGTACAGCTGTACAAAGTAATTCGCCGGACTTGAAGAATAAAGCCGAACATTTAATTGTACAAAAATTGGTGTTAAATAATGTAGATAATATAGATCTTCAACATAAAAATCCTTTCTCATGTGCTTAACATATAGTTCTCACTTTGATTTTATACTCGGAACTCTTTTAAATTAAATTCTTTTATACTATTTTGTATTCTATAATATTCTTTAATATTACATTATTTTATGTATATATTTTCATAATACTCTCACACATTCTTTATATTGCTTATATTAATTTACTGTATAAAAAATCGACCACCACAACACGGGCATGTGCCTAGCATGGTGGTCGAAAAATCCCCAACTTTTGTAAAAAAAAGATTTTTTCAATGAATAAAGAAAACTTAAAAAAAAAAAGTATTCCTATATCTTCCTTTTAAACCATCTCCAGTAGCATTCTTCTTCTTTTTGACCGGTTTTAACAGAGCCTTAAGCCGCGGCATACCCTATTTCTACCGACTTATTACATATGTACGAGTATCTTATACACTTTCAGCCTTACTAAAAAACCCAGTGAAAATTTAATTCAATTCACAAACGGCCGCGGATGTGAAAACATTACTTATTAAAAATTGTTCATGGAAAAAAATACACATTGTTTACACAGCCTGAGAGGGTAGTTTATCTCTGTTTTATTAACGATGTCAGAACGAAATTTGGAATTTTTCCAAAGTATTTTTATTGTTCTATATATTTCTTATTTTTGAATACCATACCATTTATGAAAAGTAGATCAAATTAGCCATTAGATTTGTGTATTTGAAATACACTTTAGTTCAGGGGTGCTCAAACTTGAACTGCTGGCGATCTACCTCAATATTATTAAACACCCGACCGATCAACCCTGACAGGCTGCAGCGATGGGGGGGGGGGGGGGAGTAGAAATCGATATCGCATGTGACGAGTGTTCTTCCAATAAATTTCTTTCGAAATGTGTCAGCAGATGAATCCATCATTAGAATTTTATATTCTGAACACTGGTTTAAATTAAATCTGTATGCGGTGAACTAAAATTACACTTATATCATAAAAGTAGTTTTTTTTTATTCTGCCAGCACATACATGGTCTGCAACCTAAATATAATGACTGCACTTCGAGTAAGAGAATGTTTGCCTTTGAAAGGTTAAAATAGAAATTTTACATTATGAACTGGTTTAAATTAAATCTGTATGCGGCGAATTATAACTACACTCAGAACATGATAACGTTTTTTTTTTATTCTGGCAGTACATGCATAGTCAAAAAATTTATAACTGCACTTCGAATAAGATAATTTTTTCCTTCGAAATGTGTCAGCAGATGAATCCACAACTCGAACAATACATTGTGAACACAAAACTGGTTGAAATTAAATCTGTATGCGGCGACTTAATACTACACTCAGAACATGAAAATGTTTTTTTTTTTATCCTGGCAGCACATGCATAGTCTGCAACAAAAATTTTATAACTGCACTTCGAATAAGATAATATTTTCCTTCCTTGTCCGATAAAAACTGTGAATAGATCTATTTACATCGGCAAATTTTTCTCGATATCGACTCAAAAAGCACTCGCGATCGACCGATCGATCGCGATCGACTGTTTGAGCACCCCTGCTTTTGTTTAAAAAAAAACTGGCATATTTTAAGACTCAAACGCGGAAAAAATGGAAAAAAAAATCATACCAAAACATTTTTGATGAAAGTGTAGAGAAATTTATAAAAAAACAAAATTTAAAAAATACAGTCTTTTTGTATAATGAATTTGAAACGAAACGCTCATCTAACTTTTTCCTCGTGCATACAATTAAAAAAAATAATTAAAAAATTCTAAGTTTTTTATTTCCAAAAAACTAACCTAAAAATAATATCGGCTTTTATAACAGATTTCTTGCATCTCTAAAGACGCCTAAAACTTATGAAAAACCACAAAAAACACGGTAAATATATCAATTATTTGAATATGAGAGTGAATTAGTCATATTAATAGAAATTACAATCACATTTAAGTAATATTACACACACATCCGCGGAGCAAAATTTTTTTCACGGTTTCAGCGCGAAAGTTCATTTATGAGCACGAACGACGAATGCGCCGCCACCTAGCGGTTATGAAGGAAAACAAACAATTCAATATGTACACTATAAAAAATTACATTGTTGCCAGATTAAAAATATATTTTAAGAACAAATCTTATTAGTAATATTTCGCGTTTTAGTGTATTTTTGTTTTATTAATGTTGTGGCAGCAACACAGGTTAACGGTCGTGCTGTGGTTTTTTTTAGTAAGACTGTTAAAGTTTTAAAGCTCTTACAAATATATATATATATATATATGTTATTCTTGAAGATTATATCTACACATTCCCCACGCCGAAACGGTAATTATATGAAATTCCCTTGATAGAAAAAAAATCTTAAAGTTTGCTCCGAAAATTATTATAAACACGTTGATTTCACTTATTTTACAAGGTAAATCAGTGTTTCTTTAAATCCTGTTTGAGACAACCCCAGTGAAATTTTTGCTCTTTTTTAAACGAGTCGTATATTAATAACATTTTCACAATTTTCGCTTTAATATTACCGATTTTAACATTAGCGCGCTATCTCTAACATTCGTATTTACATATCTCTTCATCTTTTTTTAAGCGGATACACCGCTCCTTAATTAGCAGAAATAATTTCTGAATGAAAAACAGTGGTTTAGTTTAGTTTTCGACCAACAATTGGTGACCCCGCGTTAACAAAGCCGCCCCGCGCCGCGGCCGTTCTGAACACGTCGGCGTCGCTGAGCAAGTTTAGCCGAGGCGGTTCACATTACGTATGCATTGTTTTACGTTTTACGCCCTGTTTTCATCCGAGGAACAATAAAACTAGGTTCCGAACTCGCTAATGGACTTGTGTGCAGGGAAAGTTACCCGCAGTTTTTTGCCGTAAAATAATTGGGGATCCATTACAACAGCATGGAGGTCTTTTCTTTCGGTTTTCCAGATCTTCACTGATGAACCGTATTGGTTTACTGTACACGCAAACGACTTACTCGAAATTTGGAAGAATATAAACTTAATTCATGCTGATACATTAAATATTTAACTAATTAGGGGGAATACAGAAAAAAGGGGGGGGGGGGGTTCCAGCAAAATCTCACATTACTTGAGAAGAATATACGAAGTAAGAAAAGAATATACGAAGACCCAATAAATTAATTTCGCCAAGGGGGGAGAGGTTTGATTGGAAGAAAAACTGCTCACGTAATTAATGTATGCCCCCCTTAGACTAATGAAATAAATAACTAATTAACAGGGAAGAAAAACAGCGATCTTATATTATTAATTTTTTTAACATTAACTCCAAAATTTCTCTCAGGGCCTATGTCATCTGGGATGAAGTGTGGAGGGTCTTTTTGAGGAGAGGAAGGAATGAACATTGGTCTTGAAGAGACTCAGCGAAGCTGTTGAACACAAGAACGAGTCGAAAAAGCGCCCCTTTTTCGTGTGACAAATGTCAACCATGTACATATGTTGGGCACGCGTTTGGCGTGTTTCCTCTATGCAACGGTGCCGAAGGGATCAATGACGCTAGTTCCTCGGAGCATCTTTCATTGTAATACCGGTAGAACAAGGAGAGCATTCCCACCTGACGCCTGTGCTCTAAAAATTGCAGTCAGTCTGTTAAGATGGGAGAATCTATCAAACGAACCGCCCGTTTCTGCACAGAGTCAAGGGTTTTTTTTGGTATTTTGGAGCTCCAGACCAGAGGTGGCTGCCAAATTCAACCATGGGGCGCACTTGCGATTTGTACAGGGTTAGCAGTTGTGTACTATTAAAGTATCTGCGGGCCCTGTACAGTACGCCCAGTTTCTGAGAGGCTAACTCAACTCTGGTTTCGATGGAGCCCCCGTACCTGAGCTGGTCACTTAGAGTTACACCAAGCATATCGATAAAGGTCCTGTTCGGAAGATTGCTTCCGTTGAAGGAGACTAGATTTTCATTTCGATCCCTTTTAGACGTTATCAAACATGATTGGGTCTTTGAAACATTAAATTCGACGAGTTTATTCTTACCCCAAGAGAAAACACTCTCGAAGTAACCGTCCATTCTTTGCTTCAAAGCCCTCTGAGCTATTGGAGTTTGTGTGCCCTATGGGGGCTTGTCAAACAAAAAGCTATCATGGACTGCACTGTCATCCGCGTAACAATGAATCGGTGCACATGACAAGAGGTCATTGATGTGTAACAGAAACAAAGTCGGTGACAGAACCGATCCCTGTGGGACGCCAGCATTTATCGAATGCGAGGAAGAGGTGAAACCGTCAGCAACCGCCTGAATCGACCTCTAATCGAATATCCAGTGCAACCGTTTGGGTCTCACCGAAATGTTCCAGGCACCGCCCCCAAACATGCGTCACATACGCGAGAAGATCACCGCACGAGCGGTTCCGCCAGAATCCGTATTGACGGTCACGTTGGACATGCGTTTAGCGTGTTTCCCGGCTATTCACCGGTGCCGAAGGTAGCAATGACACTAGTTCCTCGGAGCATCTTCCATTAAAATACCGGTAGAACAAGGATAGCATTCCCACCCGACGACGCCTGTGCTCTAAAGATTGCAATTCGTTGTTATGAAAATATTTAGCTTTCACATTGGAAGCTAAAATGTTAGGAATATTATAGATGGAGACCAAGAGACAAGTGTGATTATTACTGGAGAATTTGTATCTCAGGCGTGGGCCTTAAGCAGGCGGCTATAAAATACTTTGTATGAGGATAGGTTATTTAATAAAGAGTTTAGTGCTTTGAGACAGTTAATATAATTTATTTAAAAGTACAAAAAAACAATCAGGGCTAAACTAAATCTTAATGGGCATATTTAATCTTGAGGAGTTGATGAATGGGTGAATGCCATATGTAGGCGATCCATGCTGCTGCTTGCTGCCTTCGGAGATGGGCGGTTAGCTCCCTCCGCTGCTGACATGTGCTGAACGGCAGGCTGGAGCGACGAACAGGCCTCCAGTCCCGCGGTTTCCCAGCGACGTCCCGTCCCAGGGTGGTTGCCAGCCAGCCGACTATGTTGATGATGGCCAAGGTCAGCGATCTTCGGCCGCATCTCTGCGAGCACCTCTGGCTCCAGGTGTAGTCGGAAGGTCTTGTGATGACTGCGTCTGCAGATGCTGGATGTGAGTAAATCCAGAAGAAATAATGTGCTCCCATGGTACTCCGCTGCTGATCCAGGATTTTAATGACTGTCCTGATGGTCTTCAATAATGGATGCCGCTGTTGGGCGCGGATTTATAAATCTTCACATGTTGTTAAAATAATGGCGAACTATTACTATGTGATTACGTCGACCCGCCACAGGGACGGTGGCCAAGGTCACCTGTGGCTGCTCAAAGAATGAAGAGCTCAAGGCCAGTCCTGCCTAGTGAACCCCTCTGTGCAGATCCTCAGTATCACCAACTGAGTAAAGGTAAACATTTCAATGCTACCAATATAAAGATGTTGAATGTTAACGAACTTCATACCAAAAGTACCCATACACAGATAATTCACTTGTTACATTATTTTTTTAAATTAGGCGAATCTATCAGACGGACCGCCCATTTCTGCACAGAGTCGAGGGTTTTTTCAGGTATTTTGGGGCTCCAGACCAGAGGTGGCTGCCAAATTCAACCGTGGGGCGCACTTGTGTTTTATACAGGGTTAGCAGTTGTGTACTATCTGCAGTATCTGCGGGCCCTGTACAGTACGCCCAGTTTTTGAGGGGATAACTTAACTCTGGCTTCGATAGAGCCACCATATCTGAGCTGGTCACTTAGACACCAAGGACATCAAAGGAGGACCTGTTTGGAAGATTGCTTCCGTTGAAGGAGACTAGATTTTCATTTCGATCCCTTTTAGACGTAATCAGAATATAATAATAAAAATAATAGTTTATTCCAAAATGTTCGAGTAGTGCAATGCAATACATTTCATGTTTCGAAATAACAAAAGAAATTAATCGAATAAAAATAAAAATTAATTAACAATACACACATAAAAAAAACGAACAGTGGGCGAAAAATGAAACTGAAAAAAAAATTGACACAGAAATGAATGCAAGAAGCCGTTTATGGAGGATTTTTTACCATCTCCCGTCTCCAGAGGACCATTTGGGGCTCATGGGGGACTCCATCCAGGCAATCATGGCAGCGATGATTGTTTTCTTCGACTAGCGTAGACTGCGCCATAAACTTTACATTCGGTAGTGGAGAAGTGCTCTGAAAGTGTGCAGTTGTATCCAGGAACATTTCTGAAGCGCTGCAGTATCTCGGTAGGCGGAAAAGTTGGCGACAAGTGTTATTGTAGGCGATTTATGCCATTGGAATGCATAGAAGTGGGAATCTTTAATCATACCCAGAATCTTTCTGATCATAAAAATATTGCAGAAAAACTACAAAAACACATTAGAATAAAAAATATATCACGTCACAAAAATCCGAGCACGTCAAAAGGAAAAACCTCAATGTCCTTTATGTACCTAAATGTGAGAAGCTTGAAAGGTAAACTAGATGACATCAAATGCCTACTAAAGTCCACGATATCGAACTTCAACATTATCCTCCTGTGTGAGACCTGGCTCAAAGAAGCGGACCTAAAGTACGTCAACCTAGAAGAATACAAACACGAAGCATCTTGCCGGCCGCAGGCTGGTGGCGGAGTCTCTATATTTATAAAAGATTCTCTGGAATACAATGTGATTAATAACACTTGTGACCCCGACAACAACTGTCTATGGCTTCATGTAAACAAACTCAATTTAAAAATAGGTTTAGTGTATAAAAAACCAAATACTGCTTTCAAAGACTTCCTGGAAACACTGTCCTCTCATCTCGAATCGTATAAAAGAGGTATTGTTTATTTATTTATTTATTTATTATTAGTTTCAATAGCAAGGTTTGTACATGTATGTATAATGTATAGTATAAGTATAGATTCTTTTTTTTTTCACAGACCTCCTCACTAGGATTTCCTGTTCTGAGGTGGCCTGTAGTTTTTTTTTAATATTTGGTTATGGATTGTCTTTATATCGTCTTCACGATATTTGTAATTTTATTATCACTTTGATCTCTCAGCCATGTTTTTACTTTTGTTTTAAATATATTCATTTCCTTTATATTTTTGATTTGATCTGGTAGAGCATTGTATAATTTCATAGCATGGAATTTATTATTTCTCTGTCCAAGAGATGTGTTCAAACTGGGAGTAACCAGGATGTTATTGCTTACTGCCCTGGTTGAGTATTTATGTTGGGCAGTGGAGTATACATATATGTTTTTTTTCAGTTTAAATAAAATATTTTTTGAATAAAGTTTCTGTACATTGAAGACTTGAAAGTTATTAAATATTTCTTCCGTCGGAGTTCTAAGCGGAACTTTCAGTATTGTCTTTAGTATTAGTTTTTGGGCTATATTGAGTCGCTCTGTGTAAGTGCTCAAGGCAGACCCCCATCCAGTTATACCGTACTCTATTTGTGATTGACACAAAGCATCGTATACTTTTTTAATATCGTTTATGTTGAGGATATTACGAATGTTTCTAAAGAAGTATATGTACCTGGTTAGTTTTTTTGTAATTACGTCAATCTGTGAGTTCCATCGGAGATTATCATCAATTTCAATTCCAAGATATTTGATGCTTTTGGAGTGTGCTATAGTGGGACAGAGGCATGATAAGCCTAGATTTTGTTGATAAATTCCTTGGCATGTGTGTAATTTGAGATTAAAGTCCTCCGACGGCTGCCCTCTGGCTGTTATAGAAAATGTAAGATATTTCGTTTTATTAACATTAAGCGTGAGGAAATTTCTTTTAAGCCAGGTTTGCAGGAGACTAAGCCCGTGTTCCGCTTCTTTGTAAGTATTTATCCAATCTTTTTCGTTAAATAAAATTACTGTGTCATCAGCAAAACTAATAATTTTTCCTCTTGTTTCTAGGTTACAGATATCATTGATGTATATCAAAAACAATATTGGTCCTAGTACGCTTCCTTGTGGTACGCCATGGTTGATTAGGAGAGGTTCGCTTTTTCTCTTATTAATTTGAACGCTCTGTGTACGCTCCATCATATAGCTTTTTAGCAAGTTTAGTGTTGTATTTGTCATACCAATTTTTGTAAGTGGCAAATAATTAATGAAATAACCAGTTCTAAATCTGCTACCATGACATCAATTGACGTGCTGAATATAAACAATGTCCCAAGGACATACGCTGATAATCCTGACCAAATTCTTGAATACGTCAATAAATTTTTCATAAATATAGGATCAAATCTAGCAAAGCAAGCTACACAATGTAATGACGCTATACTAATAAATGAACCCCCTGAACAAGGAAAGAAACTCGAGTTTAAGCAAATTACAGCTGATGATATCAAAAACACAATTTCTTCTCTAAAATCAAATGTTTCTTCGGGGGAGGACTTAATCACAACCAATGCAATAAAATATCTCTGTAAAGAACTTATCATACCTCTAACATACTTAGTCAACCTGTCTATAACTGAAAGCATATTCCCTACGGCTCTCAAAAAAGCTACTGTTATACCAATTTTTAAACAAGGATGTAAAAATGACATAAACAATTACCGACCAATAAGCCTACTCAACACATTTTCAAAAATATTGGAGAGAATATTAAAAAAACAACTCTTATCCTACTTAGAAGACAATAAAATATTATCAGAAACACAGTATGGTTTTAGGGAGAACTTAAGTACTAGTGACGCCATAGAAAAAATTACAGATATGATCACTAAAATTTTAGACAGTGGAGAAAAAACTTTGGCAATCTTCATAGACTTACAAAAGGCTTTTGATACAATAGACCACAAAATACTTGAAGACTTCAACATAAATCTGCTTGACTCAACCAACGCACATACTTGTAAATATACAAATACAATTAGATTTAATAATTACACTATTTTGAACAAAATAAACAAAAAACATGCCACACGCGTCACAGAAAATACAAACACAATCATAGATCATATACTTACAGATACAAAACTATCATATTCACTTACGAATTGTGATAATTCCATATTTGATCACAATATACTACTCCTTGATGTAATTCACACGTATGTTAAAAACACATCTTTAAAATCGTCCCAAAAATACACACATATTAATCTTGATAATCTAAAGAATGATGTCATGCAAAATCCCTTTCATTTAAATTTGAATGACAACTCGATATTAAATTATGATAATCTTGTAAACTACCTGACAACAAAAATTAATTCTAATAGTACCACAAAAATTAAATTCAAAAACATAAATAACCCAGACTGGATAACCAAAGACCTTATAAAATTAATCAATAAAAGAAATAAATTACATCTGAAACTAAAAAAACAACCAAATAACACATTACTAAAAGCAGAATTTTTAAAAATAAGAAATAATATCACTACAAAAAAACGAAACTTAAAACAAACACACTACAGTAATCTCTTTAAAAAATGCGAAAATAATAGTAAAAAATCTTGGAACTAAATTAAAAATATTCTTAAGAACCAATCTTACACCTCAAGAAATTTTTGAAATAAATTAATCATTAATGATGAAATAATCACTAACAATGTAGAGATATGCGACCAATTAAATAATTTCTTTTGCAACATTGGCTCCTCCCCAGCCGATAATATACGTGGTAAAGTCAAACACAATCCAGCCAATGAAATAACTTTAGTGCATGACAGCATTGAATCTTTATATATCTTCAGCCCACTACGGAGTTAGAAATAAGTCAAATATTAAAATCTCTAAAACCAAATGCAAGTGCAGGTTACGATTCACTCACATATAAAACAGTGCTAAGTATCTCCACAGAATTGATTCCTACTCTAACAAAATTAATCAATCAATGTTTCAAAGAAGGAACTTTTTAAAAAATTGCTAAGGTGATACCAATTCACAAAGGTGGGTCCAAAACAAATACCTCAAACTTCAGACCCATCTCAATCTTACCAATTTTATCAAAAATTTTTGAACGTGTAATTTACGAAAGATTAAACAATTTTCTACTAAAAAAATCATTCTTATATTAAAAAAAATACGGCTTTAGGAAAAAAATCGAACACACTAGGAGCAATAAATGACTTAATCAGTAAACTTAGAAGCGGCATTGATGGTGGAAATTATATTTTATCTATATTAGTTGACCTTCAAAAAGCCTTTGATACAGTTAGTCACGACATACTTCTCAAGAAACTCAAGAAAATTGGTGTAGTTGGTCCTGCTCTTAATCTACTCAAATCATATCTTAGCAATAGAAAGCAATTTGTTAGCATTAACAATCAAAATAGCAAATACGTTCCAATAAACTATGGAGTTCCGCAGGGGTCCATACTAGGTCCACTACTGTTCCAAATTTACATAAATGATATTTCGCAATTAATTTTAAATGGTGAAATCTTTTTATACGCAGATGATACAGCAATTTTTTACTTGGGTAAAGATTTAGATATTTTACTAGAAAATGCGCAAACAGATCTAGAAAAAATCAACAGTTGGCTCCAATCAAATATGTTAACAATGAATGTTAAAAAAACAGGATACATGATCTTAAACTCACCCCGTAAAATAGTTCCTCCTCATGTACCCTTAAAAATTGAAAACAACGAATTTCAAATCCTGATCCAGGAAAAATATCTTGGGCTGTGCATTGATCAGCATTTGACATTTAAACAACATATACAAGGTATTAAAGATAAAATCATCCCCTTAATTAGCGTATTTAGCCGGATATCATATCTGTTGCCAAATAAATTTAAAAAAGGTTTATATTATAGTCTCGTACACTCACATTTAAATTACTTGATTGAAATCTGGGGAAAAGCATGTGAAACATAGATAAATGAATTACAGGTAATACAAAACAAGGTAATCAAAAAACTATTTAACTACAAGCCCAGAACACCCACAAAATATATATATATGGAAACAAAACTACTAACATTAAGAAAACTATATGAATACAATACATGTCTCCTTATATACAAAATAAACAATAAACTCGTACACACAAACACAGAATTCATTAAAACGTCCCAAGTACACAAACACTTTACGAGACAACACGATAACATACATTTAAACACCATCCACACTAACTATGGTAAACAATCCATTGGTTACGAGGGAGGCAACTTATATAATTGCCTCCCAAACGACATTAAAAACGAAAAGAAGCTGGGTAAATTTAAAAAAAAATTATTAATATTTATTCTTGATAAATAATGATGTTGAATAGCATTGTATTGAAATATTTACTTTATTTTAATTTGTATAATTATTTCTAGTTAAATGAGTGAAAATGTAATTTTCTTTTAACTGGAATAAAATAAAAAATTAAAAAAGCGGTATAATCTGCCCACAGTTCTGACGTATTTAGCGAGGTGCAGAATACGTCAATTTGTCATTTTTGAGGAAGCTGTGTGGGTGGTCTTTTTAGGAAAGGAAGGAGAAAAAGTTTTGGGAAGGAAAAGGGTATGGGGGTCGGGTAGGTTTCTGGGGGTCAGTGTGTCCAGGAGAGACGGACATATGAATCCATCCCTGCCGCTGAGAGGAAAGGCGATATTCTGAGAGAGTCCGGCTCGAGAGGTCAAAGGGACTCCGCATCCGCCGCCAAGACCCGGACAAGCCTCACCCCCGTGAACCCGGACACCCCTTCCAAGTCACCAAACGTAGCGAACCACTTGGGATGACCCATATCAAATAAACGGTTCAAGGGGCGGCGGTATCCATACCCGCCTACTTACAATGATGCATCCTCATTAACACTCGGTTTTTTCTCTCATAAATTTAGAAACACTTCTCTTACATTGTGTTATTAAAAATGGTGATTTTCAGTTCTCCCTGCATAAATTCTAATAGATATTAAACAATATTTCGTCTGTTCTGTCTCCACAGTTTGACAAAAGACCAAAACTCCAATAAAATCCTTCCAAACAATATCTCCAACTTTCGCTTACCTCGTCTCTTCTCACCACGGATGTTGGGGTAGAAGTGGACACCACTGGTGGAACATTTATGAATTTTCTGTTTGGTGGGACACGAAATATAACTGTTGGTTCTTGCTGGTAGGCCCTGCGGGCGATTTTTGGTTTGGCTTCGCAGATTAATTGTTAGTGACCATTTTGTAAATCTGATAGGAACTGGTTCCAAAAACAGCCGGACAACCGGACAAAGAAACCGCGCCAGGCAATGACGCCGTAAACTAAACGACAAATGCGCCGACAAACTATCCTACGGTTAAAACATCTTCCGACAAAATATACTACGGAAAAAACATTCCCCATCAAAACATATATTAAGAAATAACCTAACCTAACCATAACTAACCAAACCTAACAAAAAATGGGACCAGCGGAGCCAATATCTTTTTCTGATTTTTCTGTCTCCAGATTTTCGATTGAGTTTCGTTAATATTGTCGTCGTTTAATTAAATATTATAATTTGTGATTTTACTCCTAAAGTTTAAAAAATTAACACAAATAAATTATTCTTCAATAATATTACAAAATGGGACAAAAATAAAACAGACATAAATTATTGTTCAAAAATAGCAAAACGTAAAATAAGTTTAGGTTAGGTTAGGTTAGGTTAAGTTAGGTTAGGCTAAGTTCGGTTAGGTTAGGTTTTAGTAAATATTTTGTTGGAGGATGTTTTGTCCGTAGGATATTTTGTCCTTGGGATATACGTCAAGGGATATTTTGTCGTGGGATGAAAACGCGCGGTTCTGGTAGAAATGACAGTGTTATTATTATTCGCAACTGCCAACTTACTAAAATATTAATACCATCCCGATGTTGCGGCGCGTGGCGATTCGTGGACTGTAATTGCATTTCAAATTATCTATTTTATTATGCTTAAAATCATTTTGTAATATATTGTAATTTATAAATATATATGTTATTTTATTTTGTTATTTTTGTTATTAGTTTTTGGGGTATTATGCCGTGTTGCGCTACCTCCTTCTTTAGCCTAGCCTAAATATATGTTTTTCTTGCATGCACTCGCATTGAAAAAAAAAATTATGTTCACTCTTATAACCTTATGCTAATTTACTTCTTTTCTCCTTTCTATTTTCTATTTCCTACTTTTTATTTTAATGTTTCCAACTTTTAGCATCATTTACACAAAATCCATATGTTTAAACTAGACTTCATATTTTATACAAAGTAAATTTACTCCATTGGTCACCATAATTCAGGCAGCGCCTAGAATATCTACTCTATGTAAAATGTCTAATTATGTGTTTTATAAATATCATGTGTTTTATAAATAAACTAGCTGACCCGACGAACTTCGTACCGCCTCAGAATCAATAACTGTTGAATTAAATTAAGTTTTTTTATTAAGTTTAAAATTATACAATGAAGCAATTATCGACTGTTCGTGTTTTTTTATCAGTAGCAGAGACGGCGTTGTGTACGGATTTATATTTTTTGTGATTTTCTTACTTTTCCACTTACTTATGGGAATTTTTGAAAGGAGGCGGGTACGGGTGTCGCCGCCCCGGTAACCATTTATTGGATAACCAACACCTCTGCCATAGGTCATAGGCCAATGGCCTTGCACCGCAGTTGGAAGGATGGATTCACTCCCAGATACACTTACCTCCAGATTCCTATCCACCCCTCATGCCTTTTTCCTTCCCAGAACTTCCTGTGTTACCCTTACTTAAAAAGACCCTCCACACAGCATCCCCTAAGATGACATAAGTCCTGAGTGGAGCTCACGTAAAAAAAATGCGTTTCATTTCAGAGATTTATTATTGTGTATTTTTCCTTTGGAGGGGTGCAGAGACATACGTTCACTGTTTGTCTCATTTTCGACTATTGACATTTTGTGTGTAAGAAAGAGGGGCAGCATTATCATTTTAGTGTTTGATATTTACATCATTTTTTCTTTTCAGTTTCATTTTTAATGCTTATTTTATTTTATTTAATTTATGTGTTGTTATTTACTTTTTACCTTAACTTATCATTTATCTCTTTTTGTTATTTTAAAATATGGAATGTATTGCATTGCACTTCCCTGCATACATTCTGGAATATTATATAATATAATATTATATTATATTATATAATATTCCAGAATGTATGCAGGGGAGTGCAATGCAATACATTCCATATTTTAAAATATAATATTATATTATATAATATTAATATTATATCTTTTTATTATTATTATTATTATTATATGATGAAGAACAAAAGCAAAACAATCAATGCATTGACATTTGACGTTTTTGAATTTTTGGAATTCACGCACAGTTAAATATTATACCTATCACAATATTGCCGTAGTTCTTTCAAAATATGAGAATTCTTTCCATACAAAATGTATGAAAAAATTAATTTTCTTCATAACTTTCTTTTTCGTGAATTTTTGCAATGTTTTAATAGTTATTCTGTTATCCGGGGCGGAAATAAATCCAACAAATTAAAGATCATCAAAATCGGTCCAGCCGATCTCGAGTTATAAATAGTGTAACTAACCCGACTTTGTTTTATGTATTAAGATAAATAAAATAAATAAATAAAAAATAAATAAAATAAAATACAACATAGTTTCACTCCTATTCCATCCCCAAAGATAATGCAGAATTTATTTTGTCTTGTGTGGAGCAAATGTAAAAATCAGCAATTGCGATATCCAAGGAATCTTAAGTGGGTACCATACTTTTCCCATTTTGGTTGAATATTTCAGGGTGTGTATGAAACTCAAAAGTTTGGCATTAAAAAAATCTTTTTCAGCCAAACTTTTGGTTCTTTGAGGCTTGAAATGTGTTGTTTTTTTGTCTAATAGGCTTTTAAAAATATGTTTTTAATCCTAAATATTTTAAGAGGGAAGCCCTCCAACGGATTGTTTATTCAAAACTAAACCGAAGGTTTTTTAGATTAAAAATTGTTTTATTTTATGTGTTCACCGAAACTTCCTGCGCTGGAAAAGATAATGATTTGATAATTTCATAGCGCTGTTAAGTGAAAAATCACCTCAAGTCAACTCCGTTTACATAGAAGATACCTCAATGGAACTTTATTTACACAGAAGACACCTCAAGGGAACTACATTTACATAGATGATACCTCAATGGAACTTTATTAACACAGAAGGTACCTCAAGGGATCTTCATTTACATAGATGATACATCAAAGAAACTTTATTTACATAGATGATACCTCAAGGGAACTTTATTTACCTAGAAGATACCTCAAGGAAACTTCATTTACATAGAAGATACCTCAAGGGAACTTTATTTACATAGAAAATACTGGTAGTACTTTTGAAAGTAGACCTTGTGTGTAAAAGACGGACGTTTCTAATTTTCTCTTATTTAATAAATCAAAAATTTCCTCTAAAATCATGACATCTGTAAGAAGGTAGTAAATACCTACCTACATAATTATAAATTATAAAATACCTATTTTATGTAATATTTAAAAAAAAAATCATTTGCGAAATTGTACAATTTGTTCAATGAAATGTCACTACCTCAATGACAATTCTTTTTCCAAACTTTTTTCAGGCATCATAATATTGAAAAGCTCACAAAATTAGTCAACTATTCGAAGTAAGGCTTGTTTGAATAATAAAGTGTATGTTGCAGATTTTTTAAACATGAAACGGAACGTACAAACAAATCCATACACAGATGAACTGCCAAACGGTTGAGTTAAGGCCCGGCTTCCCGCATTTCTACCAATTTATTCCATATTTTCCCTTAAATACTTAGTTTGGGTTGGTTCAAAAAATTTTATGAATTCATCAAATATTTTAATTTAATTTTCACGTTCTGTGTGGGTTCTATTCAAGTTCTGTGATTATTTCAGCTTCAACAGAATGATGTAATAATAGAACTCGAACAGAACTTACACAGTACGAGAAAATTAACTTCAAATATTTGATCAGTTCATCAAACTTTTGAAACAACCCGTCCTTAAAGTTTTAAAGCTCTTAAAAAAGTATATATTGTTATTCTTGAAGGTACTATCTATCTATGCGCGAACGGCAATTACAATATGAAATTCCCTTGATAGAAAAAAATCGCAAAGTATGCTCCGAAAATTATTATAAACGCGTTTTTTCAGTTATTTTACAAGTATGAAAAAAATCACAGTATTTCTAAATGCTTTTTTAGACATTCCCCGCGAGACTTTTGCTCTATTTTAAACGAGTCATGTTTTATTAAACATTTTCCCAATTTTATCTTAAATATTATCGTTTTTAATATTAACGCGCTCCCTCTAACATTCATATTTACATAAATATCTCTCCTTCTTCTCCTTCTGCTTGTTTAGGAATAAATACATCCCAAAACACGTAAATACGTTATACTTTCATAAGACCAAAAACGCTCCGAGCGACCTTACATTTTAAAAGCTATATATCTCTCTTCATAGGTATTTTTCTTTTAACCAGAAAAAGAATGAAATAATGCTTCTTATTGTCTTTGAAATATGAAAGCCATCTTGCATAGATAGTTTACAATCTCGATCCAAAGTGACGGTTTCAGAATTTATGCGCGATACTGAGGCTTCCGGATTGTGAGGTGCGAATATATTGAACCAAGCAAACGGGTTAAGCTTGGTGCTTTACGCTGAAACTCTAAGCTAAGCACAACAGATTTTAAATAACGTCCGCCATCTTAAAAAACGAAAATCGAAATTCGCTACCAAAATAGAACACACCCTTTTTTCACCCCGGATCCAAAAGGAAAGATATTTCCATATGGAATATTGGCAAATTGTAAAACGACCATTAGATCTATATTGACAAAATGATCAGTCAAGTCAAGATAATGAATAATGATCATTCCATCTCGCCATCTCATCTCTCCAGAGGTCAACACCATAAATTAGACAATGACGGGTAACGAGTCCGTGTCGCCAGATTGCCACTCCATAAATCCACATCACTGCCGTTGCCGGCACCGGCACGTGATCATCTCCCAATGATCTTCGCATCATTAATTAAATCTCGGACGCGGACGTATTTACCAGCACCTCGCTGCTATCCGCCTACCAGCACCATAGCCTGGTGCTACCCTCTTGGCATATTTCAGTTGATAATACGTGACTGACTGCGTGGCGTAGAGTAACACTACGAGTATAATACAACTTATAAACACTAATCTGCACCCGGCGACAAATGTTTTCTGTGTGTTTAAGAGGACCTTATAATGCATTGTATAGCGCTCTTGGTGTGATTTTTCAGTAAAAAGACGCCCTACAAATTATCCCATAAATTGTTATGTTTTGCACCGTTATTGGAAGGGTAATAGTTTTTCTTTGATTTTTTTGTTATACCTAATTCTTTGGTGCACATCGTTATATATTAAAACATATGTTTCTTTGTTTGTCCCGTATGCGTTCCTATACTTACTAACTCTGTTTAACGGGGCATTCTGAAAGTAAGAAGTTCTCGCTTTCGGAGCAAAAGTGCGTGTATATATTTAAAACACTGATTGCAAGGTTTTACATTTGCTACCCCCATCACTGTTCGTATTATATTTATGAGAAGATTAGTGGCGAAAGTAGAGTTGAGATTGGAGAATTTAAGACTCTTTAGGGCTGGAGATTTTTTATGCATAAGAATTTTTTAGATATATCCACAATTTTTTCAGTTTCAGTGCCGGCAACCCGGGCGTTTATTTATTTTTCATTTATTTACAAAGTTTTATTTTACCCACCTCACTAGACATAGTCTGTTCCGAGGTAGGTAAATAACATTTTATATTTATTAAAAAGGATATGAACCAGAGTAGATATAATATTATAAAAAGATAAATAGTAGTATGAAAAGATAAAAAAATATGTGATAATAAAAATGATACAAAATAATAATGATAAAAAAAGAAGTATAAAAAGATAAAAAAAACAATGTGAAATTATATGCCTATATGCACTTTGCCTATTCCTATGCCTACTATGCTTATATGATAAAGAAATATATATGAAAGATAAAAAATAAAAACTATGAAGATATATACCTATAAGTACATACATGAGCATTCATACATGTACATTTTCTTTTCCATATATCTATATATTTATAGATATATGGAAAATATTTATACTTATACACATACACATGCATACATGCATACATGCACACATGCATACATGCATACATACATATATACATACACAAACATGCATACATACATAATGTTGTTATATTAAATATTTACGTAAAAATTTTGTTTTTGTTTTTGTAAAAAAATTATACATTTAAATAAGAAAATATAAATACCGTGGGTAATAGTTAAAATTGTATGCTGTATTACATTAATTTATTACATTACAACACAGGTACATGATAGTTAATATTATGTACAATACACTGCATATTTTGATATTATATAATTTCGTAGGAAATTATATGAAATGAATCTATAATATGTACTCGTATTAGTTAATTAGGATATTCCGAATGTCCTTTCTTTCCTTTTCAGTCAACCATATAACAAATCTTTTGAACAGCCAGTCCAATTTATTTGGGGTAACGTAAGTTTTTGTTTGTGTTAGGAAGATATTGAAAATGTGTGGAGCCAGGTACGATTCATGTTTTTTTGCAAAAGTTGATTTAATATAGGGAACCTGAAAGTGATTATTTACTTTTGCTCTTGTATTTTGCGAGTGAGGTATGTGGTGAGGTGATGTTTTTATACAGTTTTTATAGATGATTTTTTTAATGAATAGTTTATTTATGTCTAGTAATTTGTTTTGAATCATTAGCTGTTCTGTCGGATGTTGGTAATTAGTTATTTACAATTTCGTAGGCAGTGAAGATGACGGTAAAAGGTTTTCGACTTTGTGGATACGACTGTCTGAAAAGGTGAGTTTTAAGTTTAGTTCTAAATTCCGCCGAATCTGTGATCATTCTTAAATCATGTGGCAGTCCATTCCAGGCTTTGAGTCCTGACACTCCGAAATATATTTCAAAGAACTAGATTCCGTTGTCATTTATATAAGTTACAATATTAGAACAGCCGCCGCGAGAGACAGTCAAGTTTGTGTTTAATCACTACATAAAGTGAGACGACAAGACGGAAGGTCATTTCAAATTAGGAATCCAATTTCCACGGAACGCTAAAACATTTCAAACTTAGAATGCTCGTTACGGATAATTCGAATGGTAATTTCAAATTTATTACTTTCCCATTTTGAAATTGAACTAATAAAATAATAAAAACTGTCAATATATTTTTGTTTTTCATGGTTTACTTAAGAAATGTATTTAAAATCGTTTGGTAAATTTTTCCGTTCCTTTCATAGAATTTCATATTTTGAAGGGATGGATTGTGAGGCGACTGGACAACTAACCCCACATACCTTTTTCCTTCCCAAAAAATCCTCTCGCCTATTTTCCTAAAAAGACCCTCCACACAGCATTCCCAAAGATGACATAGTGGAGTGACAAGATGACATCCTTGAGTGGATTTTTTTTCAGAGCCTCCTGTGTGGAGCTATTGTAAAAAAATATTAATTTCCAGCTACTTCTCAACCTTACTCTTTCCCATTGCCTTCCCTTCCCCACTACCTTCACTCTCACAACATACCCCAAATTGTGATGCCATGATCTGGCTTCAAACGTTTGTGAGCAGTTGGGACTCTTACGCGCAGTTCATCCATAAAAACCCACACACTTATCAAAAGTTTCGTATAAAATAATCAATAATTTTGAACACATTTTAATTGATATTTCCACTGAAATTTATCTGGAAAAAGGGGTCAAAACCTTTTCGGTTTTTCAAAAATTTTTGGGGAAAATTTCCAGTGAATATGAAAAAAAATATATTTGTCAGCACCTACGAAGTCTGATTAGGCCCGTAAATCTGTTGGTTATAAGCTCGGCTTAGTTAGAATGTTAAGCTTAGTAAAATTTGGAACATAATCCATATATAGGTGGAAATCCTAGACGTCACCAATATTATGTGTATTGTCTATGAATTTAATAGAGGAACGTTTTTCTTTGCAAAACAAATCTACTCTCTACTGTCATCTCATCTTCACCGAGTCAACAATCTCTATGCGCCGAGAAATCGAAATGTTATAAGGTCAATATTTCAAAACGACTTTTTTTTAAATGTAAAAAAAAAAAAAAAAAATTTAATTTAATTTTTTAATACCTAAATTAATTTCTAATTTTTTTTAGCTAATGCTCCACACAGGAGGTCCTGAGGAAAATAAATCCCCTCAGGGCCTATATCATCTTTGGGGATGCTGTGTGGAGGGTATTTTTAAGAAAGAAAGTTATGGGAAGAGAAAGGGTATTAAGGATGGATCTGGGGGTCAGTGGGTCCAGGAGTGACGGACGTATGAATCCATCACTCCCACTGCAGTACAAGGCGATGTTCCGAGACAGTACGGCTGGAGAAGTCAAAGTAACTCCATCAACCATTCTCTCCCGATCCGGCCTGTCATGCAGCTGGTTGACCCGAACAACCTCATTCCACCCGAGCACCCCTGCTAAATCACCAAACTTAGCTAACCACTTGGGGTGACCTATGGCAGAGGTATTGTTTATTCAATAAATGGTTTCCGGGGTGGCGGTACCCATACCATACCCATGCCCGCCTTCCAAATTGTAATTAATTATTTTAAGGCGGTTTTAATTTACGAGTTAATTTTTGATAAAGTTCACCACTTCAATCAGCATAGTGCTGTAAGCGAGTACTCTAATTTTAATTAGTATTTGTTTTAATACAGTCAGTGCACTATTAATTAAATTAACCGTTTTTGCTGTCAGACTATTTTTGTTTGCTTATCAATCAATAACATTGTCATTCCTTATCACCCGATGAATATAATAATCTATACTTGTAAAATTAGGTAATTTACGAAAATTTCGGTGGGAAGTATTGAAATATTGTTACGTAAATGTCAGATCTGGCATAAGAATGCTATTGCCTCGGCGTCTAAAATAGGAACTATTCTGCGGCTTAGCAATGCTTGAGCGGTAGATTTAGCCCGTTTAAATTGGAGCGAGGAATGTCGTACATAGCAAGGATACGGACTGGCTCTTTTACGGAACTTAACACGGAGAAGGGGAAGAGAGGGCAGTTTGTAGGAAACCGGTAGGTTCTAGGTGACTGCAGAGTAAGTAATTTATAACACGTGGCAACACTCAACACAACGGGGCAAATGTGTTTGAAATTGATTTTTAATTTTTAATTCCGATTGGATTCCGTCTATTTTACCACACTCCCTTGTTGGATAGAATTCAATCGAAAAAATGCTGATTTATCGACATTCAAAAGCTGTTGTTTACGACCTTTTATCTGTCCTTGCGTTATAGTATTATGAAACCAACATTTACGGCATACCATTCGGATTTTATCGGTCTGATATTGTCAATAGAATTTATTTAACAATCAATTTTTTCCATTAACCCCACACAGGAGATTCCTCTAGAACGGTGTTTCTTAACCTGTGGTCCGCCAATATATGTATGGGGGTCCGCAGTCTAATCTCTTGACCATTTAACCATAATAATTAAATGCCACCAAAAGTCTCGTAATCGTTAAGCGTCTTCGTTTCGGAATTATTTTCTAGTAGTGGACAAAAACAACAATTAGAAATTGAACCTTTTCAACACAGATGTTACTGATATTACTGGCTTGACAACGGCACAGGAAAATACAGCACAGTCATAGAAATATCTTGTGATTCAACTTTTAAACCCAATTTCGAAGAATCCTCTTTATCAAGTTTTTGGGTGGATGTAAAGAAAGATTGCAAGGAAATATCAGAAAAGGCACTGAAATATTTATTGCTTTTCTCAACCACATACCTCTGTGAAAAAGCGTTCTATGCTCTCGTATATACTAAAAACAAAAATAGAAACAGATTACAAGAGGAATCCCATTTGAGATTACAACTTAATAGAAACATCAACCCGAATATCACTAATTTGGTTGCAAAAAAGCAATACCAACCATCACATTGATTAACCGTTAATTAATGTGAATGTTGGTGTTGCTGTTGTACATTGATTATTAACATATTTTTTAATGAAAAGTTTTTTTTTTAATAATTGTAGTACTAAAATAAATGGTTCGAAATTTATCGCTGTTTTTTTATTAAGGGGGTCCTTCAAAATTGTGCTTGATTTCCTAGGGGTCCGTGTCTGAAAAAAGTTAGGAAAAGATGCTCTAGAAGCGGACCCGTTTTCATGTGACAAATGTCACGTGTGTACATACTCGTATCTTCGGTGCATTTCTTGAAGCTAATCAGAAATAAACATTGCAAAATATGGTTGTTTTAGTGTTTAATTAATTCGTTTCGTTTAACAATTTATTAATTTAAAATACTGTGTTGTACATTTGCGGCACGTTCCAGAGTGAGCGATAATATCAGTATCGTGAAGAATTGAAACATTGTTTGAAATGACTTCAGCGGCGCATGGTGACCAAATTTCAAAAGCCAGGTACTTCTCCACTTCCTCTTACCCATTTTAACCACAGATTTGCAACTTCTTCAATGGCGCTACAGCCCATTTCGAGCCTTGGCCTCCTTCAAAATAAGCCTCCACCGCCAACTGTCTTCGGCCGTCGTCTTCCAATCTGCAAAATGGAGTAGTCCTCTTGCATCCTTCCTGAAATCATCCTTCCATCTCTGCCTAGGTCTGCCCGCCTTTCGTTTACCTCCCGGGTGTCCTGTTAGAATCTTCTTCGGTACTCATGTGCTTGGCATCCGGTGCACATGTCAAGCCCATCTTAGTCTTTGATGGGTAGAAAGTCTCGAAGCTTGGTAGATATCATAGAGCTCATTATTATGGCGGATGCTCCATGCCTCCCCCTCAGATTCTTCGAAGTACCCCTCTTTTGAAGTGTCCAGTTATTCGGCAAACTTTGCTGTCAGTGTTCCCGCCTCACATCCATATGCCAAGACCGTTCCAATAATGGTTTTGTATAGGATTATTTTGGTTTTCCTACGGACGTTTCAGGATTTAAACACTGACAGCAACGTGAAGTAAGTGTTGTTAGCAGCTGTTAAGCGCTTTCTTACTTGTACTGGGTTTTCTTTGCCCTGCGTTATGATGGAACCCAGGTACGTTAAATCTTCGACCACTTCGAAGTTATTGGAGGTGTCTTTAAATTTAACTTTATCTTTTATTCTGCGGTGTGGGGTTCTTGTTTACGTCCTAATTTTAGTTTTATCATAGCTTCACAACATACCCCAATAATTACAGATGCCGTAGACTCTCTGGATCTTGACGGTTGGGAACAGCAGTTGGAACCCTTTCGCTGTACTCACATCAATAATTAACTCGAATCAGTATTTGACAGGTAAAGCACCAAAAGCTTTACACCACGGAGTGCACATTTGTGCATAGTTCTGCTATGAAAGTCGACGGCAACCGGAATCATTTAACGTAACATTGTTCAGGAAAACACCGCCAGAGCTCCGTGTATTTCCCACTTTTCTCCCTTCCCGATTTCCCCCACCGACAATCATTAATGTCAACTTTTTCAGCAAAATGTCGCTCATTAATGAAGTTTCTTTTTGTTTATGCTGTACTTCTACTAGTAAAAGACAAAAAATATTATAGAAAATGTGTGTCGTCCTTTTCTCGCAGGAATCTCGACCTTTGGCTTTTTGTGGTAAAATTGAATTAAAAATAAACAACCTTCTTTTATTTAATTAAATGAATGGACTCTGAGTTTCGAACCCAGGACCTTCGGCTTTCCGGGTCGCGACTATCAAGTTCGAGTCCCAGAGGTGCAATTATCCTTTTCTGATTTTTCTGTTTTCGATTTTCGATTTTTCTGTTTCCAGATGATACCGGACTCTCGGAGCAGCCTGGCGTGTTTTGGTCGGTCTCGTTATTTTTTCACTAATTAAAAGGGATATTTCATAAAATGAGCCCTTAAAAGTATAAAAAAATGTTCCTTACCGTGTGAAAATTACCTAAGTGCATTAAAAATATTTTTTATGGGAATACTGTGGTTGTGCGACGAGTTTTTAATTTTGTGTACTGAACAATATGGTTAATTATAAGATACATTCTAAATGCTGTGTCTAAACTCTGAGCTAAAATCTCAGACGGGCATCAAACACTCGCCAGATGTGACCATCCCTTCGGCTGTTGGACAACCCAGGGGTGCCCCTCGCCTACCCCGCACCTACACTGCACCCCCGCTGCCGCCGTCAAGCAGTAGGTTAAATTATGACCATTATGACCTGTCCGTTGCATCGGCCACTGGAGCGGCCTTTCGCAGAAAGAAAGAGAAATAAGATAAGTGATCAGGTGGCCTCTGCACTCTGAGCTATACACCCCGCCCCCACCGCCTTTCCTGTCCCATCGCCCCACGCACCGAGAAGGATGACATTGGTCGGAGCCCGCATACTGCGTTCCCTAAGAGGGAGCGATTTACAGTGATAAGACATTATGTGACACAAACATTTTACAAGGATATAAAAACTTTACAAAAATATAAACATTTTACGATGATACAAAAATATTTACGGTGATAAGACATTATATATTTTTTTCTTTTAGTGTTAGTTTAATTAAGTTGTTAGTGCAGTGCAGTAAATTGTTTGTATTAATTTTAACTATTGTTACGAGTTGTATATTTATAGAGGTAGGTTTGAATACGTGTAACGGTGTTTTTATGAGGTTAAGGTAGTTTTATATGTAGTACTTGGAGGAAGGGAATGGCCGACAGAGGTGTCGATGAGGCTCGCTACCCATCACATCGCCAACCCCTTGGTAGCGCAAAGAGGAGGACGGAACGGGAACAATGTCGAATTGGTACGTGGAATATCAGAGGAGGGATGGAAAGAAAGATGAATGAATTATGTGAAACAATGGATAGTAAATGTTTGGACGTACTTTGTGTGATAGAGAATATGAAAAAAGAGAGCGGTACAATGCAACACAACGATAGACTTGTCATCTGGTCTGGGAGACCATATACAGAGAGGGCTTGTCAGGGTGTTGCAGCGTTACTGTCTCCCAGAATGGTTGAATGTATGTCGCAATATGAATGTGTAAGTCCGAGAATAATGTGGATCCGATTCAAAATTGGTTTAACAAGGGTGTTTCTGGTTATTTGCTATGCTCCTGTTAATTCTGAAAGCGACGAAGTGAAAGGTGATTTTTGGACTGGTGTGAACGACGCAATGAGATTAAAAAAATCGAATGAAAGGATTATAATGGCGGGAGATTTGAATGGGTGGGTGGGAATTAGGCGTGACGGATTTGATTCAGCCTTAGGTAAGTTCGGGGATGAAAGAACGAATGACAATGGGAACAGAATACTTGAAGTATGTTTAGAGTGGAATCTGTTTGTATCGAATACTTTTTTCGATCATAAATGTGTCCACCAATATACTAGGGAAAGAGGAAATGAAAGATCAATAATTGACTTTGTGGTAATTGACTCTAGGTTGAGAGCCGGTACCGAGGACACCAGAGTTTTCAGAGGGGCGGAGGTTGAAACTGACCACTTTCTGGTGGTGTCGAGAGTAAACCTCTTTCGCGGCTGGCGCTCTAAAGTGAAAACGATATCAACTCCAACAAAAGTCAAAGTAGAAAAACTGCAAAATGCTAATGTCAGAAGTGAGTATGAGAGTTTGGCAGAGATGAGATTGAATGAGAAGGAAATGGACGGTCTAAGCATTGATGAAACATGGAACCACATAAAGGTGAGTCTTTGTGAATCTGCTAGAGATGTATGTGGAATAAGTACGCAAGGTAGGAAGAAAGGTGACGCATGGTGGGATGACGAGATCAAAGCACTGGTCTCAGAGAAGAAGAAAGCATGGTTACGTCTGATAATGGCTGGCACTGATTCTAGCGAAGAGAGAGATAGAGCGAAAGAAGTTTATAAGGGATGTAAGAAAAGAGTAAGTGTTGGAGTGAAAGAACGAAAGAAACGCCTGGAAGAGGAAGAGGGAATAAAAATGACAAAACACTTCCAAGAAAACATCAAACTGTTTTGGAAGGAGGTCAAAAGGTCCCGGAGTGGTTCAGAGAACGGAAGCCGGAAAGTCATATAATCGAAAGATGGAAAAATGTTGACGAATAAAGAAGAAATAAAAGAAAGATGGATGAAATATTTTGAGGAAGTCTTCGAAAGCAACCCGGGTGATAGTGAGTCCAGCGTCGAATCGGGAATGAACGATGACAGAGTGAATGTTATCAAAATCAGTATGGATGAAATAAAAAAAATCGATAAAATGAATGAAGAATGGTAAGGCTGTTGGTTTCGACAATATTGCTGCCGAATACTTTAAGGAGATAGCCATATTATTCTCACATGGTTGTGCAAACTTTTTAACCAGTGTTTAGAGGAGGGTTACACGACATTAGATTGGAGAAGGGCTGTAATCATGCCGTTATACAAAGGTAAAGGGTCACGTATGGAATGTGGAAATCATAGGGCTGCTAAGTTCAGTCAGCAAGCTGTACGGAAGAATATTGATTGAAAGGGTAAGAATGGAAACAAAGGATAAAATATGGGATGTGCAAGGTGCCTTTATGAGTGGAAAGGGATGCATGGACCAGATTTTCTCCTTGCGTATGCTTACTGAGAAGTTTCTGGCGAAAAACCAGAAACTTTTCTGCGCCTTTGTAGATCTACAAAAAGCATACGACCGAGTCGCCAGGAAAATGCTATGGAAGGTTTTGTCCAAGTATGGAGTGAATACAAATCTCATACAGGCAATTGCGTCTCTGTACGAGGGAAGCGTTGAGTGTGTTAGGGTGAACGGTGGTTTTACGGGGTGGTTTGACATCACAAAAGGTGTCAAGCAAGGCTGCGTAATGTCACCATGGTTATTCAATCTATACATGGATAATTGTATGCATGAATTGAAAGAGGTGGGATTGGGCGCGAAATTGAGTAATCTGAAAGTATGTTGCCTATTGTATGCTGATGATGCGGTGCTGATTTCTAACACTATAGAATATCTACAGTCTCTCATATCTAGGATGAACGAAGTATGTATGAAGAATGAGCTAATGATGAATGTAAGTAAGTCTAAAGTCATGGTGTTTGAAAGGGAGAGTACGAAAACAGTATGCAACATAGTTGTGAATGATGAATATTTGGAGCAGGTGGAAGAGTTTGTGTATCTAGGTAGTATATTTACGAGAGATGGGAAGGCTGAAAGAGATATTGAAAGAAGGGTGAATGCCGGTAACTCCATTAATGGTGGACTGAATGCCGTTGGCGCTAATAAAAAACTGTCAAAAAAAGCGAAGCTAGCAGTCCACAATGGAGTCCTGCTACCTACCCTGATGTATAGCAGTGAGGCATGGAACTGGCAGAGGAAGGATGAAAGTAAACTGAATGCTGTTGAAATGAGATCCCTGAGACGTATGTGTGGTAAAACAATGTATGATAGTGTGAGAAATGTGGATATCCGCAAAGAATGTAAGGCTGATGTAAGCATAATGAGTAAGATTAAGAAAGGGACCCTCAGATGGTTTGGGCATGTAGAGCGAATGAACGAAGGAAGTAGTGTAAGAAGAATATACGACGCGAATGTGAATGGTAGAAGAAGTCGGGGACGCCCGAGGAAGACATGGCACGATCAAGTGAATCAGATACTTGAGTCGGGTCATGTCAAAAGTCAGAATAATAGAAGAGAATGTATGAGACGATGCGATGTATGAATGTGAGTGAGGCAAAGAGTGTGTGCCAAGACCGAGTTGTTTGGCGGTCCGTCCTCTCTGCCTACCCCTGCGGGGAAACGGCGTGATGGTTAGTTAGTTTCAGATTTTCGATTGAATTTCGCTAATATTGTCTTTATTTAATTAAATATTACAATTTGAGGTTTTACTTCATCTTCCTTGCGCTGTCCCAACTCATTGCCTAGGTAGGCTGTTGGGGTCGGCTCTTCTCGTTCTCAGGTTGTAATTTCTTCTGTTCTGAGTATCGCCTTCATCCAGGCCGTTTCTCTGAAGAATTTTGGAGCATTGAGTCATCCAATTTCAGGTTTTACTCATAAGGTTGAAAATAAAAAATAAACCTTTTTTATATTCACTAGCGAAGTTCTGTTTTAACTCGACCGTTTCGCATTTAGTTTTTCTAAAAAAATTGTTTGTAGGTCCGCACGAGCGTGGATCCTTCTACGAGCTCTTCTTCCAGAACTAAATGCATTCTTTATTTTTAAATAAACACGCGCTCCTCGCTTCGTCCACGTTCAAACGTCAAATCGTTTAGTGGTTTAACCCGTTAGTTGCCTGCAACAGTCAAAAGCTACTATATATTATTATTTGGGTCTTTCTCTGGATGACTGTTGATAAAGCTCCATAAACTTTGCCTACTTCACTGTGTGTTCTGATGGTCTTCGTCTTATGTGCCCATACCGGCCATACCATCTCAACTGTCGTTTCTCCAGCTTACCGTCTATGTCCGTGTTACCCAGGCTACCACGAATGCGCCAACTTTTAATTCTGTCTTATTGATGGCTCCTACGGTATCCTCTACATTTGCACATTCAAAGTCTGCTACCAGGGCGCCATCTAAGAAGGAAAATTCATTTAATAGTCGACAGCGAACCGAAGGAAACGATGCCATTTTATCAAGCTGATGTGCCACTATCTTAGTATGGGAGAATAGATTTATTATTTCATTTATCTGATTATATTCCGGTAAGCAGTATGGGAACTTTTCATATGCGAAAGACCGTTATGTATTATTGTTTATGACATGCATTATTCAGAACGGCAGAACGTAAAATTAATTTATTTTATTTATTATTGTGTGTTCTATAGAAAGCAAATGTTTGTGGTTTCGACATTAATTTTATCAAGTTTAATTTGCAGAACTCCTTTTTAATTTGGTAGGCGGGTGTGGGTACCGCCGCCCTGGGAACCATTTATTGGATGACCAACACCTCTGCCACAACCCAAGTGGTTCGCTAGGTTTGGTGACTTAGCAGGGGTGCCCGGGTTCTTGGGGTAATGTTTGTCCAGGTCTTGATGGCGGGTGCGTCGGCCCACCTTCTGCGTGGCGGGTCGGATTGGGAGACGCTGGTTGAGAGAGACCCTTTACAGTCGGTTACCGCTGTCCGAGCCGCTCGGTAGTACAGGGGCCCGACCCTCAGGCTCACGACTGAGGGTGGGCTGCCCCATCAACGAGTGTAAAAACCCCGCCGCTGCTGTTGTGCCGGTTCGGCCTTGCACTGCAGTGGGTGGGTTGGATACATACGTCCGTCACTCCTGGAAACTCTGAACCCCAGCATCCTACCCACCCCTTTACCTTTTCCCTCCCAGACCTTCCTTCCTCTCATATCACACTTAAATAACCCTACAAATAAAATCATGAATATACAACCATCAACAATTAACGTCATTTCAGCGGCGAGGAGTAGGCGTCCCCGGTGCAGGCCAAAACTGTTGGTGAATTACACCAACATTCGCGGCCTGCACACCAATTTAAACTCTGTCCACCACCATCTTTTTTCTCAACGCCCCAACCTACTTTTCCTGTCTGAAACACTGACGTGCTACGGGTTGGAGCAAATGGTTCAGGAGCCCACAAGGGTTCCTGATGTCCAGACTCACCGTTCCAATCTGTTAGACCTATTTTTAACTACTGTGCCACACGGTTACAAGATTGAAGTCACAGCACCTTTAGGATCGTCCGACCACTGCCTGGTGACGACATCAATCCCTGTAAACTTCAGACCGCCAAACGAGAGGCTGAAGAGAAAAGTGTGGCACTATAGGTCAGCAGATTGGTTCGGTCTGCGGGCACATTTTAATGCTTTCCCGTGGTCAGCTGTCTGTTTTCGGACTTCGGATCCCTCAAGATGTACCCAGGAAATTGGTGAAGTCATCACATCCGCGATGGATGGCTTCATCCAATCTACTGTTAAGGAAACTGGTGTAGGTTCAAAGCCGTGGTTCAGTCGACAATGCGCTGAAGCAGTGCGACGAAAAAACGCGGCTTACCGAGCCTACAACACATCTAGAATATCCGAAGACAGAACAGCTTACAACAAAATGGCAAAGGAAACCAAGAGAATCATAAATAGATCAAAATTTGAGCATGACCAGCAGATCAGCAGAAAGCTGGCTGCATGCCCGCATGGCAGCAGGCAATTCTGGTCGCTTGTGGGCTCAATAGGTCGCAATTTCTGCAAATCCAGTCTGCCGCCTCTTACCAAACCTGACGGCTCACTAGCAAACACCGCCACCGAAAAGGCTAACTTATTCGGTAAAATGTTTGCGGATAACTCAACCCTCGATGACCAAGGTGCTGTCCCGCCGTCGGTTCCTCACTGTGGTTTTCGTATGAAAAAGCTGAGGATCCGGCTTCGGGAAGTACTCCATGTTTTACGAGGGCTTATGTTAATAAAGCAAGGGGGCCTGACGGAATACCTGCCCTGGTACTGCAGAGGTGCGCTGCAGAAATAGCTCCAATTTTGACCGAGCTTTTTAAAATGTCCCTGAAGACTGGCTCTGTGCCCTCTGGTTGGAAAAAAGCGGTTATTCATCCCATTCCAAAGAATGGTGACCGCTCCAACCCGGCCAACTACCGCCCCATAGCGATCACATCAGTTATGTCTAAGGTGATGGAGCGTGTGATCAACGACAAACTGCTCACATGCCTCGAGAAGAACAAAATTATTAACGACCGTCAATACGGATTCCGGCGGAACCGCTCGTGTGGTGATCTTCTCACGTATGTGACGCATGTTTGGGGGTGATGCCTGGAACATTTCGGTGAAACCCAAACGGTTGTACTGGACATCTTCAAGGCCTTTGACCGGGTTTGGCACCGAGGACTTGTCAACAAACTGCATTCTTACGTACTTCCCGCATCCTTGTGTACTTGATTGCCGACTTCTTGAGGGAGAGGTCGATTCAGACGGTAGTCGATGGTTTCACCTCATCCTCACACTCGATAAATGTTGGCGTCCCGCAGGGATTGGTTCTGTCTCCGACTTTGTTTTTGTTGCACATCAACGACCTTTTGTCATGTGCACCAATTCACTGTTATGCGGATGACAGTACAGTTCATGATAGCTTTTTGTTTGACAAGCCCCCAAAGGGCTCACAAACTCGAACAGCTCGTGGGGCTTTGAAGCAAAGAATGGACGGTTACCTCGAGAGTGTTTTCTCTTGGGGTAAAAGTAATTTCGTTGAATTTAATGTTTCAAAGACCCAATCTTGTCTGATTACGTCTAAAAGGGATCGAAATGAAAATCTAGTCTCTTTCAACGGAAGCAATCTTCCGAACAGGCCCTCCATTGATTGGTGTAACCCTAAGTGACCAGCTCAGGTATGGGGGCTCCATCGAAGCCAGAGTAAAGTTAGCCTCCCAGAAACTGGGCGTCGTGTATAGGGCCCGCAGATACTTTAATAGTGCACAACTTCTAACCCTGTACAAATCGCAAGTGCGCCCCACGGTTGAATTTGGCAACCACCTCTGGTCTGGAGCTCCAAAATACCTGAAAAATACCCTCGACTCTGTGCAGAAACGGGCGGTCCGTTTGATAGATTCTCCCATCTTAACAGACGGATTGCAATCTTTAGAGCACAGGTGTCAGGTGGGAATGCTATCCTTATTCTACCGGTATTACAATGGAAGATGCTCCAAGGAACTAGCATCATTGATCCCTTCGGCACCGGTGCATAGTCGCGAAACACGTCAAACGCGTGCCCAACATTTGTACACGGTTGACATTTGTCACATGAGAACGGGTCGTTTCTTCAACTCGTTCTTATGTTCAACAGCTTGGAATGGAATGATTTGCCGGCCTCTGTGTTTCCTCCTTCCTACAACATAGGTCTCTTCAAGACCAATGTTCATTCCTTCCTCTCCTCAAAAAGACCCTCCACACAGCATCCCAGATGACATAGGCCCTGAGGGAAATTATTTTCCTCAAGGCCTCTTGTGTGGAGTTAATTTAAAAAAAAATAATAATAATAATATTTTTGTACATTCAATACTATTACTATTCAATTTATAAAAAAATATATTATTTATAAACAAGTTCTGCTGCTCCTGATCTTTTCATGATTCCATTTCAAAAACGTACATATATATGTACGTTTTTACGCAGAATTGACGGCCGGCGTAGTCCAGCGGTAAGGTTCTTGACTAGCACTCCGAAGGTCGGGGATCGAATCCCGGCGTAGCATATAAATTTTATATGATTAATTTGTGTTATTTCACAATTTATTTATTTAAAATAATATATAGTATATTTTTGGCACGTTCCAGAGTGGAAGATACTCTCAGTATCGCCCTGAAGTAAGACCACCATTCAGAATTGAAACGTTGCTTAAAATGGCGTTAGCTGTGTTTGGTGACCAGAGCTGACTAGCCAGGTACTTCCCCACCTCCCTCTTCCCCATCTCCTTCCCTTCCCCATTACCTTCAGCCTCACAACATACCCCAATTGGGGAAGCCATAGTCCCACTGGCTCCAGACGGGAGCAGTTGGGACTCTTGTGCGGTATAAATGTAAAAAAAAAAATTACGTTAATTTGTCAAATCATTGTAGGTACATATAGTTTCGTATCATCGATGAACCCGTGGAATGCAATTTTTAGCCATGAGTTGTTAAAGTGGTTTGTCTAGTTTGTAGTTAGAAGTAACTAACTAACTAAATAACCATCACGCCGTTTCCCCGCAGGGGTAGGCAGAGAGGACGGACCGCCAAACAACTCGGTCTTGGCACACACTCTTTGCCTCACTCACATTCATACATCGTCTCATACATACTCTTCTATTATTCTGACTTTTGACATGGCCCGTCTCAAGTATCTGATTCACTTGATCGTGCCATGTCTTCCTCGGGCGTCCCCGACTTCTTCTACCATTCACATTTGCATCATATATTCGTTTTACACTACTTTCTTCGCGCATTCGCTCTACGTGCCCAAACGATCTGAGGTTCCCTTTCTTAATTTTGCTCATTATACTTACATAAGCCTTACATTCTTTGCGGATATCCACATTTCTAATACGATCATACATGGTTTTACCACACATACGTCTCAGGGATCTCATTTCAACAGCATTCAGTTTACTTTCATCCTTCCTCTGCCAGTTCCATGCCTCACTGCCATACATCAGGGTAGGTATCAGGACTCCATTGTGGACTGCTAGTTCCGCTTTTTTTGACAGTATTAGCGCCAACGGCATTCAGTCCTCCATTAATGGCTTTAACGGCATTTACCCTTCTTTCAATATCTCTATCAGCCTTCCCATCTCTCGTAAACATACTACCCAGATAAGCAAACTCATCCACCTGCTCCAAGTATTCACCATTCACAACTATGTCGCACACTGTTTTCGTACTCTCTCTTTCAAACACCATGACTTTAGATTTACTTACATTCATCATTAACTCATTCTTCATACATACTTCGTTCATCCTAGATACTAGAGACTGTAGATCTTCCATAGAGTTAGAAATCAGCACCGCATCATCAGCATATAACAGGCAACATACTTTGAGACTATCGCTTCTAATCCCACGTCTTTCAATTCTTGCATACAATTATCCATGTATAGATTGAATAACCATGGTGACATTACGCAGCCTTGCTTAACACCTTTTGTGATGTCAAACCACCCCGTAAAATCACCGTTCACCCTAACACATGCAACGCTTCCCTCATACAGAGACGCAATTGCCTGTATGAGATTTGTATTCACTCCATACTTGGACAATACCTTCCATAGCTTTTTCCTGTCGACTCGGTCGTACGCTTTTTGAAGATCTACAAAAGCGCAGAAAAGTTTCTGGTTTTTCGCCAGAAACTTCTCAGTGAGCATACGCAAGGAGAAAATCTGGTCCATGCATCCCCTTCCACTCATAAAGGCACCTTGCACATCCCATATTTTATCCTTTGTTTCCGTTCTTACCCTTTCAATCAATATTCTTCCATACAGCTTGCCGACAAAACTTAGCAGGCTAATAGCCCTATGATTCCCACATTCCATGCGTGACCCTTTACCTTTGTACAACGGCATGATTACAGCCCTTCTCCAATCTAATGGCGTGTAACCCTCCTCTAAACATTGGTTAAAAAGTTTGCAGAATAATATGACTACCTCCTTTAAAATATTCGGCAGCAATATTGTCGAAACCAACAGCCTTACCATTCTTCATGCTCGATTTTTTTTATTTCATCCATACTGATTTTGATAACATTCACTCTGTCATCGTTCATTCCCGATTCGACGCTAGACTCACTATCACCCGGGTTGCTTTCGAAGACTTCCTCAAAATATTTCATCCATCTTTCTTTTATTTCTTCTTCATTCGTCAACATTCTTCCATCTTTCGATTTTATGACTTTCATTCTTCCGTTCTCTGGGCCACTCCGGGACCCTTTGACTTCCTTCCAAAACAGTTTAATGTTTTCTTGGAAGTGTTTTGTCATTTTTATTCCCTCTTCATCTTCCAGGCGTTTCTTTCGTTCTTTCACTCCAACACTTACTCTTTTCTTGCATCCCTTCTTTTGCTCTATCTCTCTCTTCGCTTGAAGCACTGTCAGTCGCTATCAGACGTAACCAAGCTTTCTTCTTCTCTGAGACCAGTGCTTTGATCTCGTCATCCCACCATGCATCGCCTTTCTTCCTACCTTGCTTACTTATTCCACACACGTCTCTAGCAGATTCGCACAGACTAGCCTTTATGTGGTTCCATGTTTCATCAATGCTTAGACCGTCCATTTCCTTCTCATTCAATCTCATCTCTGCACGATTCTCATACTCACTTCTCACATGATCGTTTTGTAGTTTTTCTATTTTGACTCTTGTTGGAGCTGATACCGTTTTCACTTTAGAGCGCCATCCGCAAAAGAGGTTTACTCTCGATACCACCAGAAAGTAGTCAGTTTCAACCTCAGCCCCTCTGAAAAGTCTTGTGTCCTCGGTAATGGCTCTCAACTTAGAGTCAATTACCACAAAATCTATTATTGATCCTTCATTTCCTCTTTCCCACGTATATTGGTGAATATCTTTATGATCGAAAGAGGGATTCGATACAAACAGGTTCCACTCTAAACATACTTCAAGTATTCTGTTCCCATTTTCATTCGTCCTTTTATCCCCGAACTTACCTAAGGCTGAATCAAATCCGTCACGCCCAATTCCCACCCACCCATTCAAATCGCCCGCCATTATAATCCTTTCATTCAAATTTTTTAATCTCATTTCGTCGTTCACACCAGTCCAAAAATCATCCTCCACTTCGTTGCTTTCAGAATTAACAGGAGCGTAGCAAATAACAAGAAAAACCCTTGTCAACCCAATTTTGAAACGGATCCACATTATTTTCGGACTTACACATTCATACTGCAACATACATTCAACCATTCTGGGAGACAGTAACGCTGCAACACCCTGACAAGCCCTCTCCGTATCTGGTCTCCCAGACCAGATGACGAGCCTATCGTTATGCTACATTGTACCGCTCACTTTTTTCATACTCTCTGTCACACAAAGTACGTCCAAACATTTACTATCCATTGTATCGCATAATTCATTCATCTTTCTGTCCATCCCTCCTCTGATATTCCATGTACCAATTCTACATTATTCACGTTCCGTCCTCCTCTTTGCGCAACCGAAGGGTTGGCGATGTGATGGGTAGCGAGCCTCATCGACACCTGTGTCGGCCATTCCCTTCTAAGGACTACATATAAAAACTACCTTAACATCACGAAAATACCGTTATACATATTCAACCTACCTCTAATAAATACACAACTCATAACAAACAACAGTGAAAGTCAATATAAATAACTTACTGCACTAACAATTAATTAACTAGGTAACACTAAATACAAAATATATAATGTCTTATCACTGTAAAATATTTATATCATCGTAAAATGTTTATATCTGTGTAAAGTTCTTATATTATTGTAAAAATTCACTGTAAGTGTTTATAATATCGCTCAGGCTAATAATATCAGCTCCTACCGATGTCATCCTTCTGTGTGCGCGGGCGCGGGGGAGGGCGGGGGCAGAGGAGGCAGGCAGTAGACGTGGGCAAAATTGAATGACTGAATTGAATGAATAAATTCAATCTTGTGACACACTCGATCTGATTCTCAATTTCAAAAGGAATTGAGTCTTCATTCCTCATCTTTGGCCTTGCATCCTACGATTTTTAACGGCACCATTAATTTTTTTCCATTTATTTTAATGTTAAATTATTTCAATGAATGATGTGTACCTACCGTAAACGATTTAAATATTATAATGATTCGTAAATATTTAAATATTAATCTATGGGCGGCGCGCCCATAGAATAATATTTAAATAATAGTGCAAAACACGTAAAGTATCCCTTTCCCGCGCGCCATTCGTAAAATACCCGTAGGTATCAACTTCATCGTGGTCAGCCCAAGCGAAATACGAAAGCGAATCGGCCGAGTCACTAGTTTCGAATCTGTCTCTTTCAAAACGCAGGAATTAATAGGTACATTGCTTCTATTTAGTATATGATCCAGTCATAGTCCCGCCGCGCCGATCGAACCCGTCCCGCGTAAATAGTCTCTGGTTTATAGTCTGTCGCTAACAAGTTTGTCCGGGGCGCGAAGTCTTTTTCACTAGTTCAGGAATTAAATCTCAATTCAGTTGTGACGTCATCGTCTCTGTGATCGCGTCAATCTCAGATCCCAACACCCAACAGGACCAAACCCAGGTCCTGCTAGGTCCGCAGCTCGCGAGTAATCAACTCACTGCCAGGCAAGAGGCAAGACACTAGTCAAAAGTAACTAATTCATTCCTCAATGCTCGCCGCGAAACTGACCGTGCGGGTTCACTCATTCCTCTCCATTGGCCAAGCCGTCAATTTCATTACATAGTTGATTGAAAACTTCCGACAAAGCTATTGGAATACAAATACCTACCTACTTTGAGACGCCGAACTTCGGCAATCGGCTGTGGTCAGCTGTCATAAAATAATGCTTAATAATAATGATAAAATGTATGTTTATATTAGATCACGTGAAATGGAATAATTTTAATTTAATAAATAAAATTAAATTGGTAAAACTTTAGGGGTGAAACAAAACACTGTTTAATTTTAAGATTTTATTGATATTCTTATGTAAATACATTTTTCTTGTCAATTTGTTTTTGTTTTAACAAATGTAGTATTTTAATATTGCATTAACCCCGTAGCACAATTTTTCAGAACGACATAATTCGTAATATTAATTTGAAGTGAAATAGGCAATTTTCGTTATTTGTTTTTAGGGTGTCATGCCGTGTTGCGCTACCTCCTTATTTAGCCAACGTATCTGAAATAGGCATATTCACCCTAGGAACAGTGCTTTGCGTAGTGAAAACTTCTTTAGCACCGTTGTGTTTTGAAACTCGATGAAACGAAAAATAACGACATTAAAAAGAGGCAATTTGGGAGGCGGGAATGGGTACCGCCGCCCCGGGAACCTTTATTGGATAACCAACACCTCTGCCATAGGTCACTCCAAGTGGTTCGCCACGTTTGGTGATTTAGCAGGGGTGCCCGGGTTCATGGGGTGTGGTTTGTCTAGGTCTTGGAGGTGGATAACCAGGACACACTAAACCCCAGATACCTACCCACCCCTTAAACCCTTTTTCTTCCCATAACTCTCCTCTCCTTCCTTTCCTTAAAAAAAACCCTCCACACAGCACCCCCAAAGATGACATAGGTCCTGAGAGAATTTATTTTCCGTAGGGCCTCCTGTGTGGAGCTCATGTAAAAAAAGGCAAACAACTACATTTATAGGATTTAGTCTAATCGGTCTCCTCTTTGTGCGGTGCTTCGTAGCCTATCGGTCTCCTCTTAGTGCGGTGCTTCGTAACCTCTCCATGTCTTCTTTGTTTTCTTAATTGGAGAGTACATAATTTTTTTTTTTTTTTTTGGAATTAATTGAATAAGGAATGAATAGAAGGAATCAATTCAAAAGGCCAGGAGAATCAGACTGAATCGATTCACTTCTGGGAATAAATCTGCCCATGTCTAGCAGGCAGTTCGTCAAATGTACGAACACATTTGAGGGGACAGTCCGATGTCATCCTTCCTTGTGCGCGGGGACGGTGGGGCGGGCGGTAGGGCAGCGGGGTGCATTTAAGGATGCAGAGGTCGCCAGATGATTATCTTCTGAGAACGGCCGCTTCTGCGGCCAAAATATGACACCGGCAACGGCAGGCATGAGGCGGGCAGAGGGTGAGGGGTACGCGAGGTGGTGTAGTATAGGTGCGGGGTATGCGAGGGGCATAACCCAAGGGTCGAAGTAGTGGTCACATCTGGTAAATGTTCGATGCCAGTTTGAAATTTTACCCACTGCGTTTAACTGTATCTTATAATTAGCTATATTATTTTGTACACATATTTTAAAGATCGTTTCACGTCCACACTATTCACAGAAATATTATTTTTAATTCACTTACATAACTTTCACACAGTAAGAAACATTTTTTGATACACTTAAGGGCTGAATATATGAAATATCTAAGTAAGTCTAAAGTCATGGTGTTTGAAAGGGAGAGTACGAAAACAGTATGCAACATAGTTGTGAATGATGAATATTTGGAGCAGGTGGATGAGTTTGTGTATCTGGGTAGTATGTTTACGAGAAATGGGAAGGCTGAAAGAGATATTGAAAGAAGGGTGAATGCCGGTAACTCCATTAATGGTGGACTGAATGCCGTTGGCGCTAATAAAAAACTGTCAAAAAAAGCGAAGCTAGCAGTCCACAATGGAGTCCTGGTACCTACCCTGATGTATGGCAGTGAGGCATGGAACTGGCAGAGGAAGGATGAAAGTAAACTGAATGCTGTTGAAATGAGATCCCTGAGACGTATGTGTGGTAAAACAATGTATGATCGTGTGAGAAATGTGGATATCCGCAAAGAATGTAAGGCTGATGTAAGCATAATGAGTAAGATTAAGAAAGGGACCCTCAGATGGTTTGGGCATGTAGAGCGAATGAACGAAGGAAGTAGTGTAAGAAGAATATACGACGCGAATGTGAATGGTAGAAGAAGTCGGGGACGCCCGAGGAAGACATGGCACGATCAAGTGAATCAGATACTTGAGTCAGGTCATGTCAAAAGTCAGAATAATAGAAGAGAATGTATGAGACGATGTATGAATGTGAGTGAGGCAAAGAGTGTGTGCCAAGACCGAGTTGTTTGGCGGTCCGTCCTCTCTGCCTACCCCTGCGGGGAAACGGCGTGATGGTTAGTTAGTTAGTTTATGCTCTGACCACTGAGCTATGGGGGCTTATCAAATACCCGCCAAATAATTCAATATATACTAGTATTTCATTCAATAATTACTGCTTGTTATATTTTTTCCCACCTGAAAACAACCAACTTTATTTTTGCGAGAAAGACATTGTTAGTGTTAAATCCCTCGCTAGGTGGCGTCGAGACAAATTATGTCTGCATTTATTGGGGAAATACTTAAACTTGTTAAATATTAATTATTATTTTTTAATTTATAAACTAATGTTTAGACAAGATTTTTATGCATAGCACAAAGGGTAACAATTATTACAAGCAATAATTGTCAGCCTGAAACACTCATTTACATTGAAAAATCTTCCGAGAAAAGATACTTGCCGCCAACGGGACTTGAACCCGTGTCCTTCCGATTGCCGGTCGAATGCTCTGACCACTGAGCTATGGGGGCTTATCAAATACCCGCCAAATAATTCAATATATACTAGTGTTTCATTCAACAATTACTGCTTGTTATATTTTTTCCCACCTGAAAACAACCAACTTTATTTTTGCGAGAAAGACATTGTTAGTGTTAAATCCCTCGCTAGGTGGCGTCGAGACAAATTATGTCTGCATTTATTGGGGAAATACTTAAACTTGTTAAATATTTATTATTATTTTTTAATTTATAAACTAACGTTTAGACAAGATTTGTATGCATAGCACAAAGGGTAACAATTATTACAAGCAATAATTGTCAGCCTGAAACACTCATTTACATTGAAAAATCTTCCGAGAAAAGATACTTGCCGCCAACGGGACTTGAACCCGTGTCCTTCCTTGAAGGACACGGGTTCAACAAGCAGTAATTGTTGAATGAAACATATATCATAATATCTTTTACGGATAGCTTACTTTACCCATTCTATCTTCTAAAAAAATGGTCAAGTACATTGCGGTAATTGAAAAGTTATTTAGACGGATACAGTATTAATCCTTATTTACTTAAATACGTTAGTTACCCCAAGTATTTCTTGCACATTATTATAATCTTTCACACCATCTCTACGTATTATAAATTAGAGGACTCCGCGGCATCTGTCTGTCTCTTCGCGATAAACTCAAAGACGGCGGCGGTTATAATGGTTGGATAATCATCCAGTAGATGACGTTGTGTTTTATTATACACAGCAACGTGTGGTCGGGTCAGTTAGTGTTTTATAAAATCAATTTTCTAAAAACGAATTTCGTTCTTATTCATAATATGGTACGGCAGTCAATCAAGTTATTTTTAATTACCAAACTTTGGTGAATTATTTTTATAACCTGATTGTGCCTAAATGTATACTCGAACGGCGCTAATATAGAACATCCCGATATAATATGTTCTACAGTTTCCGGAAAAGCCAAACATTTTCTACATTAATCATCAATTTGATTTATATCTTTGCTTTCATGCTTCCCATATTTTTTTTAGTATTAATGACTCTATCTTGAATAGTAAGCATAAATCCTTCTATTTCTGCGCTCAACTCTCCAATACTCAACCATTTGTTTGACGAAAGTTTGTCAACATATGTTTGGTTGAGATATTTTTTTTTTAACATTATCTCTACACAGGAGGCCTTGAGGAAAATAATTTCCCTCAGGGAAATGCTGTGTGGAGCTATGTCATCTGGGATGCTGTGTGGAGGGTCTTTTTGAGGAGAGGAAGGAATGAACATTGGTCTTGAAGAGACCCATGTTGTAGGAAGGAAGAAACACAGAGGCCGGCAAATCATTCCACAGCCGAGCTGTTGAACATTAGAACGAGTCGAAGAAACGACCCGTTCTCATGTGACAAATGTCAACCGTGTACAAATGTTGGGCACGCGTTTGGCGTGTTTTTTTTTATATATTTTTTTAATATAATATAATGGTGTCAATTACATGTTTATATACAAGAAATAAAGTTTTTCTATTAAAATACATTAAATAATAAGTTTTACTCCCTTTTTAAGAGCAAAGCTCGAGTTTTTTTTATTTTTTTTTTATTTATCTATAATAAAATATGTTTACAATGGTTTTATTTGTATGCCTGTCTCACTAGGGTATACCTGTGTCGAGACAGGCGTACAGGTATATAAATGAATATAGTAATTACAAGGATATTTCAGGTAAAATACATATTATAATAATAATAATATTTGGCTAATTTATATAGCGCCGTTTTCGCGAAAAATCACCTCAAGGGCGCTGTAAAAATAAATACATAAAATAATAAAATTACTGGCTTACAACTAAGATTTACAATTATTACTAGTGACTTACATCTAAGACTTATAGCTAGTGGCTTATGACTAAGACATATAAACGCTAACCTAAACTGAACTCAATGACATACATGTTTACAATCATGACTTAGAGTTAGATATTTACAACTAACATATAAATATTTACAATTAAAAATACTTCTACACATCTTATATATGTTATACTTTCGCCAGAATCATCCACAGCGCCAGAAGAAGAAGGAAGTTTTTACATAATATTACTTTATGGACATGGACGCAAAAATTATCGGATTTACGAAAACGTATGGATATCTTAAATAAATTATTGAAATTAATCGCCAATCTTTACCGTATTAAGATGATTCACAGCACAACATTAAACAGATTGAGGTGTTAGATTATCACTGACAGTCTATTGGTAGGTAGATCAATAGCATTTTGACTTTTTCATGAGTAGTTGTAGGGAATAGCAAATAAAATAGTATATATTAGTGGATATAATGAGTATAAATAAACAGAAATAAAAATAAAAAAAATAAAAAAAAATTACGAAGTTTAAATCAAGTTAAATCAAATGAGGAATTTATAGAAATGAGTATTTGAAAAAGTGAGTTTTTAGTTTGGATCTAAATTCCACTGTGTTGGTTATGCATCTCAATTCCATGGGAAGTTTATTCCAAGCCTCAGGGCCGGATACTCCAAATGCACGATCACCAAAATTAGTGTTCGGATTTCGCTTGGGTTCTTTCAACCTTCCAATTGCAGACGATGTCGCTGATCTAAGAGATGACTGCCTTGGACCTATATTTTCCGGAATGCATAGTTCAGAGATATAGGGTGGAGCCATTTCATTGATAGCTTTAAACACCATCCAGCATAACTTATACTGGATCGTTTCAGGGCACTTCAACCAGTGAAGATTTCGGAGGTGTTCCGAAATTTGCGAAAACTTGGGTACCCCAGTGATTAGTCGTGCTGCGGCATTGAACACTGATTGTAATTTATCAGTTTGACATTTAGGAAGACTTGCATAGATACCATTGCAGTAATCAAGACGTGATACAATATATGAATTCACAACAAGCTTAGTTGCTTCTGTTGAAAGGTTCCTACGAACTGATTTAAGTTGTCTTAAGTAGAAGAACCCTGTGCTAACGGTCCTATTCACCTGACTTTTCAATGAAAGGTCTGAATCTAGATAAACTCCCAGAAGTTTGACAGTTGTTTTCGCAATTACATCATTGCCGGAAATAGCAATTGGTGAGTTGTCTATTAGATGTTGACGTCTATTTGTGGCTGCCCACAGAAATTCGGTATTTGATGGATTGAGCTTCAGTTTGTTTGAGGACATCCAGAGACTAATTGCTTCTAGACACTCAACTGTGCGAATTTTAAGGCCGGTGTTGGTGTGCAGTAAAAGTAGACTTGCTGATCGTCGGCATAACAGTGAGAAAGGAGACCAAATGACTCGATAATTCTTGCGACATCATTTGTGAAGAGGATGAAGAGAAGTGGACCCAAAACGGATCCCTGGGGTACCCCTGAAGAGAGTTTTGTGAAGTTAGATTGTTTATTTCCCACCTTCACTGCTTGTGAGCGATTCGGTAGATGGGATTGTAGCCAATTTTTTACGTTAGAATGCAAAACCAAATGTTACCTCTAGTCTCTTAATGAGAAAGTCGTGGTCAATGGTGTCAAATGCGGCGCTCATATCTAAAAGTGAAAGAAGTGCTAACTTACCTGACTCTATGGCAAGGGTAATATCTGACAGGACACGAAGTAACCCGGTTTCTGTTGAGTGGAATCTTCTGTAAGCGGATTGATGATCGGTAATTAATTTATTTAGGTTTAAGTGGGAGGTTATTTGGGAAGCAGCAATTTTTTCGAGTAGTTATGAAGTAATTATGAATTATGAATAGAATTAAAACAGAAGGGTGATTGGAAGGGTAATAAATCTTTTAAAGAGAGTTATTTTATAAATGTTGGAGATGGAGTAATGAAATCAATTCTGCCTAGTCTATTTATCGGTTAAATTTGACAGGATTCCATTATTTTCATTTGTTTTATATGGGTTAGGTTGTGTGTGAATAGTTATTTATGTCTATGTGTGATTTATTTTACAGATATTTGTGATAGTGTGGCGTCCAATACTTATAATCCATTTTTTAATATCTTGTTTGAATTTTGTAAAGGAGTCACTTTGTCTGATCGTAGTTGGTAGTGTATTGTATAGTTTGCAAGGTTTAAAAGGTGGATAAACGCAGGTTAACCACAGTTTAGCATATTTTTTTTTATATATTAAACAAAAAATATATAATTAACATTAAATAAGAAAAAAATTTATAAATATATTTTTTTGAACTAAATAATAGATAAGAAATACAACTGACTGAAGAGGAGGAGATAAAGAGAAAGGAAAAAATTATGAGAGAAAAGGGATTTCTAATATAACTCATTGAGTTATTGTGTTGATAAGTTATATTAAAAGAGTTATTTATTTATTTATTTATTTACGGACTTACGTCCAATTTAAAACAAAGTATCACGAAGTATAGAAATGAACAATGTAAGGATTCGGATGGTACATGAAAGCAAAGACAAACAGTGAAAATAGAAGAAAAAATAAGTGTCAAGTCACATCAAGACCTTGCAAAAATTAGGGTGAATATGACATATCTTCATTTGTTTAAAGAGCGACAGAAATCATTTAAGCTAATACCAAAAAAATCAAGGTCTTGACGTGAGTTGACCAGTCTACACATTCTGGATAGTGGTGAGTTATAACCATAGTTAGTCAAGTGCTGATTGAGGAAAAGCAGGTCTTTATTTCTGAGTCTACGAGAAGGTATATTAAATGTGATGAGTTGTAGTAATGTAGGCGAGTCGATTAAACAGTTAATAATTTTGAAGAAACAAATGAGATCAGATTTTATCCGACGGTCTTCTAAAGGGGAAAGGTTTAGAGTTTGTTCAATTTCAGCATACGAGTAATTGCCTCGCTCTAATCCTAGCCTCCGAGCAATTCCCTTTAGGAACCGATGTTGAACGGATTCAATATGACGAATATGGACAGCATAAAAAGGAGACCATATAATACAAGCATATTCAAGATGGGGGCGAACCAAGGAGCAGTAAAGAGTTCTTAGGGTATTTATGTTTTTGAAGTCAGAAGTGGTTCTAGTGATGAAACCAAGTAGCTTGAGAGATTTATTAACAATCATATTTATATGTTCCCGGAAAGAAAGCTTCCTATCAAGAGAGACACCAAGATCTTTAATGGATTGAACAGTTGTTAGGCAATTATTATTTAATTTGTATTCGAAAACAATCGGATTTTTAGATCTGTAGAAGGACATAATTTTGTACTTATCGACATTTAGTTCCAAGCAATTAATTTTACACCAGTCATTGAAAGAGTCAATATCTGATTGGAAAAGAAGGCAGTCATGGTAGTTTTTGATTATTTTTAGGATCTTATTGTCATCAGCAAAAACCAAAAGCGTGTGTGAGAGAAAATACGAATAATGTCATTTATAAACAAGTTGAAGGGAAGCGGGGCTAAATGTGCTCCTTGCGGTACGCCGGATGTTACTTCAATAATAATAGACTCAATGTTATTTATTTTAACCCTTTGTTTTCTATTACTTAAATAAGAATTAAAGAAAGATAGCAATGGGTTTCGTATACCTATAGCATATAGCTTGGCCATAAGGATAGCGTGTTTTACTTTGTCAAAAGCTTTAGAAAAGTCGGTATATAGAACATCTACTTGTGATTTATCTTCTAGGCCATTGACCACGGTGTTGGTGAAGGAGAGTAAGTTTGTAGTGGTAGATTTAGCAGATCTAAAGCCATGCTGTTCCTCAATCAGCACATTTTTGAAAATAGGTGTTATTTTTTTGGTGATTATAGATTCAAAGATTTTAGGAATATGAGATAACATCGATATAGGTCTATAGTTTTCTACGTTCGACTTATTACCCGATTTGAAAATAGGTCGTATATAGGAAACCTTCCAGGAATCCGGAAAAGTGGCAGATGATAGTGATAAGTTATATAATAAACAAATTGGCTTAGATACAACAGATTTACATTCTTTCAATAATATTTCAGGTTTACCATCAGGACCAGTGCTTGTTTTGCTGGGAAGATTTTTTAAGTAATTGAAAACATCTACAAGTGTGATTTCGCAATTATTAAGGTCAATAGTATTAGCATATTTAAGTAGAGGGATGGTGCATATGTTATCAGTATAGACAGAGGAGAAATGTTCAGCAAAAAGGTTGGCTATATCGAAATCGTTGGTGGCGTGAGTTTCATTAAAGAATAAACTTGAAGGGAGATCGTTATCAATAGTTTTTGTTTAATAAATTTCCAAAATTGTTCAGGGTTAAGATTTAATTTTGTCTCAGTGAGTTCAATATAAGATTTTTAACACAAGTTAGATTCAATTTTGGATAATTCTCTTAACTGAAAAATTTTTTGATAAAGCGCTAAGTTGTTCGTTAATTTGAATAACTTGTGTGTTTTCTTTTTTTCCATAATCAAATGCTTTAGTTTCATACTGAACCAAATAGGAAATTTAGGCTGGGAATAAGTTCCCCTTGGAACGAACAAATCAATAGCATGAGTTATACATTCGTTGAATTTAAATACAGCATCGTTAATATTGTTGTTTGATAACATACCTGCCCAGTCATATTGGGCAAGGTACCTATTCATGCCAGTATAATCACCTTTGTTAAATTTGTAGTGGAATGTAACTGCTGATTTCAGAGTGTCACTTTTGAAAGGATTAGTGAAGTTAATATCGAGTGGTGGATGATATTTATCTATTGGTAATATTGAGTCAGTAGCTTCACATACACAAACGCTAGGCATATTGGTAAATATTAGATCAAGACAGTAACCTCCACAGTTATTGATCGAGTTTAATTGGTACATATTCAGGAAGGCAAAGAAATTTACTATTATGGAAGCTTGAAGGGAAACATTATTAGGAGTTCTTATTGAATTTTTGTATTTTTTGTAATTTGTTTCAAATCTTAATTTCAAGGGTAATTCGTTTAACCATTTAACTCCAATATATTTGTAGAATTGTTGGGCTGTGGTGGTGTAACAGCGTGGTATAGTCAAAGAACCAAGGATATTTGTTCTATTGCTGTTGGAAAAAAGAGTTAAGCTCACATTATTGAAACAATCTTTGTGTATTTGTAAGAGCGTATTTTTTTAATAAATAGTATGAAGTGAAAGGACTTTAAATTCTTGAAATAATTTGGTGGTAGGGTAATCGTATGGCTTTTTTAGAATTATTTTTATTAATATTCTCTTGATAATTTCTAAAGGCAAAAGAGACGTTTTGAAAACACCACCCCAGCCAACAATTCCATATTGTAATACTGATTGAATTAGGGAAAAATATATGGTTCTTAATAATCCAATATTTAATATGTTTCGTATTCTAATAAAAACGTAAATTAGTTTTCTTAAACGTTCTACTGTTGTATTGATTTGTAATTTCCATTTTATGTTACTATCTATAATTACACCGAGGTATTTTACATTTGTTTTAACAGTGAGTATAGAGCAGTTAGGTTTACATAGATATGACTTTGGATTACAATTACATGAGTGTATACATATGTTTAGATTCTCAGGGGTAGCATTTTTATTCAAAGTGAATGGTATTACAAAAGTTTTTTTCTGTATTTAGAGATAATAAATTTTGATCAAACCATTTTTTTATTAAATTTATGCCTAGTTCAGCCATTTTCTGAGTTTCACTCCAGTTTAGTCCCTGAGTTAAAATCGCTGTGTCGTCAGCATATGATATTATTTTTGACTTTATGGTGAGTTTAAAAATATCATTCACATAAATGATACAAAGAATTGGTCCTATAACTGTCCCTTGCGGGATTCCAAATTTACTGGTCTGTGAATCACTCAGAAAACCATTTAACTTGACAAATTGCTCTCTATGAAATAGGTATTTTTTGATCCATGTTAAGGCATTATTGGTTATACCAATTTTCGTTAGTTTAGAGATAAGATTAGAATGTTATATACTGTCAAATGCTTTTCTTAAGTCGACAAATATTCCAATGCATTTTTTTATTATCTAAATATTTATATATTTCAGTTGTTAAGTCTACGATAGCATCTTGAGTGCTCAAATTTTCTCTAAAACCATACTGATGTGCACTTAATATATGATTTTCTTTTATAAACTTAAACATCTGTTTTTTAAAAAAATTTTCAAATATTTTTGCTATATTTGAGGTAAAAGTAATTGGTATATAATTATTGCTTAGAGTGGGGTCAGCAGATTTTAAAATGGGCGTAATAATAATTTTTTTGTAATTTAAAGAAAAGTTGCCATTTTCGAAGCTTGTATTTATGATGTGTGCCAATGGTTTGCAAAGTGAACCAGAATTTTTTTTAAGTATTTCTGCAGTAATATTGTCATAACTAGGGGAAAAATTACCCTTTAATTCATTAATAGCCTGTTTAATTTCATCAGTGTTAGTTCGTTGGAATTGGGTTAAGGGTATATTACCGTAAGCGCAGCATATTTAGGGATTTTTGATGCAGTTTTAAGAACATTTCTATATTGTTTATTAGAAAAAAATATTATGTTTTGAAAAAATAAACTATTCTTCTAAATGGTGCGTTAAAAAAACGTGTTACAATGTTTAAAAAAATTGCGTGAAAAAATATTTACAAAACCTCTAAAAATAGCTTAAAGTTCGATTATATCTTTTAATTCTAAATACAGGAGAATTATAAAAAATATACATTATCACCACATCAATGTTGTCTAAACGACTGAATAATAAAATTTATTTAAAAAGCATTAAAACAATGCTTAAATAAATAAAAACAGTTTTTCAATATCACGATATTGTTATTTTGTCTCACGCCATTATATAAACCAAGACACGAGTTATTTCCAGTCAGTATGCGAGATGATTTCAGAGTGAAAGCACGTCAAATTTTACAAAAAATAAATACGTAAATGTGTAGGCACATAAGAAAAGGGGTCTCACTAAAGATTAGTCGTTATGTTATTGTGTTTTATTTCAGAACCAAGTTGACTTTTTTTACTAGAACTTCTATTTGGCGGCCGCCTGTTTGCAACCAGAGGCATAGAATGGTTTAGAGTGCCCCTTTACCCGTATTTTCGTATTCCTAGTTTTATTTATTTACGTTCTACTATGCTTTTGCATAAATTAGGTAAAGATAAAGATATATATAGTATTGTTCACTTTGCAGACATATTATTAGTATTTTTTAGTGAACAAAAGATAATAATTGAGAATAGTAGGGAAAAAGTTTCATAATAACACGAAACGATCCTCACCATATACACGGTGTCCGAAAACTCGTAGTACAAGCGGAAAACTGGTGAACCTGCATCACAAAGAGAACCCAAATAAACATAAAGATATTCAATTTAAGCATTTTTACAATTAAAATTTAAAAAAAAAAATAAAAAATTTTTCGGCTATATGAGGGTTAAAGTTTTTTTCCGATACACGGAAATCTCATGATTTTAGAGCGAAGATGCTCTCTAAAACTCTCTCGCTAGGTACTTTACTTAGTACTGGATCAATTCGAACAACGAACAAGCCTTGTGAGAAAAATTACTAGCATAGGTGTGTTCTAAACTTACATTATGTTGTAACGTTCCTTAATCCAAAAACACTAGGTAGGTAGTACATCACAAAAAACACAACATGTCATTGGTACATCACAAAAAACGCATTAACATGCGTTGGTATATTCCATTATAATCCACAATATTCTCAATATGAAAATACCCCAAAAGTTTGTTAAAAACCAGCGAAATTAATTACTGTTATTCACAAATATTCACTTTTCAAGTTTGAAAACACAAAGGGGTGTTAACGATATCAAGACCCATACTAAACTGCGTAAAACATGGAAAAATATTTACCCAGATAAGGGAGTTCCCGTGTCCCATTGACTTGCTATGGTCAGTCGAATCGTGTTCCCCATGCAGTAGTGTTTAATTTGCGCTGAACACTGGGAATAATATTTTTAATTTATTTAACATTCCAAATTTGCAGTTTTGAACTCACTTACGACATTTATGATTGAGTATTGTTTTATTTTCTTAATTCACTTTTTTTTTTATTAGTTTATTTACTTATTTTTTCACTTTTAATCAAAACAATAACTTTCAACAATAATATGAAATTAGAAACCAACTTTCTAGTTTAAATACGGTACGACTTAATTTTGTCCTATAACTTATCACTTAGAATTAATCGGCCTTTGTATTCCTAGGTAAAATTTACGGCTTATTTGCATTTTTGTTAAGTTACTCACGAGTGCATTAACATACAAAAATAATGCTCATGTTGTTCGGGAGTTTAACTTAGGGGGCATTAATTACGTGACCTCAAAATGGGGGGGGGGGGGGGAGTCCAGCAAAATCTCACCACATCTTGAACAGTTTTTAAGCGTATTGTCGCGATCATATTTACCTCAACGGGGGGGGGGGGCGTAATGGGATAGCATGGGGCGCGATGGGATAGTCTGGAACCCCAGATACACCACTGATCTCACATGATTGTTGCAGAGTTAATTAGTTAATTATTGCGGACATCAAACAAAAAGAGGTATACCTACCAAGGGTATGAGGGGTTGGTAGGAATCTGAGAGTCCGTGTATCCAGGAGTGACGGACGCATGAATTCATTCCTCCCATGGAGGTGGAATATAATTAATACTCCAGTCAGCCTATGTCGTAGAACACCAGTTGAATCACCATCGACTACTATTATTTAGACAAGTGTTTAGCCAGAAGTCCCCGCCTCTACCCCCCTTGCTTCCCCGCCTACGCCCCCCTCCCCAAAACATGAAAAGTGTAAGGGTTTCGTAAATCGCGTCTATCTTCGATGAGACCATAGTTACAGAAAAAATACTTTTTTGGCTCTCCTGAACATTTACCTTTTTGGACTTGCATCCGTATGCTTCTCGGGTAAAGAATTTGGTTCGTGAGCTCACAGTTCAAGGTCAAGTCATTTTTTGAAAAATGTAGCTTACCTCTTCTAATTGTGTTCATCGAACCGAGCGCAGAAAGGGACAGCAAATTTCGCATTGCACTCTGACGAGCGCGAAAATAATATTCGGCCAGCTGTTTTTAACCGTGAAATGACCGAAAAACACGGAATAAAATTATGGATAATTTCAAAATAATGCTTTAAATCCGGATTTCTTTGTTTGTTTTCTTTTAAATAGTTTTTTTTAGTTAGGTACTATGATCGTCAGTAATAATTTATAAGAATTTGACCAAAAAAAAAATCAACTTCTGACTCGATTTACTCGAAAACGAAAGCTCAAATCAAAAAAAATTATACTACAAAATCGACTCCAAATGTGATGAGGATTCACCAGTTTTCCGCTTGTACTACGAGTTTTCGGACACCTTGTATATCTCCCAGTACGAATCTAACAAACCTTGTAGCAATAATTAAAACTACCAAATCTGAATAACCAACAAATTGTGCTATTTCATATTGAAAAATGTTAGTTCACATTCCTGCCGCAAGTTTTTAATGAGAACTATGGAATATAATATGAATATTTTTGTAGTTTCGTAGGCTATAATCTCAAGGGCAAATATTGTGATGTAACTCTTATTTAATATATGCATTGGAAATCAGAATTTTCGTGCCACTCCAAAATTTCAGACCCCTTAGTAAAGAAGTTTAACTTCAAAAATACAGATCAACATTTAGAAAAAGAAAAATATATTATTTACTAAGGAGTGATATTCTCTTATTTTTCAATGAGGTGTTTGTGAAGAGTTCGTTTCATTACTAATACGGAATCCCCAAATATATCGACAATTTTATAATCTAGATTATTTATTTATTTATTTATTTATTAATTCACGGACAACAGTCCATTAAAAACATAATAATAACACGAATAAAAAAAAAAAAAAACAGAGATGACAGTGAAGGGAGAGCACATAAAAATTAATAGCAATGACAATATAAAATATAAAAGTACATATAGACACTACAAGTCAAAGCATGAAGAAGCATTTAAATATTGCGTAACGACTGCCGAAAGTCATTTAGTTTTACACCAAAAAAATCAATGCTTTGACTTGCGTTGACAAGTCTCGACATTCTGGATAAGGGAGAATGGTATCCGTAATTAGTAGAATGTTGATTGAGGAACAACAATTCATTATTTCGAAGCCTACGGGAAGGGATGTTAAACTGGATGAGTTGTAACAATGCAGGTGTATCTGTAATACTGTTGATAATTTTAAATATGCAAATTAGATCAGAGTCCTTTCTACGTTTTTCTAAAGAAGGCATGTTTAAAATGTGTTCAATTTCATCATATGAGTACTTGCCTCTTTCAAGACCCAACCTCCAAGCAATTCCTCTTAGGAAACGATGTTGTATGGATTCGATGTGACAAATGTGGACAGCGTAGAAAGGAGACCAAATGACACTAGCATATTCAAGGTGAGGGCGAACCAGCGAACAGTAAAGAGTTTTAAGTGTACTTATATGTTTGAAGTCAGAGGTAATTCTATGAATGAAGCCGAGTAGTTTAAGTGATTTATTTACGATATTATTTATGTGATCACGGAAAGAAAGTTTGCAGTCTAGAGTGACCCCAAGGTCCTTGATAGATGTGACAGTAGATAGACAAACACTATTTAGTTTATAATCAAACTGAATAGGTTTTTTGGTTCTATAAAAGGACAAAATTTTGCATTTATCAACATTAAGTTCCATGCAGTTAATTTTGCACCAATCGTTAAATGAATCAATATCAAGTTGAAATAGTAAACAGTCAAACCGCAAAGTTCACTTTGCGGTTTGATTACTAAAAACTGTAAAGGCGGTGCGGTTTTAGGACTTCTGTCCTGTGCGGCGAGGTAAATTCAACTGAGGCAGAGGGCAACAAATAGATAGTTTCAAAAGGCAACATGTAACAATAAAGGCGCGAACATGCCCCCCCGCCTTGACCAAGTGGTCAAAAGAAAAAGACAAATACAAAAAAAAAGAAACGCGATGCGATAGGATTCAACGAACAATTGCCGTTTGAAAATAAAACAAATTGAGCATAAGCATCCAAAAATATAAAGAAATATAATAACAACAATAGAAGGCATAGACCCCAACGGTCGCCAAGAAAAACAAAAAGAAAACAAAAAAAAGAATTGAAGTAGGTATCTCTATTTTAGATATATATCTGTATATCTGTTTAGATAAACATGTGGTAAATCAACCATTTCGAAAATTGTGAAGGAATCTTATTTCGTACCGCTATTATCCAAAACTTCCGCTGAATAGTGAATTGAAGACTTCGCGGGCCTACATGAAAATAAAGTTTGTGATAATAGCCTATAATTAAATAAGCCAAATGACAGATTTTCGGAAATAAGATGGGAAATTTGTTTTCGTATGACAGATCTGAGTATTTGAGTCGACCGCGCACCCTGATAATACCGCGGCTATCAAGAAACGGTTTGAAGTTTAGAATGTACGTTGAACATGGAACGTTATTTCGCATGTTACGTATATCGACAGAAAAATATGTTTCCTGTTCGATGCGTATGATTTTCAAAAGCGAGTCATTTAACTCACGAGAGCTAAGATAAGTTGAGTTTGTATTATCCGTACCAGGAAGTTTACGACAATTATTAACGAAACGCATTATCCATGCGACTACGCGTTGCAATTTATTAAACGAAGAATATTTGCTAATAATTGAATTAGGTACAATTTGAGATGAAACAAGCGCTTCGAGGTTGCGAGTTTTGATTTCTGGTGGATCAGCTACGCGAGAACACATGCCAAAAGTAATTGGCGGTTCATACTGATTGGTTTTCAATTCCGGTAACTGTTCCGAATTTGCGTGCTTAAATGGCGCAATAGGCCATTTAAGCACCCAAAAATCATTTGCCATCAATTGTGATGGTAGCATACCTCTCGACAGACAGTCGCTAGGGTTCTCAGCACCTGCGACATGATAAAAATGACTACTATGCAAATTTTCGTGTACTTTTGCTACACGATTGGCAACAAAGGTTTGCCAGCGGTGAGGTGATGAATGAATCCAACTTAAAGTTACAGTCGAATCAGAAAAGGCAAATATTGAATGAACAATAAACCTCGCGGAGTAATTATCAATTACCCTTTTCAACAGTTGCGATAACAATAATGCTGCGCATAATTCTAAGCGTGCTAAGGAGACGACCTTTAACAGTGCTACCCTTGATTTGGCGCAAACTAATTGAACCTCAATTCGGTTATCAGGAGTGGTCACCTGAGCGTATATCACTGCTCCGTATGCCTTTTCGCTCGCATCCGCAAACCCAACGAGTTTAAACGTGCATCCTTCAGCGACTCCTACATGACGTGGAATCCGAATTGACGATATTGACGGCAATTCTGCGTTGAGCTGCTGCCACTGGCGTGATATACTCGTGGGTGGGGTTTCGTCCCAATCGATTTTTAAAATCCACAGGTCCTTTACCAGAAGCTTGGCTTGTACAATTATAGGCGCCACCAGACCCATCACGTCAAAGAGTCTAGCGACAGATGATAAAATATTGCGTTTTGTACAAGTTCGATTGTCTGGAGTGACTTCAAATGCGAAAATGTCATCCGAAGGATGCCAGCGTAGGCCAAGGATTTTTAGCGATGCATCACTATCGAAAGTTACACTTTGCGACAAGCGAAGTTCCAATGGAATGTTTTCTAATACTTTGCTGGAATTGGATGCCCACTTAGCGAGTTGGAATCCTCCTGACTGGAAGAACTCAATCAACTCTCCAGCCGCGCGGATAGCTTCTTGCTCATTTAAAGCAGAGCTAGCGATGTCGTCTACATAAACGTCACGATTGATAATATCATTTGCCATAGGGAAGCGAGCTCCTTCATCTAACGTTAACTGTTTGATTGCTCGAAGGGCTAAGAACGGGCTGCACTTCAGGCCAAATGCCACGCGATTGTATTGATAAGCCTGAAGCGGCTTTTGCGGATCGAATCTATATAAAATTAGTTGATAACGACGATCTTCTTTGCGAACATTTATACATAAATACATTTGACGAACGTCGGCGGAAATTACGATAGGAAAAAGGCGTAAATTCAGAAGAATGCAAAATAAATCATTTTGTAGGCTTGGTCCCGAGTGTAAAATTTCATTTAAAGATAAATCATTTTTTGTTTTTGCGCTTGCGTCAAGAACCACTCTCACTTTCGTGGTCATTTTATCCTCACGCCTAACTGCGTGATGCGGAATGTAGTACGCGTTTTCTGACGGTAAAGCTTCTACCTGGGATAGATAACCTTTGTGAATATGTTCTCTGATCACTTCATCATATAGCGGTTTTAATTCTGGCAGATGCTTAAATTTTCTCTCTAGTGCATAAAACCGATTTTGCGCAGCTTGCAATGAATCACCTAAGTCACAAGGGTTGCCTTTGAATGGCAAAGCCACTTCATAAAAACCGTCCTCAAGGCGAGTTGTGGTGCTTTTAAAAATGTTCTCAGTTTCCTTTTCTTCAAGGCTGTGAACCGGTTCTGAACCGATATCTTCGATTTCCCAGAATTTTTGAATTAAATTCTCAATTTCGTGCGTAGCGCAGAAAGTTAAAGTGGTGTTTGATTGAGAATTTACTGGAGCGTCACCCATGAAAACATAGCCTAATGTGGTTTGAATTGCGACTGGAAAACCGGGGGTGATTCCCTTATTTGGTAACAACAGTTGAGAGAACAGACTAACGCCAATTAGCAAATCAATTGGACCAGGCATTGCCCAAGTGTCGTCTGCCAGCGGAATATTTATGAACTTATTTGACGTCAAGTCCACTTTGCAAGTAGGTAAATTAGCGGTAATTTTATCTAAAACTAGAGCGGTTATGGAGTATTTGAAATAGGGATCAATCCTAGATTGAATTGTCAATGTGACACTTCCTTTTATTGATTGCGTTTTGCCACCTAAGCCCTGGACTGCGAGGCGCGTTCCTGGTCTAACCGCCAGGCCTAATTGTTCACAACAATGTGATGTTATGTAATGCTTTTGTGAGCCTGGGTCTAAAAGACAGCGAACGGTATTCTCTTCACCGTTTCGATCAACAGTGTGAACCTTGGCTGTAGCAAGTACTTCAGTAGTTGCACCTTGTCGAGTGGTTGCTGACATGGTACATACCGAGGGTTCTGACTCGTTAGGTTGAGTTTCTACATTGGATGTGTTGGTGTTCGCGTGACTGGATTTCTCAAAATGAAGGAGCGTATGGTGCTTGCCATGGCACTTATGACAAGTGCCTTTTGATTTACATCTTGTAGACGTGTGTTGCGGGCTTAAACAATTAAAACACAAAGATTTTTCCTTTACAAAGGAAAACCTTTCCTTTGGTGATAATTTCAAAAATTGTGTACAAGTGTACAGTTGCGTATGGCTCTCATTTTGACAATAAAAGCATTTCGATTGCGTACTTATGTAAGTATGATTTGTGCGGGGTTGAGTTGTGCGTGCAGTTCCACCGGAACTGGTTGTATTTATATTAGCGGTGTTAGGTCCACGAGTTGTTGATGTTCGTTGCAGAATTTTGACCTGATCTTGTACAAACGATACCAATTGCTTGCAGGTGGGAATTTCAATTTCTCGAACTGAGAGCTCAAATGCTTGAGCAGTTTGCGACTCTAATTTTTGTAAAGCGAATTGCAGTAATATAAAATCCGAAAGATCCTCTATTCCTAATTGTTTTAGCGCGGCGATGGATGCTGAATATTTTTCTATAAAAGCTGTCAAACTATTTGCGTTGTGTGTTACGGTTTTGGAATGAAATATATTATTCAGGTAGTGCGTGGCAAGTGATCGCTTATCTTGATATTTATTAACTAGCGTATCCCAGATTATTTTGTACGTGTCTCCAGTTGGCACTAAACCTGACGTAACATTTTTCGCGGTTCCAGTTAATTTTCCAATCAAATATTGAACGCGTTGGGAATCAGATAATTGTTGATTTAAATGAACATTTGTTTTAAACATCTCATAGAACAGATTCCAATTTTTGGCGCGACCGTCAAAGGTGGGTAGCTCGATACAAGGTAGCTTAATAGAATTATTATTATTAGCAGCACATGCACTTGTAGACGCTTTCGGCTCTGTAGCTAAATTTGTTTTTAAATTGTTTCTTGTGCGTAGAATACGTGTGTATAATTCTTCAAATTGTTCCCAACTCGAATAATCTGGTTCAGAATTTGGGTTTAACGTAACCGTATTCTCGTTAATTTGATCAATAATTAATTCAAATTTATTTTTAATTTCCGTTATACTCTCAGATTCTGACATAAAAAATTCAAATGAACGCGATGCTTCGAAACTAGCTGGCAAGTTTTTTGCAAGCACAGCTATATTTTTAACCCTTTTTAGAATAATTTCGCTTTTACCTTTTAGTAAAACTAATTGTCTTTTTAATTGGTCCTCCATTTTTAGAAATATTTGTAAACTAAAGTTTTAATTATTTAGAAAATAATGTGCAACAGTGCGGTTTTTGCCTTACTGAGTTGGTGTACTGAACGGTGATACAACACAGTGGACAAGTTATTTACGAAATAATTAATTATATTGTAAATATCTTAATGACTCATACGTACGTTGGTATCTATGTAGATATTTGTGACTATTCCAGTGAGCAAGTAGTTACCAGTTAGCAATAGTACCTAGTTAACTATACCACAATAAATCGAAAAGATAAATAATAATGGTAAGTTTATGCGATATGCGGCGTATAAATTTTCGACAACAATACTTGACAAGAATAAAATAATGACCCAAAATATCAAATGAATAACTTGTAGATATTGTGATAATTTTGGATAGCGGGTAGAAACTATAAGTTCAAATGGCAGGTAGGTGTGACAATATGACACTGACAATCTCAAATTGCGGGTAGGTATTGTAATATTGATTTCAAACGAATATTGCTCATTGAATCCTTCCGTAAATATAATAAAATAAATACATCGATGTTATGCGGCTCGAATGGCCAAATGTTGCGGCGGGTAGCAAATGACCCCTCTCAAGATCGAGGGATCAAATGCTGCGTTTTGTGGACTGTAAAATTGCGGTTCTTAATTACCTATTTTATTATATTTTTCTTCGCACTTACCCAGACTGCTTCCCACTTCGTTCAGTGTTCACTGGAAAGGTAGGTATGTTAGTTTGGGAGAGATGGGAGAGATGGAAGGGAATGGCGATTGGGAATGAACGTTTGATCGCGAAATAATAAGCGAGAATGGATGACGCGTGGCGATGGTACTTGCGAATAGCTGCGAGATTTAAAGTTCACTTTGCGGTTTGATTACTAAAAACTGTAAAGGCGGTGCGGTTTTAGGACTTCTGTCCTGTGCGACGAGGTAAATTCAACTGAGGCAGAGGGCACCAAATAGATAGTTTCAAAAGGCAACATGTAACAATAAAGGCGCGAACAGTGGGATTTAATAATCTTAAGAATCTTATTATCATCAGCAAATAGCCAGAAACGTGTGTGAGATTATGCCGTCGATTTATAGGTGTGTGAACTTGGTAGTTAGTTTGAATAAAAACACAGGTTATATCTGTTGTATTATTAAAAACACAGGTTATAAACCTTTTAAATTGGATTAACTAGGCATTATCACCATGGAGTAGTTGTTAACACTGTCGCTAATAAAATCGCGTTTAATTTTTATTACGATAGTTTAACTTTTTTGACATGTTTCGATATCGCGTATTTTTTCAAAACGTAACAAATGATTAGTTTGACAGAGCGCGTCGTTTAAGACAGAGCGGACCATTTAATTATGCTAAATGAGTACGTTAGTAGAGGTATTGCCCAAGTATTTATTGCTTTTACAAAATTTTTAGCAGATAGATTGCATTTAAAAAAATTTCTGATCCTAGTTTGAAATATAATCCTAATATCATTTTTAATACTAGTGTGATCTAATCTATTCGATTGCGGGTATCCTAAATATTTATAAACCTCACCCCCTTTCATACTTTTAATTTTGAAATTTCTAAATATACCCTCGTCTCCATCTACAATTTTTCCTTTCTCTATATGGATCGTTTTACATTTATCTAAACCAAAAGTCATTTTAATATCATCTGAAAAATTTTAACTACCTTAATCATTTTCTCTAAATTTGATTCAGAATTTGAAAATAATTTTATATCATCCATATATAATAGATGTGAAACTATACTACTCTCTCTTGTATTACCGTTAATTTTTATTCCAAACTTGCTTTTAATTAACATTTTAGACAGAGGATTCAATGCTAAGCAAAATCAAAGAGGACTCAATGAGTCTCCTTGAAAAATCCCTCTTTTTATTGAAATGCCCGGTACTACTATTTTCTTACCTTTTAAATTTACTAGTAAATCTGGATTCCAAAAGGACATAATATTTTTCAAAAATCTAATTATAATTGGTTTAACTTTATATATTTTGATTAGCCACGAGTGCGGGACACTATCAAAATATAACTTTTGTATAAATATATAATTTTTATATATATAACTTTTTGTAAACAATAATAATAAATATTGAAAATGACCGATATTTTATTTATCTTTCCAATATATTCAGATATAATTATGATCACATATTACGAAAATAATGCGAAATTGAATACCGTGTCGTTTTGACATCTGTCAATGAAAAACTAATGCCTACCGTCCAGCAGTGTAGTTGGTTGTATCGAATAATTTATCAAACAAGTTTGATCAAAATCTGATAAAGAGTCATATAATCATTAGGTCCTCCTGCAATAGGTAATGTTTCTATCTAAGTTTACCTAAAACATGCGCATTCAATTTAATAAACATAATTTGAAAGATGCCCAATATTTAACGTTTCATGTTCAAATCTTACTCAAGTGTACCATCTAGTCTAGATTCTTCGCTGCTCTGACTTCGTTGGTAGCGCGCAGCGGTTCCCCGTTCGAGCATACTTCATACTTCCCCACCCCGAAATATTATTTCGGTTTTGGTAAATTACCCCTTAAGGTGTTATAATGATTGGAAGGTGATGTACATAGATCATTATTTTCGGTGTTTTTTTTTAAATTTTAAGTGCTTGTTTTTCACCAACTGACCCAAAATAGTTGTTAAAGATATTTGCACATTTCTTTGGATCTGTGTTTACACTATAAGGTTTGTTATCAATATCTGTGATTTTATTTATATTAGATTTTTTCGGTTTTTTTATTGATCATTTCATTGACAGTTTGCCATATTTTTTTGTTGTTGGTGCCAGCAATATTGATTTTTTCTTTATAGAAATTTTCTTTGGTTCTCCGGATAATGTAGCATAGTTTATTTATGATTTTTTTTTAAATATTCGTGTAGTTTATAGTTTTCTGGGGACTTTAAATTCCTTATAAATCTTTTCTTTATGTCTAATTGAAATTATAATTCCTTGAGTGATCCACGGTTTTAATTTTTTGAATTTAGTTTTTGGGGAGCATGTTATAATGGAAGAGGAAGATTTGATATGTTTATTCAAAATTAATTCAAAATTCCGTGAACATATATCGGTATTATTAGAGGATAGAACAGTTTCCCAATTTTCAATGTTAAGGTTTTGTTTTAGTTTTTCATAGTTAATAATAAATTTCTAGGTAAATTATTGCAAGAATTATTATTCTCATTTATTTTGCCAGTTTTGAAGGCTACAATGCATGTGTGATGATCGGTAGTATTATTTTTCCAAATAATTGATTTTATTTTCATTTGTATTACACCAAATATAGTCAATGCATGATGGTCTTTGCCCAAAACATTCTCTCGTATATTTTTTAATACATGGTTTTAAATTGAGTTCAGCTAATGTGTTAATATATTCAGTTTTTTCCTTATTACTATTGTTTTCAAAATCATCAGATATATCAATATTAACGTCTCCTATAATAAATGCATTTTGAAAGTGATTTGGGTTTATAAAAGATTTCAGAGTCTCAGTGAAATTATTAATGCTCGAGTTATGAGTTCTATATAACGCTATTATATCATAAAAAATGTTTTTTTATATTAATTTGTATATGTAGACAATTTACAAGATCGATAGGTATTTCATTAATGGAAATATTTTTATAGAGGGATTTTACAAAAACAACTAGTCCACTATTTTGATTTATATTGTAAGTTGTAAAAAATATTTGTAACCAGGTAAATTGTAAGTGCCTGAGTTTTTGCTAATTCTGGCTTCTGACAACACAATACAATCCGGTTTATGGGAGAGTTCATTTAAAGCTAGTGTAAAATTATCAAATTTTTTAAAAACACTCCGGATATTTAAATGAAGAATTGTTAATGATTTTAAAGGATCCATATCTAATAGTGAGTTATTACATTCAACACTGGATAGACAAATATCTTCTGAAATGTTGAAGGACGAATCTATATCTTCAAATAATGAGTTAGTCATGATAGTATATTGGGAGAATAGATTAATAAAATCTTGATTAACATATTGATCATATATTCATTGATCACATCTTTATCATTACTAGCATAGTCGTTTCCAATATTTAAATGCGTATCTCTTACAATAATATTATTTATATTTCCAAAATTCAATAAAATGTTTTTAATTCATCTATAAATTGTTGAACTGTAGACTTATGTATACGATAAATAGCAATATAATACGATAATTTATTAACGTCTTTAAATTTTATATTTTACATCATAATCATTATCATTAATTACTTCATTAATTTTGAGAACATTATGCTGGTTGGAAATAGATATTCAAATATCACAGTTTTTGTTTATTCTTATTATTGTTACATGGTACCCTGGAATGGAGTAATTAGTTTCGCCAGTAGAGTAAGTCTTTGTTAACCCAATCAAGCCCGGGAAAAAAATATTTCTTTTAAAGATATTATTAATTTTTTAAATATATTTTTTTTTACGCTTTTAATCTTTTTATGAAATTGAGTAAATCCTTTTTCAGTGCAAATAAAATAGAAATCTCTTATAGAACGATATAAATTTTCTTCTATACATATTTTTTTACCTAATGTGTTACATAAAAAATCATTCATTGTTAATTTATAGATAAGAGTTTGAGGAAATGAAAATTTACAATATTTATTCGTAATCAATGCGTTCTTTAGCAATTTGAAGCATTTTTTGCCGGTAAGGGCATTTTATGCTATCGACTATGATCGGTGGAATAGTTCATATTAAACCTTTTGTTTTGGAAACAGCAGTTGTTGCAGATTGGAGTTTGTTCTTTGTTTTCACATTTGGATAAAATGTGTTCCTTAGTGCAATGAGGACAAATGGGAGGCTGCGTCCTGGCGAGACATCTTTGAGCTGTGTGGCCGAACTTGAGGCAATGGTAACATTGTCTGAGCGGACTGCAGTCATCGACGTACACTCTTTGGAATTTGATGTTTATTTTTTTTATCTATTAGTTTTTTCCTTAACTTTCCAGTTGTTTCAATAATGTAGTTAGTGGTGTCGTTTTCTTTGCCTTCATTGTACTTATTTTTTAATTCCTTGATAAGCTTAATGTCTTTTTTGTCTTCTGGGGTTAATCCTTCATTTTGTTGTACAATCCCATCTATAATTTCTTCTTCAGTCAATTGGCATTACAGCCTTTTCAACATTAAGTACGGTTTCCTTTTTTTTTATTTCTTCGGCCGATACTTCTTTTCCATATTGTTACTTAGTACATTTGCGTATGATTTTTTGTTATTTTGATGGATTTCTTCAAGTATCTGTGTGTAGTGATGATTGTTTTTAATATTAATTTCTTGTAATTCTATGATCTTCTTTTGTAGACTAATTAGTTCATGTTGAATTTTTTCTTCCAGTGATACAATATTTTGTTCCAGTGTTAATTTTATTTTTGAGTCTTTCACTGAAGTGATCTTATTAATTAAGTCTTTAATATTTTTAAAAATTTCTTCGGTTTCCGTATTAAATGAATGAATCGCCCAGGTGGGCGAGTTATATATGATATTTTGACTTTACCTCTACCTCCTAAATTGCTAGGTAAATTAATTCGTTCTATAGCTGAATTTGGATGATGGAAATTAAACTTTGTTAAAAATTAATTAAATTTTTTCTGATCCTAGTTTGAAATTTAATACTCATATCATTTTTAATACTAGTATGATCTAATCTATTCGATTGCGGGTATCCTAATTTTTTTTATTTTTGTATTTATTTAAACACCCATAGGGCCTTTACACAGAATGCAGTACATTTTTTTTAAATTACAGTGAAAATAATGGGTTTACAAAATACAAGTAACATAATGTATGTTAAAAACAAAATATAGGTTACATAAAATATAAGCGTTAACAAAATACAGGTAACATAAAATATAAGAAACAAAATATAGTCCATAAAATATAGGAGTAGACACAAAGTAGGCAATGTTTAAAATTGTGTGAACTAGTTTATGGGATAGGTAGAAATAAATAGTTGGCACATATGGCGTTTGAAGTTTGCTAAGTTCAAATTATTGTCAAATACATCCATATTGTTTAAGTATTTGTTACCAAGACTATGTAAACGTTGTATTGGAGAATGTAAATCATAGTTCGAATGAGATTTTATTTTTTATTTCATTATTTTTTTTTATTGGCAATACTTATTAAAAATACATATAAAGTTACATCAGTTACATAGTTACATAAGGTTAACAAAAAAATAAAAAAATTGCCTTTCCTCACCATAAAGAGACAATGCTCTTGTGTTTGGTGAGGGAGTTCTAGCTCAATTAGTAAATTAAAAGATCGTGTAAGTTAGTAATAACGACTATTGTAAATAATATGTAGGTTATAAAATCATGTATAAATTTAAAAATAAAAATCCCGAAGAGTTTAAAAAATCATAATACGAATTAAAAAATCATTATAAATTAAAGAATCATGTAAGTTAGTAACAAAAATTATTATAATAAGTAAGTGAAGGATACGTAAGAAAGAACGCAAGATTTATACAATAGTAGACTCAAGAGATATAGAAACTAAGAAATGAAAGAAAAAGAAGGAATTAATGATTTATAAAATAGCAGACTTTAAGATGCAAAGTAAACATATTTGGGACTTTTATAGCAGTTTAAGGTAATTTTTTAATTTGGGCTTAAATTCCTGCATATTTTCAATGGTTTTTAATTTTAATGAGAGGTTGTTATAATAGATTATGCCTAGATAAAGATAGGAATTTTGAGTGTGCTTAGTATTAAATTTAGGGATTTTAATAGTTTTCTGGTATCTTGCTGATGTATTAAATAAGAAGTTATGAGTATTTAACTGTATTTCTTTGTAAATTTGAAGTATTGAATATTTTTTATAGATTTTGACTATTGAAGGTACATTGAATATTGAAAAAAGAATTTCCGTAGGAAATTTAGACGGTTTTCTCAAGATTACCTTAATTATCAACCTTTGAACTATTTTGAGGGGATTTAAAATATTGACATATGTTCCTCCCCAGCCAATAATACCATATTGCAATATAGATTGAACAGTTGCATAGTAAACTTTTTTTAGGTTTTCTAAGCTAAGAATATTTCTAAGTCTAATAAATATATAAATACATTTCCTAATCCTTTTGACATTTTCACAAATATGCGTTTTCAATTTAAAATGTTGATCTATATATACACCAAGATATTTGATTTTGGGAGTTGGACTAAGTATAGCACAATCTTGATTGCAGTTAGTTTTATTAAATTTACTTTGGTGTATTATGATGTTTAAATTTGGTTCTAATTTGAATTTATTGATAGAGAATGGGATAAATTTTATTTTTTCAGTGTTCAGAGAGAGGAGATTTTTATCGAACCAATTTTTTAATAATGAAATAATTAAAAACACTTTGTTTTTACCACAATAAACTTTATTTAAAAGTCAACATGTTTCAAGAACGATGTTCTCTTCATCAGGACATAAAATGTACATTTTATACACAGTACATTTTATGTCCTGATGAAGAGAACATCGTTCTTGAAACATGTTGACTTTTAAATAAAGTTTATTGTGGTAAAAACAAAGTGTTTTTAATTATTTCATTAATAAAATGGTGCCACAAAGTGAATTTGCTAAATTTGAAGAAAAAAAAAAAATTTTTTAATATGTTAATATCAATATTCGCTAGGTTATTAACAGTATTCCAATCGGTACCTTCAATTATTATGATAGTATCGTCAGCATAAGATATTATTTTTGCGTTTACTTTTTGTATGAATATGTCATTAACATAGATAATAAACAGTAACGGTCCCAGGACTGTACCTTGAGGTATGCCGAAATTAATCATTTTTGGTGAACTAAGCACACCATTAATTTTTACAACTTGGGGACGTTTGAAAAGGTAGCTTTTTGTTCATTCTAGAGCTGAACCATTTAATCCAATGTTTCTTAATTTAATTATAAGTTTGTCATGTGATATACTGTCAAATGCTTTTTTGAGATCTATAAAAACTCCCAGGCGTTTAAATGATTTATCTAATGAACTATGCACAAGGCTACTTAATTTTGCAATTGCATCTTGTGTGCTTCTACCTTCCATAAAACCAAACCGGTTTTCATTAATTATACCATTACATTTTATAAATTGGCTCATTCTTTTTTTAACTAGTTTTTCAAAATTTTTTGCTATATTTGAGATTACTGATATGGGACGGTAATTGTTTACTTCTTCTGGATTACCTGACTTAAATGTTGGGGTAATAGTAGTTTGTTTCCGCTTTGGAAACTTGTATTTATTATATGCATTAATGGCTTAGAAATTTTATTTTTTATGTTTTTTAAAATATCAACCGTAACTGCATCAAAGCCCGGAGTAGATCCTCCTTTCATATCGGTTATGATAGAAACTATTTCCTCCTCTGTGGTGACTTCAAATGTTGTCATTTTATTTTTAACATTTATATTACAGTCTGGAGATGTTATAATATTTGGATCAATGTGAATAAGAGTGGCGAGATTTTTCCCTACATTTGCAAAGAAAGTGTTAAATATATTTGCAGCTTTTGAGGGGTTTTCTTTACAGCATGTTTTTGAGTTATTATGAATAATAGCATTAATTTCGTTATTATTGTTTTTTTTAATGTCAATTATTTCATTTACAACCGTCCATTACCTTTTACTATCATTTTCAGCTTGATCCAACTTCCGTTTATAGTAACTTTCTTTAGTATGTTTTATGATATATGAAAGTTTATTTTTATATGCTTTAAAGTGATTGAGTAAGTTTTTATTATTAGGTTGTTGAGTTGTTAATTTATAAAGAGCTTGCTTACGTCGTACAGATACTATTTATTCATGAGTAATCCATGGTTTTATAAGTTTAAAGTTAGACAGTTTGTGTTTGGGAATTATATTTTTTGACGAGTCATTTAGATATTTTAGATATTTTTTCTTCAAATATTTTACAGCACATATTGACATCATTAGATTGTAATAATTTGATCCAATTTTCTGATATAAATTTGTTTTTTTAATGTATCCATATTAAGTACGTTTTTGGAAGATTTTGTTTGTTTAAATGATGGCAATATTGAGATGTACGTATATTAAATATCAATGTTTGTCTGGTTGTTCGTGTAGGTTGTAGGTACATGTAGATTTATCAATTGCAGGAGTTCACAACTGTCGAATTAAGAGTTTAATAATTTTAATAAAAAGGTTAGGTCGTATATTTTTCGTCTGTTTTGTAATGTTGGAATATTTAAAGTATTCATTAACGACGGGTAATTTATGTGCTTTAAAGGGATTTTAAGTTAAAATTTACAAAACGTAGAAATTTTCTTTGAATTCTTTCAATAGTATAAATATGAATTTTGTAGAGGGGCGACCAGACTATGGAGTTATATTCTATTAGGCTTCTAACAAGGGATTTGTACAGTAGTTTAATGATTTGTAACGATTCAAAGTTTTTAATCCTAATGTTTTCATACCCTTATTTGCAGTTTGTTGAATGTGAACCGTGAAGTCTAGTTTCTCATCCATTATCATACAAGATCCCGCATTTCCGATACTCTTTCTAAATTTATTTTATTTATTGAATAGTCGAAAAACAGTGATGTTTTTTTTTCTGGAAAAGGTCAAAGTTTTGCATTTTTCTACATTTAAATATAGATTGTTTTGTGAGCACCAAATTTTTAGCATGTCTTTATTGGATTGAAAAATTTCACAGTGATTAAGGATAGTTACCTCCTTATATAATTTAATGTCATCAGCGAAAAGCAATACTTTGACGTCTTTAAAGCAGTTGACTATGTCGTTTATAAAAACAAGAAATAAAATTGGGCCAAGATGACTACCTTGCGGTACGCCACTAGTGGCGGAAAATGGTTTGGATATAAAAAGATTTTATTTTTACAAATAAAGTTCTACCTGATATGTAACTACTTAGCCAGTTCAACATATTTGCTCTGATTCCCAGAGCATGAAGTTTTCGGATCAGTATTTTGTAGGACACTTTATCAAAAGCCTTCGAGAAATCAGTATATATACAGTCAACTTGTTTGTTTTTAGAAAAAGACTCCAATTTATAGTTTTGAAAGAGTAATAAATTTGTTGAAGTTGATCTACCTCTAATGAAGCCTTGTTGTTTGTCATTTATTATCTCTGTTAACGTGGGATATATTTAATCAAGAACTAGAGATTCAAAGATTTTGGATAATACAGATTTTATGCATATAGGTCGATAGTTTGAAATGTCAGTCTCATCGCCTTTTTCAAATGTTGGGATTTTAAATATTTATAAACCTCATCCCCTTTCATACTTTTAATTTTGAAATTTCTAAATATACCATCGTCTCCATCTACAATTTTAGTGTTATTATTATTATTGATGTAGTGTTTATATACCTAAAACAATTTTTTTATTTTTTATCAATTGATAGTATCCTACCTCCTACCTACAGAATGTTACGGAAGTAATAGTAACTACCTACACAAATCATCACTTTTCATAGAGCTAAGAAGATCTGACGAGAATTATGGGGTCACTGAATTAGTGTCCAACCGAAATAGGACTTTCCACCGAAACCAAAACTGAATCTTCGGTGTCTGTCTTAGTTTCAGCCGAAACCGTAACCGAAACATTTTTAGACATGTTTAAAATCTATTCTTAACTGTTATTTGGCTTATTTTTTACACTTATTCAGCCAGTTAACACGTGTTAAATTAAATAAATAAAAAACAATAATTGATAATTACATAAAAAATAACATATTTTTAATATTTTAAAACAAATAAAATTTATTAAAAATAACAAAACATGTTAAATACTTCTTGGAACTTCTCGCTGTGATAGAATAATAATAATATGTGAAAAAATCAATTTTTTCTTATATTACTTCTATATAAAAATATTATTTTTTTCACTTTAACACGTGCTAACTGTCTGAATAAGTGTAAAAAATTAGCCAAATAAGAGTAAACAATCGATTTTTAACGTGTCTAAAAAAGATACGTTGTAAGATTTTCACGGCCAAAAGTATTTTCGTTATTTGTTTTTGTGGTGTTATTCCGTGTTGCGCTACCTCCTTCTTTAGCCAACGTTTCGAAAGTTTAGGAGGTAGCGCACTACGGCATAACACCCCAAAAACAAATAACAAAAAAGTTTCTAAAAAACTGATGCCGAAACTAATTTTGCCGAAACTTGCCGAAACCGAAACCGAACCTTCGGTCGGTCACTACACAGAATATGACATATCATGTGTCATAATCAGGGCTGGGAAAAATACATGCTTTGTTGTAATTAAAATACAAATTATAAAATACTTTTTCGCATGTATTTAAAATACGAAATACAAAATACTTTCAAGTCGTGTATTTGAAAACAAAATACAGTATTTTAACCATTTTTTAATTTCAAATAAAATTACAAATTACAAAATACAAATTACAAAATACAAATTACAAAATACAAAATACATTTGGTTTTGATAGAACCTTCAGTTGCAATAAATTGTTGTAAGTGCCCTTATCTAAGGGTACGTTTCCATTGAAGCAAAGCTGAGCAGAGTGAAACAGAGACGTGCAAAAATTGATCAATCATATTGCTCAGAAGACACATCTCGTCTCTGCTCCCCTTGTAAAGTTTTGTGGTGTAGGACTTAGGTGTTAGATAATCATAATAATTATTATTATAACACTAGCTGGTTCCCGGCATGCGTTGTATGATGGACACTGCAACGCTGTCCAAAACGTTGGCTAAAGAAGGAGGTAGTGCAACACAGCACAATACCCCAAAAACAAATAACGAAAATAACAGGGCTATTATAGCACAGGATAATAATAATAACAATAAGAATAATCTAGTATTCAGTCAAATTATTCCTATGGTGCTTGATCTAATACTATGATACAAAAATTTACAATACAAAGCAATGACAAGACGGCGTTTTTTGAGGCATTAATAATGTAAAGAATGGATAGGAGGAGTTTTCACAACTTTGTAGATGATAATCTACGCGCCAAAACTTGTTGGTCGAATTATGTTGTGAGCGCCTTTTCACGGAAGCAGGCATGTGCTTCAATTGTAATGTCATATGGTTGAACGGGGATAAATCAATAAAATAAGTTGATTTGAAATCATAAATACAATTCCGTATGTATCGAACGTGTCGTAGGAATCCGTGTGCATCTAACGAGTGCGCGAAAGCGTATGACAACCCTGGACTTTGGACTTTGGACTTTGGATTTATTTATTTTTCAGAGTACCTAAAGCTAAGTTTACTTGCTCTAACATATTTATAAAAAGGATTATCAATTGATGCTTTACGTGGTTTTAAATGTAATTGAGTTTTCGAGATATATTTTTATTTTTACTGCGGCTTTATGCAGGAATATTCTATACGTAATTAATTACTCTCTACGTAAGACAGATTTGGGTTTTTTATACTTAAAGTGGTCATTCTCGCTGTATTTAGCGAGAGAGTTTATAGTAGGATTAGGGTGACTATCTAGGCCAGCGAAAAACCTAGTAGCCTGTGCAGGGATAAGGTCTTTAACCAACGGGACGTTGGATTCATTGTGGAGAGTAGATATTCTACTCCAGTTAGGTGCATTTAAAGCGAGTCTAATGCATTTATTTTGGAAGACTTGAAGTTTATTAATATGGGTTTTTGCTGCATAACCCCAGATTGGGCAACCGTAGGAAAGACATGATCTGATGGTTGTCTTATAAAGCAGTAATTTATTGTCTGTAGATAGACGGCTATTTCTACACATCATGGGATAGAAGGATGATAGATAACGATTTGCAGCTTTTCGTTTTTCTTCTATATGTTTTTTCCAAGTTAATTTATAATCTAGAGTGACACCGAGGTATTTTAATGACGATTCCCATGGAACGTTTTTCCCAAACAGTTTAGGCCGTGTTTTGTGGAACACGGTCGCGACACTTTTGGTCGGATTGATTGAAATTCTCCACTGTTTACACCACTTTTCTGTAAGAGTGGCTTGTTTCTGTACGCGGCGTGTAGCAGTGGCCTCGACAGTTGAACTAGAGATGATGTTTGTGTCATCAGCGAATTGGGTTATTATTATATTGTGATCTACAGGCTTAGGAATGTCACTCGAATAAATGTTATATAATGACGGCGAGAGTTGACTGCCTTGCGGGACCCCAGCTGACAGGGGGCGAGTAGTGGAGAAAATATTATCTATTTTTACTTTAAATGAGCGATTTCTCAGGAAACTATTTATAAGTTGGATGATTCTAAGTGGGTACCCTAGACAGTACATTTTGTATATTAGGCCGTTATGCCAGACTTTGTCGAACGCTTTACTAACGTCTAGAGAGAGTATTACTGTTTTTTTTCCTTGTATTGAAGCCCTTCGTGATGTGTTCCACGACACGGAGGAGTTGATGAGTGGTTGAATGACCGGCTCGAAACCCATGTTGAAAGTCTGGCAAGAATTTACATTTATTTGTGATTTCATTTAATATTACAAGGATAACTTTTTCCAGGACTTTACCCAAGCAAGGAAGGAGACTTATCGGCCTATGGTTCTCCGTTAATAATGGATCCTTGCCTGGTTTAGGAATTAATGACAACCCTGGAAATTCAAGAATGGAATTTACGCTCCCACAGAGTACCATGCCGCCAGCACGACAATCTGAGAGCTTCTATTGGCTAGCGAATAATGTGCATGTGGTGTCCCTTCCAAATGATTTGTCTACAACGCTATTATGTCCTTTAACTAACTAATCAATTGAAAACATAAGAGAAATTGATAATGAATACACGCAGCAGCCGCATTGGACTGGAAAACACATCTGAATAACCACCTAATGCTTCCACAAGGGACTCCAGACAGCAATGATCAACGCCAAGGAAATGGCTGACTATTTGTAGTGAACGTATGTCTTGCAGTATGAAAGAGACATGCGTGTATGAGTGAGACAGCATGCGGATCGTATAAAAGGCGTGAATGTTGTCTACTCGTCCTCTCTTAGCATTTAGGCTTCCTACGACGCACCTCTGTGCGACCTCGGAATAAACAGTAATAGTCTACCCACGTAGTATTATTGAAATCCCACTGATCATTATCAAGAGGAATCTGGATCCACCACACGGAGTCCAGAGTAATGTAGATAACCGGCCACGGTCATCACATTTGGCGCAGCCGGTAAAGGACGAAATTTAGGCAGCAGCGATCACATTTGGCGCAGCTGAAAAAGGAACCACGGGCAGCCAAATCATCACATTTGGCGCGGTCAGAAAAAGTACCACGGGCAGCCAAATTGTTACATTTGGCGCGGTCTGAAAAAGGAACCACGGGCAGCCAAATCATCACATTTGGCGCGGTCGGAAAAGGAACCACGAGCACCCAAATTATCTCATTTGGGGCAGCCGAAAAGGAACATCAAGGAAGGAAGCAAGAGCAGCAGAAGAAGCATCCTGAAAACATCAAGGCCCTGGAGGAGTATTCGCGTAAGGCTTGGATACAGCAGTTCCGGATCTTCAGGAGAAGAGCTAGGACCTGGTGCAGACCTCAGGGAAGGCGCATAGAAGGAAGACTAGGGTTCAGGAGCGAGAGACGGTCCGCGGAAGGGCGAGATCGGAGCAGCATCAAGTCAACAGAGTCGTGAGTTGAGTGCTGTTTGTAATTTTTTCTGTTTTTTTAATTGATTGCATCTGTGTGGAAATGGAGGGAGGAGAGCTGCCCAGGTTTTGTCATTTGAGGGACAAGCTGGAGACATTCGTCTTTCAGTACGAGCAGTTCATCCTCGTCAATGATGACAAAATAAATTCGGTAGAGAAAAAGAGAGCGGTTTTAATATCTCATTTACACACAGAGACAATAGATTTATTGATTGATTTGTGTTTTCCTAAAAAAATTACAGATTTTACGGTCGAAAATTTATTGTTATTACTAGAGAATCATGTAGATATCAAAAAAATGTGTTCAAGGAGCGCGAAATTTTTTTTGCTACGAAACAAAAAAGTACAGAATCTGTTAATGATTTTATAGCACGGTTAAGAAATCTCGTTAGATTTTGCAAATTCGAAGACAGACTTGAATATATTTTAAAAGATGTTTTTGTCACCGGTCTTCGAGTGGGGCGTATTAAGGACAAATTATATGTAGAGGCTAAAAACTTTTCATTAAAAAAGGTTATAGAATGTGCTAGTGCCATGGATTCGTTCGAGGTAATTAACAAGCAAATTAAAACGGAAAGTGTAGATATTGTTTTTAAGAATAGACTGAACAATATGTCACAAAAACAAAATTCTGCGGGTAAACGTTTTTCAAGACCTACGGACAAGAATGTTACATCGTTCAGAGCGAAATCAGCAGACCGAACGAAATGTAAACATTGTGGTAGTTATCACGAATCGGTAAATTGTAAATTGAAAGACGTGTTTTGTTATAAATGCAGAGGAAAAGGGCATATTAGTAAAATATGTCGCGGTTTAAATAAAAAAAAGATTTCTTCAGTGTTTGTTAATACGCAGGAACATAAAAAAATGTTTCGGATAAACTCAGTATATTGTGAACCAATATTGTGCAAAATATTAGTAAATAATGTGGAACTAAACGGATTCTTGGATACAGGATCGGCAGTTTCGATATTAACAGATCTAGATTATGTTAAACACTTCAAACATTTGGATTTAAAACCAAAGGATTTAACCTTGATGGGTTATGCTAATTGTAAGTTAAATTTATTGGGTTGTATTTTATTATTAGTTGATTATAACGGTTATAGAGAAATGTTAGAATTTTGTGTAGTTAAAAATGGATCAACTACGGTTCTAGGTCGTGACTTTATAAATAAATTTAATATTGGATTCACGGGGTTACAATCAATTTCATCCCAGGAGGGTAGTGAAATTTTTTCTCACAATGTATTGGAGAATGATATAAGTGACTTAGATAAAAGTGAATTACAATCAATTTCATCCCAGGAGGGTAGTGAAATTTTTTCTCACAGTGTATTTGAGAATGATAAAAGTGATTTAAAATCAATTTCATCCCAGGAGGGTAGTGAAATTTTTTCTCGCAGTGTATGTGAGAGGAGTAAAGTGAATAAAAAAATTCGAAAATTCCAGGAGGTTTTTTCGGAGAAAGTGGGTAGTTTTAATAAAAGTAAAGTGCAATTAAAATTAAATGGGAATGCGAAACCAAAATTCTGCAATCCGAGGAACATAACTTTTGAATTTGGAAGGAAATTAAGGTCAAATTTAAACAATTTTGTACCGAGAGGGGGGAGAGATAAGTGTCAGGAAAATCAGAAATATTATTACAAGAGAAATAATAAACAATCCAAGGGATTTTCAGTTGATCAAAATGTAATGGTAAGGGATTTTAAGAATCAAAATAAGGATAAATGGGTACCAGGGAAGGTATACAAACAATTAGGTAAAAAAGTTTATTTAATTGAGGTAAATTTATATTGTAAACTTATGTATTGGAAAAGGCATTTTGATCAGTTGTCTAAATTGTGTGTATCATGGGAAAAGAAACCCAGCAATCCTTATATCGCGTCTGAGACGAAGAGACTGTCGTATGACGATTACGATGTCTCCAGCTTTGTGCCGGATGACAGACTAATGGGTGATTCTCCTTCTCCTTCCAGCTCCAGTGATCCAGTGGCTTCCACGTCGGGAAATTGGAAGGACCGACTTCGACCACGGACACACAGATGAGTCAATGAAGACAGGACTCAGCTCTCGACTCAACATGTGATAAATGAATTACTTACATTGTAAATATTGGAATATTGTATGTATTGTAAATAATTATCTGCATCATGTTGTGTAACTGTCTTCAGATTTAAGTGTGGAGGGATGTAGTGAACGTATGTCTTGCAATATGAAAGAGACATGCGTGTATGAGTGAGACAGCTTGCGGATCGTATAAAAGGCGTGAATGTTGTCTACTCGTCCTCTCTTAGCATTTAGGCTTCCTACGACGCACCTCTGTACGACCTAGGAATAAACAGTAATAGTCTACCCACGTAGTATTATTGAAATCCCACTGATCATTATCAAAAGGAATCTGGATCCACCACACGGAGTCCAGAGTAATGTAGATAACCGGCCACGGTCATCACACTATTTACGTCACCCCCACCATGCGACCAGCCGAGCCACTACTGGTCAATTTTGAACAAATGAAAAATCTGAATCGAAAATATTTACGACAGCGAATTCATCTTCCGAAAAATTTGGAGCTCAATTTCGAGAAATTGGGAATAATTTGGATCAAGAAATAAATATCATCACCTAAAAATAAGTATATGCTACAAAAACAACCCAAAAACTGACGTCTATCAGTGATTGTTGCACTTTAAGAAAAACATTTACTGTTTAAAATTGTACCTTATATCACATATGTATACTTGTACCTTTTCTTGTAAACACAATAAAAATGATGTGAGGCTTTGGGATCCTGAGTTGGTAAAATCTTGGCAAAAACTATCATACATAATTTTAACACAGCTGACTTCCAATCGTAGCGACCAGGGAAATTACCTAAAATAAGTACCTTAGAAAAATTAAGGCGGTTCTGTCCCCCAAAAATCCGACCTGAATTTGCCCTATAAAAATAGAAGTCAATCCGGTAGGAAGTCAGTTCAAAACTATCAGCCAAGAAGAAACAATACTCAAGACACTAACAGTCTCCAAGTTCAAATCTCTTTTCAAGTGTTTTAATCAGTCTTAGATTCAGTTTACCTCTCCCAGTATCCCAGTAACCTAAAATCCTAAAAACCCCAGTCTCCCACAGTCTCCAAAGTGAAAAATATTTATTTTAATCCAGTACTCAAATCAGTTTTGCCATTATACCTAGAAGCATTTTTTGTCAAAGTAGTAAATTCATTTAAAAGACCAGTGGCGTTCCAAAATCCACCGGCGTACCAAACTCCATTGGCGTCTCATTGTGGCCAGCTCCCTATTATATTTAGTTTATGTACAAACGTCTAGTACACCATATTTTACTCTCATAGCAGTGAAATATTTTTAAAAAATTAACCATAATATAAATTCACCGCAATCAGACCGTTAAATATTCTAAAACCTGACTAACTAATTTCACTGACGTGACCGGAACTGTTGCTCCAAGAGAAGATCCGGACGGATTCCTGGACGGAGCCGAATCTGGGTTTCCAGCCTACCAGCATGATGCAGCCTCTCGAACGGTCCTGTGCCAGGAACGTAGCCCGCTCAGGGCTTGATGATTTAGGCAGCCTCCGGCCACGAGGAAATGCAGCTCCCCGACAATGTAGCCGGCTAGATGGAAACGGCGTTGATCTTGACTGCAAATAATTATAACGGCCGTTTATAAACCTTTAAATTATTGTTTATAGCAGACAACGATCTCGAAGCGAGGACGGATTGTAATCACCGTTATGATTTAACCGCCGGTCATCGTCCGTCCGCGTGTTTTTTTCAGTCGCGACTAAATACATCACTTTTCGCATAATTTACTCTGAAATGAATTCTTGGATGATTCTTAGTTCTTCATTTTCCAAGTACAGAAATTAAATTCGGTAAAAATAACGATCAACCCGATAACTCCACTATTTAAGGTTCAAACATGGCGTTCTGGCGTTCCTGCAGGATCCGGGACAAAACGGCAATTTTTCACTATCCACATGACTGTGCCGGATACATGATTGTTTAATCAACCGGAGACAATAACGATAATTAATAAACACGGTACCTATTTGCAATCTGTTGGAAAATACAATTTATTTTCATAACGTCTTCATAAATGTACTCGAGGAAAAGTAAAATATATAAAACATCGAAATGGGAAGACACGTCCTAGAATGGAAAGATGACGTCGTCTACCTGGGCCTGGCAATGGACTCACGTCTCAACTGGAAATCTCACCTAGCCAAGATGCACGTGAAAGACAGAGAGGCAGTCGGCGCGATGAAGCCAATCTTCACCAGAAGAAGTCCCAGAACCAAGCTCCTGATCTACTACTCGCTCATTCGGCCGGTACTGACCTATGATATTCCCGTGTGGAGTAGCATTTCCTACACTGACCATACAAAACTACAGACCTTACAAAATCTCTGCATTAAAATCACATACAACACAAGACTCAGAACAAACTTGAAAAAACTACATGCAAGAAAAGAAATACCGACCTTATTTGAACACACGCACAGACTGACCGACCGATTTTGCAATTCACTTCAACGTAGTAAAAATAAACTCGTCAAAGAAATCGGTCAATACAATGCACCTAGCGATCTTCCTTTCAGATACAAACACAGACTACCCAAACATATCCTGATGGACCTTAATCACATTTGGCACAACCCTGAATCAGACGCGGATGACTGAGCGAGCAGTAGGTATTCCTAATCACCAGACCCCTCCCCACAACTTATGTCTATATATCAATGTATATCTATATATATATATATAAATTTAGGTTCCGTATTTTTGCGTTCGCTGATCTCGGAAAGTAATCGATGGATTGACTCAAAACTTTTACAGAACATTGCATTTTAGCAAAAGAGCGTTTATACATACTTTTTATTTGGAATTTCCAAAGGAAAAGGATAATTTTATGCGTTTTAAATTGACTCATAATTTGTCATAGTAAAAAACGGAATGACAGTTCTAGACAGTGTTGCCATTTTATTAAAAGTTAAAAAAATTTATGATACCTACAAATAGGAATTAAAAGAATTTAATCAGATTTAAAAGTAGAATTATATCTAACAAATTATATAACTATTTTTACTCATTTATTTTCTCTGTGCGTTTTAAATTTACTCATAATTGTACTGAATATCAGTTCGTAACTTTGCAAAACCTACAAAAAATAAGATTAACAAATCGAATTATATATGACAAATTTTCAAAGGGTCAAAAAAGTGTAACTGTGGCCAGTTGATTGATGTGTAAGTTTTTTCAAAGTTGATCACTATTCGTGGGATGCCTCGCTCACGTTCAAACATAGGCTGTCGTACTCGACACGCAAACGCAGATCGTCAGAGAAGATCAAACCGCACTGATCATGAACGTTTAGACGATAATGAACATGTTCGAGTTCGAATTATTCAGAGGCGAGCAGAAGAACTGGCGAATCGTCGGGAAGAAAGACTTAAAAGCTTACGAGTAGAAGCGCGAAGAAGACGAGCAGCACATTCATGTCAACAACGTCAAGAAGAAATAGATCAACGCCGAAGACGAATGCAAGTGCAACTTTTGAATAACCATGCTTCGTACCATCGAATTGCTTTTTCATATGAACCAGATATTCAATACAATACCTCATGTAAATTTGTTCAAATCGGTAAAATGGATAAAGTTTGTCCACACTGCAAAGCGATGAAATTTAAAGGAGAAACTCAAGGAATATGTTGTGCGAGCGGCAAAGTGAAGCTACCTGAAATTGATCAGCCAATAGCACCACTGATAAATTTGTTGCAAGAAATTACTGATGATTCAAAACATTTCCTAAAAAATATTAGAAAATACAATTCATGTTTTCAGGTGACTTCATTTGGCGCTAACGTTATAACAGAAAATTTTATGCAGACGTTTGAAATTCAGGGACAAATTTACACTAAAGCTGGCTCTTTGCTTCCTTTTCACAGCAATCAACATAAATTTCTACAAATATATTTAATGGGAGATCAAAATGATCAGTTGAATGCACGCTGTCAAATCTCTACTAAAGTCAAAGGGCATATTGTTGAGTCGTTGCAAAAAATGTTAAATGATAACAATAATTTAATTCGAGTGTTCAAAAATGCAATTGATCTCATGCCATCAGACAGCCATAAAATTATCATTAGTGCTGATCAAACACCAGCAAGTGAGCATGTCAGACGATATAATGCGCCAACAATTTATGAGGTGGGAATTGTCATGGTTGAAGAAGAATTTCATCCTCGCGATATCGTTTTGCAACGCAGAAATGATCAACTACAAGGAATTGCTGACACTAATAAGTGCTAATCTATAATAAAGTGATATTGTAAAAGCCTTTAAGGTCTGAATAAATAAATAATATAATATATTCTATACTACAGCATAGTCACAGCAGATATTCAATTAAACAATGTGTCTTCTTGGAAAATGCACAGTTGCTAGACAATTTTTGTTAACTCCTCTAATAATTAAAATCAGACAAAGCCACAGCGAAGCGTGGTCGGCTTCAGCTAGTATTTATATAATAATATTTATTTTATCTATGTTTATGTCAGTTTATCTTAAAAATTCCCATAAAGTATATATCTCACATAAAAACAGACACCCACACCCATCACCACACAATGCAGGATTTCATCTACTGAAATCACTGAAGGCCGCATAGTTTCACGTTGACTGTCAGCCAACTCTTCCCGGATGAGGTTTTTCATGGTTTCCTCATTCCCAAAGGCAAATGCGGAAGAGCTCCAAATAAAAGGACATGATCGACTCCTTCTCACTCCCAACATAACACAAACACACACGTATGTATATATTTTCCCTTGCTTGTTGCCAGTTGCTTTGTTGAGCTAAGCGAAACATGCAATTTTCGTAGGGTTTTTACATAACAATTTTTCCCTACCGATAAAAACACAAGACCTCTAAGCCTATAACAGCCAGGTACTATTTTAAATAAATAAAATTGCAAGGCGCATATGACGCCGTTCTATTTGTATAAGGAACATTAACTTTAAATTCAGTAAATTTAAATGATTTATCTCCTCAAGAAACATAAGAATCTAGAAAATGAAAAAAAAAATAGGTATTCCTGATCTTCCAAGTTACTTTTCCATAACATAATGTTTATACCTGCATATATTTATTAAATATATTATTATATCTTTTTATTGACATCCTATAGACACTCCTCACATATACAAACTTATACACACTCCTCACAATGAAGGACACCCTGTACTGATGTCACTAAAGTTGTCTGTTTTAAGTTGCTAGACGGCTGCTTCTTCTCGAATAAGGTATTTTCATGGCCTCCTTATTCCCACAGGCGAAAACGGAAGAATTCCAAACAAAAAGACAAAACCGACTCCTTTCCACTCCCAACGTAACATAAACCGACACGTTTGTATATATGGCGCAGCAACGGTTGCTGGTTGCTGGTGCTCGGGCTGACGGTGATGATACATGCAATTTTAATTGGGTTTTTAGGTTACAATGTTTCTCAAATATAATTGTAAGAAAACACAAGTTTTTTTGACATTAGCTCACACAGGAGGCCCTGAGGAGAATAATAATTCTTCTCAGGACCTATGCTTGTGGATGCTGTGTGGAGGGTCTTTTAGGGAAAGGAAGGAGAGAAAGTTCTGGGAAGGAAAAAAGTATGAGGCAGTGGCGGCGTAGGGTAGATTGGCACCCGGGCGGTTTTGTATTGAACACCCCTACATAAAAAAACACCAAATACTAAACATGCTTACGAGACTTCATTTTAATAAAATATTCGATCACAATATCAAGATTGTTTTTCCTGTCTCCTTCAATTGATAATATAGAAAGATTGGTTATTCGCGCTTGATTAAGGAGACAGAAAAATCAGAAAAAGATATTGGCACCGCTGGGACTCGAACCCAGGACCTTCTGCTTACATGGCAAAAGCTCTACCAATTGAGCTAAGATGTCTATATCCAATTCGGTCACTTTTAACTGTATCATTTTTCGACCAACATTATCTTCATTTTCTTAATGCACATATTATTGGCTGCTACCTTTATATATGATTGCAAGATTCAAAACTGAACTAAATGCTATCTAGATAGTGTCTGGATAAATTATTAATTAGCTCAGTTGGTAGAGCTGTTGCCATTTAATCAGAAGGTCCTGGCTTCGAGTCCCAGAGGTGCCAATATCTCTGTCTGATTTTTCTGTCTCCAGATTTTCGATTGAGTATCTCTAATATTGTCTTCATTTAATTAAATATTACAATTTGAGGTTTTACTCATAAAGTTGAATATAAAAATAAACACTAACAGCCTTACTAAAAAAAAACCACAGCACGCCAGATAACCCGTGTTTCTGCAGCAACATGAATAAAACAAAAATACACTAAAACAGGAAATATTACTTATAAGGTTTGGTCTTAAAATGTATTTTAAATCTGGCAACAATGGAATTTTTATAGTGTAAGTACTAAATTGTTTGTTTACCTTCATAACCGCTAGGTGGCGGCGCCTGCGCATTCGTTGTTCGCACTCATAAACGACGCTGGAAGCGCGAAATGATTTCGCTTCGCGGATGTGTGTGCAATATTACTTATGTGATGGTTAATTTCTATTAATATGACTAATTTACTCTTATATTTATATCATTGATATATTTACCGTGTTTTTTGTGGTTTTTCATAAGTTTTAGTCAAGTTATAATAATGATAATCGTACTATTAAAATTAAATGTCAAAAACTATTTTATATGATACATGAAAATTCAAATTTACATTTAAAGGATTTTATTTTATGAGAATTTCATGAAAGTGGTGTTTTTTTAAATATTAATATCTAATACATGTGTTCCTAAATGTATCAAAGAAATTAACGTCTTTAGAGATGCAAGAAATCTGTTATAAAAGCCGGTATAATTTTAAGGTTAGTTTTTTACCAATAAAAAAAAACTTTGAAAATTTTTATTATTTTTTTATTGTATGCACGAGGAAAAAGTGAGGTGATAGTTTCCTTCCAAATTTATTACATAAAAGGACTGTTTTTTTGAAATTGTGATTTTTTTTTAATTTCTCTACATTTTAGTCAAAAAAAATTTGGTAAGAATTTTTTTCCATTTTTTTCCGAGTTTGAATCTTAAAATATGTCAGTTTTTGAAAACTAAAGTGCATTTCAAAGACACAAATCTAAAAGGTAATTTTATCTAGTTTTTATAAATTGTATTTGTTTTAACGACACCTTCAAAAATAAGAAATATATAGAACATTCAAAATACTTTGGAAAAATACCAAATATCGTTCGGACATCAATCGTTAAAACAGAGTTAAAGTTAAAACTACCCTCTCAGGCCGTGTTAACAATGTGTATTTCTTTCAATGAACAAATTTTTAATTAGTAATGTTTTCACATCCGCGGCCGTTTGTCAATTGAATAAAATTTTCACTGGGTTTTGTAGTAAGTAGTAACCAGAATAAAATCCATTGCCCTATAACGATGGTCTAGTTCTCCGTAAAATCTATCTTGACATTCAAACATTGCTCTCTGCAGGTCCTTTGGTAATTAATGTTAGTCCGGCATCTTGGGCCATTGCTCCAGACATTTTCGAAATATCTTCCTTCCTCTTTTTCCTTCAATTGTAGGTCTATGTCTTAGTCCTCACATTATTTTGTTGCATAGCAAATAGCCTATTCCATTATTTGGTTGCATTGATTTTAAAGAAAATTTTAAGAGTTTTAATTTTTGTTACACACTTTTCCAATAATAGCCCAGATTTTTGTATTTACCTTTTTGTCTGATTAACTTATTCTAGGACTTCACACCAAAAGGAAAGATAGCATAGAATACTGAAGTCACACAAAGCTGGTATGAGTGTTGATCCTGCTTCGAGTTGGGATCACATATCTCTTCGAGTGTTTATACAAGCTTCTCAAAATTAACGATTCTTCAGTTTTAGGAAGGAAATTAGAAATTATATTCGTAAAAAAATTAAAAAATATAGTTGCGATGCGTTCAAAATATGATAATGTAAGTAGCTAGATACAAGAGTGCTTGGTTACTTATTGAAATGTCTTTACAGCGGGAGATTTTGTGCGCATTCTTTGTCTGTACGAGTGAGTTGTCGTTGTCACCCCTTGGTGCTTGGCGCCCGCCCCCTCCGCCCCCCCCCTTACGCCGCCACTGGTATGAGGAAAGGGTAGGAATCTGGGGTCAGCGTATCACCAAAATAACCTAAAGTAATCCTCTGAAAGTAGCGAAATCCTCTCCAAGTCACCGAATATAATCTCATAATATTGACTTTTCCAAGAAGATTATAATTCCAAGTAAGTAGTACTCAGAACATAAATATAATCAAAGTTTAGTAAATTTGTGCAATCGATCAGAGTCAACCAAGACGCGAACCATTCGTGAAGCGTAGATCCCTGTTTGACGTCTGTCCCTGGCGGCAAATCTGCGAACTAAGCTCTGTGGAAATTTTGAATGACGTGCTGCTAACAAATCACACATTCTTATTCATCAATTCTTTGCACAATTTACTCACAGATGTGAGGATTAAGAGAAGGAAATGACTGATATTATTTAAAAACAACGTCTTATTCCGTAGAAACAATTTATGTAGTAACAAAACTATAAAAGTTTCATTTTTTTTATTCATTTTTATTCCAGTAAAAAGAAAATTACATTTTCACTTATTTAACTAGAAATAATTAAACAAATTAAACAAAACTAAACTTAACAAAACAGCGCTATTCTGTCATTACTTTGTTTATCAAGAATATACTTTAATAATTATTTTTTATATGTACCCAGCTTATTTTCGTTTCTAATGTCGTTTGCGATGCAATTATATAATTTGCCCGCTTCGTAACCAAAGAATTGTTTACCATAGTTAGTGTGGATGGTGTTTAAATGTATGTTATCGTGTTGTCGTATAAAGTGTTTGTGTACTTGGGACGTTTTAATGAATTCTGTGTTTGTATGTACAAGTTTATTGTTTATTTTGTAAATAAGGAGACACGTATTGTATTTATATAGTTTTCTTAATGTTAATAGTTTTGTTTCCATGTATAATGTTTTTGTGGATGATCGGGGCTTGTAGTGAAACAGTTTTTTGATTACCTTGTTTTATATATAATACAAACTGTGGAAATGGTGCTGACATCTAACGCCAATAAAGGAAATTAATATCTTTCCAACGTAGAACAAATGGTGCTGACATCTAACGCCAATAAAGGAAAATTATATCTTTCCAACGTAGAACAAATGGTGCTGACATCTAACGCCAATAAAGGAAATTAATATCTTATTTTTAATTTTTAACTTTATGAGTAAAACAATAATAATAATAATAAAGAAATTAATATCTTTCCAACGTAGAACAAATGGTTTGAGACCAGATTATTTTATAATTTCTGACATGTTATTTTTCAATGAAATTTACAAAGACGGAAGAAGTGTTATTTAAGTGGAAAAATAATTAAAGTTAATATCAGGAGATAGAATCGAAGTTATTTGTCTTTAAAACTTTCAAAATTGAATAATGTTTATTCGCAAGGCGATTAATTATAGGAAATGATGAATGAAGAGAGTAATTAGTTATTAGAAATGGAGGTTATTGTTACACTTTTTAAAAGTATCTTTGCTTCGAGTTTGCCTTGCAAGTTGCAAGTGCATTAATTCAAGTTAGTTTCAAAAATTCAGGGCTGTCAATTAAAGATTTAATAGTTTTAAATAAAAAGGTCACATCTAAAGAACAGGATCTGTGACGGAAACCGGAAATATGATTTTTATTAATATCTTCAGTTTTATTCCAAAGTAAAATGCACAATTGACCTTCAAATCAAAGAAAGGACACTGAATATAGAGTTGTTGATTTCAAATAAGCTCTGCGTGGTAGGTACCCGAACATCGCCGGGACATCAGTTAAAAATAATAATTAGTATATTTGCGCGGGTTCCAGGGTGGTTGATACTTTCAGTATCGCCTTGGTGAAAGACAACCATTCAGAATCGAAACGTTGCTTGAAAAGGCTTTGGCCGTGTTCAGTGACCAGATCTGACTAGCCATCTCTCCCCATCTCCCCCCCGTTTGAATAAATGAATAAACGAATAAACGAATAAAGAATAAACGAATAAATAAATAAATGAATACATAAATAAATGAATAAATGAATAAATGAATAAATGAATAAATAAATAAATGAATAAATGAAAATGAATAAATGAATGAATGAATAAATGATAAATTCATAAATGAATGAATGAATGAATGATTAAATGAATAAATGATTGAATTGATAAATGAATAAAAGAATAAATGAAGAATGAATAAATGAATAAACGAATAAACGAATAAACGAATAAACGAATAAACGAATTAATGAATAAATGAATAAAAGAGTAAATAAGTAAATAAATAAATGAATAAATCAGTAAATGAGTTAATGAGTGAATGAATAAATGAATAAATGAATAAATGAGTAAATGAGTTAATGAGTGAATGAATAAATGAGTAAATGAGTTAATGAGTAGATGAGTTAATGAGTGAATGAATAAATGAATAAATGAATAAATGAATAAATGAATAAATGAATAAATGAATAAATGAATAAATGAATAAATGAATAAATGAATAAATGAATAAATGAATAAATGTGTAAATGAGTTAATGAGTAGATGAGTTAATGAGTAAATGAGTAAATGAATAAATGAATAAATGGATAAATGGATAAATGAATAAATGAATAAATGGATAAATGGATAAATGAATAAATGAATAAATGAATAAACGAATAAACGAATAAAGGAATAAATGAATAAATGTATAAATAAATAAATAAACAAATGAATCAATAAATTATTAAATGAATGAATAAATGAATGAATGAATGAATGAAAGATGGCATAGGCCCTGAGGGGAAATATTTTCCACAGGGCCTCCGGTGTGGAGCTAATTTTAAATTTAAAAAACTTGACAAAAAAGCAAAACGTACCAACAATCGCTTCTATATGTATGTATTCCTCTTAACCTTTGGTGTATATTTGTAAATGTTTATTTTTGTTGTAATAGAAGTGTTGATAACCTAAATTTTAAAAAGCCCTGAAGAGAAAATGACGCAATATAATTGAATGGGTCACCACCGTTATCACCGCCACTGGTTTGATAGTGTTTTGTAATGAATTTGTGTTAATTTTGATGAATATATTTTTCGTGCATCGAATGTTACTAAAATTGAGAAAAAAACAATTGCGAGTAGTAAAGTATTGGTAGGTGGCTGAATTGGAGATAAAAATAATATAATATTAGATTAATTTATTATATATTCTCCTATCAGCTGCGCTTCACATTATTGACCAAATTATTATTTTAATGCATTTTGGGAGGTGAGTATGAACCATTTATTAGATAACCAACACCTCTGCCATAGGTCAAGTGGTTCGCTACGTTTGGTAACCTTGCAGTGGTTTCCGGTTCCATGGGGTGAGGTTTTTCCAGGTCTTGGCGGCGGATGCATCTGCCCACCTGCTACGTGGCAGGCCGGATCGAGAGAGACTGGTCTTTTTTACCTTTCTACCCGGACTCTCTCGACCCATCGCCTTACATCGCAATTGGAGGGATGGATTCATAAGTCCGTCACTCCTGGACCCAATAACCCCCAGATTCATACCCACCCCTCACATATTATCCATCCCAAAACTTTCTCTCATAACTTTTCCTTACCGTCCACACAGCACAGCGTTCATTAGATCATTCATAGCAGTGGCTTTTGAATAACTATTAAACGAACAAACAACTATTATTCTAAAACTGTTGAATACATAACATTTTTTTGGTTACCAACCAAATAATTTGATGCTAATAATTTATACTTGAAATTTCAATAATGTAAACAATGAAAAAAATGCCAAAAATTTCAACAATGTCAACAATGAGAACAATGCCAACAATGTAAACAATGACAAAAATGCCAACAATGTACACAATGATAACAATGCCAACAATGTAAACAATGTCAACAATGAGAACAATGCCAACAATGTAAACAATGCCAACAATGTAAACAATGACAACAATGCCAACAATGTAAACAATTCCAACAATGTAAACAATGAGAACAATGTAAACAATGACAACAATGCCAACAATGTGAACAATGCCAACAATGTAAACAATGACAACAATGCCAACAATGTAAACAATGCCAACAATGTAAACAATGAGAACAATGTCAACAATGTAAACAATGCCAACAATGTAAACAATGCCAACAATGTAAACAATGAGATGAATGCCAACAATGTAAACAATGACAACAATGAGAACAATGTCTATAATGCCAACAATATCAACAATGGCAACTATGTTCACTACCTCGACAAAGTCAAAAATGTCAACAATGCTGACAATACCAACAACATATAATAAATAAACAAATAAAAAACAACAATAAATAAATAAATAAACATCAATAAATAAAATGAATACCGTCGTTAATCCCTTCTTCACCGGTGCACAGTGGGGAAACACGGCTGAAGCGCGAACAACATTTGTTCACGGTTTATTATTTATTGCATCAGAATAGGTTGCTTCTACGACTCGTTCTCGTGTTCAACAGCTCGGCTATAAATAATTAGCAGGCCTTACACAACGTGGGTTTCTTGTAGATTTTCACTTCTTTCTGTTCTAAAAAGGCCCTCCACACTTGATCCCCAAAGATGACAAAGGTCATGAGGGAAAAAATTACTTTCGTCGGTTCCAAAATACCCCCCACAAAATATCTACTAAAACCTAACCTAACCTAGCCCAACCTCAGCTAACCTAACCTAAACTCACCAAACAAAAAATGGGACAAAAATAATACACTCAACCTGTAAAGACAATGAATTAGTGTTCAAAAATGCCACAGCGACTACCCCAGGTACTGCCCACGTCACATCTTCGTCGTTTGTGCCAAGAATGGTCATGGCACTCCCAAGGAGTTCGTCAACGAGTGTCTCTTGAAAATGGACAACTGTAACAAGGGACAGAGTAGATACCACCAAATGAATTGTAAGAATGTTATCAAATGGCCAATTGTTCCGCTTTGTTTTTTTTGACATTTGAAAAGTTCCGGACGCCGATTCTATGTTCGATTCAGCTTTTGAACAATCTAACGGAAACCACAGCTGTCGTGTTGTTAAGCTTGGCGGCTGATTAATTTGATGAAAAGCTGAAATGGACCCGGAATCGGCATTTAACTGGAGCCTTTCAAATGTCATAAAAACAAAATGACGCTGACATGCCATTTTTTGATGATAACGTTAAATTTGGAATCTGACAGTATTTAGTTAGGGCAATTGGAGGACCCACCACTTACCCGCCCTGGTATAGGTAACAGATGGTTACCCATTCAAGGCTCTTGCAAGGACTCTATTTTTTTTTGGTAAAAATGACTCTACATTTGATAACGAAACCAGACCTCCAATGTCCCTGCATACGTTGTTAGTAAGCAGTATGCAAGTGCTTAGCGGGAAAAACAGATACAATATGTGTTTTTTTTTTTTTTTTTTTTTATTTTTTTTATTTATATATATTTTTTTTTTACATTTTTTTAGAGAAAATGTGTCCTAACTGGGGTACCCCGTTCTAAGGAAACATTGTACAAGTTTTATTATTTGAATTATAAGTAAATACCTAATCTATGTTAGAATATTGCCAAGGAAAATTATTAAGTTAGATCTAAAAGAAAGTACAAAACAAAGCATTATTCTTTGTTGGGTTGCAAAATTGAATCTACTTTCTTCCTTCCCATGTCCATAATCCATATTTTTATGCTTCTTTTGAAGGCGGTTATTTTTTTTGTGGTTTTCATTGCAAGAGGGAGTAAATTAAATAATTTTACAGAGAATTATTCCATATTTCTTTGTCCAAAAGACGTTTTAGTTGTAGGTTGGTAGAATGTATGTTGTAATGTAGATCTTGTGAATCGGCCCGAGTTTGTCTGTGTAAAGTTATCCGGATTTTTGAATGCGTACATTAGAATATCTTTTGTATATAATTGTTTCAGTGACATTAAATTCAGCGCTTTAAAAACATAGTCTGTAGGGGTTCTGATGGGTACTCTAAGTATAATTTTCAGAATTGCCCTTTGTGCTATGAGGACTGGTTTTATAGTGGAATCGCATGAGCTTCCCCATCCGATAAGACCATATTGTAGTTGAGATTGGGCTAAGGCATAATAGATTTTAATTAGCTGTTCTTTATCTAAAATGTTTCTTATTGTTTTGAAAAAATAGGTTAGTTTTTTTTTAATTTGTTGCTCACATTTTCCACTTGGGAGTTCCAATTTAAGTTTTGATCAATTATTATTCCAAGATATTTTATTGTTTGTATTTCATTCAATTTTGGACAGTTGCAAGGAGTTTCTCGGTTCACGTTTATACAGTCTTTATGAATTTTTATGTTTAGGTTTGTATTGAGGTTATCCTTCTGTTTGTTGTGGATTTTGAATTTAATATAATTAGTTTTTGTATCATTTAGTGTTAGTGAATTTGAATCAAGCCATTGTTGTACCCAATTCATCCCTTTTTCAGCTTTTTCAAATACAGTCTCCCATGACTTTCCATGGAATAGAAGGACTGTGTCATCTGCAAAACTAATGACTGAGCCGTGACAGTTTAGTTCACATAAATCATTTATATATATCAGGAATAAAATCGGGCCTAAGACACTGCCTTGCGGGACTCCATATTGGATTTGTATTGGTTGACTTGATTCATTTTGAATCCTGACTAACTGTAACCTTTCTGACATGTAGCTTTTAATGAGGTTTAGTTCACGTCCTGAGATTCCAATCTTTTTGAGTTTTTCTAGAAGATATGTGTGATCAATTGTATCGAAGGCTTTACTTAGATCTAAAAATATTCCGATACACTTATTTCCGTTATCGAGACTATGTTTTATACTTTTTACAATAGAGGCGATGGCATCGGAGGTTCCTATATTTTTTCTAAATCCGTATTGATTTTCAGATAGTATGAAATTTGTTTCAAGATATTGAGTGAGCTGCTTCTTTATGACTTTCTCTACAATTTTTGAAAGATTATTCAATATTGTTATCGGTCTATAGTTATTTATATCCGCTTTATTGCCAGTTTTAAAGATTGGTATAACAGAACCCATTTTAAGCGTTTCGGGAAAGATACCCTCCATGATACATCTGTTCACAAGGTGGAAGAGTGGTTGAATTATTTCATCTCTAGTTGATTTAATTATTCTCATTGAGATGCCATCTGATCCTGAAGTTAGTGTTGGTTTCATTGAATCTATAATGCTTTTAATGTCATCTGCTGTAACTGTATTTAATTTAAAGGTGATATTATTTGTAAGTGTGTTGTTAATTTTATTATCAGTATAAGGAGGTTTAATTATTTTTTTAGCTAAATTAGAACCCACCTTGGAGAAATATTCATTCACAAATTGAACTATTTGTGAATGAATATTGTTAGTATGACAAAATATAGACAAGACAATGGGACAGGTTGGTGAAAGTCCACGAGGTGGCAAGCGCTGGGTGATTGTATCCAACGTATCCTACAAGCACCTGTTTGGGAAGAAGTCACAGTAGATAAGTAAAAAGGGCATGGCAAACGGTTGGGAGTCCTCTCCAATCGATTGGCAGTCCCAGCAAGAATGCGCATGACGTTCGGTCTAGTCGTGAACCACACTCAGCTTCCGCGCCCCTTAGCCGGTTCCTCGGTGATGCCTCAAAGAAAACTAAATGGGAGATTGGGGGGTAATACCCGACGACCCTAAGGAATTCAGCGTCGAGTAGCCGGAGGCAAGGCGAAGGAGAGCCGAGGTCGCCCCCCCCAAACCTTAAGCCTGCACATGTTGCTGGGGGTGGCGCAATTAATTGTATCTCTCCTGTTGATGCAAGGACGAGGCCTAGCGCACCCAATCAATAGTATTCCTTGGAATAAGAAGCTGGAAAAAAAGAAAATCACATAAAAATGATGAAAAATAATGAAAATAATAAACAGGTATCTCGATAAAACATCGTCTAGCATAGCTTAGTGAAATCTAAAATAAACCATGTGAAAAGAAATAAAATAAGGTAAAAAAAAAATTAGATAAGTCACACAAAAATAAATAGGAACAACATGTATGTAATAGAATAAGATAAAGGTACCTAAGATAGAGATGATATAACAAATAAAACATGCAGATATAAAGCATAAAACATAAAATTCTAGCAGTAGATGTAATAAAGTAAAGAGAATGTCCGTAGATTCAAGAGCAGATACACCTGGCACCTACATCATTTTACAGCTAGTCAGCGACTCTAAGATCAGGTCATCTCTCAACCCAGACTTTCGTAAATTTCCTCAAATACTCAAAGTTCACCTTATTCGCCAGTTAGGGCCAGTTATTTGAACCCCCGTCACATTTGACATCAGATCAGCGATCAACACCGTATACATTTTTTGACATATCACACTTTAGATCAACGCCGTATGTGGAAACTTCAGTCTTAGCAAAAGTCGATTATTTTACTGATAAATGTCAATTTTTTCTTCTAGTTTTGATTAATAAATGATAAATGTCAATTTTTTCTTCTAATTTACAGTTTTGGTATTTTCTTTGGAGACTATTAAATTTCAAAATGTCTGTGATGATTCCATTCTGTCCTTAATTACGCATCCTCGTTTTGTAAAAACTTTGTAAAAATTCCGCTGTTTTGCTTTTCTTAACACATATTAATAATTATAATATTAATTAAGAAAAGTAATTATTTATTTATTTTCAGATTTCAGCAAAATCCAAGAAGGACATAAATTTAAAAATTAATTAGGTACTAGCCGAAATGAGGTGCTTGAGAGGAACGCCAGGAGTTACGAAATGGGATCAAAACCCTCCCCCTACAGTTTTCACGTAGTAAATCATAAATATCTATTTGAATCATTTCTTGCTAACAAAAAGTTTAAAAACAATTATTTGGATTAAATTTGTCTTTATTAATACGGTGCTTGCTGCGTGACGGCAAGAGTGTATGCATACCTATAATTACAAGTGGAAAAAATATTGATAACAATAAATAAAGAAACTCGACGATCCGAGACGATCTAAACATTGAACCACTGTTACTCTTCATAGAAATATCGCAACTGAGGTGGCTTGGACACGTACTAAGAATGTCTGATGACCGAATTCCTAGGAAAATATTGAATGCGTTCCAGTGGGTAGACGTCCAGTGGGCCGCCCAAGACACAGTTTGGCGACGCAACTCTAGAAACTGTGTGAGGAGAGGATGGGACTGCCATGGACGGTGGCCGATCAATCAGCGAATGGATGCGCTTTGTCGATGCAGTGGTTCCCCGACCCGAATAGGTTAAGGGCAAGAAGAAGAAGAAGATGATGATATAATATTCAACTAAAATCTTTGAATTTTTTATTATTTTATTTATTTACTCCTCCTTCAAATTAACAGACCACATCTTCAAGCAAAATAATAAAGTAAGCCTACCTTAACAACATTTCATTAAATTAGTTGTTTTTCTATACCTTAATCCTAGCAAAATATTCTCCAATTCCCGGTGTTCTGACGTCTTTTCAGCATAGCCAGATTAATGCTAAATGCAAAAGCATCTGTAACCAATAATATAAAGTATAATTCCGAACGTTCATCTTCCCCATATCTTCCATCCTATTTCTCTTGATATCTTATCCAGTTTTCAGCAAAGACAGATTTAAACCAGATTCGGAATGCAGATGGTACGACTAAGCAAATAGTTTTTCTGCAACTTTTACAGCAAATGGCGTAGAACACAAAAAATAAAAAAAAAACTGCACTTGAAACATGATTATTGTTTCCTTCGAAATGCGTCACCAGATGAATCCACAGCTGGAATTTTATCTGTGCATTTTGACCAGAAGACTTTTATATTTGAAATTTACAAATTACACTGTGATTAAATAAAATTTACATTAAGGTATATATTTCTTTTATAAAGAAATATAAAGCATTTATTGTACATAACTGAACTGCCTCAGTAACAGTATTTTCTATATATTTAACGATAAATTGAAGATGTCCACTGACTTGGTATAATTATTTCCCTCCATTAGTATTCTGGGCAAAGAGGAATGAATACATACGGTAGTTAGTACCAGAATTTCTGCACTGAAATAAATCCTGACTTCTAGTATTACGTAGTAGAATCCGAAAACTTATCAATTCAAGCAATACCGGACTATCAACTAAATTATTTAGAATTTTATACAGAAATACCAAGTCAGTGAAAATTCTTCTGTCTGACAATTTGAGCATATTCATATCATTTAAAATAGTGTTGTAGTTTAACATAATTGCTGGAATACCCATTTTAAAATCTATAAAACGTAAGAATTTGTTTTGTATTCTTTCAACAGCTTGTACATGTATATTATGATATGGCTTCCAGGCTAGAGAATTGTACTCAAGTTGACTTCTAACATATGCAAAATGTAACAGTTTAATATACTTTATATTGTTAAAATTTCTAGTTAGCCTAGTTATAAATCCCAACATTTTTAAGCCCTGATTAGAGAATTCTATTATGTGGTTAACAATTGAAAGAGTTGATTAATAAGTGATGCCTAAGTCTTTAATTTGCGTTAATGCCTCGAGAGTATTGTTATCAATGTTGTAATTAAAGATCACTGGATTTTTTATTCGAGAAAATCTAACTACCTGGCATTTTGAGATATTTAAGTAAAGTCTATTTTCATTACACCAAATTAACAATTTGTTGATATTATCTTGAAGAATGTTGCAATGGTAAATATTTTAAATAATTTTAAATATTTGAAGTTATCAGCAAAAAGTAATAAAAATACATTATGGAATATTTTTGTTAGATAATTTATAAACAAGGTAAATAAGATTGGGCCAAGATGTGAACCCTGTGGAACTCCACTTGATGCATAATTTTTTTTCCGACAGCGAGGATTTTTTTCTAACAATTTATTGTCTTCCAGTAAGATAGCTTTCAAACCAGGTTAATACATTACCACGTATACCAAGTTTTTTTAATTTCCAAATGAGAATTTTATGGGAAACTGAATCAAAAGCTTTACTAAAATCAGTATAGACAGAGTCTACTTGTTTTTTTCTTTAAATGCATTGGTTATAAAATTTTCATAAATGATTAAGATGGAAAGACTTCTACTTGCATAAATCAAAGCTGGTAAGGTGATATGCCAGGTTTTATTTGTGTACAAACTTTGTTTGTATTAGGCTTTCAAAGAGTTTCAGTATGGTGGATTGAATGCACTTTGGTCAATAATTAGAAATATCACTTTTATCGCCCTTTTTGAAACTTGGTGTTAAATAACTAATTTTACACTTATCGGGAAAAATTCCACTGGATAAAGATAGATTGAAAAGTTTGGTTAATGGGGGAGCAATTACTTTTATACATTATTTGATAAATATTGTAGGAATATTATCTGGTCCAGCAGATTTGTGGATATCTAAGGATTTAACTTTAGTAATTATATCAGAGAAACTTATGGTATACTGTGAAATATCAAGAGTTTCGTCTAGAGTTGTTGTTGGAACAAGAGCATTGTTTGAGCCTGTTGAATGTACACTTTTAAAAAAATTGGCAAACAAGTCAACAATACCATCAGTATTATTACTATGGCTGCCATTTAGGTGCATAATGATTGGGAAATCAGAATCATCTTCTTTAAGAGATTTCGAGTATTTCCAAAAACGACTATCATTATCTATTATGGAGTATTGAATTTCATTTATATAGTTACGGTAGCAGGTCATAGACATTTTTTTACATGAAGTTAATCTTTAAATTCAATGTAATCAGAATTCTTTTGATATAATTTCTATTCTTTATGTTTACGGTTTTTTGTAACAAGTAGATTTATAAGTTTTTTGACTACCATTTTAGATAGGTATTTGGTTTACATATCATGGTTGGTTGGAATATTCATGCTAAAAGCCTTTTCCAAAACAGAATAAAATTTATTGGTAGCTGTGTTGATATCATCATATTGCACTGATGGCCAACCAAAAGAGAGAAGATAATTCCAATTTTTCTCGTAATCAGTTTTTAAAAAATGTGTGAAACTGAAAGACAGTTTACAAGTATTAACATGTACATTAGAAATAATAACTTCCAATGGAGGATCAATGGGCACCAGCGGTTCACTACATTCTTCAATTACTAGTGAGTTTAAGTTAGAAAAACATAAGTCTAGAGTACGATATTTTCATTTTGTATAGTATTTGTCGGATTCAGACCTAGGAATAACGCCATGTCTAGAATAATGCGTTCAGATTAACTAACACTGATATTATTGTCACTGTTCACCCAGTTCACATTTTGAAGGTTATAATCACCAGCAAGCAAAAATGCTGCACTAGGATTCCTTTTTAATATAGTTTCCACTTCCTCACTATGGCTCCTGTATACTTCATTGCTTGAATTTGGTGGGATATAAATACAGCCCACAATAATAATTGCACTAAGAACACTTAAATGGTTCTCTTGCATTTTGCAGACTATTTTTATGCTCTGAAATCAGATTTCTATAATTACGCACGGAACACGAACATGATTTTATATTTATTTAACTACATAACTATTAAATACATCTTATTGCCAAGAAAGAAAACCGTTCTCGCGTTTTGAAGTATTTTGAAGTGTTTTCAGCAGGCCTGTTCTAAAGTTAGAGAAATGAAAAATGGTTTGTCAGTAGAACAAACTGTCCGTTTCTGCACGGAATCAATAAATTTTTAGGTATTTATAAATCCAACAATAGGATTCACTTACGATAAAAAATAATAATTTAAAGGTCCAATGCGACCCTGGAAAGTAAAGCACATGTACATGTTTAGTAACATTGACCCCAGAATCCCTTTATAAAGCCGCTATTTTATACTTTACTCATAAATACTCTCTTTCTTCCGTTTGTGACATACGCTGACTTAGTTGCCGACATTCCGAGATGAAATTCTTTCTTTTCTTCGGATTCGGTAAATTTAATATTTTACAATTTTTTAAAGATTCTAAAAAAATTAATTTTTATTTTTAAAAACGTGTTTTATAAAATATATAATTTTTGTCTTTAAGCTTTAAACTGTATTTATATTTATTATAAAACACAAACGAAATATTTAAGAAAATTCTTTTCCCCATGATACTTGCATTGCTAAAAAATATCAATATTCCCTAAACAAATACACATTTGCAGCATTTATATTACAAAAGGACATATAAATATAAAATTAATTAAACTAAATTAATGTTAATAAAATTTAGATATATATTACATAGTACTTGTTCGTCCATGTTACAGGCAATGTTCAGAAATAAGTGACAAACAATATGTACGCCCGGCATTGGATAGGATAATTATTTGGACCAAGTGGACACGTTTGTGCATTTGGGAAGTATGTTTACGAGAGAGATGACCACGATATAGAAATGAGGGTGAATGGTGGGAAATGAGGTCATTTCAGGAATCAGCCTTTCCATCTCTTTTCATCTCTTCCCAATTGTATAAACTCATCCACTTTCTCAAGGGTGCATCATATGGTTTAATACCTGGCTGTTTTATGGTGGAATTTGTAATGTCATCAATATTGTAATTTGCCAGTGTTCCTGGTGATGACCTCCGCCCTAGTTCGTTCATCCTCCGACTGCTTCCGGCCCTGCCCCCTGATCTATCAGCCCCAGTGCGCCAAGGACAGCAATGGGAACGAAAAGTTCTTCCCGAGCGATTGCCTCTTGTTAGTGGACAACTGTAACAAGGGAGGGGGTAAGTGTCACTGTCTATCTTTCTTATTCATCCTCTTTAGTCTTTTCCTTGTCGTTCATGATACCATTTTTACTGCGTACCGCCGCCCCAGGAATCATTAAATGGATAACCAACACCTCTGCCTTGGGTCGCTCTAAGTGGTTCGCTGCGCGGTGACTTAGCCCGGTGCCCGAGTTTATGGGGGTCAGGTTCGTCCTGATCTTGGCGGGGGATTTTTTTTATTTTTACTGGATTCCCTCAGGGCCTATGTCATCTTTTGGGATGCTGTGTGGACGGTGTTTTTAAGGAAAGGAAGGAGAGGCGAGTTCTGAGAAGGAAAAGGGTACGAGAGGCGGGTAGGACTCTGGGGGTTAGTGTGTCCAGGAGTGACGTATGAATCCATTCCTCCCACTGCGATGCAAGGTGATGTTCCGAAACAGAATGGCTGGAACATCAAAGGAACTCCCTCAACCATTCTCTCCCGATCCGGCCTGCCATGTAGACCCGGACAAACCTCACCCCATGAACCCGGGCACACCTGCTAAGTCACCATTTGAGGTTACCTATGGCAAAGGTGTTGGTTTTTCAATAAATAGCGGCAGTTCCCATACTCGCCTCCAAATTGCAAATTACTCGATTTAATTCTACTTACCACAACGTATTATTTCCATCACAACTAGAAACAAGATAGTGCAAATAATATTGTTATATTTACCAGAAAAGCAATCTACCGTATTATTTTTTTTCCTACACAATACTATGGCCGAGGGAGAGGGGGGGGAGGTGAACCCCTTAAATTCCCCTTTATATACGCCCTTGCCTACAAAACACACATTTGACTTTCATTCTAGAGGAGTTTTGATAGTCAGCGCAGTCTGGTCATCAAATTAATATTTTCCACGGTTAGGATAGATGAAAAAATGTATTTTTAACCTTTTTAACATATATTTTTTCTTTCTTTTCAGATTACAAAAAATTCAAGAACGGAAATTGTTAAAAAACATGTCTCAAAATGATTTTTTTAATAAAAAGTTTTCGTCTAAATAAAAAATGTGTTCATTATAATTAATTTTCCTCCACTCATATCAGTGCACTGGCACTGGCTCTATCCCCGAACGATAAAACAAACTACCGTAAAGCGGGGCTATTTTGCATCTTACGGGGGAACTTAAACTTAAGGGGAAAAGTTTTGAACCCATCTGTAAGTTATCATTGGTATTAATTAAAATGGTTTGATTCCTTTGGTATTTTTATTTTTATTTATTAATTTCAATGCCCTCATGGGCTTTTACATGAATCCTACTAATATTGTAAAGCCGAAAGTTTGTATGGATGTACATATTATGTATGGATGTATGTTTGTTTGTTACTCTTTCACGCAAAAACTACTGAATGGATTTTAATGAAACTTTACAATAATATAGCTCATACATCAGAATAACATACAGGCTATAGCTCAGAGCTCTGGCATTGTGAAATTTGTATAAAAAAATTGCCATAGGTGGCACGATCAGTAACATAACTGTAATTCTTTAAATAAATGCCGGAGGGGGTGAGGGGGAGGGTGGAGAGAGGGAGGGGTTGGAAGGGAGAGGGGGCGGAAGAGGGGGAGGGGGAGGGAGGTGGAAGAAAAGTGGCAACCCCCCTAATAACATTCGAGAGAAGCCGTGGGAAAAAGCTAGTAGTATATAATACAGACACACAATTTTTAAATAAAAAAAGATGAACTTGAAATAAACATCGTGTGAATTGTAGGTATAAAGATAAACGAAAGTAAAAGTAATGTATTATAAGAAAAGAGAAAGTTTTTAAGTTGCAGATGGCATAGAAAAAATAATCAGTGCAGGTTCGTAATACAAAATTTACAGGATAAATATAAATAATACACAAATATATGCAATAGCTCCTTTGCGATGCTCCTTAAATATCAAAATGTTATACATAAAAATATCATTCAGGTATTTCATAAATAATGGTAAACTAAATACCTCGATATTTGAGGTGAATTTATCTTTCATAAATTACATACATTCATTTTTGTATATTTTCAGAACAATCAATCAAATTTAGTACCTAAAATAGGTACCTATTTAAAATAAATTAATGTAATTTTTGATTAGATTCAAAAGTATTCGATTTCGGTTAGTACCATAGGTGAGTTCGATTCAATTATTTAAAGAGTTTAATCTAAATTTTAATTTTGATTCTAAAATCGATGGTTTGCAAAATGTCATTCTCAAAATGTGAAATTTTTGACAGTTTCGTAAGAGTTTTTGGAAAAATTAAAAAACTTTTAAGATGTATTGTTATTTGGTTGTTATAATCCAGAAACCTTCACCTAGGTTAAAAATGGTAATTTAAAAAAAAATTTATTTATGTATATAAAGTATGGGTAATTATCGGTTCGGACTGGCCACGCTTATTACGAATAATTTTTAGAAAAAAACTTTAGATTCGCCTTAATTATAAAAGGAAACTTTTTGGCTTTGGGGCGGCGGAAAATAATGCAATTTAATTTTCAATTGCATAAAACCAAAATTCACTTCGCGAACCGACGCAGCGAAAATCCGCGGCCGTAGCTGTCACTTGCTGTCACTGTTATGGACTGTAGCTGACTTCGTGGGATACCTACATGAAATACCGCGAATCACAAACCACGTTACACAAACCTAGCGTAGCCGCTAAGCCACTTGAAAACTGGGATGTTTTTCCTGCCTTGACGCGAGTAGGCGTTATAAAGGGGCACTTTCTTTTGTATCACAAACCATGTTACACAAACAAGCCCGCTAGACAAATTTCATAATTACGCGCCTTATCCCACGAAGTCAGCTACAGTCGTATTAGCTCTTGTTAATTTATCAAGGATACCAACATCACAGTGACATGTACGGCCGCGGATTTTCGCTGTGTCAGTCGCGAAGCGAATTTTGGTTTTATGCAATTGAAAATTAAAATGCATTATTTTCCGCCGCCCCAAAGCCAAAAAGTTTCCTTTTATAGTAATTAAGGCGAATCTAAAGTTTTTTTCTAAAAATTATTCGTAATAAGCGTGGCCAGTCCGAACCGATATTTACCAAAGTATGTTTACATTGGGTTTTCCGATGCCTGTCTCACTATGATATACCTGTGTCGATAATCTTACTAGTATAATAAACGTGAAAGTTGGCATGGATGCATGTGTGTTTGTTACTCTTTCACGCAAAAACTACTGAATGGATTTTAATGAACCCTTACAATAATATAGCTCATACATCAGAATAACACAAAGGCTATAATTTGTAAAGCTAGCTAAGCAAGGAGGAGAACTGTTTGATCAGCGAATGTGAGTGCCAGCGAATTTCTAAACAGAAGTCTGTTGACAATGCCACTACAGGAATATTATTTAATAATAGTGACGATAGTGCCTCGGCCAGTAGTTCACTAATGTCATTTGGTTTTATTCCTTTATTTTGTTATAAATAATATTTTTAAACTAATTACCTAGAATGAGCACATTGTTATTGACTTTTTGAACCATTGTACTATACGCGTTGTTTTAGTATTTTATTTTTATTTGAAAATTCTGTAACAGTGGTTCAAATAAATGTATATTTTTTAATTACTAATATTTTTTGTCTAGCTAGATTGAGTTTTGGGACCACTGTGCGCCATTCAAAATGTAAGCAATGCATGATTTTTTTTTTATTATCTCTACACAGGAAGCCCTGAGGATAAAATCCCTCGGGGCCTACGTTATCCTTGGGGATGCTGAGTGGAGGGTATTTTTAGGGAAAGGAAGGAAAGGAAGTTCTGGGAATGAAAAAGGTATGAGGGATGGGTAGGAATCTAGAGGTCAGTGTGTCCATTAGTGATGAACGCATGAATCCATATCTCCTACTGCGGTGCAAGGCGATGGGTCGAGAGAGTGCGGCTGGTGAGGTCTAGGTTAGGTATTCCTTAACCAGCTCACCCGATCTGACCCACTCCACAGTATGTAGGCAAAAATATCTGCCGCCAAGACCTAAACAAACCTCACCCCATAAACCCGGCGCAGTCACCAAGCGTAGCTTACAACTTGGGGTGACCTATGGCAAGGGTGGTGGTTATTCAATGGGCGGCGGAATCCATGCCAGCCACCCAACATGGCTTTAACCATGTTTGGTGATCAGATCTGAATAGCCAGCCTTACGGCTTTCCTCTCCCCGATCTCCTTCCGCTGCCCGCTATCTTCAGCCTAACAACATACCCCAATTGGTGATGCCATAGCCTCTTTGGCTCCAGGCGGTTGGGGGCAGTTAGGTCTCTTGTGTCGTATTCACATAAAAAAATACATTCATTCTAAGTGACCTTCCCTGCTGGCCGCTGGGCGGGCGTACATTTAATGAGATCCCCCGAGGCTTACGGGTGGTAAAACCATTTATGATCGTGTGAGAATTGTGGAGATCCGCAAAGAACGCAAGGCTGATGTAAGCGTAATGAGAAAGATTATGAAAGGGACGCTCAGAATAAAGGAGTGTAAGAAGAATATATGACGCAAATGTGAATGGTAGAAGAAGTTGGGGACACCCGCGGAAGACATGGCACGATCAAGTGAATCAGATACTTGAGTCCGGCCATGTCAAGAGTCAGAATAATAGAAGAGCATGTATGAGACGATGGATATATGATGTGAATGAGGCAAAGAGTGTGTGCCAAGACCGAGTTGTTTGGTGGTCCGTCCTCTCTGCCTACCCCTGCGGAGAAATGGGGTGATGGTTGGTTAGTTTTTTTTTTCTTAAAAATCAAACATATTTTTTTCTTTAACATGTCGTCACTCGCTGGTCACTCAGCCGAGTAATTAACCAACTCCTCACCGTGCCTCTAACTATCCTCTCTATTTTTAGTAAAAGAAAAAAAATGTAACCGGAGACCAAAATTTCTTTTACATTTTTTACTCCGAATAATGTCTACAATCACAGCTTAAAGTAGGTGAAGTACGTCCCTTAATACCCTGTAAACTAAATTTATTCACGTAAAACGCGAACAATTAATTCCGTTCCTCCGAGAAACGAAAGTTGTTCAAAAATTACTAAAAACCATAGCACATAGAAAGTGAAAGTGTATTTTAAAGTTAGTGTTCATATGAAGCGGATACTTTGTGATGTGACATTATTAATTTAAAATAAAACAATAACTTTGTAAACACCACTTTTATTTTTATACTTTATGCCGACCGGGTTTCGCTACAACCGTAGCTTCATCAGGGCAGTATAATACTCTACTAACATTAGGTTACATTTGTGTTATAATATATATTTTACCAAAAATGGGCTGGGCTGGACTCGTCAAGTGGAGGAGGAAGAGGGAGAATTGGGAAGGGAACGGACGTGTTCTTTATCAATAGGGAACAATCTTAGTATGGGACTTTTATTTAAATTAAGTTGGTTATTTACTACCTTACTATTAGTGTTTATGGCTTTCCTAAGTTCAAGTGCCTCTAAATTATCCAATCTTATACCGATGTCGTTTTTATGAATGAGTTTGGCGCCAGCGTTTTGGTCAAATTTATGATCGTTTTCAATCAAGTGGTTTGCAAATTCTGAAAATCCAGAGCTTTGTAAACATCGAAGATGTTCTTTGACACGGGTGTTTATGTTGCGCGCTGTTTTACCAATATAAAAAAATGCGCAATCGCTGCATTGAAGTGAGTAAATTCCCGAGTGTGATAGACCTACTATACTTTGTTGCGTATCGACAGGCTCGAACCGCCTGATTACGAACTTATAACAAATTTGAAATTAAATAACACAATGTTCAAGACTCAACAACAATGGTTCAATTTAAATACTTACCAAAACCAAATTATAATACAAACCTCGGCTAGCTCTTCCCAGGGATATTGTGTTCTCAATTCGATCGGATTTGATTCAAAACGATCGTCGCTTCATTTATTGCAGGTAAGGGTTATAATATAATAAATAAAAAGATTCCTTGTTGCTTTAAATTATGAAGAATTTATTGGTGATTTTACGCTACTAGGAAAAAGCGTGTACCTCTTTGTGAACGGATTAGTTAATGATTTTAGAACCCAATCAAAGGAATGAATTAATAACATAATTAAATAAGGCTTACGTACATTATCTCGCACGGTTTACATCTGGGCAGGGCCGCTCCTCGTCAAAAAGACGTCACTGAATTTATTTCAATTTCTAAGCACGTGTTTTTAAAAAACTGTTATGATATAAAGGATCTATGCCAACCACGCAGGTGGCGTGACCGATTCTTAGCGAAGCTGGGACGAGAAGAGCTCGCCAAAAACCCCCAAGCCTTCCGGCTTCGTCCCTTTGGCCCCTCCCACCGAAATCTGGGCCAATCAATGGGCACCTCGGTGTGGCAAACCTTACAAAAAATACTATTGAATTTAGTACCTAGCGCAAATTATTGTACAGGGGTTGAAAGTAAAGATTCAAGAAACTACTTCATAACACATCCCCGAAAACACCAGCAAAAAACCGCCGTTGTAACGAAGGTTTTTTGACTTTAACCCTTCAAAGAATTCCCACAATAAACTTTACAAAAAAAACATCATTCACAAAGAGATTCTGCATTAAAAAACCTAGGCAAAAAGTTGTACAGTTTACAGACACATGATAAGTTATTAAGTTTAGACAAAATATCAAAAAACAGCAAAATCAACACGTCCAAGCGGCTGACAGGAACACCGTTAAACTCAGCTTTCGAGGCAGTGATGTCCATCAGGGCGTCTACAGCAACAGTAATGATTCTCAGCAGCAGGGAACGACTCAATGAGTAACGTCAACATGAAAGCAAAAAAATGACATAATTAGAAAAGTACGAACACCAAGAGTAAACAAAACTATCGGAATGGTAATGTATAAGCAACAAGAGATCAAAGCGTAAGGTAACTCCACATTAGATGTCGTGATGTATGTATTGACATATCGTAGAACAAAAAGCACATTTAACCCCCTTTTAAAGAACGGGTAATGGCTCAGTTAAGTCAGTATCCACTTTTTAACAGTACGGATTACTGGTTAATGACATATTAAAACAAAACAGATAACAAAATAGACAACAAAAATCAGAGTCATTTATAGACCCAAACAGCGTCCTGCATCAATTCAATTCAGGAACACTCATACAACGTCCTATAATTCAGGACCATTCAAACAACGTCCTATAATTCAGGACCATTCAAACAACGTCCTATAATTCAGGACCATTCAAACAACGCCCTATAATTCAGGACCATTCAAACATTTCAAGAAAACACATTAATAATACCTCAGGTTTTATCACATTCACTGTAATATAATTGTCGTCGATATATCGCGTTTTAAGGCAATATTTGAAGTTATTAGTCAGCGCATTATATTATTTTTTTTAATGATGACAACAATAATTTAAAGTTATTATTTTAGTCAGCGCATTAGAGTATTTTTTTAATGATGACAAAAATAATAATAATGAAATAATAATTCAGAAGTCAGGGACTTTTCCACTTCATTTACGCGGGCTGTGCCGCGGGGCGCCAGCTAGTTTTTTCCCGGAACGAGCAAACCATCAAATCGCAATTATTAATCACCAACGACATTCATTCTCGAGCTTGAAAGAGAGGTGAAAATAATAGCAAGCAGAGGCTAGTTATATATGAAATACAATACGAATGTCGAATGATGTACATGAATAGTTATAAAATACAAGTGTAGTGTGTATGTAAGGTGTGTACACACTGTCTTCGAATGGGCCCCTTCGAAAACAGTGTCAAGGTTAGTGTATGTGTGCGTGGCGAATGTTAGTGGTTATCACATTCGGTTAATTACTCCGAAGCGATTGTAATGTACGTGTATGCACTATCCCAAAAGCGTCCTTTCGAAAACAGCACGATGAGTGTAGGTATGTGTGGAAGGGTGTGGTGTCAATTTCATATCTTATTTTCACAATACGTTGATTTCTCCGGTTCCTACAAAACCATTTGAGTGATAAATCAGTCAAAATACGATTCACGTCCGTCGCTTAGCGCGAAACTCTACTCAAACAAATAAATTTCAAAATTATTTGAAGAAATAATTTTCCACTTGGCTAAGATGGATTCCATCTTGATTTTCTTTGAATAACTATTTTCTAATTGGTATGGGCCAACATTATAGTTGCATTCCGTCTTGATCTTCTTCTATCAACTTATTAAATATCTGTAAATAAGTTCGTTTCTTATCTTTATTATTTCAAATAATAACTTTAATTTCAATTAACATCTATTGATTTCTATGCAATCAATCTACACCGTTAGTTGAATAAATCTAGACACTTGTTCTATCCTGAGCAAAATCTCGAAAATCAAAAGTAATAATCGAACCCACTATCACTTTTCCGTAAAATAATTAATTAATAGTAATACCTATACATTAATATTAACAGATACCGATTATATCCATCTATTTAAAAAATAGCTATCGTACTTCCGTTACATAGACTTCGTTGTCGTATCAATTTGTTGTTGCGGGCATGGGTACCGCTGCCCCGGAACTATCTATTGTATAACCAGCGCCTCAGTTATAGGTAATCCTCTTAAGGGATTCGCTACACTTGGGTGTTTCGTTCGCTACGAGTGCCTGAGTCCATATGGGGTAAAATCGGACTGACTACCTGCCGTCGAACCGTAATTTGGAGAAAGGAATTCCTATGTCTGTCACTCCTGGACACTGACCACTAAATTTATATCCGCCCCTCATCCCTCTTTCCTTCCTCTCCTTCCTTTCCTTAAAGGGCACTCCACACAGTATCCCCTAAAATATCATAGGCACAAACATATTTATCTAATCGTTAATAGGTTTCTACTCTTCGATAGAGAGATCGGCATGGTTACGGAGATATATAATTTCGCAAGGAATCGAACCCGCGACTGAATTTTGAAGTAAGGTAATTACGTCGGAGTGCGTTGCATTATTATCATTCCAGATTCGAACTGGTAGGTATTTATATCCCATAAGGAAGGCGGTATCATTGAACACTAAAAATTATATCTCACTGGTAAATCACGAGAATTGAACTCGATTAAAAGTTTTTTTGGCGTTCGTTTATTTTTTAACTGTTAAAAATCTATGTTTAAATAGGTAAATACTATTTTACCACTCTAAATCATCAGCTCGTTTCAACGAAAATAACGCTAAAATATGGTCTCAACACACTCTGAGACTGGTCAATTTCTGTTTCAAACTAATGGCCGTTATTCTAAAAATAATCGCATCTACTAGGTAAGTACTTTCAGATATTTGAAATAAATTCTTTGCCTATGAAAAAAGACAATAGTTATTGTCTCCAAAGGAACCCAACATACAATCGTTATTCCCGCTACCCGGTGATAAAACGAACCTTAAATTTTATGAAGGTCTCCAAAAAATATTTTGAAGAATTCTACCTGCTTTTAGGTGCCTGCACCCCGACCATTTAACTTTTGTAAAATTTTAAACTCGAACATGGCAAGTAAATTACGTCGATTTAAAATTATTCAAATATATTTAAAACCTATGTCAAGCAAACTAAACTTGAGGTCACACAATTTAAATTGGCGTGCTATGCGAGCGGCACTTACTCAAGGAAAATTTGTTAACCCATTTGCTTGTTTAGGAATAAATACATCCCAAAACACGTAATCGCGTTATACTTTCATAAGACCAAAAACGTCCCGAGCGACCTTACATTTTAAAAGCTATATAGCTTCAATATCTCTCTTCTTCTCATGCAAACATATGTATTTTTCTTTTATCCAGAAAGAGAACGAAATAATGCTTCTTATTGTCTTTGAGATATGAAAGTTATCTTGCATAGATATTTTACAATCTCAATCCAAAATGACGGTTTTAGAATTTACGCGCAAAATCCAGGCTTCCGATTTGTGAGGTGCAAATATATTGAACCAAGCAGACGGGTTAAAGAACTAACTAACAAATAACCACAACGCCGTTTTTTAGCAGAAGATCACAATATGCACCAAATATGGCTAAATCCATTTCAAGCAAGGCTTAAATTCCGAATTGTGGTTTTACTCGAATTTCACTATCTCCCTTTTTGAGCGGGTATACCGTACCTTCAATGCATTTACCTACGCTAGCAGATTTTAATCTGAGGTATCTAATTCTGAGATTTCCGGTAACCATTTTGTTTCAAGAATCGCGTAAAACAAAACGAATCTTTTCAAAATACGGCATGACTAAATATTTACCGGTCAAAAACACGTGGTGATTTGAGATGCTTCCAAAATGGCGGCTGTTAACGACAAAAACTTGATTTAAACGATCGAAAACACGTGGCGATTTGAGATGTTTCCAAAATGGTGGCTGTTAACGACAAAAAACTTGATTTAAACGATCGAAAACACGTGGCGGTTTTTTTTTTTTAATCCGGAGATGCGGCCGACAAGATGGCAGATCATTAAAACACGCGTGAACTTTTTTAAATACTTCTCGAACACGTGTTGAAAAAACACGTGGATCAAAATGGCGGCGTTTGAAAACACGCTTGAACTTTTTTAAAACTATTCACAATCACTTATTTAGCTATACATTTAAAGGGGAAAAATTATTATTATTTACATATTTATACATACATCACGAAAAACAGCATGGAGTTTATGAAAAAAAATCAAGGAAAGCGACATATCATAATGAACCAAATCTAGCTCCACGTTGAAAGGCGACAGTGTTGCGTATCGACAGGCTCGAACCGCCTGATTACGAACTTATAACAAATTTGAAATTAAATAACACAATGTTCAAGACTCAACAACAATGGTTCAATTTAAATACTTACCAAAACCAAATTATAATACAAACCTCGGCTAGCTCTTCCCAGGGATATTGTGTTCTCAATTCGATCGGATTTGATTCAAAACGATCGTCGCTTCATTTATTGCAGGTAAGGGTTATAATATAATAAATAAAAAGATTCCTTGTTGCTTTAAATTATGAAGAATTTATTGGTGATTTTACGCTACTAGGAAAAAGCGTGTACCTCTTTGTGAACGGATTAGTTAATGATTTTAGAACCCAATCAAAGGAATGAATTAATAACATAATTAAATAAGGCTTACGTACATTATCTCGCACGGTTTACATCTGGGCAGGGCCGCTCCTCGTCAAAAAGACGTCACTGAATTTATTTCAATTTCTAAGCACGTGTTTTTAAAAAACTGTTATGATATAAAGGATCTATGCCAACCACGCAGGTGGCGTGACCGATTCTTAGCGAAGCTGGGACGAGAAGAGCTCGCCAAAAACCCCCAAGCCTTCCGGCTTCGTCCCTTTGGCCCCTCCCACCGAAATCTGGGCCAATCAATGGGCACCTCGGTGTGGCAAACCTTACAAAAAATACTATTGAATTTAGTACCTAGCGCAAATTATTGTACAGGGGTTGAAAGTAAAGATTCAAGAAACTACTTCATAACAACTTCCTTATCCTTACCGTTCATTAAAAGTTTTCCTATATTATTATTAGTGTTTATTTTAAATTTAAAGTTAGTGTTTGAATTCAAAATTTTCTATTTATTAATATTTTCAATTTTTAAGTTGCCGTTTGATGTTTGCGAAAGTAAATACGTAGACCGGTGCCGGCCAACTCAGAATGAAACCAACTTAGAAGCACCTCAGAAAGGTCATTAAGAGTAATGATAAAAAATATTAAAAAATTGGTTAAATAGTTAAGTTAGGTTAGGGTTACCGACTATTTTTAAATTATTTTTTCATAGCTTTTAATAACCTTTCTGATGTGTTTCTGAGTTGGTTTCATTCTGTGTAGGCATGGAACCACGTAGACCATAGGTTATTAACGTGGGCGATAACGCCCCCTTGGGAGTTTTTCAGAACATCAGGGGGGCGGTGGTAGACCAAGAGAAAATTAGGGGGCGTTTCAGACTTTCACCCCATCAATGCTCCAGACATTTCGACGTCATGACGTACGTATTTTGCCACGCGCCGTAATTTTAAAATTATTAAAATAATCTACAAGTTTACAAGTTTATCTTAATGGACATCAACGAGGAAACGAGTGCGCTTCGTTTGCTAACGACAGGCGGTGGTGGTCGCAAGTATCCGAAGTGGTCCTCGAAAGAAGTCATCTCGAATATAGAGATCAAAGATGCCCATCATAAGAGTTGAAAAGCTGGAGGCCTTCAGAGTGAAAACCATTTTTCGAATGGCCTATCGAGCCTACATGTCAGAAATAGAGGAAAACATCATGCATGATCCCAAGATGTTTTGGCACTATATAAAAATTCCTTTGGAAGGATGGTGGTCTTGAACACACGTTCTGTTTGAAATACGAACGACAACGGTTATATTTGTTCATACAAAAATACTAAAATCGCGATAAAAAAATAGGAGGGTGGAGGTAGGATGGTGAAAATTTCGGGTTGTAGGTATTTTATGATGCCAAATATATAAAAAATATACAAAAAAAAACTTTGTCCAAAAAATAGAAAAAAATATTCTGGATAGGGACACCCTAGCGATATGAAATATACTTTGGATAGGGACACCCTAGCGATATGAAATATACTTTGGATAGGGACACCCTAGCGATATGAAATATACTTTGGATAGGGACACCCTAGCGATATGAAATATACTTTGGATAGGGACACCCTAGCGATATGAAATATACTTTGGATAGGGACACCCTAGCGATATGAAATATACTTTGGATAGGGACACCCTAGCGATATGAAATATACTTTGGATAGGGACACCCTAGCGATATGAAATATACTTTGGATAGGGACACCCTAGCGATATGAAATATACTTTGGATAGGGACACCCTAGCGATATGAAATATACTTTGGATAGGGACACCCTAGCGATATGAAATATACTTTGACATATTCTCATACCTACCAAAAATACATAAAAAATTTCATAAAAATCACGTTGACACGAGATTTTTATATGTGTATATTAGTGTGGATCGATTTTTTGTTTTTGTGTTTTTCTTAGCAGCGGGGTATGGAATGAATGCTCTATGAAGATTCTTTTAAGAGGACAGCATTAAGATATTTTGAGTGCAAGTACTGCCCCAAGTCAATTCAAATTTTACAAAAACAGCGAGAAACTTGAAAAATAAAGGTTTAATCTTTGCTCAATAAAAGTAGTTAAAATATTAAAAAATTAAACTTTTCATTTACTAGTAATATTATCTACTAATCAAGAAACAATAAAAGTACCATTGCTACACAAAAAATCACAAACAATGTTAAAAAACAAAGTCAAAAATCATAAAAGTTATCGTGTTTTATAGTCCTTCTTCGAATTGAATACTGGCGTTATACGACATGATTCTAGCTTGTTTTGTATCCACCCTTCACATCTTTCAGGGTCGCCAATAGCAGAACATGATGTCGTTACCAATTTTATGCATCTTTCCGTGGCTTGCGTGTGACAGGGTATCAATCAGAACTAACACAAAATGTTGGATTCGATAGTTTCGTGGTCTGCAATGGCATCAATTATTGTCTCGCTAGACATCAGTTTTGTAAGAGGTGGTTCTGATGATTTTTCCCAGTAGATCAATTCAATATAGTCTGCTGCGTTGAAATTAAAAGTAGGTAGCTTAAATACTCTTATTGGAGAGAACCCTGACGTACGTTCTCGGAAACTTAGAATCCGTCTCAGCGCCAACTCTTTAATTTATCTTCGTTCGTCGTTTAGCATACTAATAAGTATATTTTCACTATGGCCAAAATACCCGTTGCGTTGAATTACGGGATCTACCACCTTTTTCAAATGGTCTGGAAGGTAACGAGACAATTTTATGGTTTCGTGGAGGTGTCTCGCCCCGTAAACACACGAAGGTTGTGTTTTTATTTTAAACCACATCGGAGCATACATACACTCTTAGCATAAATTCTGTCAATATCACCTGATTTTCTGTCGGATTCTTGGTTGAAATGTAAAGTCGGAGAATAGTATTGGCTGTTATTAACAAACACGAATGACAGATTTTACGGGTTTCTTTGGCTAAGTTTTCGTTACATTGTCCTTCAGCGATTGCTCGGCACATTTCAAATAAATAAAGGTGGTGTGTGCTAAGGTCGTCACGGGATTTTGTAATGTCTGGTAAGTTGCATTCTATTGCTTGAAATTCTTTCACAGAAAGATGTTCACAGTTCTTGAGTAACTTTCCTAGTTGGCCGCTAAAGCTTCTAGGACCTGTTGTCGTTCCATCAAGGTATTCAAAAAGGTGTCTCAAACTTAACTCGATAGCATGTAACTGATAGACCAACCACTGAAGTGGACGATGGAGCTTTCCTTCAAGAAGTCGAATAGTGCCAGACCTAATTCCATTATTAACTGCTGTTTCATCACATCCGATAGCCACGATGCACGCTAAATCAATTCGTTTTGCCACAAAATATGCAAACAATTTGTGAGCTATTGTTTTAGCATCACCGAACTTAACTCCTGTGTGGCCAATGTATTGTCCGCCAGGTTCTTAAAGACTGATATGTTCTTCTATCACAACTTTTCTGCGAACATCCTCCATGATTAATGTTTTATCCTTTCGAACGTCAAACGATAATCAAATGCACGAATCAAAATGGGGCTGATTGATGGCAGTCAGAGTGGTGCTAGTTTTGGCACGAGCACGTCGAATCTTATTACGATCGATCACGTTTGTTAGATTATCTGTTGTCACTAATCCAATATCTTGCATTGTAGCGCAGACGATGGCAGCACCTGCCCGATCAGAAATACTGTATCGATCCAATGTTCTGGATACAACAGATAGTCTACTGTCTGTTGGATTTATTACATAAGAAGAAGAAGTAGATGAAGCAAAGTATTGTTGGTCAGTTGAAAGATCAACGTTAGTAAAACATGAAACTGTACTGCGAGATATGGGCGGTTGATCTAAAGATGTTTGTTTTATTTCTTGGTATAGTGCGCAAAAGTGGACTCAGCAATTTGTCAAATTTTCGCGGGAAAATAAATATTATCAATTTTTTTAAATATTATTATTTAAGGTGCGGAAATTTTTATTCATTATGAAATGTAAAAGTAAAAATTAAAGTTTTCGTATTGACACAAAACTGTTTTAAAAAGGGACAATTTTATACCAGATTTTAAATAATTCAACTGCTTTGGGGCAGTACTTTTTATAAAAATTTTAAATTGATATTTTGTATACTTAATTGTTTATACCTAGGGCATCTATTCCGCACCCCGCAAAAACTGATTTATAAAAAATAAAAATTTCCATACAATGGCGATCCACCCTAATGTATATAGATTTGTCTAATAATACACGTACGTGATTTTTTTTAATCGTTATTAGTAATTTTAGTTTGAAAAAACGCAACATTGGTCATTTTTAAAACTTTTTTTATAAGACACACGAAGAAGAAGAAGATTTTAAAGTAATTTTTTCGATCACATATTTCAAATTCAGAATTAGAATATCGTCTTCGACAATTTTTTTCTATATTTTTGTACCAGTAGAACAAGAGATCTGGGCTTCAAGTCCCAGTTGCGATCGTTATTTTTTTCTGTGTATTGTTCTTTTACACATTTTTGTACGTACATTTTCCCCAAAAATATGTCGTAAAAGAATTAAATATACCGTATTGAAAATGAAAACATGGATATACTTACGAAATTCAGTCAATACCTTCAGAAATAACTTATACCTGACGATCTCCTCACTTCGAGTCGCTTTGTAAAATATTGTATCACTCAATAACTAATGCATTGGCTTCAGAATACTTGTAAATAGTATATGTGTGCGTGTGTGTATCTACTTAATATGTGCATTGTGTGCACGTACGCGTATACTTACGTATGTGTATAAATACATATGTACATATACAACGTGTCCCAAAATTCAACGATAAGCGGGCACCAGTGGTTTTCTATTGTTTTCTCGAGGAGTCATGAGCAGGCCCACCCACTGGTGCCCGCATATCGTACCTTTTGGGACACGTTGTGTATGTAAATGTGTATTTGCTAATATTTTACTTTGATCCTCCTTATTTTATGTACCTACCTCCTTGTAATATGATTTGTTATTATATACAATAACTTACAGTCGCACTAAGAATGTTGAGATAAATGGTGTGCTTACCTATAATAGGAATCATCGCTATAACCATTAACCATGTTGAAAATGAAAATTAGTGTAATCATTATAATCTATTTATTTATTTATTATGAATTAACGCCGATCAACGGCTTTTACATAGGAATTGCAATAATTTGAAAGAATATACATAGTTAAGAAAAAAAAAAATATGACAAAAAATTAAAAAGCACATATTGAAGTGAAAGTATAGAGTAAAAATAGTAAGCTATTATAAATAAAAACATGAAGAAAAAGAAAACCTCAAATACATGATTGTGTACAAGATATTATGAACTAAAAAATTACTACGTAAAGTACGTGGTAATAAATTAAAAAATTCCAGAAATAAACATTGATGAAGAATATAAACATTCAAAGTATATTAAATTATAATCTAACTGAGAAGCGCTGGCAAACAGCTTTAATTATATAATGTTTGTATGTTGATAATCTTTCAATATTTATCACATCATCAACAACATATTTATTACCAAGTATATAATTCAGCATTACATCCTGTATTCTTACAATGGTAAGGTAATTTGTGGCGAACTGATCTACTCGGTACATGAAAACATATTAACGAAAGAAGCTCAGGAGAGTTCAACAAGTTATTAACAATTTTAAATAAATAAAATAAATCGGAACAAATTCTTCTCACTTTTAATATATCAAGTCCCAGTAAATGTAACAGGGAGAAGTAATTAATGTTTTCAATTGATATTCCCAATAATTAATGTGACGTAAGAATTTATGTTGGACGCGCTCAAGGGAATATTCATGTGTACTGTAATATGGATTCCAAATGGTGGAAATAAATTCTAGTTGGCTTCTAACAAGAGAAGTGTAAAGTAGTTTGACAGTTTTAAAATTTTTAAAATCCCTCGAAATTCGCAAGATAAATCCCAACATTTGCATAGCTTTGCTGGATATATTATTAATATGTTTAATAAAAGTTAATTTAGTATCAAAGGTCTCTTATTTCAATAACAGATAATGTGAAGTACTGTTGTATTGGTACTGTTGGCGAGCTAATAAATAAAAACAGAAATAAATAATGACTCTTAGGGTCTTCGCTCATGGAGAAACTGAAAAGAAAACAGTCGTCGATGCGATCGCAATCAACCTCCCGAACAAAATCGATATTTTTCTGATCTGATATGTCAAAACATGAAAAACTTGTTAGATCGTGAACCAATGCCATGGCAATCTGTAAACAATTTTAGACAGATGGCCATAGTAGCAGTTCACGAACTGTCAAGTTTTCGAGTAATTTGCGATATGTCAGATCAGAAAAATATCGATTTTGTGCACGAGGTTGATTGCGATTGCGTCGACAACTGTTTTTTTTTTCAGTTTTTCCATGAGAGAGGGAACACGCGGATAGACGCCCTCGAAATATTGTTAAAAATTTTCTGTCATATTATAAAACACTTACCAGGATTTCCTATTAAGTCGACAAACAATAAATAATCGTTTAATTATTTTGTTTCTATTTTATTTACAATATTGTATTGTTGACAATAGCGGCATTTGAGAGGCATTTGCATTTTGGGATGCGGGTGTGGGTACCTCTGCCCCTGGAACCATTTATTGAATAATCAACACCTCTGCCGTAGTAGGTCACTATTAAGTACTTATATTCTATGTTACCCACTTTGTGTCAACTCTTATATTTTTTGTAATCCATATTTTAATATTCAATTCGGGAGGCGGGGATGGGTACCATTTATTGGATAATCAACAGTATCAACAGCTCTGCAATAGGTCACTCCAAGTAGTTCGCTACGTTTGGTGAATTAGCAGGGATGCTCGGGTTAATGAGGTGAGGTTTGTCCGGGTCTTGGCGGTGGTTGCGTCTACCCACCAGCTGCATGGCATGCTGGATCGGGAGAGAGCATTCGGTTGAAGGAGTCCCTTTGACTTCTCCAGCCGTAGTCTCTCGGCTTGCACCGCAGTGGGAGAGATGCATTCATACGTCCGTCACTTCTGGACACATTGACCCCTTATCCTACCCACCCCTCACACCCTTTTCCTTCTCAGAACTTCCTCTCCTTTCTTTCTTTAGATGACCCTCCACACAGCATCCCCAAAGACATAGGCCCTGAGGGAAATTATTTTCCGTGGGGCCTCCTGTATGGAGATATTGTAAAAGAAAAAAAAAAGTTTCTTATTTTATGTTACCTGTATTTTGTCAATTCTTTATTTTCATCGTATTTAAAAAAACATGTACTGCATTATACGTACATAAAACATATGGGCGTTTAAATAAATAATTAATGAATAGTTTAAAGAATATTTTATACAAGTCTAAAGATTTTTTTAATACATAAATAATGCACAAGAGTCCCAACTACTCCCGTCTGGATCCAGTGGAACTATGGCAACCCCAATTGGGGTATGTTTTGAGGCTGAAGGTAGTGGGGCCATTTCAAGCAACGTTTCAATTCTGAATGGTGGTCTTACACCAGGGCGGTACTGAGAGTATCTTCCACTCTGGAACGTGCCGTAAATATACTGTATATTATTTTAAATGAATAAATTGTGAAATAACACGAATTAATCAAATTCAATTTATTTGCCAAACGGGGATTCGATCCCGCGACATTCGGAGTGCGAGTCAAGAGCCTTGCCATGACTACGCCGGCCGTCAAAGATGGCAGACACCGGTTACGTTCAGACATAAATTAAATGGAAAAAAGTTTAAAATTGTTTTATTATATTATTAGGTTGGAATTCCAACACGAATTAATTGTCAGCGTCACAAATAGAAATAATAAACTTATAAATGTTTAAATCCATATAACACTTGTTCGCAATATGTAATAATAATCTTAATGATAATCTTTATGCCAACATTCTTATAAATACTAACCAGGAATTATTAGATTCCTGGTCAAATAAAATTATTCATGCAAAACACTTCAATTATCTCAACCAAACGTATGTTGACAAACTTTCGTTAAACAAATGGTTGAGTATTGACGAGTTGAGCGCAGAAATAGAAGGATTTATGCTTGCCATTCAAGATAGAGTCATTAATACTAAAAATTATAGAACGCATACAATCAAAGATATAAATCAAATTGATGATTTATGTAGAAAATTTTTGGCTTTTCCCAAAACTATAGAACAAATTATATCGGGATGTTCTATATTAGCGCCGTCCGAGTATACATTTAGGCACAATCGGGTTTTAAAAATAATTCACCAAAGTTTGGTAATTAAACATAACTTGATTGACTGCCGTAATATAGTACCATATTATGAATATGAACCAAATTCATTTTTAGAAAATGAATTTTATAAAATATATTATGATAAAACTGTTTTAACAGACAGAACAATTAGTCATAATAGACCTGATATAGTTTTACATGACAAAATTAAAAAAATAACTTATATCATTGATGTAGCTATTCCAAATTCTTGTAATATTCAAAAAACTGTTTCTGAAAAAATAAGAAAATACACAGATTTAGGAAATGAGATTAAAAGAATTTGGCATTCTCAGACTATAAAAATATTACCATTTGTTATTTCGGCTACTGGCATTATACCCAGGTCTCTCATTCAAAATTTAGGGGTATTAGATTTGTCAAAGAATTTATATATAAAAATACAAAAATCAGTCATTTTAAATACATGTAGGATTACAAAAGATTTTTTAAATATTTATATTGGGGGATTAGTAGAATTTATAGGTGCAATTAGGAATTCCACACAGCCGAACCCTCTGATATGAAAATATCTGGAGTCGGTGAATTATTTTCCCATTTGGTCTCTGGTAGGTTGACATGTTGTTCTTGTATTGTTTTGTATTTATAATACTTATATAGTGCAATTGCATAGCGTGGATTGACTAGATGATCATTTGGGAAGTGTGTGAAAGGGTTTAGTTTTTCCTGTGGGGAAAATTAAACCCGGATATTTAAATCTGGTGCGTAAAACAAAATCGGGTTAGTTACACTATTTATAACTAGAGAACGGCTGAACCGATTTTGATGATCTTTGATTTGTTGGATTTGTCTCCGCCTCGGATAACATAATAACTATTAAAACATCACACAAATTCACGAAAAAGAAAGTTATGACGAAAATTCATTTCCTCATACATTTAATATGGAACGAATTTTCATCTTTTGAAAGAGCTGCAGGAATATTGTGGTAGGTAGGTATAATATTGAAGTTTGCTTGAATTTCGAAAATTCAAAAACGTCAAATGTCAATGTGCTGATTGTTTTTCTTTTGTTCTTAAACATATAATGCTGTCTCTCTTTCTTACACACAAAATCTCAACAGTCGTACATGGGATAAATGGTGAACGTATGTCTGCACAACTCCAGGAAAACAGCCACTTCTTTTCAAAACATTCAAGGTGCATTGTGACGTGAGGTACCTATTTCAATTCGGTGAAGTCAATCAAATACATCTGCAAATTTGTCACAAAAGTCAGCGATACGGCGGTTTTTGGCCTTAAAACTACAAATAAAACACGATGAAATCACACGTTATCAAGTTTGTGAGCTACAATGAGGCGATTCCATTGTTGTACATTTGGCGGTGCATCTGGAGAATGGTCAACGAGTTTATTTCATTGCATCGAATGTTGCCAAACGTGCTGAAACACCTCCAGCAACAACGTGACCAGTTTCTTTTCAATTTGCCAATACGATCTGTTTGCCCGAACGTTGCTCTACTCTGAAATGCCACGTTATTACACTTGGAATGCTTCGTCGAAGAGATTTCCACGTCGGAATCACGGCGATAACCAGTAACCACTGATCATCCGGTTGTGCTGATACTGATGATCTTGGTCGCATTTACACAGTTCATGTAAAAAGTTACGAATGCTTCTACTTTCGATTGTTGCTGGTGAGTATTCGTGGGCCGACATCGTTTGAATCACAAGTCAATGGTGTAGTGTGCCCAGCAATTCGTGTTGCATGTCAGCAGATCAATTTGCTTGAAAACGATATTCATTGGAACATGAAAATCGCTGGAGCAATTGTTCCTGCATCTCCAATGTGATATGCACATTATTTGCTAAAATTATTTCGATATATTTCCCATCGAATCCACGTGAACTATGGAACAAGTACAAGGATGACATGTCAGAAAACAATTTACATCGAATTCGTTTCAGTTCAGGGAATCCTGATCTCGAGGTGAATGAGGATATAAGCTTTGTTTTTGATCGAAGACATGTATTACCTCATGTACGGCAGTTTGTTAGTCAAGTTAGGAATACTAATGCCAGATCGCGGAATAAACGACGCTTTCAATCAAGAATTGAAACGTGAACGTCAATATGATCAAGATGCATTGAACCAATCGGATCGAACGAACGTACCACTGTTGTACCCCCAACAGAAGGAAGTTCACAATACGTTAATGAAGGCACTTGATGATGGAAATGGTGACTTATTTTTCCGCGATGCGCCCGGTGGAACTGGGAAGATATCTAATGACAACAAAACGAAAAATATAGTATATTACAAGGTGCTTCAATGAAGGGAATCGACCCAAGCGCAACCCATCCAGCAAATAGTTTAACAGAAAGTAGTAAAATAATGCCACGTGAATTATTTCGATTCGCTTTAATAAAACAAATGCCTTGGTGCCACGTAAATTTCATTTCTTAATTCATTTTGAGTATTTATTTTAACTTAAAAAAATGAAATTATTTCAGCTAATAAGTTAACACAAACAGTTATTGATTCTGAGGCGGTACGAAGTTCGCCGGGTCAGCTAGTTTAGTAATAAAACGCATTGATTTTCTTCATTTATTGTTTATCCTTATTGAATACAAACTTCATCAGTACATGTGCTGCAAAGTTATTTAATGAAAACAATATTATGAATAACTTCATCTAAAACAATTCTTACAACGCGATAAGAATCGATAAACTTGGTGATGCGGCGTTGTGTGGACTCTACTTGACTTGCATTATATGCTTTTATAATTACCGTGACCATTCACGGTTACAGTACCGTGGCGTCATAAAAAAAGAAATAAACAAACGTCACTTAACACAATAATTCTGCAGCTCATTCAAAAGACGGATACTTAGTTAGACACGAGATCGTGCACACTGTTAGTAACATTTCATAATAATATCTATAAATGTGATGTACGTTTTCTTAATTGTTTTTTTACGTGGACACCGCATAAGAGTGTCAACCACTCCTATCCGGAGCCAATGAGGTTATAGCATCCTCAATTGGGGTATGTTGTGAGGCTGAAGGTATAAAGATTAGAAGATATAAAATTTCCCACTGAAAGGTAAGGAGATGGGGAAGTACCTGGCTATTCAAATATGTTCACCAAACACGGCTAAAACCATTTCAAGCAAGGTTAAAATTCTGAATGATGGTCTTAAACAAGGGCAATACTGAGAGTATCTTCCACTCTGTACAATATATTAATTTTATTTAATTAATTGTGAAATAACACAAATTATTCAAATAAAATTTATTTACTTTCGCCGGGATTCGATTCCGGCATCTTCGGATTATGTGTTGAGAGAGTCTTGCCTCTCGACCACGGAGTACTTTCAAATTTATTTTTGGGGTGATGTTTTTTTTTGTTTTTAATCCTTAATTTTTACCAATTTTACATTTTATATACACATATTACGAAAATCATAAAATTAAAGGGACCCACTAAGGCGCAGCCTGTGCGTGAGTAATATAGTTAAATATATTTCTTTGTGCCTAGGAAAAACAAAACAGTGGGCATATTATTAGACAAAAACATGATTAAAATTTGTCTAAATAGTTTGTACAAAAAATGCATACAATAGTGTACAGTGTAATTAATAAGTTTATAGTATAAACTTTATGTGAAAAATAAAAGTGTTATAAACTATAAAAATAAATTTTCAACATCTGCATTGTTAAGCCACATTTTTAACTCTTTTAGGTATTGGGGAAGTTTAGTTACCACCTAAATAAATTTCGGTAAAAGATTGAAAGTGCCTACGAGGTTCAATGAAACTGCTGTGTGTTTGCATTGTTTTGGTATTCGTTTGGACATTATTATTTCTAATGTTGATTCTGTGTCGCGCTACCTGCTTCTTTAGCCAATGTTTCGGGCAGCATTACAGTGTCCATCTTCAGGGCAGATGAGATCAGGGAAGATTGTGATGAAGTGTGTGCTCGTGTATGTAGATGTGATATCGTGTTGCCAGCTAAAATCCTCTAAGAGCTGGTATTACAGTGTAATTTTAAATGTTTTTCTGCGTTTAGTTTTGGTGTAGCCGTCAAATTACCGGAAACCGAGAACTATCGAGCTTGGCCCCTTTGTTATTATTAATATTAATGGGATTTTTGTAAATTTTAATTGCTTCCGCAATAGGCCACTTGCATCACATATTTTTAATTTTTTTCCAGTTTAGGCAAATATTCAAGTCTAAGACATTCTGTTTTTTAATCGTATTTTTTGAAAATTTCAATCCGAAAAATCAGACCATTTTTTATGAACCGGAAAGACAGGACGTAATTTTATAGGTGCGAAAAAACGATAATTACATAGCCGAAAATCATTTTAAAAAATAACGTTTTCCACAAGAAAGGGCACAGGAGAATAACGAGGCATACCAAAAATATAACATCACATAAATATTTTTTTCCTTGATTCATCTTATTGATCATAAATCATTATAATGTTCAACGTCTATATTACTAAATCCAATGTAATATACTTGTACTTGTAAATTATAATAATATTAAGAATATTATGAAATTTGATTTTGTTTAAATCAGCACCACTACCAGTATACCTCTAAAACACGTACAGACAGCGTAAATTGTACGGGGTTCTCTTCATAACATCTGTCAAAAAGTCAAACCAAATGATAAGTTCACAGAGAACAAACAATAAATCTAGTGAACGTTAAATGTCAAATTCAAAAATTCACCTGAAATCAAAGTGTTGCCATGTAAAAAAAAAAATCAGTGTGGAATTTTACAAAATTAATAGGAACATTTTTGGAGACGGGACATTTTCATGTAGTGACGTCACGGGCCTAAATAATGAATTTATTAAGATAAAAGGAAGGAAGGATCAATTGTCAGCCGGACCAACTGTCGGAAGGATCAACTGTCGGAAGGATCAACTGTCGGAAGGATCAATTATCGGCGGACCAACTGTCACAGGATCAATTGTCGCCGGACCAATTTTCGGGTCGCCATAATTTATATTTATAGTTATGCCATAGTTTTTATAGAATATGTCTCATCGTGATTTATTTTTGTGGTATAATAATAATAATAATAATAATTTTATTTTAGTAATTTGTACATTTAAGTTTACAAATTTCTAATTGATAATAATATTTCATATTCACTATATTTTTTCAAGTTTTATGTAGCTCCTACAATACATCTTGAACTTTGCAATTGGTGTGGACTTTAAAGTTTCTGGTAGTGTGTTATACAACTTCATTCCCTTGTACAGTAGACTGTTCTGCGTATTCGCTTTGTCCTTTTTTTGTAGCCTAATTTCCTTGCACGTCCTTGTGTTATATCTGTGAATGTCTTTATTGTATAAAATTTTATTTGAGAAGTATTTTGGTAACGTGTTGTTCAATATTTTGTGAATAAATACCATCGTGTTCAAGGTCAGCATCTGTTTCACGGTCAACCAATTTAGTTCCTTTAACATTTTAATAATTTTTGAAAATCTGTTTCGTCGAAGAATTATTCTCATTGCCCTGTTTTGGAGAATTTGTAACTTATTTTGTTCTCTTTCGTTACATAGGAAAAGTATACTTGAGCAGTAGTTGAAGTGTGGAGCAATAATTGAATTGTATATGGTGATTGCTGTTTTTCTAGAAATTTTTGGCCGAATTCTTCCAAAAAAAGATATCTTTTTGCCAATTTTCTTTTGGGTGTATTCAGCATGTCTATTGAAGTTTAGTTTCGAGTCTAATATAACTCCTAAGTATTTCATTTCAGTAACATTTTCAATAATTTCACCATCAATTTTAATTTTGCTTTCACTGGATGTCTTCTTGTATCCAATCACCATACATTTTGTTTTTTTTTGTATTTAATTTAAGCTTATTTATTTTTAGCCATCTTGATACATCATTTAGTTCATTATTTATAATATTAATAGTCTATGGTCAAATACGAGATTGACACATCATTTTTTAGAGTGCATTATTTAACGTACAAACCGCAAAATAACATCTAAATAAGTCTGAAAAGTGTGTGTAATAGTGAAAAACAATATAGTGCATCGGCCAAAAGCCAAAATTTACACTCATAAACCACTTTCACGGCTATTCTAGGTAACCGAAAAATAACAACATTGTACTGAGTTTGACACATCATTTTAAGAGTGCATTATTTAACGTACAAACCGCAAAATAACATCTAAATAAGTCTGGAAGGTGTGTGAAATAGTGAAAAACAATAAAGTGCACCCGCCAAAAGCCAAAATTTACACTCATAAAACATTTTCACGGCTATTTCTATGTCACCGAAAAATAACATTGTACTGTTATGAATTGATCACTAAACTATGTAATAATAATGAGTAATGGGTTGTCATTAAACATAAAGTTAAGTTACAGTACACCACAGTGCTAATTACTAGTGTTTTAAAAAACAATTGCCCAATTCGATTACTAAATAGTGATATAATTAAAATCAATAACAATCTCGAAACTGTGCGGTAGAATTAATTTCAATCAGGTACAATTAGTACATTATACAGGTTAACCAGATTGCCTTCCCACAGGCGCAACGAAACTGTGCGCTACAAAAAAAATGTGTATTAGTTCTTCATAGTTATCTCCAATTAGGTATATTAGTGTATCATCGGCAAATAGTCGTACTTTGCATTTTGAAAATATTTTCACCATATCATTAATATAGAGTATGAACAATAGAGGTCCAAGGACCGATCCCTGTGGTACTCCTAACTTATTTTCCATTGGTTTTGAAAATTGATTATTTATTTTTGTTACCTGCTTTCTGTCTCTCAAATACTCTTGTATCAATTTAATGGCTACAGATGAGAAACCAATTTATTTAAGCTTTCTTATTAGTATGTCTCGATCTATAGTTTCGAATGCCCTTTGAAAATCCAAAAATATTGCTAAGATAAATTTATTATTATTCATTCCTTCCTTCCATTCTTCGACAATTACGTTTAATGCTGTTTCACATGAGTTATTAGATCTGAACCCTGATTGCTCTTGGTATAAAATATCGTGTTTATCTAGATATTGCAAAATTTGTTCTTTTATTATAACTTCAAGAATCTGCTCATATTTTGGTAAGGTGTTGATTGGTCGAAATTCTTCACATTTTCTGGTATTTTTAACCTTTGGAACCGGTATAATAGTAGATAGTTTCCATGACTGTGGAAATTTTCCTTCTTCAATCGTCTCATTGATAATATTTAATAGAGTAGATCCAATTACTGGAAAAGCATCTCTTATTTTACTAATAGTTAATCCATCAGAACTATTCTTTGATTTTATTTTGTTTAAAATGTTAAATAAATATTCTGCATTTATTTTTCTGAAGACCAATGATTCTTTGTTTGGGTCGATATTATCACTTGTGGGATTAACAGCAATGTTGGGTATTAATTTGTTAATTTGAATGATACTTTCAATAAAATATTTATTAAAGTTATTAGCCATGTTTTCTTCGTTTATCTCTTTTGGAAAGTTTACAATTTTTATGTCGTCTTTGTTTTCGCCATGTAGTAATTCTTTTATGCTTTTCCAAATTTTTTTGGGATCCCCTTCTTCTGAGTTTATTTTATTTTTTATGTACTTATTATGCGTTCTTTTTATGTCTTTGGAGTATTTGTTTCTCGCTTTTTTGTAGTTATCCCAATCCGTAATACTATTAGTAAGGCATGCTCTTTTGTAAAATGCATCTCTATCGTGCTGCATTGTACGTAGTTCGCTTGTGTACCATTTATTATTGTTTCTTTTATGTATCTTCTGTTCTGGAACAACTTTATCAATATATTTTTTTAAGTTAAATATCATCTGGTCAGCTTTTTGGTTATATTCCATTTGATTTATTCCATTCCAATTAATAGTCTCTAAGGATTGAATGAAAATTTCCTTATTGTATTTTTTGTAATTTTTAAATGTTGTTATTTGTGTTTCGTTACTGGAGTTGCATTTTTCTCTGTCATTTATTAGAATTTGAATGATGTTATGGTCGGTAATTTTAGGATTATCTAGTACATTAATATTTAAGTTGAATTTATTTGAGATTACCAGATCAATCGTCGTTTTTGAGATATTTGTAATTCGTGTAAAATCTTTGACTAATTGTTTCATCCCTGCAGCTTGTATAATAGATTTTAGTTTTTTTGTGTATATGTCTGCATTTGCTTTAACATTTATATTAAAATCTCCAGCTATAACGTTTATATATTCATCTTGTAAATTTTCCATGCACCATCTTTGAAAATATGTTAAAAAGTCGCACTTGCTTGTGTTTGGTGATCTATAAATTACAGTATATACACCTTTCTTGGTTCCTGATTTAATGGTGATGGCTAAGATCCAACAATGTTTTTCAAATTGATTGTTCGATATTACTTCATATGGAATTTTATTGCTTAAGAGAATCATCACTCCTCCTGTATGTCGACTATGTGAGTCGCAACGGATGGTATTATAATCTTCAAATCTAATTTCACTATCTTGAATATCTTCAGTAACATGTGTTTCACTCATCATAAGCATAAAAGGTTTCTTCTCCTCTAAAAGTATTTTTACCTCTTCGTAATGTGCCATGATGCTTTGTATATTCAGGTACATAATTTCATCTTTCTCGTAACTTTTTTTTATAAAAAAGAGATTCTGCTCATTTTTGCTTCTAGTTTTCTTTTATAAATTGGGCATTCCTTGCTATTATGCCGTGTTGCGTATTAAGTCTATGGAACCTATCCATGGTTCATGCACCATATAGACTTACTTGACGAAACTGATTCTGTGAGCCTAGAAACTAGAAGGAAAGCAAGTCTTGCTATTCTGTCTTTCAAAATTTGGAACAATTTCATCAATAGCCCATTTCTCTTGGGATGCTATGATTTACACGTACAATGCAGCACGATAGAGATGCATTTTACAAAAGAGCATGCCTTACTAATAGTATTACGGATTGGGATAACTACAAAAAAGCGATAAACAAATACTCCAAAGACACAAAAAGAACGCATAATGAATACATACAAAATAAAATAAACTCAGAAGAAGGGGATCCCAATAAAATTTGGAAAAGCTTAAAAGAATTAGTACATGGCAAAAACAAAGACAACATAAAAATTGTAAACTTTCCAAAAGAGATAAACGAAGAAAACATGGCTAATAACTTTAATAAATATTTTATTGAAAGTATCATTTAAATTAAAAAATTAATACCCAACATTGCTGTTAACCCCACAAATGATAATATCGACCCAAACAATGAATCACTGGTCTTCAGAAAAATAAATGCAGAATATTTATTTAACATTTTGAACAAAATAAAATCAAAGAATAGTTCAGATGGATTAACTATTAGTAAAATAAGATATGCTTTTCCAGTAATTGGATCTACTCTATTAAATATTATCAATGAGACGATTGAAGAAGGAAAATTTCCACAGTCATGGAAACTATCTACTATTATACCGGTTCCAAAGGTAAAAAATACCAGAAAATGTGAAGAATTTCGACCAATCAACACCTTACCAAAATATGAACAGATTCTTGAAGCTATAATAAAAGAACAAATTTTGCAATATCTAGATAAACACGATATTTTATACCAAGAGCAATCAGGGTTAAGATCTAATAACTCATGTGAAACAGCATTAAACGTAATTGTCGAAGAATGGAAGGAAGGAATGAATAAAAATAAATTTATCTTAGCAATATTTTTGGATTTTCAAAGGGCATTCGAAACTATAGATCGAGACATACTAATAAGAAAGCTTAAAAAAATTGGTTTCTCATCTGTAGCCATTAAATTAATACAAGAGTATTTGAGAGACAGAAAGCAGGTAACAAAAATAAATAATCAATTTTCAAAACCAATGGAAAATAAGTTAGGAGTACCACAGGGATCGGTCCTTGGACCTCTATTGTTCATACTCTATATTAATGTGTTCAGGATCTCAACTTCCGCTCTCCTGACAGAGCAATCCGGCGTGGTAACACCAGATTCCAAAGGGAAGTGTGGCTGGAGTAACTCTTCAATAATAACTCCAGCTCTTGAATAATTGGTCTTTATTCACACAATAAAAAGACCCGTAGGGTAGCTCATGTACGGTGAGCCCAATGATGCTATCTCTCTCCGCGGTTTTATAACCCACATGAAGTGAAAACCTGGCAGCAGACGTTTTGCCAAAAACGACCCGCCCAAGACGGATGGTAACAGGAGAAGAAGGAATTAAAATCCGTGGCAATACGAACTCGCCCTGGCAATTGCCAACACAAAAGAATGTTGCCACAACCATTAGGGTGACAATCACAAATATTAATATTTCAGTACCTGAAATCTTAACAAATGACATGGTGAAAATATTTTAAAAATGCAAAGTACGATTATTTGCCGATGATACACTAATATACTTAATAGGAGATAACTATGAATAACTAATACACATTTTAAATAATGAACTAAATGATGTATCAAGATGGCTAAAAATAAATAAGCTTAAATTAAATACAAAAAAAAAAAAACAAAATGTATGGTGATTGGATACGAGAAGACATCCAGTGAAAGCAAAATTAAAATTGATGGTGAAATTATTGAAAATGTTACTGAAATAAAATACTTTATAAAAATATTTATATTAGATTCCAAACTAAACTTCAATAGATATGCGGAATACACCCAAAAGAAAATTGGCAAAAGATATCTTTTTTGGAAGAATTCGGCCAAAAATTTCTAGAAAAACTGCAATCACCATATACAATTCAATTATTGCTCCACACTTCAACTACTGCTCAAGTATACTTTTCCAATGTAACGAAAGAGAACAAAATAAGTTACAAATTCTCCAAAACAGGGCAATGAGAATAATTCTTCGACGAAACCGATTTTCAAAAATAGTTAAAATGTTAAAGGAACTAAATTGGTTGACCGTGAAACAGATGCTGTCCTTGAACACGATGGTGTTTATCCACAAAATATTGAACAACACGTTACCAAAATACTTCTTAAATAAAATTTTATACAATAAAGACATTCACAGATATAACACAAGAACGTGCAAGAAAATTAGGCTACAAAAAAGGACAAAGCGAATACGCAGAACAGTCTACTGTACAAGGGAATGAAGTTGTATAACACACTACCAGAAACTTTAAAGTCCACACCAATTGGAAAGTTCAAGATGTATTGTAGGAGCTACATAAAACTTGAAAAAATATAGTGAATATGAAATATATCAATTAGAAATTTGTAAACTTAAATGTACAAATTACTAATATAAAAATTATTATTATTATTATTTATATGTACCAGAACTACAGCCGAAGTCGACATCATGACTTATTTAAAGTACCCAACGGCAGAACTTTTACTTTCTAGCTGACCCGACGAACTTCGTACCGCCTCAGAATCAATAACTGTTGAATTAAATTCAGTTTTTTTATCAAGTCAAAAATTATACAATGAAGCAATCATCAATGCACAACTGTCCGTGTTTTGATTTTGTCGTATCAGAGATGGCATTGTGTATGGATTTATATTTTTTGTGATTTTCTTATTTTTCCACTTAATTACGATAATTTGTGAACCGGGAACCATTTATTGGATAACCAACGCCTCTGTCATACGTCACCCATAGGTCACCCTTAGGAATCGCACCTTAAGTGGTTCGCTACGGGGTGACGTTTGTCCGGGTCTTGGCGGCGGATGCGTCTGCCCACCTGCTGCGTGGCGGACCGGATCGAGAGAGACTGGTTGAGGGAGGCCTTTTGACCTTTCCAGCTGGACTCTCTCGACCCAACGCCTTGCACCGCAGTTGGAGGGATGGATTCATACGTCCGTCACTACCGGACACACTGACCCCAGATTCCTACCCTCCCCTCATACCTTTTTCCTTCCCAGAACTTCCTATCCTTCCCTTCCTTAAAAAGACCCTCCACACAATATCCCCTAAGATGACACAGGCCCTGAGGAAAATAATTTTCTTCGGGGCCTCATGTGTTGTGGAACTGATGTAAAAAAAAACTTTACTTTTCATTTTCTTTATACGTGTGAGGGTTTTTTATTTTAATGATTGTATCTTTCCTTTAAATGGGTGGAGACATACGTTCACCGTTTGTCTCATTTTCGACTATTGACATTAAGTGTGTAAGAAAGAGAGGCAGAATTATATGTTTAAGAAAAAAAACAAAACAATCAGCACATTGACATTTGACGTTTTTGAATTATTGGATCTCACTACTCAATATTTATACGTACTTATCATAAAATTCCTGCAGCTCTTTCAAAACATGAGAAGTCGTTCCATACAAAATGTATGGGGAAATGAATTTTCTTCATAACTTTCTTTTTCATGAATTTTTGCGATGTTTTAATGGTTATTCTGTAATCCGGGGCGGAGACAAATCCAACAAATTAAAGATCATCAAAATCGGTCCAGCCGTTCTCGAGTTATAAATAGTGTAACTAACCCGACTCTGTTTTATATATTAAGATAAATAAAAAACTGTACATTTCTAAAAATTTATACTAACATTTTCGTAATCTTAGTAAAAAAATCTATCTGTCCACATGATTTTTTCCAAGTCGTTATGAAATCCATGCATGTGGCCTATTAGGTATGCTCGATGCGTTTTGGGTCTTCCCAGAACTTCAGGAACAAATATTTTAAAACTTACTTTTATTTTATTAATTTTCGCATCAAAAACCACATTTTTTTTACATTAGCTTAACACAGTAAAATAATTTCCCTCGGGGCCTATGTAATCTTTGGGGATGCTGTGTGATGGTCCTTTAATGGAAAATAAGGAGAGAGGGTTCCGGAAAGTTAATAATTATAAGGGATATATAAGAATCTGGGGGTTGGTGTGTTCAGGAGTGATGGACGTATAAAATATCCCACTGCCGTGAAAAGCGGTGGGTCGAGAGAAGCCGGCTGCAGAAATTAAAAGGTTTCTTTCAATCAGTCTCTCCCTATCTGGCTTGCCACGCAGTAGGTGGGCAAACGCATTCGCCGCCAAAGCCTAGACAAACCTCTCCCTCATTAACCGGGCATCCCTGTTAATTCACCAAACGTTGCGAACCACTTGGGGTGACCTGTGGCAGAAGAGTTGGTTATCAAATAAATGGTTCTCGGAACGGCGGTACCCATACCAGCCTCCCAAATTATATGGGATTACACATACCTCCCCGCGTTCTTGAATAAAAACCTATATTATTATTATCATAAAAAATAAAATGAAAACTCCATTTTAGAATCGGAGAAAAATAATTTATTTCTTTTCAAAAAAATCTGCACATTACAAAACTAAAAATAAGTAAACATCCTACTGAATAATATAATATAATAATATTAATTGTAATTTATTTATTTATTTTAAATAAATAAAATAAATAAATAAATTACAAAAGGCGAAAGTTTGTATGGATGTATTTATGTTTGTTACTCTTTCAACCAAAAAAAAACTGGTTTTTAATGAAACTTCAACAATATAGCTCCTACATCAGAATATATAGGCTATAGCTCAGAACTCTGGCATTATGAAATTTGTATTAAAAAAAATGTAATAGGTGGCACGATTAGTAAGATATCTATAATTCTTTATTCGATTCAAACTATTAGGGGAGTGGGGAGGGAGAGGGGTTGGAGGGGGGAGGGGTTGAAGGTTGGTTTGGGGGAAGGGGTGGGGAGGGTAGAGGGGGAGTGGGGGGAAGGGTGGGAGGTGACCCCTCTAATACCATGCAAGTGAAGCCGTGGGAAAAAGCTAGTATCCAATAATCTTAATATATAAAAATGAATATTTCTTTGTTTGTCCCTAAACTAGTCATCCATTGCGATGAATCTTTGGTGATTATTTGTGCGCACGCCCGCAAAGGTTTCCATATGTATACCGGTGAGCTCTGGCATTTGAAAACTGAATGTACCGGGGCTGAATGTGTGGAACGCGGGAGGGGGGAAGAGGAAGGAGGAGTGGTTGGCAAGGCGGGGAAGGTGGAGGAAAAAAGCGTGAGGGGAAGGGAAAGGGAACGAATGGGAAGGAACACGCTGGGAAAAACCATTTTTTATTAAATGCAACGCATGCCGGGAACCAGCTAGTTAGAAATAGAATGTTTTAATCAGGATTAAAAAAAATTGTTTTAAAAATTTAAGGCCTTGGTCTGTAGGGTGAAAATGTATTGACGTCACGGAGGCGCGGCTGTCCAGGGGTCCGGTGTCCGTTCTGCCGCGGAGAGGGCCAGGGGCGTTGGGCAGGTATTGGCTCAGGAATTACTGTCTCCGCTATGGAACATAAATATATTATCATTAGAACACCCCTTCCCAACAAGGCTTACTACCAAATATTAGACACTTGATATATAAATGACATATTTTCAGTTTTGGAGGCATGTACGAGTACCGTCGCCCCGTAAACCATTTATTGGGTAACCAACATAGGTGGTGACAACTGTGGTGATTAGGTGAGGCGTGTTCAGGTCTTGGCGGCGAATGTATTTGCCTCCACACATAAACACGCTACAAAAACTCTACACATAAACACGCTACAAGGTTTACAGAAAATTTGTTAATACCAAAAGCAAACAAAACAATTTTCCAAAAAGGACCCTTTTACATGGCCATTAAAGTGTACAACAACCTTCCACATGATATTAAACAAATACAAGATACACTCAGATTTAAGTCATCACTAAAAACATTCCTTCTGAACAGGTCTCATTACACATTAAGTGAATACCTCACATAGGTACAACTGTTTTTATATTTATATAATAAATTAAAACAAATTCACTTTGTATTACACCACTTTTATATTTATATTTCATTTGTGTTCATATCTGCATAACATATTAGGTTAACTGGAAGAAATAGGATATAGGTACCTATAAGTTATACCTTTTGTAATAAATGTAAATTTTGTACAATAAATGATTTTGATTTTGATTTTGATTTTATAACCTTGGGATGACCTACGACCTTCTAGTGACCATCCTTATCCCTTATCACTCCCTAAGTAAAGCGTGCGTAAAGGCCCGAACGTTTGCCTCGCCATCGATCACCGTTCGCATCACACTTTTCGTAACATCACACTTTTCATAACACATCACCACTTTTTGAAACACATCACCACTTCTCGTATCGCATTCACCAGCTTACCCCCCAAGTCAAGGGTGCGTAATAAATAAATTTTCCAACCCTTCCCCTCTCCCTTTGAAACCTCCCATGAAAAAACTATATCTACGCCCTTGATACATCGATAAATTATCGATTATTTTCTGTATAATTAGTCCGGATTCTAGATAATTAATGGAATTTAATCGGTCTATCTTATCCCATATATTAATTTAACAATATAATAAAGGCCCGGCTTCCCGCATTTCAACCGATTTATTAAATTTTTTCCATAAATACTTTAACTATTAAGGCCTTGAGAAAATGCACATGTTATTCTTTAAGATAATATCCATACATTCCCCACGCCGAAACGACAATTATATGAAATTCCCTCCATCGAAAAAATCGCAAAATATGCTCCGAAATTTTTTGTCAACACGTTTTTTCAGTTATTTTACTTTTCAATCAATTGATCAATTGTTTTTAACACTAGCGCGCTCAAAGAGAAGAGAGTGAGGTGCGAGCACACACTTTCTTTCTCTCTTTCTCTCATAGCCAGTTACGTTTCGTATATCTAAGACACAGTGCAGGTCTATTGTCTGTATCACACTGTAGGATCAAGAGAGAGCAGTGCGCGCGCACATTTTCTTTCTCTCTTCCTATCATATAGATTGAGCTAAAGAAGTTTTACTTCAGTCGCGTGGTCTAAAGAACACTCGTTTTTTTTAATTATTTTTTACAGATCCACACAGGAGGCCCTGAGAGGAAAATAATTCGTCTAAGGGCATGTGTTATCTTCGGGAATGCAGTGTCTTTTTAGGGAAGGAAGGAGCGTAGGTTCTGGAAAGGAAGGAGGTAAGAAGCGTGGGTAGGAATCTGGGGGGTCGGTGTGTCCAGGAGTGATGGGCGGATGAATCCATTCATTTTATTGTGGTGCAAGAGAGAAAGCTGGAGAGGTAAAAGTCCTTCCTCAACCGGCCTCTCTCGATCCAGTACGCCACGCAGTTCATGGGAATGGCATTCGGTGCTAATATCTATACCTCCTGCATGAACCGTGCTGAGTAACCAAACATACTGTACCTCTTGGGGCGACCTAAGGCTGAGGTGTTGGTTATACAATTTTAATTTTATTTCTATAGGTTTCCTGGAAGGACAGTTCCACATAGACCTAGACCAATAATTATACGGTTTAGACACATACATTTAAGGGATGAATTTTTAAACAATGCTAAACCTTAATGCCATAAGTAAGGAAGATAAACTCAACACAAGCTCTATAGGTCTCTCTGGTCTCTGTATGCCAGTTTTCATCTCGGAACACTTAACGTCATGTAATAAACGTCTACTATACGTAGCAAAAAAAATGGCAATTGAAAAAAAACTGGCTTTTGTATGGGTAAAATCGGGCCGAGTCTATGTACGCCAAAACTCAGATTCACGAGCAATTCAGGTTACTTCAGAGAATACCTTAATTTCCTTATTACTTACGAGTAAATGGATGCGTATACTTATTGACTGAACTTCACACTTACACATGGAGGATTATGATCATTACTTTTGTTTATGCACACTTTTGTTTATGCAACACTTTCATCAAAATAAGATTATGATTCACTTATCCACTGACATTTCTGTTGAAACCAGTATCATAGGTAACAATCAAAATATGAAAAACATCTTCAATATAATGCATCAAAATGTACAATGCATCCGAAATAAAATCCCAGAACTAGAAAATATTCTGTATGAAAAAAACATTGATGTATTTTGTGTTAGCGAAAACTGGCTACAGAAAGATGAAGCGACATCTATTAATTTTAATGGTTATAAATTAGGTTCAATTTTTTGTTGAGAGAGCCATTTTCACGGAGGCGTCTCTATCTACTTAAATGAAAACATTACATTTACTGAACTAGAATATGTTAGACAAATAACAAAAGAATTTGTATTTGAATGTGTTGGCATTGAAATTCCAAGGCTTAAAATGATCATTTGTACAGTTTACTTTAATAACTCCGATATTAATATATTTTTTGAACAACTTGATATTCTTTTAAACAAAATTTGCAAAAACAATAAAAAACAAATAATACTCTGCGGAGACCTTAACATTGACACACACTACAAGAACAAAAACGCTGATTTACTCAAAAACACATTAAAATCACACAACATACGATTGATTATTGATAAACCCACTCGTATACAAGGAAATAAAAAAGTATAATTGATCATATATGTACAAATATACCAAAAAGTTCTTACACACGGGAAGTCACAGAATTAGCTGTATCAGATCACATGGCACAGTTAATGCACATAAAAACACAAAATAATATAAGTTGGGTTATAGTGTTGACGTATTTTGACAGCTGCTTCAATTTATCAAGCTTTAACAATCATAATACTAGAAAATCAAACTAAAAAGTGGTTAACTCGTCTAATCAGGAGAGTGCGCGTTGGGACAGTGAATTTTTTATCCCACAAAGTATCTCGCTAAGGCGGAATACTCGTCATTATTCTGGTGTTTTGTACCACAAAATACAACTCAGTGCAAAAGTGACTCGATCATTATATAAACACAAAAAACCTATCCCAAAGGCGTTTTTAGCGTCACAAAGGCTCTGCCATCTCTCATTCAAGAAACAAGCATTGTGTCGTTTTTTCTTTTGTGTGAAATTTTGAAATCAACTACCTTTAAAATGAATGCACTGTGCTCCATCTGTAAAAAAAACATTGACACCCCGTCAGACTTCATCTCATGTTGTATCTGCGACGAAAACTACCACTTCATTTGTGCCGATATCGCAGAGACCTCACGAAGAGGAACTAAGATTTTACAGTGGCGCTGCAAATTTTGCACAAAAACACAAAAAAACTCCAAAAAAAATACGTCTGAAAAAAATCTAGAACTGACATCTACCGAGAAACCAAATAAACAACCATCATCAACACCAAAATCTACAATTGCCGCCTCATCATACGCCAGTGTGAACTTACCACCAACAACCACAGATGGCTCCAGTAATCTGACAATCGAGCTATTTTTAACTGAAATTGCTAATTTTAAAGACTCAGTTATTGATTCTGTTGGAAAAAAATACGATGCAATCCTGCTCCAAAATAATGAAATATTAAAAACCATTCAAAGCATATCTCAACAGCAAGAAGACTTAAAATATCGAATAAATAATTTGGAAAAACTACATGAACAAGTAAACTCAGCCTTAAATTCAAGACTTGAGGATTTAGAAAAAGTAAGCGGAAAAAATAATGAAAATCAAATAAAAATTTGTCTCTTGACAGAACGAAATGAAGACCTAGAAAAAAGAATAATAGCGATCGAGATTGACCAAGAAAACAGGAACAGGCGATTTAACAATACTTGTTTGGAACTTCGAGGGCTTCCAGAATTCAAAGAGGAAACATCACAAACATTAAAAGACATTATATTCAATACCAGTAAAACAGTTGACTGCAAACTAAATACAAATGATATTTATAATATATATAGAGTATCACAAAGAAATAAAAATATTCCTCCAACAGTTAAACCTAGGTCAGTGGTAATTAATTTTAATTCAATAGCGTTAAGAGAGGAGCTCCTTAATGCTATAAAAAAATATAACAGATCTTGCGAAAAGATTGGGGACAAAATAAACACGGGAACAATCGGATTGTCTGGCCCCATTACACCCATCTACGTCTCAGAACTCCTCACGTCTAAAGGCAAACGGCTTTGGTATCTAGCTCGCCAACGTGCGACTGAATGTAAATTTAGGTACGTTTGGACGAAAGCAGGTCTAATCTACATGAAAAAAGATGACTCTTCTCGACCTATATTAATAGATTCAGAACAAGCTATACCGAAGCTCTGACTACCTGCTCTTTATTCTAATTATCGTGATAAAACTACTCACTACCGCTTTATATCGCCATTTCATACTCTATTACATAACAGCACTATATTATATGAACACCTAGGATTTTGCATAACTCCTATTTGTACTGGAATAATTTTAATTTTAACTTTAACTTTAATTTTAATCTTTATTCTCTCTAGAATGGTAACTACACTTATTACAAGATTATTAATTGATTTATTAGTAATATTACTAATAATTCGGCAAAAGAGAACTCTAATCAACATATTTTATAAAACCCAGATATTACTTATTTTTCATACTTATACTACTTTTTACTGTCTTTTGAAAGAGAAAATGCCACACACTAACTACATACGTTATTTATTTCCTGGATTTTATTTCAGATATTATTTCTTACTCAGATATTATTTATTTTTCCTAACTACATCATTTTGTTTACAGTTTTGTCGCTACAAATTTCGTTCTACAAGTATTGATATGACAATAAAATACTGTTTTAAAACTTTACCTAGAAAACAACAATTAATTTTTGAATTCTAATGGTAATAAACGATCTTCAACATGAAATCGATAGTATCATAGTGCCAAATACTGAAATAATTTTTGAAAACATTAACAAAATTATGCAATTTAATTGGGAATCAAATAGGATTAATATTGTTCATCAAAATATTAGAACGATGGGAAACTTGGATGATTTTCTTATATTTTTGGAAGAAATAAAATCTGTGGTAAAGTTCCATGTACTAATTCTCACTGAATGCAGGTTAAATGATTCATACATAGCCAAACAAATTTCAGGCTATAACGAATACCATACAACATCGCATATTAACCAAAATAGCGGAGTAGTAGTATATATCGACAATACATTAAATTCATTAGTACAAGAAATAAACATAAATCAGTGTAATTCTTTAAAAATCAACATTAATGAGAATTTAGGTATCCTAGCTATCTACCGATCACCATCGTTCAATGACATCCAAGATTTCCTGGAAAATATTATTGGTGAGTTAAAAAAAACTAAGGATTACGCACAATATGTACTGATCGGGGACATGAATATAAATACTATAGGAGAAGTATTGCATAGGCAGTCCGACGACTACTTATGTGCTATGGCTGAAAGTAATTTTATTTCCATTATTAATTCTCCAACTAGGGTACAAGGTAGCTCAAGCTCATGTTTGGATCATATATATACCAGAAATATAACAAATTCAAATGCATTTGTAATACATAATACAATCACTGATCATTACACCACTGCAATCAGTATCCCAAACTCAATACCCAAAAAACATAAAATTAATCACAAACAGATTATCAATTATGAGGCTTTATTAAATGATCTTAAAAATTAAAATTGGGAATATGTTTATAAAGAGACTGAAGTTAACAATGCTCTAAACTATTTTATTAATGAAATCAATACATTCATAACAAAACACACAATAATTAAACGCATTCCATATAGTAAAATACATCTCACCCCATGGATTACCAACGGCATTGTTAAATCTATACACAAAAGAAATCACCTTCATAAAATAGCTAAACGAGACCCATTGAACGATACTAAACAGCAAAACTATTACCGATACCGTAATATTTGCAAAACCGTTATTCGCAAATGTAAAGAGCGTTATTATAAATTCTTACTTGATAAAGATAATTCCAGCAAAAACATGTGGAATGTTGTCAGAGACATAACTAAAAGTAAAAGAAATACCAGTACATCGGTAACTGAATTAAACACCGGAAATTTGATTTTTTTTTTTTTTTTTTTTAAGTTTTTTTTTAAGTTTCTTTATTCTTTGAATTATTCATTACATGAATTGGGGATTTTTCGACCACCATACTAGGCACATGCCTGTGTTGTGGTGGTCGATTTTCATATACAGTATATTAAAAGATGCAATATAAAGAAATGTGCGAGAATATAAAAAATAAAATAAAAATATATAAATATACATATTATATATAATAATATTAAAGAAATTTAAAGAAAACAAATGAATATAAAATAATGTAAATAACTAAAGAGTATGGAAACAATAAATTACTATAGAGTATAAAAGAGTATGAAAGAATATAGTAGAATATAAAAATAATATGAAAAGTATAGAACATAGAAGGCAATACATGAAAGAATATAAAAATGATATAATTATAAAATATATAAAGTCGAAGTAAGTACTTTGTAGAGTATGCAAATAAGAAATGATAACGATTTTAATGAAGATCTGTGTGTACGTGGTAATATTGGTAGGTACATTATTTCAAACCAATTTTTGTACAAATAAATTTTGGAATAAATTTATGTTTCGAGTCCGCCGAATTACACTGGTCACTAGAGTAAATTATTATTGTTACAGTGATTTTCTGGTGGCACTGGGCTCTGAGTACATAAACATGTAGATATAGGCACTAGTACACAGTGGTGCCAAACAGTTTTAAAGAATTAGTTTTTAAAAGTATTTAAACTTTTGGCTATTTATATTATAGTGATTACAACCAAAAAAATTTATTAGCGGTAAATAAACCGATATCAATTTTATTTACAAAATATTACTAAAAACTTTTCTTCTCCCACATTTTATAAAAAAGTTGAAAGCTTTATTATATTTTCACAATGGAAATAAAATAAAGTGATGCTATCCTCCAGATAAAAGAAGTAATAATGAGATATTATATTTTACAAATATCAATAATTTGCAGATGATGTTTTCACAATGGCAAAAACACATTTTCACAGAAAAAATAAGTAGATATGTATGCACGAGAAGAGGACAATAAGTGAAATAATAATTAAAAAATATTTTTCCTTAACAAGTGGAAAAAAAAGAAAAAATTTTTGTGTGCTAGTACTTAGGAGTATTTTTTATGATTTGAATATATCATATTATCGAGTCAAATGCAGTTTAGCTGCTAGCATATTGCAAAAGCGGTTTAGGCAAAAGTTGATCTTCATAAAAGGATTAAATATCTATCCCTGTTCTAGCAGAAAATATTAGAAAACGATAATGTAATGCTAAGGCAAAATTAAATTTGAATTACGGATAATGACACGTGACCTTTGTTTCCCACCAAGCTTATATTTAAATAATTATTATAATATTATGATTATAACTGACAATCAATCAATTGCATGTCATACTAATCAATATTTTGCATCTGTTGGGTCAAATCTAGCAAAAAAATTTGATTAGAAACCCAGAAAACGGAAGACTCTTTAGCATCGACAATTGAAACAAAGGAACAATCTTTTTCATTTGATATTAAACCAACTACTGTAGAAGAGGTCTTAAAAATAATCAACAGCCTTAATACTACATATGCAAAGGGTCCAGATAGTCTAAATACACAAATACTAAAAAAAATAAAAAATCAGATTTCTGCTCCGCTATCATATATTTACAACTTAAGTTTTGCATCAGGAATATTTCCTGATCACTTTAAAAAATCAATAATTGTCCCAATTCACAAAAGTGGACCTAAATCTCTTGTAGAAAACTACAGGCCAATATCTCTTTTAAGCGCGATATCCAAAGTCATTGAAAAGCTTTTCAAAACTAGGTTAAACGAATATGTGGAGGAACATAATATTCTAAGTCCAAACCAATACGGCTTTCGGTCGGGTAAGGGAACGGATGATGCCATCGCATGTCTCACGGAAACTATCGCAGGGAATATGAACCGTGGCAAGAAAACTATTGCCCTTTTCCTGGACCTGGCCAAGGCATTTGACACAATATCTCATAAAATTCTTTTACAGAGACTTAGAAATATAGGAATAAAGGGAAAAGCTTTTCAATGGATAGAAAGTTATATATCTAATAGATTTCAACAAACCAGAATTAACGAGGCTATTAGCACTTCACTAAAATACACTTTTGGGGTACCACAAGGAAGTACACTTGGGCCCCTTCTCTTTATTATATACATAAACGAACTTTGTAACCAACACATTGGTGGCAAAATTATCACGTTCGCTGACGATACAGTTATTTTGTTTGAAGGAGATGATTGGATAGAAACACACCACCTTGCGAACACAGGTATAAACAGAGTAAAACAGTGGCTGGACAGTAATTTGCTTACACTAAACATACAAAAAACAAAATATCTCACATTTAGTGCTACCCTTGCAGGGCAACCCAAAACACCTCATCACCTCACAATACATAATATTAAGTGTAGCCTTGGAAATAATAACCATACTTGTAAATGCGACACCCTTGAATGTGTTAAATCTATTAAATATTTAGGTATAATAGTGGATAACCACCTTAAATGGAAACAACAAATTGAAAACACAGCTAATAAAGTGCGCAAGCTTATTTATATATTTATAGCATTGCGGGAAATTATAAAAACTCAAGACATTAAAAAAATATACTACGGGCTCTGTAACTCCGTCATAACCTACGGTTGCATTGGATGGGGTGGAACAGGATTAACAATATTATACCCGCTACTGAAGGCACAGAAATCCATTCTACGCGTCATTATGAAGAAACCCTTCAGATACTCGAGCGACGCTCTCTTCAAGGAGTTTAATGTGCTTGATGTTCGACAATGTTACATAAAAAAAATAACAATCTGCGTCCACAAAAATATAAGCAAAACGATAACAGTCGATCATAATCATCAAACCAGAAGTAAGAGCAGAAACGACCTTTCCATTCCTACAAGCAATACTGCGGCTTATCAAAAAGTTTTCTCATACCTGGGACCAAAAATATACAACAAAATCCCCTCTCAATTTAAACTGTGTGAATTATCATCCTTCGGTACGAAAATTACAAAATGGTTATTAGACTTAGGTAGGACAGATTCTGAAAAATTATTAAAAAACGTAGTCTGAGTTGATTTCTTCGATTTTGTATTTTGTATTTTCCTAAAAAATATTGTTATGAAGCAGTGCTGAAATCATTACCTTTTCTTATTTTAAAATATGAACACTGCTTTATAACGTCGAACCTAGCGGCACGAACTATTGAGTGAATTAATTGTTGATAGTTACAACAGGAGGACTGGCAACACAAGTCGTTATGGAAGGGGGAGTTTTTTTTTCTTTTCCGGGTCCGGCAATGGAACCCACTCTCGCCGGCATGATCTTTTGGGCCAGATCATGGCTGTGACAGTCGGATAGTATTAAGTTATTAAAAGGGACGAAGATTTAAATTTCAGTCGATTGGCGCGTAAAAATTAATGTGGAACGATCTTTGTTACAGGATGCGAAAGTGCACCAAAGTTTTAAATGAATAATGTCGCGAGATTGCTCTCCGCGGTAGTTCTTATATTACGAGAAGTTTACCGTAAAGTTATCAAGGCGATCGGTATGAGTATTTTCGCCACACGAGACGCGCCGGTATGTACTTGTCGGGTGCCGACAATAAGAATGCCTTTTTAAACGCGTGGAGAAGAATAATTCCGCTCACCGGCTTGTATTAGAGAAAATGCACGTGCGGAAATACTAACGGTCCCGCTTGCTTGCTGCGTAAGCCCCATAACATCGTTCCCTTGGAGTTCCACTTCCCTTGGAGCCCTGCTTTGCTGAGAGTCCTGTCTTGCCAATCATCCTGTTGCGAACTGGCCGTTTATCCTGATGCGATCTGTGGAGACGAGAATCGGCTGGAGGTCCTGCCGATTATCCTGTTGCGGACTGGCCGAGATGAGGGTCGGCTGGAGGTCCTGCCCATCATCCTGTGGCGAACTACGAGACGCGGTTCGGTTAGGAATATAGTGAATTAGCTAGATAGTATAACCTCAATCGGTCCCTGAGGGTGAGTAGAGTCACTTTACGTTTATTGTACCTGACATTATTAAAATAATATATAAGTTCTTTAACATTTAAATTGGAAATGAGATACTTGTATTTATTTAATACCCTAACACGCTGGAGATCACATACCTATGCCCCCTCCTGAGATGTAGTTTCATGTTTTTATTTCACCACGGGCATAATTCTGCACAAAGCAGTATTTTGGCGCTCGGTAAAACCGTAAAGTTCGTGGTGAAAACATAGACCATACAGTATTATACTCAACGCTTAATTACAGCGTAACAAATTGGGCCCAACGTGGTTTAGCTCGTTTATTTGATCTCCTGCGGGTTACGTTGGTGTTTGGTGTTTTACATTGGTCATGTTTTGTATTTTTTCGTGCTCAGTATCCCAGTGTGTGGTTACATTGTCAACATGTCAACATAACCTCAATTTTTGAAATGATATTTTCATAGAAGTGTCAGGTTTCAATCATAGACAATGCTTCTTCTATGATAAGTTTGAAAAAAAAGTATATATTTATTAAAAAAAAAAATTTTTTTATTGTCTATGGTTGAAGGTTTATGATAAAAGGTAAACATCATCTATGCAAGTTGATGTTTATTGTGGACAAGCGAATGTCAAAAGTGACTGATTACGGTATGTTGTGTTTATATCGTAGATGAATTCTTAATACAATTTTAAATGAACTAGTAAACTAAATAAATAATTCATTATAATCAAGTGAATGGTAATTAATGAGATTAAATTTATAATCTATTCTGTTAAATTCCATTATGCACAAGAGTGTCATAAATTATCAACAACACGAGTACATCTTATACGGTGAAATAGTTTGACATACTTAACTTAATTGTTGGGATATTTTTTTCTTTTATTAAAAAAATATTTTTTTTTAGTATTTCAAATGTGGGATTTTATTTTGTAACCACGATTTTTATTGTCAATTTTAAATTAAATCGACTAAACACATTAATATCTCGATTTTTTTTTCAAAAATCAGGGTTGCCAAAAACTTTTTTTTCCCTCGTACTTTAAAAAATTTTTTTTTTTTTTTTACATCATCAACAATCAATATTGTACGTCATCAATAACAATGTCAACTCCTATTTCAAACGTCAACAACGCCTCTAAAGAGGATCTCATAAGAGAACTATCAAGTCGTTCTCTCGAACCGGCAACCACCTCTCACGCGCTGCGCTCGCAGGCGCGTGCATATAATAAAGCCCTTAAGATGCCAACAATATCAGAAATAGATATGGATTCTTCTGATTCAGATTCAGAGAGTAGGACCGTTCACAACCCTACAATAATTAAACATACAAAAATTATTTATAGAGAATCACCCTCCATCAATGTAGAAAATTGGAAGATTAAATTTGACGGTAAATCAAGCATAAGAGAATTTCTCTTATTGATTGAAGAAAAATGTAGGACAAAAAATTTTAGTCATGATAATCTGGTACGCGTTTTTCCTGATCTTCTAGATGGCCTAGCATTACTTTGGTTCAGGTCAATATATCACTCAGAATTGAAATGGGACGAGCTGTCTAAACTTTTAATCAATCAATTTGAGGCAAATGACCTACAAACAGATTTAAAAGTTAAACTTTTCAATATGAGGCAACCCAAAGGTATGTCGGTACTTGAATTTTCCCTTAGGATGAAATCCCTAAATAACATGTTGGAAGCTAAACTTCCTGAGCAGGAACTTTTGCGACTTGCCAAAAAGGCGTTGCTGCCAATGTACACTAACATTTTAGTTTCTAGAGATATAGATACATCCGATCAGTTAACAATCTACGCAGGGAACTTAGAGTCTTATGCGACACCACCAGAGGAATTTGCTACTTCTTCAACTTCTTTTTCAAAAAAATCTAATGAAAACTACGGTACTAATAAAGAGGATAGATTCGTGCCTACTAATAAAACTTTGACAAACAGTAATACCGGTACTGATAGACGTACTGGGTTCTCTCAGAATAACTATAGACGGTCGTTTAATAGTAATAGTTATAGTCATGCTGGGCGTAACTACGTTAATACCAATGCTGGTTGCAACAATAACAAACCTTCGTCTTCGTTCAATACAAGTTCTCAAAATACTGAACGAACTTCTAGAACCTTTGTTAGGACTCAAGTTTGTCTATATTGTAATAAACCGGGACATGTTGTGGCTGACTGTAGGAAAAAAGCCGCAGCGGGAAATAATTCTAAAGTGGGAGCAGTTAAAGGAAGATTTAATAACAGTAAGTCGGAAAACTAGGGCGGAGTCTCTCTTACCACGTCCCATCCTATGCGCAGAGGAATCGGGAATGGAAGAGTTGGCTCCGACTAGTACATCAGTTTCTTTCGGTCCCATCGTCTGGAACAGTGGGCCCACTGCCACAGGGGATGGAGATTGAAAACGATGGTCGTCCGTATGTAAATGTATATATAATAAACAATTTTTACAGCGCACTGTTGGACAGTGGCGCCTCATTATCGTGTTTGGGAGGTGATAGTTATAAAATTTTTATTAAATTAGGTGTAGAATTAGTTAAGGTTAATTTTTGTGTATCAACAGCGGACGGTGCGAGTCAGCCTGTCCTGGGTACAATGTCGTTGCCGGTGACGTACAAATCAATTACCCGGACAATTCTTTTCTACGTCATCCCGACATTGTCACCATCGTTTATCCTAGGTATAGACTTTTGGAAGCAATTCCATATCGCACCGGAGCTGCTTCCAAAAGCTATTTGTCATTCTTCGGAAAACAAAATCAATGGGTTGCGGGCAATTCAGCCAGCCTCATCTCTAAGTCCCTCAGAGAGTCGGTCACTCTCTGCTATTATTAAAAAATTTGAATCGATTTCTTTCGAAAAGCGCGGTTTAGGTCTAACGCATTTAGTCAAGCACAAAATTAATACGACACGGCCTCCGATCAAACAGAGGTATTATCCTTTATCTCCAGCAAGACAAAAACAATTGGAAGCAGAAGTAGATGAAATGCTAAAATTAGGAGTTATACGTCCCTCACGTTCTCCATGGTCGAGTCCGGTATTGATCGTTACAAAAAAGGACGGTACAGGTCGTTTTTGCTTAGACTCTCGCAAAATTAATAATGTCACGATTCGCGACGCGTACCCTTTGCCATATATATCTCGGATTCTAGACAAGCTAGGTGGAGCTAGGTACGTCTCTTCTATAGACCTTTCAAAGGCCTTTTGGCAAATTGCCTTAGACAAGGATTCTTGCGAGAAGACAGCTTTCGTCGTACCTGGACGGGGTTTGTTTGAGTTCACCCGTATGCCTTTTGGACTGAAAAACGCCCCTAGTGAGTTGCAAAGATTGGCAGATGTCCTTTTTGGTCCGGAATTTGACGATAATGCTTTTTGCTATCTTGATGACTTGATCTTGATATCAGAAGACCTGGATTCACATCTTAATCTGTTGAATCGTGTATATGAACGTTTGCGAGACGCAGGCCTTACAATAAACCTTAAAAAATCCGAGTTCTGCAAATCTGAACTTAAATATTTAGGGTATTTAGTAGATGCGCAGGGTCTCCGTACGGATCCAATAAAAATAGAAAGCATCAAAAATTTCCCAGTCCCGAAAAATGCGAAACAAATCCGGGCATTCATTGGTTTGTGCGGTTACTTTAGGAGATTCATTAAAGGATTTTCGGGAATAGCTGCCCCTCTTACTAAACTCACAGGTTCAAAAAATGGAATCAGCAATTTCAAGTGGTCCCAGGAAGCTGAAACTGCTTTCAATGATTTAAAACGCGCGTTGACGACGGCTCCAGTTTTATGCTGCCCGGATTTCACCAGGCCTTTCTCTATCCACACCGACGCGAGCTCGGCGGGAATTGGAGGGGTATTGATTCAGAACGTGGACGGGCAAGAGCATCCCATTGCTTATTACTCACGTTGCTTAAATGCGCATGAACGCAATTATGGCATCACTGAACGGGAACTCCTAGCTGTGCTAGACTCGGTGAATCACTTTAGACCATATATAGAAGGAGCTCATTTTACGGTAGTTACTGACCACTCAAGCTTGAAATGGCTAGGGTCCTTGTCTAACCCTAGTGGCCGTCTTGCACGGTGGAGCTCTCGCCTTTCACAATTTTCTTTTGACGTTGTTCATCGCAAAGGGACACAGCATGTTGTTCCAGACGTACTCTCACGAATGGACCTTGCCGTATTAACAGGTGTGGACATTGATAATACAAAGGATACGTGGTATTTGAAAGCTTGGAAAGGATGCGAAGAATTCCCACAACGATTCCAGAACTTTCAAATACGTAATAATGAATTGTTCCGACACACAAAGACTCGTCTAGCTCTGTGCGAGGATACTGCCTGGAAAAAAGTAGTTCCGCAAGAAGGTAGACAGGCAATTCTATCTAATTTACATGAATCTTCGCGAGCTTGTCATCCTGGGGTATTCAAAACCTACAAAAAGGTGCAATTGCGTTACTATTGGCCTAATATGTACAAGGATGTTAAGCAATTTGTTAATCGTTGTACAGTCTGTAAGGCCCACAAAATAAGTACAGCCCCACCTATCGGAATCTCCTCAAACCCAAAAAAGGTCACAAGACCCATGCAAATGTTGTCGATAGATTTGGTAGGTCCTTTACCTAGGAGTTTCTCAGGTTTTACCGTAATCCTATCATGTGTAGACGTTTTTTCTAAATTTACATGGCTATTTCCGCTGCGCAATGGCACCGCGAGAAGCATAATAAAAATCTTAGAAGAAAACATCTTTCTTGTTCACGGCGTACCACGAACTATTGTCTGTGATAATGGTCGTCAATTTGTTTCGAAAGAATTTAAAGAATTACTTAATAGTTATAACATGCCGCCACCATTTTACAATTCATCTTATACGCCTCAAAACAACGTAGTCGAACGTTATAATCAAACCCTGGGCACGGCGTTATCCATCTTAGTTGAATCAGACCACCGAAACTGGTCTAAATTTCTTCCGCAAGTTCAATCAGCGATGAATAACACGGTAAACTGCGCTACAGGTTATACACCTTATTTTCTGATGCATGGTCGGGAGCAGATACTAGACGGTGATCTGCACCGTAATCCAATAGCGGATGAGGAAACCAATTCGCAAATTGGTGCTCAACCTAAGGTTTATGCACAGAAATTGGAAGAGTTGTCATCGGTTTATGAGCAAGTCTCGAATGCTCTTCTTAAAGCTTTTCAAAAAGGAGCTGACCATTACAACCTGCGCAGAAAACACATTACCTATCAGGTTGGTGATGTGGTGTGGCGGAGGAATTTTGCGCAATCTAACGCATTGAATTATTTCGCACAAAAATTGGCACCCCGGTTTGTTCAGAACGTGGTAGTAAAGAAAAAATCCAACTTAATTTATACACTTGCAGACTTAAACGGAAAAGTTGCGGGTGATTTTCATGTGAAAGACATAGTAAAATCAAATAATATACCGGTATAGTCTTATTGTGGCAATACTTCGGAGGGTCTGGCCATCCCTACCGAGTACTGCAAATTATCATATCTGTTAGCTAATATTTGATGCCTGGGAGTTTTAACCCGGCCTGATCAACCGAGTTGAAACGACCCGACATTCTGACAGTCAAAATCCTGTCATAGGAATATTTCTTTTGTTCATTCAGGTTTTCTTGGGGCGCGTTTACGCAAACTCACGTAGTTTGTTATGATTCATTGCAATCAAATTCCACTCTGGTAAGATTTACTCGAGTTGTTTTATAAGTTTTCGCTTTCGTTAGGCGTAATAATCTGTAATTTATTTGAAATAAATTTTGTATAATTTTTGGACTGAGCACGAGCAAAATAACAAAATAAATGACATAATTTATTTTCCTTTTGTCTATTATGTTTGTTAACCTCGAATACAAGGGGAACACATGCCCACTTTCCCTTGTGTTCAGGGTACATCCCATTGAACTGCGTTCATGGGTATTGAGTTTTGTGTTTATTCTTAAGTTTTAACTCGGAACACACAGGGATGCCAGCCCTACACCTCTTTGTGTTTTGAGCATTGTTTTTCTGTTTATCTCTTCCCATCTGAAACATGATTGTTTTCAAATATAAATAAATTCTTTGAAATGTTGTGAATTCAACACGTAATAACAACTCACATGCTTGTGAGTATACTTAAAGAATAGTTTAGTGATACATATATTATTTTATAAAATTCGTTGATTAGTCTTAGTACCTACAATACTACTTCACTTCATATACTCGCTCGAACGACCGATTTAGGTAGAATAGGAAACTCTTCGTAGTGAACATTTCTTATATCTCCTAAAAGGGACGTAAATTCAGTGAAGTGAGGGTTGCTTGCACCCTAAAGTGTTGCCTAAATGGCTTTCTAAAACCCTATTATGGGTCAGTGATGCATTAATGCATATGGTGGTGTTTAATTAATGTGCTGGACACACATAGGTATAATTAAGGTTAAGGATGTGTTGTCCACTGATTAGTGTTTATACTTACATAATTAATGTTGTTTATGCTGTAGATGTAACGTTAACGGTAGTCCAAGACATAAAGTCAGCTGTTCCTCACCCAGTATTTTCAATGCTGTGGGTGTTTGCGGACCCCGTTCACGGAACATTAGTTCACATTGTTCTTTAGATTAAGTTCTTCTAGTTTTAAGTGTTGGTCTTGAATGACTGCATTGTGAAGCCACCATCTTGCCGGACAACATGGGTGCGATTGGAATCATAATGAACTCATTCGTATTTATTTGATTTTTCTTTTTCTATCACTATTAGCTTTTGCTATCATCAATTTTAAGTTTAACATGGTGTGCCTACCACATTTGATGATTCACTTTTTCATTTTTATTCATGTGTATTTTATAATTTCTTTTTTAGAACACCCTGAGGATTGACCGGAATAGCTTAGGAGTTTGTTAGTTGAAAGAAACATGTTTGAGGGCAAACATTTGTGTGGCGCGGGGGGTAATGTTATGTAGCAGTGCTGAAATCATTACCTTTTCTTATTTTAAAATATGAACACTGCTTTATAACGTCGAACCTAGCGGCACGAACTATTGAGTGAATTAATTGTTGATAGTTACAACAGGAGGACTGGCAACACAAGTCGTTATGGAAGGGGGAGTTTTTTTTTCTTTTCCGGGTCCGGCAATGGAACCCACTCTCGCCGGCATGATCTTTTGGGCCAGATCATGGCTGTGACAGTCGGATAGTATTAAGTTATTAAAAGGGACGAAGATTTAAATTTCAGTCGATTGGCGCGTAAAAATTAATGTGGAACGATCTTTGTTACAGGATGCGAAAGTGCACCAAAGTTTTAAATGAATAATGTCGCGAGATTGCTCTCCGCGGTAGTTCTTATATTACGAGAAGTTTACCGTAAAGTTATCAAGGCGATCGGTATGAGTATTTTCGCCACACGAGACGCGCCGGTATGTACTTGTCGGGTGCCGACAATAAGAATGCCTTTTTAAACGCGTGGAGAAGAATAATTCCGCTCACCGGCTTGTATTAGAGAAAATGCACGTGCGGAAATACTAACGGTCCCGCTTGCTTGCTGCGTAAGCCCCATAACATCGTTCCCTTGGAGTTCCACTTCCCTTGGAGCCCTGCTTTGCTGAGAGTCCTGTCTTGCCAATCATCCTGTTGCGAACTGGCCGTTTATCCTGATGCGATCTGTGGAGACGAGAATCGGCTGGAGGTCCTGCCGATTATCCTGTTGCGGACTGGCCGAGATGAGGGTCGGCTGGAGGTCCTGCCCATCATCCTGTGGCGAACTACGAGACGCGGTTCGGTTAGGAATATAGTGAATTAGCTAGATAGTATAACCTCAATCGGTCCCTGAGGGTGAGTAGAGTCACTTTACGTTTATTGTACCTGACATTATTAAAATAATATATAAGTTCTTTAACATTTAAATTGGAAATGAGATACTTGTATTTATTTAATACCCTAACACGCTGGAGATCACATACCTATGCCCCCTCCTGAGATGTAGTTTCATGTTTTTATTTCACCACGGGCATAATTCTGCACAAAGCAGTATTTTGGCGCTCGGTAAAACCGTAAAGTTCGTGGTGAAAACATAGACCATACAGTATTATACTCAACGCTTAATTACAGCGTAACAAATTGGGCCCAACGTGGTTTAGCTCGTTTATTTGATCTCCTGCGGGTTACGTTGGTGTTTGGTGTTTTACATTGGTCATGTTTTGTATTTTTTCGTGCTCAGTATCCCAGTGTGTGGTTACATTGTCAACATGTCAACATAACCTCAATTTTTGAAATGATATTTTCATAGAAGTGTCAGGTTTCAATCATAGACAATGCTTCTTCTATGATAAGTTTGAAAAAAAAGTATATATTTATTAAAAAAAAAAATTTTTTTATTGTCTATGGTTGAAGGTTTATGATAAAAGGTAAACATCATCTATGCAAGTTGATGTTTATTGTGGACAAGCGAATGTCAAAAGTGACTGATTACGGTATGTTGTGTTTATATCGTAGATGAATTCTTAATACAATTTTAAATGAACTAGTAAACTAAATAAATAATTCATTATAATCAAGTGAATGGTAATTAATGAGATTAAATTTATAATCTATTCTGTTAAATTCCATTATGCACAAGAGTGTCATAAATTATCAACAACACGAGTACATCTTATACGGTGAAATAGTTTGACATACTTAACTTAATTGTTGGGATATTTTTTTCTTTTATTAAAAAAATATTTTTTTTTAGTATTTCAAATGTGGGATTTTATTTTGTAACCACGATTTTTATTGTCAATTTTAAATTAAATCGACTAAACACATTAATATCTCGATTTTTTTTTCAAAAATCAGGGTTGCCAAAAACTTTTTTTTCCCTCGTACTTTAAAAAATTTTTTTTTTTTTTTTACATCATCAACAATCAATATTGTACGTCATCAATAACAATGTCAACTCCTATTTCAAACGTCAACAACGCCTCTAAAGAGGATCTCATAAGAGAACTATCAAGTCGTTCTCTCGAACCGGCAACCACCTCTCACGCGCTGCGCTCGCAGGCGCGTGCATATAATAAAGCCCTTAAGATGCCAACAATATCAGAAATAGATATGGATTCTTCTGATTCAGATTCAGAGAGTAGGACCGTTCACAACCCTACAATAATTAAACATACAAAAATTATTTATAGAGAATCACCCTCCATCAATGTAGAAAATTGGAAGATTAAATTTGACGGTAAATCAAGCATAAGAGAATTTCTCTTATTGATTGAAGAAAAATGTAGGACAAAAAATTTTAGTCATGATAATCTGGTACGCGTTTTTCCTGATCTTCTAGATGGCCTAGCATTACTTTGGTTCAGGTCAATATATCACTCAGAATTGAAATGGGACGAGCTGTCTAAACTTTTAATCAATCAATTTGAGGCAAATGACCTACAAACAGATTTAAAAGTTAAACTTTTCAATATGAGGCAACCCAAAGGTATGTCGGTACTTGAATTTTCCCTTAGGATGAAATCCCTAAATAACATGTTGGAAGCTAAACTTCCTGAGCAGGAACTTTTGCGACTTGCCAAAAAGGCGTTGCTGCCAATGTACACTAACATTTTAGTTTCTAGAGATATAGATACATCCGATCAGTTAACAATCTACGCAGGGAACTTAGAGTCTTATGCGACACCACCAGAGGAATTTGCTACTTCTTCAACTTCTTTTTCAAAAAAATCTAATGAAAACTACGGTACTAATAAAGAGGATAGATTCGTGCCTACTAATAAAACTTTGACAAACAGTAATACCGGTACTGATAGACGTACTGGGTTCTCTCAGAATAACTATAGACGGTCGTTTAATAGTAATAGTTATAGTCATGCTGGGCGTAACTACGTTAATACCAATGCTGGTTGCAACAATAACAAACCTTCGTCTTCGTTCAATACAAGTTCTCAAAATACTGAACGAACTTCTAGAACCTTTGTTAGGACTCAAGTTTGTCTATATTGTAATAAACCGGGACATGTTGTGGCTGACTGTAGGAAAAAAGCCGCAGCGGGAAATAATTCTAAAGTGGGAGCAGTTAAAGGAAGATTTAATAACAGTAAGTCGGAAAACTAGGGCGGAGTCTCTCTTACCACGTCCCATCCTATGCGCAGAGGAATCGGGAATGGAAGAGTTGGCTCCGACTAGTACATCAGTTTCTTTCGGTCCCATCGTCTGGAACAGTGGGCCCACTGCCACAGGGGATGGAGATTGAAAACGATGGTCGTCCGTATGTAAATGTATATATAATAAACAATTTTTACAGCGCACTGTTGGACAGTGGCGCCTCATTATCGTGTTTGGGAGGTGATAGTTATAAAATTTTTATTAAATTAGGTGTAGAATTAGTTAAGGTTAATTTTTGTGTATCAACAGCGGACGGTGCGAGTCAGCCTGTCCTGGGTACAATGTCGTTGCCGGTGACGTACAAATCAATTACCCGGACAATTCTTTTCTACGTCATCCCGACATTGTCACCATCGTTTATCCTAGGTATAGACTTTTGGAAGCAATTCCATATCGCACCGGAGCTGCTTCCAAAAGCTATTTGTCATTCTTCGGAAAACAAAATCAATGGGTTGCGGGCAATTCAGCCAGCCTCATCTCTAAGTCCCTCAGAGAGTCGGTCACTCTCTGCTATTATTAAAAAATTTGAATCGATTTCTTTCGAAAAGCGCGGTTTAGGTCTAACGCATTTAGTCAAGCACAAAATTAATACGACACGGCCTCCGATCAAACAGAGGTATTATCCTTTATCTCCAGCAAGACAAAAACAATTGGAAGCAGAAGTAGATGAAATGCTAAAATTAGGAGTTATACGTCCCTCACGTTCTCCATGGTCGAGTCCGGTATTGATCGTTACAAAAAAGGACGGTACAGGTCGTTTTTGCTTAGACTCTCGCAAAATTAATAATGTCACGATTCGCGACGCGTACCCTTTGCCATATATATCTCGGATTCTAGACAAGCTAGGTGGAGCTAGGTACGTCTCTTCTATAGACCTTTCAAAGGCCTTTTGGCAAATTGCCTTAGACAAGGATTCTTGCGAGAAGACAGCTTTCGTCGTACCTGGACGGGGTTTGTTTGAGTTCACCCGTATGCCTTTTGGACTGAAAAACGCCCCTAGTGAGTTGCAAAGATTGGCAGATGTCCTTTTTGGTCCGGAATTTGACGATAATGCTTTTTGCTATCTTGATGACTTGATCTTGATATCAGAAGACCTGGATTCACATCTTAATCTGTTGAATCGTGTATATGAACGTTTGCGAGACGCAGGCCTTACAATAAACCTTAAAAAATCCGAGTTCTGCAAATCTGAACTTAAATATTTAGGGTATTTAGTAGATGCGCAGGGTCTCCGTACGGATCCAATAAAAATAGAAAGCATCAAAAATTTCCCAGTCCCGAAAAATGCGAAACAAATCCGGGCATTCATTGGTTTGTGCGGTTACTTTAGGAGATTCATTAAAGGATTTTCGGGAATAGCTGCCCCTCTTACTAAACTCACAGGTTCAAAAAATGGAATCAGCAATAATATACTTCATTAATAAAGTAAATGAGGGTATGAAACTTTTTTTCCCCTTTAAACAACATAGATATCCCCAAAAACGCTAAATAAATTGGATAACACCTGGTATTAAAATATCTATTACCCAAATAGACATCTATACATAAAACAAAAAAACACAAATGACCTGTCAATCATAAACCATTACAAACAATACAAAAAAGTTCTCAGTAAAGTAAAACAAGTAGCTAAATGAAATTACCATAGTAAACGTATTCAAAATGCGCAGAATAAAACCAAAACATCATGGAACATAATAAAAGAGAACTCAAATAATTTAAAATCTAAAATTAAGCCAAAAATCTGTCTTAAAATAAATGATACCATGGTATCAGAACCAGAAAACATTGCAAATGAATTTATTACTTTCTTTGCACCTTTGCTACCACCACAAAATACATCTCAACGTACACAATCTGCTAACACAGTCACAAACAAACAGTCTCGATCATTCTTTATAACGCCTGTAAGCAAGGAGGAAATTATCAGAATTATCGTAAAACTGAAAGATAAAAGCAGTTTCGGCACTGACAAAGTCCCTATAAAAATTATAAAAGCAAGTGCAGAAGCGTTGAGTTACCCGTTGGAAATATTAATTAAAAAATCTATTTAATCAGGAACCTTCCCAGAACACCTAAAACAATCTATTATTGTGCCTTTATATAAAAAGGGTCCTAAACAAGAAATCTCACATTATAGACCTATATAAAATTTTTCAAAAATATTTGAAAGAGCAATGTACAATCGCATTTACAACTTTCTCGAAAACTTAAAAATAATTTGTCCACAACAATTTGGATTCCGTAAAGGCCGTTCGACAACACAAGCAGTCTTCAATTTCTTGAACAAAATTCTGGAAAGTATTAATGTTAGCAAAAAACCCGTAGGTATTTTTCTCGACCTCTCAAAAGCATTTGACAATGTTGATCATAAGCTTCTTCTAATTAAACTTGAACTCGTGGGTATAAGAGGTTTAGCATTAAAATGGTTTGAATCGTACCTAATAAATCGTAAACAAAAAGTTTAAATTTCAAAAATTGACGAAAAAATGATGCAGTACATGGTAGAATCCAAATGGAGAACAATCAACAAGGGTGTGCCGCAAGGATGCATTCTTGGGCCCCTCCTGTTCCTTATATACATAAACGAACTTCCAATTATTGCCGGCACAGAATGTTCAATGTTTGCTGATGACACTGCTTTGTTGTTTGAATGTAATGGAGACGTTGACGAATTTAATAAACATATTAACGAGACTTGTCAATCAATAGCAAATTGGCTGTTATCACAAAATCTGTCACTCAATACTAACAAAACTCAAGTTTTACAATTGTGTCCAGTGCAAGCTACACCTATAAACATAAATGAAAACTTCAATAATAATATTATCGAACCTTCCCAAACTTGTACACTGCTGGGAATACTGAAACGTATCATGTTCGTATAAAATGTAACCTTACGGCAGAGCAGAGACCAGGGCTCAGGATAGTGGGCCAAGTAGTTATTTGTCATGTAGGTAGGGTTTTCAGTCAAATAAAAGAAGATGAACTTTATAAAAATGTATTGAATCCAAACCAAAAAGCAATATGGAAGTGTACAAACTTCATACCAAGGTAACAAAAGGAATAAAGAAAAATACACATACCAGATGGACTCCTAATGGACACGCTAAACTAACTATACGGAAATAACCCCGGAAGACGAACGCGATCTTGTTTCGCAGAGAGAGAACACGAGACGGGACGGGAACTCCAGCCTTCCCATCCGGGAACGGCGCGGAATCCAGAGCACCAAGGTCGTCCTTCTAATTGGGCAGGAGGCCGCTATACCTCCAAGGAGCGCATTCAGCCACGGGCCATCTCAACGAACTCCAATCAAAAGGCACGTGGCCCCCAACAGTATCCAAGTCTGGCGTATTACGGTAGTACGGTTAGCAGACCGTGACTTTGCGACGCGGGGTCGTGAAGGCATATTATAGTAGCCAACACCAGGACCAATTCACTTCACGATTCCTTTTCCAAAAAATACTTCCACAAAACGGCCAACCAGCCACATCGGAAAAAAGTGGGACTTTCACGTCATCCACTATAAATAACTCGTACACGAACCTCTCGTGTTACGTAAAAACACCCCGCGTTCTTTTAGGTTTTAAATCAACGTAGATTCTCATGATTAAACGAAAATTTAAACTCCTTGATGGTGAGTGACTAATTTCCGAAAAAGCTGCCCATGCTGATTCGGGAGGAAGTGACCATAAACAAAAAGGAAGCTCTCTCTTTTCCAAAAATTACCAGTGTCCAAAAAACACCATAGACAAAATAACCACCTAAGCAAGAACTGCATTAGTCACATAATTATTTATGTGACAATTCCCCCCTTCCCACGAAAATGTTTGCCCTCAAACATGAAAAACTAAGTCCACAAACTAACTAAACTATGAGTCCATCAGGTATCTAAAAAAATGATAACAAAAACATTAGTTAGTAATTAAAATAACAACTTAGAACTATATTATTAAGAAATTTTGTTTTTTAAGAAATTTACTTTTAAGAAATTTAGTTCTAAGTTGTTATTTTAATTAGTAATTAATGTTTTTGTTATCATTTTTTAGATACCTGATGGACTCATAGCTATGGACTCATAGTTACTCATACCTGATGGACTCACTCAAGAACAAATAAGAAAAGAAAGGCACGAAAACAAGGAGTCAACCAACATCTACTAAATTAAACAAAGTTTTGAATTTACTTAAAAAAGAAGACCTGTTGTTTTCGTGTCAATTTAACAAGATTTATACTTATAAAATACTCAACATTACTTATTTTAAGAAAAAACACAACCAAATAAATTGTAGAAAAGAAAAAAATTTGATCACTTTTCCTTATACAGGAAATAAAGGCCAATTTGGCTTCACTTTTCAGGGTGGTTAAACAGCCCTCACTCGCACTGAATTTCCGCTATATTTGAATAGCAAAAAAAAAACAACCTATCTAACTAAGTCCATCCGGTTTAACATTCTTAAGATAAAACTTAAAATTAAACAAATACTTAAAATTAAAGAAGCCTAAATTATGAAAATATCTTTATAGATATACATTTTTCAACTCAGAACAATGGAGTTTAATGTTGGCAAAACTAGGACACAAGAAAATACTTTTCTGTGTTATAAGTAATATAGAATCAGTATACAAACTGTCTATTAGACGTGGACAGAGTAGGGATCTTACATTGGATCATCTAACTGTCATTATTGAACCAGGATTTACAATTCCGAAGAAATACCTATTTGTAAAAAGGTCGTCAAACTAGAATAATATTTAAATTATCCAATTTTCAAAAATCAAATCAGGTCAGGTTTTATAAAAGAATAAATACCTGCCAATCAAGGTGGGCAGATTAGGATTTACATAACACAATACCTAACTATTAGATCATGACAAAAGTCAATTGGTACTTAACAGCAAAACAGAAAGTTAAGCTCGCAGCTTAGGATATCCAAAAATCAATTAAACAACCTGCATCAAAAACTCAAAAGAGTGACATTGTTTGTAAAAAAAAATGAGACCACGGTAATACCCAAGCTGGCATCCCTTAAAAAAAAACATTCCACGTATGCACAAAAGTCAGCATTTCTTGTACAAACAAAACAAAATGTGTGATCAACTATGGCTTTCAGTGAGTTGACACTATTCGAGGGGTGATCAATTCAAAATTTTAATGAATGACACTAGTAATACTTAATTTAAAGATTAATAATGATACTAACAGTAAGACACTAATGTTTATATTATTTAGAGTTAAAACTATACAGAACACACTTTCCTGTATTAGAGGCAAAGCGATAATTCCAAAGGAATTTATTATTAGTTAAGCATGCCAAAGCAGTACTTTCCTTGTTGGAGACAGAAACAACTTTCTTATGAACTAAGATTTATATAAAGAACTTTTAGGAAAGCTATACAATACTTAAACTTATGAATACTTAACTATCAATAGTAGAACTAACAGAACTTTTGTGCATCAGAAAGTAGCTCAAGTCTCCGAAACACAAAATTCCAAGATATTTCTTCTCAAGTTCCCTGGAGGTTCTATGGGCAATAAAAGAGCCTCCAGTGGACTGAAGAAAGAAGGGCATAAACTTAAAAATAATAGCATTACAACTAAATCCGTTAAACAGATGGAACAAGGTATGAAATCAGTGTGTGTACTTATGTGAATAAGTATATTATTACCAAAATAATCATACGTTTAATAATACAACAAAAAAAAACTCCAAACTAGTGCATGTTATTATTAACAGAAAAGCATATTAACGGAGGAAAGAAAGACTTAACTAACAAAATTTGGGCGCCAGTGACCACAAGGATCACATTCCAGTTTACCGAGGGTAAATAAACGGTTTATCGTCAATGAACTAGAATTAAGTGTCCGTACTGAGCACAAGATTTGGAAGTACCAAACTCCAAAGCATGAGACCAGAACAATCACAAAAGAAACAAATGTAATAATGTGAAGGGTTGGTAGGCCTACACGCTACAACATTGGCCTCCTAAAAGAAAAAAACAAAAACTACCCGAACAATATCTTTCACGTGAAAATTACCTACAATTCTACCTTGCATATCTGCCAATGTGTACACTAAATCCGAGACTCTATTTTTTATAACATTACGAACGAATCTAGGTGCCAACTTATGGGAAAAGTAATCCGGACCACTGGATTGAACAAAATTCCTTCTCCAAATGACATCACCTACATTATAAACCACGGATTTACGGCTTAAATTATAATGTTGGGCATTCTTTTTAAAGGCCTGTATTAATGCATTTGAAACTTGTTCGTAAATAGGAACTAAGTCTTCCAACTTTTTTGCAAATTCTGCTCTAGACTGATCTAAAGGTATATCCACGACACTAGAAGAAACATTAATTTTGTGTAAATTGCCGTCAATAACTTGTTCCCTGCCGTGCATAGGGAAAAAAAGGCGTGAAACCTGTTGCAAAATTAACAGTATTATTCAAGGCTGACTGAATCTGAGGCAGAAATCTGGACCAATTACGATGGTCAGACTCGGTCAAGATAGACAAGGCAGTCCCGATAGTTTGGTTATACCGCTCAACTACATTATTTTGCGGGGTGTAATAGGCGTTATAAAAAGGCATAGGCATATTATAATCGGCCAACAATTGTTTGAACTCTTTTGAAACAAATTGTTTACCATTATCACACACAAGGGTTTGTGGGACACCGTGGACTAGAAAAATAAATTGTTCAACATTTTTTACAATGCTTTTAGTAGTAGCATTTCTGAGTGGAAAAATCCATGTATATTTGGAAAAAACGTCAACAACCGATAAAATGTACATAAAACCCGCGTAACTACGTGGAAGAGGTCCTACAAGGTCGATAGACAACATTTGCATCGGTCTGTTGACTATTTTTGGATTCGTATAAATACCAGCCGGCGCAGATGTATTTATTTTATGTGACTTGCACGTCTTACACTTATTAACAAACTTTTTGACGTCATTATACATACCCGGCCAAAAGTAACGGAGTTGAATTTTCTTATACGTTCTGAATACACCGGGGTGGCAAGAGCTAATAGACTCGTGTTCTTTACTTAAAATAGCGTTACGGTCCTCAAAAGGCACAACCAGCTTCCAGGCTGTATCCTCTTGCAAAGCGAAACGAGATTTAGAATGTCGAAATAAACAGTTATCTTTAATTTGGAAGTTATTGAAACGTTGGGGATTATTCATGCAATTGGAGAACAAATTATTAAACCAACTATCCGAAGTTGTAGGCGAAAAATCTATGGCAGCCACTGTAAAATCGTCTTTACGAGAAAGAACATCTGGAACAGTATTTAATTTACCCTTTCTGTGCACCACATCAAAAGAATATTGGGAAAGACGCGTAGACCAACGTGCAAGCCTACCAGTTGGATTGGACAACGAAACCAACCACTGCAAACTGGAGTGATCCGTCACCACTGTGAAATGAACTCCTTCTACGTAAGGCCTGAAATGATTGACTGATTCTAATACCGCAAGGAGTTCGCGCTCCGTAACGCCGTAGTTTCGTTCGTGAACATTTAAGCACCTAGAGAAAAAAGAAACAGGATGTTCTTTACTGTCAAACACCTGAGTAAGCACGCCGCCGATTCCAACGTTGCTCGCGTCACAATAGATAGTAAAGGGCAAAGAAAAATCTGGGCAACTAATAACGGGAGCAGAAGTTAGAGCTTTTTTTAATTTTTTAAATGCGTCTTCCGCTTCTGGAGTCCAAGAAAAATTACTTATTCCCATTCTAGAACCAGTGAGTTTTGTCAACGGGGCCGCAATAGTAGAGAAATCTTTGATAAAACGCCTATAATAACCGCAAAGACCTATAAAAGTTTTAATTTGCTTCGAATTCTTAGGGGTAGGGTAAGTACGAATACATTCTAATTTAACGGGGTCTGTATGAAGACCTTTCGCGTCTACGATATAACCTAGATATTTTAACTCTTCTTTACAAAACTCGCATTTTTTTAGGTTAACTGTTAGACCCGCATCTCTTAATCGTTCATAAATTTTATTCAAAATCTTCAAATGTGACTCAAAATCTTCCGAAATAACAATTAGATCATCGAGATAACAAAAGACGTTCTCGTCGAACTCAGGACTAAAAAGAGCATCCACAAGACGCTGCAATTCGCTGAGAGCATTCTTAAGACCGAACGGCATCCTCACAAATTCAAAAAAACCATGGCCTGGTACAACGAAAGCCGTTTTAGGACAGGATTCCTTATCTAAGGGAATCTGCCAAAATGATTTGCTCAAATCTATCGATGAAATAAAACGAGCACCCCTTAGTTTATCTAAAATACGTGAAATGTAAGGGAGGGGGTAGGAATCTGCCAATGTGACGCTGTTCAAGCGCCTCGAGTCCAAACAAAACCTGACAGAACCATCCTTCTTAGGAACAATCAAAACTGGGTTTGACCAAGCTGAACGGGAACGGCGGACAACACCTAAATCCAACATTTCTTTTAGTTGTGCTTCTAATTGCTTCTGGCGAGTTTGGGATAAAGGATAGTAATGCTGTTTAATAGGATCCCCTGTTGTATTTATTTTATGACGTACTAAATGGGTTTTACCTAAACCACGTTCTTCGATAGAAATTGACTTAAACTTAACTATAACCGAATTTAATTTGAGATTGTCTTGGGGGGACAGCAAGGAAGCTGATGTTAATTTGCGAACCTCACCGACAACCTTCCCAAAATTAACATTGCTGTCAACTTTTGGAAACAACTGAGGGGCCACGTCGAATTGCTTCTAAAAGTCTACTCCCAAAACAATTGAAGAGGACAGCGACGGTATAACGAAAAACTTAATATATTTCTTAATATTATTATACAATACTAGTACTCGCATAGTACCAATTATATCCTGACGTTTGCCATCCGCGGTGGTAACGTAGGAATCTAACTTATTTAACTTATACCCTAAACTTATGAAAAAATTATAAACAGAACCCCCGAAACAACTGACAGATGCTCCACTGTCTAAAAGCCCTGAAAAAACCAAATCCTTAATTTTTATATTAACATGTGGTCTAACATCTCGTCCACAACCAGCTTTTTTTTTTTTTTTTTTTTATTAGCAAAGTTTTTTTGGTACATTTACATATGGGTAAATACATAATAACAAAAAATGTAAGTAACAAAAAAAAATCCCACAAAGGCGAAGCCTGTGTGTGGGTATTATATTATGTGGATAACAGTGGTAGTTAAAATAAAAATATATATATATATATATTTTTTTATTAGCATAGAGTCTACAGTGATCAACATGAATGACTTCGTAGGAGTTTAAAAAATTAAAAATATATGTAAGATAAACACACAAATTAAAATATATATGCATAGTGTCTACAGTGATCAACATGATTGACTTCATACGAGTATAAAAATTTAAAAATATATCTAAGATAAACACACATTTACACCCATACTTAAATACACATGTACATACACATGTATATATATATATATATATATACATATATATATTTCCTGTTTTTATTCTAAATATTCAGAAAGACTCCACATTTTAGAAGCTGATTGAATTACAGAAAAAACTTATTCAGTTCCAAATTATTTTTTACCCAGATTTTAACATTTTTTTTAAGTACGTTCAGATTTTGATCCTTGCTGATGGAGTGGGGTATGGAATTGAATAGTTTTGGGGCAATGTAGGTAATGTGTCTTTGGGCCAGTCTGGTTTTGCAGTGAGGCACTGTGTACACGCACGTGTTATATCTCTGGCTAGAACGATATGTGTTTTTATTGAAATTGTTTGGACGTGTAAAAATATATTTGAGACATTGGATACAGTAGATCCGCCTTAGTTCTAGTATTTCAGTTTCTTGAAATAGCTGATTGGTACGATACATCTTGGACTTCTGGTACATTACCTTAATGATGGACTTCTGAGCAATTTCCAATGGTTTTATATGGTTATTGTATGTTCCTCCCCAGGCGATTATTCCATAGGAAATGGACGAAAGCACCAATGCATCATAAACAAGTTTCATGGTTCTTGTATTGACGATATTGCTCATACGTTTGAATATATAATGTAAGTATCTCAGTTTATTTACAGTTTTTTCTACATGGTAAGTCCATTTGAGTTGGCTGTCTATAGTTACACCTAAGTACTTGATATATTTTCCTAATTTTACATCTTCGCAGTTTGTGCATGTCGCAAAGTTACAATTAACATTATGGAACTTCAAGTTAAGATTATTTTTAGGGGATGACTTTTGGGAATTATAAAAGGGAATAAAAATAGTTTTATCATAATTTAGGCTAAGAAGATTTCTATCTAGCCAATCTTTGACTATTGCAATGCATTTGTTGGCTTTACTGATTGTATCTTCCCAAGTTTTACCTTGTACTGTGATTGCAGTGTCATCGGCAAAAGAGAGAATTTTACCTGGTATTACAATATTGCAAAGGTCATTGATGTAGATTAGAAAGAGAAGTGGTCCTAAGACAGTTCCTTGGGGAATACCATGTTTTGCTAGACCATAAGTGCTTAAGCTTGATCCTATTTTTGTGCGTCGTTGGCGATTTAATATATAGCTTTTTAATAACATGAGACTTTTGTTTTTAATTCCAATGTTAAAGATTTTCTTTCATAGAATTCTATGGTTGACTGTGTCAAACGCTTTCTTTAGGTCCAAGAAGATGGTTAGAGATTTAGTGTTAGAGTCTAGATTGGAATATATGTTTTTGGTTAAACTAAATACAGCGTCGTCGGTGCACAGGTTAGTTCTAAAACCATATTGAATAGCTGAGAGGATTGCCTTGGATTCTAAAAAGTTCATAATTTGTCGTTTTAAACACTTTTCGAAGATCTTGGATAATTGTGAAGTTAAAGTTATTGGTCTGTAGTTGTCTTTTTTACATTGGGATCCGGATTTATGTATTGGAATAATGTGAGCGAGTTTAAAATTATTGGGGTAAATGCTGTGTTTGATGCAGTTATTGAAAATGTGATGTAATGGAATGATAATATGTTTTTTAATTGATTTGATGGTGGTATTGCTTATGTTATCTGGGCCATTTGCAGACTTCTCTTTAAGGTTGTCAATTTGTCTTGAGATTTCAAGTTCTGTTATTTCTTTGAAAGTAGAAAGCTCAGAGGTAGTATCATTAGACTCTGAAAGGTTGGGAGGAATTTGATTCGAGTAAATACTAAGACTCGGGTTATTATATATTAGGGTTGAGGCAATGTTTGTAAAGAAGTGATTGAAATTATTTGCGATGCTCTCAGCGTCTTCAATGGTGGTGTTATTATCAGTAATGATTTTTTGGGGAATTTTATCAACCTTTTGATTCCTATTTGAAATTTCAGTTATTACGTGCCATGTTTTTTTTGAGTCGTTGTGAGCATTATGTAGTTGTGTAGAGTAGTATTGTTGTTTTCGTTTTTTTATGATTGTGTTTAGGTAGTTTCTAAATAAAATGTATTCATTACGTTTGGTGTGGATCTGTGCTTCGTTTTTGGTTGTGCAATGATTTTCAAGATTTTTGTAGATTTTGAAAAGTTTGTTTCTGTGTTGTATTGAAATTATCAGTCCACGTGTAATCCACGGCTTTATGTGCTTGTGTTTACTTTTTGGTGGTGTTATTTGTTCTTGACTTTTTAGAATATGTTTTTGAAGTACTTCGTAAAAGGTATTCAAAGTTAAATTTGGGTCATCATTAGATAGTACCGCGATCCACGATTCTTCGTTGAGTAAGTTATTTAAAGTTGAGTAGTTGATTTTAGTAATTGTTTTGTTAAAATTATTTGGATCAGCGGAGATCCATGAGATCGATGAGGGCAAGGTTGGAGTATGGTGGCCGTAGAAGGTAGGATAGTGGTCAGTTATGTCAATTTTTAGTGTAGCGGATTTATATTGGTAATTTTTGTTTGATTTTAGGAATATATGATCAAGGCATGTATCATTAGGATGATTAGGTCTGGTGGTGTTATTTATGTACGATAGATATCCTGTGGAATGCATAACATTTAGATATTCGTTCGCGGCTGGATTTAGTAAGGCGTTTTGAATATTTATATTAATATCACCCAAAAAAAATGCAAAATCGAAATGGTTAGAGTTATTGTTTTTAATAAAAGTTTTAATTTCTTGAGTAAACAGGTTTGTAGATAAAGAGGGTGAGCGGTATGCCGTCAAAATAGAGTATTTTTTCCCTTTGGAGGTAAAAGTTGCGTGGGCAGCATTGGAATATATGAAGTTTGGGTTTTCTATATTGATGTTGGATATGGAGTGTACATTGTAAAATATGGTTATGCCATCATGAGAGGTATGTCTAGTCGGAATTGAAAAGGTAGTATAGTTCGGTAAGTTGAACGGAACGCATTCGCGCATTTGTGTTTCAGTGAGTGATATAAAATCTATTTGGAAGGATAAAGAATTTAAAATGATACAGAAGTCGTCAAAATGTTTCCTAATACTTCTAATGTTCATGTTTAGTATGTTGAACGATGTATTGTTGAATAATGTGTTGCTAAAGCTAATGGCACACATGCGTCCATGTTGTGCGTGGTAAACTTAGATATATTACTAGGAACTGACGACGACCTTCTGTCATCCTTGTGCACAGAACGCAAAAGATCGTCGGTTAGTTTTTTGAATTAGACTTGTTCGCGTCATTATGCTTGAGAGAATCCCTTTTCCATTTTTGACAAAAAATTTTCGTATGCCCCTGTTCCTTACAATAGAAACAATTAAAAGTTTTCTTACTATTGAAAGCAGAACTAGAAGAAAACGCGCGTGGAGAAAAGGAAGCTTGATTATAAGTAACACGGGGAGAATACGAGCCTTGAGCTCGTGGCGGGTACGACGGTTGGGGATATGGAACTCGCGGAGATGAATTAAACTGTGGTGCGGGTTTGTCTACTGAAAGCTTATCAAATTTACGGCACACACTTACTAAAGCTGAAAGGCTCTTTTTCGAGAAATAGGCAATGGCCAAGGCGTATTTAGGTTGTAGACTGTCACAGACTTAGTCCACCAATTGTTCCTCAGAAAGCGGAACATCCAACCTTAAGTTTGCTAACTGAACATCTTCGACATATTCCACTATAGCCTGGTTAAATTTTTGCTTCATAGCGAACAAGGCTTTTAAAGCTTCCGTTTGATTGGTACAAACGTCAAAACGAGAAATGAGGAGCTTTTTCAAAGTTGACCAAGACAAAGAGTCATCAAAAATAGTTCTAAACCAGGAAAGAGCTCTTCCCTCCAGGAGGTCAGGGAAAGAGGTAACAACCGAGGACAACTCCACCTTCCGGCATCTGGATAATTCTTCTATGCGTAAAATGAAATTCCTGACATCCGAAGACCCAGAAAATTTTAAATCCCAAGAATGAACGGACGAAGAAGAAGTTGGAGGAAAAGGCGACTGGTAATAATTATTAATTACGGTTGTAGTCTTTTCTAAACTAACTGTATTATCATTACCTATATTCATATTGGAACCACTCCCTGTATTATCATCACCTATATTCATATTGGAACCACTCCCCTCTTTCAAACTTTTATTAAAAGAGCGAGCCTGTTCGCGCATACTTGATAATGTAGCTTCCGGAACGATGTTACGATCCGTTAACAATTTTATCATTTCTTCCTTGGTTACCCCATTAATATCGGAAATCGCCATTTTTAAAGAATAAATAAAAAAATTAATATAATTTATAATTAAATTATTATTCTCAAATAATTATATGAAATTAGATGTAATAATAGGATTAACCAAACTGTTATAAATAATTATTTATTTGTAACACGTCAATTACCAAACACCCTGTACGTATGAACTCGATAAATAGTCATTGATTTTCAATAACGACAAGGCCATTTATAATTTATTTAAAATCACCTTAGAATGCCGTAAATATTTAAAATAATTATTATTTTTTATAACATACGTTCCACGAACTCCCTTTATATCAAAGTATGAACGTATAAACGGACACAAATGCGAACAAGAATAGTACCGCTACGATATTCTCCCAATACATGAGTTACCGCAAGCTTACAATAAACAATTACTTATGATAAATGTCTGTCACAAGTCGTCTGATGCTTACAAAACAAAAGTAATGTATGTAATAATGAACTTCCGCGCCTTTTTAAGTAAACAATGCACATAACCTGACAAATGTCAACAAGAATTGACAGCTCGGCTCCGATAAAGCATTACATAGATGAAAAATAGACAGCTGACAGTAAAAATGAAATTGCCAGTAAACTGAAAAAATGTTCCCAACAACAATTCGGTTATCACTTCTAGAGATATTATGAATGAATTTTATGTTTAACATTATCTTAATGGCAACACTTAAAGTTGGTGTCACTATAATTACATGCCTTACGAAAAGGTAAACAAACAATAATATTCAACAGAAAAAGTATGTAACATAATGAAATGTATTTTCAGAATTTAATTTTTTAATAGCAATTAAGTGACACACAACAAAATGATCATAACACAATGAGGTGTATTTTCAGAATGACACACAGAATCTTTGCAGAACGGTTAATGTCAGGTGACGGTAATAGCATCAATTAATAACAATAAAACGACACACGGTGTCTCTGCAGACCGATTAATGTTAGATATAAAACCAAATAAATGCACACACACCGATTCATCTCTGATTTCTCTAAAATTATCAGCAAAAGAACTGAAAATCTACTCCACATGACAGAAAAGTACGTTTCGGGCACCGAAAATAACTGATTTTACACGTTGGAAGCGCCACTGAAACGAATCATGTTCGTATAAAATGTAACCTTGCGGCAGAGCAGAGACCAGGGCTCAGGATAGTGGGCCAAGTAGTTATTTGTCATGTAGGTAGGGTTTTCAGTCAAATAAAAGAAGATGAACTTTATAAAAATGTATTGAATCCAAACCAAAAAGCAACATGGAAGTGTACAAACTTCATACCAAGGTAACAGAAGGAATAAAGAAAAATACACATACCAGATGGACTTCTAATGGACACGCTAAACTAACTATACGGAAATAACCCCGGAAGACGAACGCGATCTTGCTTCGCAGAGAGAGAACACGAGACGGCACGGGAACTCCAGCCTTCCCATCCGGGAACGGCGTGGAATCCAGAGCACCAAGGTCGTCCTTCTAATTGGGCAGGAGGCTGCTATACCTCCAAGGAGCGCATTCAGCCACGGGCCATCTCGACGAACTCCAATCAAAAGGCACGTGGCCCCCAACAGTATCCAAGTCTGGCGTATTACGGTAGTACGGTTAGCAGACCGTGACTTTGCGACGCTGGGTCGTGAAGGCATATTATAGTAGCCAACACCAGGACCAATTCACTTCACGATTCCTTTTCCAAAAAATACTTCCACAAAACGGCCAACCAGCCACATCGGAAAAAAGTGGGACTTTCACGTCATCCACTATAAATAACTCGTACACGAACCTCTCGTGTTACGTAAAAACACCCCGCGTTCTTTTAGGTTTTAAATCAACGTAGATTCTCATGATTAAACAAAAATTTAAACTCCTTGATGGTGAGTGACTAATTTCCGAAAAAGCTGCCCATGCTGATTCGGGAGGAAGTGACCATAACAAAAAGGAAGCTCTCTCTTTTCCAAAAATTACCAGTGTCCAAAAAACACCATAGACAAAATAACCACCTAAGCAAGAACTGCATTGGTCACATAATTATTTATGTGACAATACAACTAGATGCAAATATAAACTAGAAAGAACATGTATCCCAAATAGTAGCCAAAATCAGTAGCTTTTCTTTTGTTCTAGTTACACTGAGAAATATATTAAACATCGGATCGGTAATGGCCGCATAATATGGTTATGTTTATTCAATAATAAAATACCGAATTATCTTTTGGGGAAACTCAGTAAACGCCAAAGATGTTTTTATCATCCAAAAAAGATGTATAAGAAAAATGACAAACTCTGCTAATCGGGATTCATGTAAACCTATATTTAAAAACTTGAAAATTCTTACAGTAACCGACATATATATAATGGAATTATGCATGTTAGTGCGATCATCTCCAGAAATGTTTCCACAAAAAAACTCTACACATACAAGTATACAACAACCTTCCATATGATATTATTAAACAAATACAAGATACAGTCATCACTAAAAACATTCCTTCTGAACAGTACACATTAAGTGAATACCTCACATAGGTACAACTGTTTTTATATTTATGTTTATATAATAAATTAAAACAAATTCACTTTGTATTACACCACTTTTATATTTATATTTCATTTGTGTTCATATCTGTATGACATGTTAGGTTAACTGGAAGAAATAGGATATAGGTACCTATAAGTTATACCTTTTGTACTAAATGAAAAATTTGTACAATAAATGATTTTGATTTTGATTTAAGGTTTGCGAGGCGGCCCCAAAAGACAGAACACCAATTCATCGAAAAATGGTATAGAAGTAATGCCTTCTTTCAAATTAGAGGGGAGAAGGCGGGGAAGACGGAAGGGTGAAGCGGAAGGGAGAAGGTAACAGGCAGGAAGAGGGTGGGGGGACGCTGGAAGCTGAATAGAAGGGAACAGGTAGGAAGAGGGTGGCGGGACACTGGAAGCTGCAGAGAAGGGAACAGGCAGGAAGAGGGTGGCGGGACGCTGGAAGCTGGAGAGAAGGTAACAGGCAGGAAGTGGGTGATGGAGAGGAGAAGGGAACAGGCAGGAAGAGAGTGGCGAGACGCCGGAAGCTGGAGAAGGGAGAAGGGAACAGGCAGGAAGAGGGTGACGGGACGCTGGAAAATAGAGAGAAGGGAACAGGCAGGAAGAGAATAGCAGGACGCTGAAAGTTGGAGAAGAGAGGGGAACAGGCAGGAGGAGTGTGGCGGGACACTGAAAGATGGAAAGAAGATAGGAGCAGCAGGAAGAGGGTGGCGAGACGCTGGAAGATGGAGAGAAGGGAACAGGCAGGAAGAGGGTGACTGGACGCTGGAAGATGGAGAAAAGGGAACAGGCAGGAAGAGGGTGGCGGGCCGCTGGAAGAGGAAGAGGAGAAGGGAACAGGCAGGAAGAGGGTCGCGAGACGCTGGAAGATGGAGAGAAGAGAACACTCGGGAAGAGGGTGGCGGGACGCTGAAAGACGGAGAGGCGAAGGAAACAGGTAGAAAGAGGGTGGGGGGACGAAAGCTGGTGAGGAAAAGGTAACAGGCAGGAAACGGTGGCGGGACGCTGGAAGCTGGAGGGAAGGGAACAGGGAGGATGAGGGTGGCGGGACGCTGGAAGCTGAAGAGGAGAAGGGAACAAGCAGAAAGGGGGTGGCGGTAAGCTGGAAGCTGGAGAGGAGAAGAGAGCTGTCAGGAAGAGGGTGGCGGGACGCTGGAAGCTGGAGAGAAGGGAACAGACAAGCAGTGAATGGCGGGACGCTGGAAGATAGAGAGGAGAAGGGAACAAGCAGAAAGGGGGTGGCTGTAAACTGGAAGCTGGAGAGGAGAGGGGAGCTGTCAGGAAGAGGGTGGCGGGACGCTGGAAGCTGGAGAGAAGGGAATAGACAAGCAGTGAATGGCGGGACGCTGGAAGATAGAGAGGAGAAGGGAATAGGCAGGAAGTGGGTGGAGAGACGTTGGAAGCTGGAGAGGACAAGGAAACAGGCAGAAAGAGGGTGGCGGGACGCTGGAAGCTGGATAGAAGGGAACAGGCAGGAAGAGGGTGGCGGGACGCTGGAAGATGGAGAGGAGAAGAGAATAAGCAGGAAGAGAGTGGTGGGACGCTGGAAGCTGGAGAGGAGAAGGGAACAGGCAGGAAGAGAGTGGCGGGACGCTGGAAGCTGGAGAAGAGAAGGGAGCTGTCAGGAAGAGAGTGGCGGAACGCTGGAAGCTGGAGAGAAGGGAACAGGCAGGAAGAGGGTGGTGGGACCCTGGAAGCTGGAGAGAAGGGAACAGGCAGGAAGAGGGTGGCGGGACACTGGAAGCTGCAGAGAAGGGAACAGGCAGGAAGAGGGTGGCGGGACGCTGGAAGCTGGAGAGAAGGTAACAGGCAGGAAGTGGGTGGCGGGCCGCTGAAAGATGGAGAGTAGAAGGGAACTGTCAGGAAGAGGGTGGCGGGATGCTGGAAGCTGGAGAGAAGGGAATAGGCAAGCAGTGGATGGCGGGACGCTGCACTGGAAGATAAAGAGGAGAAGGGAACAGGCAGGAAGTGGGTGGCGGGTTGCTGGAAACTGAAGGGAAGAAGGGAACAGGCAGGAAGAGGGTGGCGGGACGCTGGAAGCTGGAGAGAAGAGAATAGGCAGGAAGAGGGTGGCGGGACGCTGGAAGATGGAGATGAGAAGGGAACAGGCAGGAAGAGAGTGGCGGGACGCTGGAAGCTGGAGAAGATAAGGGAACAGGCAAGAAGGGGTGGCGGGACACTGGAGCTGGAAAGGAGAAGGGAACAGACGGGAAGAGGGTGTCGGGACGCTGAAAGACGGAGAGGCTAAGGAAACAGGCAGAAAGAGGGTGGCGGGACGGAAGCTGGTGAGGTAAAGGGAACAGGCAGGAAACGGTGGCGGGACACTGGAAGCTGGAGAGAAGGGAACAGGGAGGATGAGGGTTGCGGGACGCTGGAAGCTGGAGAGGAGAAGGGAACAAGCAAAAAGGGGGTGGCGGTAAGCTGGAAGCTGGAGAGGAGAAGGAAGCTGTCAGGAAGAGGGTGGCGGGACGCTGGAAGCTGGAGAGAAGGGAACAGACAAGCAGTAAATGGCGGGACGCTGGAAGATAGAGAGGAGAAGGGAACAGGCAGAAAGAGGGTGGCGGTAAGCTGGAAGCTGGAGAGGAGAAGGGAGCTGTCAGGAAGAGGTTGGCAGGAAGGAAGTGGGTGGCGGGCCGCTGGAAGATGGAGAGGAGAAGGGAACAGGCAGGAAGCGAGTGGCGGGAAGCTGAAAGATGGAGAGTAGAAGGGAACTGTCAGGAAGAGGGTGGCGGGATGCTGGAAGCTGGAGAGAAGGGAATAGGCAAGCAGTGGATGGCGGGACGCTGCACTGGAAGATAGAGAGGAGAAGGGAACAGGCAGGAAGTGGGTGGCGGGATGCTGGAAACTGGAGAGGAGAAGGGAACAGGCAGGAAGAGGGTGGCGGGACGCTGGAAGCTGGAGAGAAGAGAATAGACAGGAAGAGGGTGGCGGGACGCTGGAAGATGGAGAGGAGAAGGGAACAGGCAGGAAGAGGGTGGCGGGATGCTGGAAGATGGAGAGGAGAAGGGAACCAGCAGGAAGAGGGTGGCGGGATGCTGAAAAACGGAGAGGAGAAGGGAACAGGCAGAAAGAGGGTGGCGGTACGGAAGCTGGTGAGGAGAAGGGAACGGGCAGGAAAAGGGTGGCGGGACGCTAGAAGCTGGAGAAAAGGGAACAGGGGGGAAGAGGGTGGCGGGATGCTGGAAGCTGGAGAGGAGAAGGGAACAGGCAGAAAGAGGGTGGCGGTAAGCTGGAAGCTGGAGAGGAGAAGGGATCAGGCAGGAAGAGGGTGGCGGGACGCTGGAAGATGGAGAGGAGAAGGTAACAGGCAGAAAGAGGGTGGTTAAGAACAAATTCAAGCATTTTATTGGCGCGGGAGACCATGAGACCATGTCATATGTGGGGTTTGAAAGAGAGATTTGCTTAGAAAATCGCGCAAAGGTCGCGAATCTTGTTTTTGCGTGTTAATATATTTTTATTAATGTGGTATGGGAATAGAAATATATCTATGGTTCTTGTAAATGTAACGACACTGCATTTCTGGATGCTGAAGGATAAGTTATTTTATTCCAACCATTTGACAAGAGAATCAAGATCATTTTGCAGAAGAATGGAATCGATATTTCCTTTAGTGGCTGTGAAAAGTTTGAGTTAGTTTTGTATTCGTGAAAGAGCTGGTGTCCATAATTGACATACTGATGACGATTGCGTAAGTAGCTAGCTACGAAAGCGAGAAAATAGTGAGAGAATCCGATGTCACTCAATTTTTTTAAATAAAATATCATGGTCGACTTTGTCAAATGCTTTTTCGAAGTCTATATAAATCATAGCGGCATGTACAAAACTTTCAAAGGATTTATTAATATAGGTGGTGAGATTCATAAGGTTTGTTGAGGGTGATAGAGTGGGGCGGAATCCGTGCTAATTTTCGTTGAGTATATGTTTTGTTTGATCATATATTTGTAAGTAAATTAATGTTTCTAAAAGTTTTGCGGGTGCTGATAAGACAGCTACAGGTCTGTAATTATCGATTGCCGACTTTTTGCCTTTTTGTGTAAAGGCGTGACTTTTGTTAGTTTTCACATTTCATATATTACGTATGCCATCATTGTCTGTTGCGGTTACTTTGTCCCGGTGACTAGCTGTCACTGAATCACAGTGGATTACAGTGGATCCGAGGAATCGGCTATTTTTGGAACCAGTTCCTATCGGATTTATTAAATGGTCATCAACACTCAAACTGGGCGAAGCCGAACCAAAAGCCACCCGCAGGGCTTAGCAACAAAAACCTGCGGAGCGGGGTTTCCCTGCTAGCTTTGACTATTATTATTTCTGTCATTCGACTAGGAGCATCTTCACCTAGTGACTAGTAACTAAACCTTGATTTCGTATACTGTGAAACTGTGAACATTTCTAATGGAAGTTATAATATCTGTGCACATCGGCATTCTTATTATAATAATTGTTAACCTTCGTATTGTTACATATCTATTTTGCCAGTAGGTACTGCCGACTTTTTCTTAATTTTATTCGATTTTTAATTTTATCTTGGTGTGGTTGGTCAAACTGTCAACCGGAGATAAGAGAAAAAACAGATAGATTCTGACAATCATGGCGGGGGTGTCAATTTGCGTCTTTGACCGGAAGGTCAATTTTTTGAGCCTTGAAGGCCGAGTTCGATTTTTATTAAGTGCTTAAATTAATTATTAAGCCTTAAATATTTTTATTTTGGATCACGAGTTAGTGATAACGTGTAATGGCGAAAAAGCGAGTGATTTCGCGTCGTGCTATCGGCAGATGTCTGGAGATTTTCTTGGTGCGTTTTGCGAATGACGCGTGGTTTTTGGCTGTTGGAGCCGTGAAATTTTAACAATCTGCCGACCGATAATAGTCGTGTGACTGCCGACCGATAATAGAGAGATGGCTTTATCGTATTCTGGGCACGCTAGGCTGATGGAGCCTCTTTCCTGTTGATGAACCTGACACGCGGAGGGCCTGTCAAGATTCCTGCTTTTGCCCCCCTGGTTCGGAGCCTGGAGCCTCTTTACTGTTGATGAAGGAAGACCATTTGACACGCAGACGGCCTGTCGAGATTCCTGCTTTTTGGTCCCCTTGGTTCGGAGCCCCGAGGCCTCGCCTCTGGTGGCCATTCCAACCGCGACGACACTCCGTAACGGTGTACCTTTAATTAACGGCCTAAACAATCTCTCTCTCTCTTTATGTATCGAATAATGAATAATGCAGGTATTTATATTTTATACAACTATTTGTTTGCCAATTTTAAGTAATAAATGAAGTTGTTCTTATATCTCTAACTACTTTTTTACTGAAACATTTGATTTGGACCTTAGCCTTTTCCCCACTTTCTTGAGATGGTAGTCGATTGCTCTAATTTTTAGTTTCTGACAAGAATATATATGTTACAGTATACACTCGCCCAACGGCATAATACATATACTCGCGCACGGTGTCTCAGACCGATTACTCATCTCGTCCGAATCATTTAATTTTATACTTTAAGCGTTATTGGAATTTATAATATAAAAGGCGGTATAATAAATTTACAAAAAGAAAAATACTAAAACTTTTTCTTTATTTAGTAGAAACAGACTTTTAACTCAGCCTCTTAAAAAGAACATAATATTTTGTAATCTAACTTTAATAACAAAAATAAACTACTTCATCTGTTAATAAAAAACTCTGAAATCTAATAAATGAAAGTATCAGAAATAATAAAATATTATAAAAATAAGAATTCATTATAACATGATTTTTGGAAAGTAATTGTTACTTATCTAAAATACCGATAACAGTATATATGCGTTGAAACGTATCATGTTCGTATGAAATGTAGCCTTGCGGCAGAGCAGAGACCAGGGCTCAGGATAGTGGGCCAAGTAGTTATCTGTCATGTAGGTAGGGTTTTCAGTCAAATAAAAAGAAGATGAATTTTACAAAACTATATTGTAGCCAATCAAAAAAAACAAACATGAGAGTGCAAATTTCATACCAATGAAAGGTTAGCATTAAATTTATACCAAAGAAATATAAGAAAACAAAACATAAACATACCAGATGGACTCCGGAAACACTCTAACCTAACTAAAAGAAATCACGACGGATGACGTCCGCGACGATGCTTAGTGGAGAGAAGACAATTCCAGGCTCATTAACCGGGGACGTCGCGCCATCCCGAAATCCAAGGTCATCCTTCTTAGGAAGAAGGCTGCTACGCCTCCAAGGAGTGCACCCAGCCCCGGGCCACCCCAACACGCTCCATAAAGGAAACACGCGGTCCCAACCGATCTCCAAGACCTGCGTCTCTCGGCAAATCCGTCATCCGTCCGTGTCTCCACGACGCGGGGTCACAAAGGCATATTCTGCCAGCTCAAGGACCAATCCTTTTTTAAAGTTTGTTTCCAGAACACAATTGCACAAAATGGCCAACTGCCAACCACGGAAAAAGTGGGAATCACATAACCACTCAAAAATACTGCCGTACACGAACTTCTCGTGTTACGAAAAATACACCCCGCGTCTTTATAAGATAGGATCGACTTCGATTTACATGATATAATCCAATTGAAACACTTTTACAGTGAGTCACTAATTCACGCACAGCTAGCCCATCGCTGCCCGGGAGGAAGTGACCATAAACAAAAGAGCTCCTGTCTTTTAAAAAAAAATTACCAGTCTCAAAAAAAACACCATAGACAAAAAAAAACAAATAGGCAAGAACTGCACTAGTCACATAATTATTTATGTGACAATTCCCCCCTTCCCACGAAAATGTTTGCCCTCAAACATGAAAAACTAAGTCCACAAACTAACTAAACTATGAGTCCATCAGGTATCTAAAAATTGATAACATAACATTAATTAGTAATTAAAATAACAACTTAGAACTAAATTTCTTAAAAGTAAATTTCTTAATAATAAAGAACAAATAAGAAAAGAAAGGCACGAAAACAAGGAGTCAACCAACATCTACTAAATTAAACAAAGTTTTGAATTTACTTAAAAAAGAAGACCTGTTGTTTTCGTGTCAATTTAACAAGATTTATACTTATAAAATACTCAACATTTTATATTTTAAGAAAAAACACAACCAAATAAATTGTAGAAAAGAAAAAAAAATTTGATCACTTTTCCTTATACAGGAAATAAAGGCCAATTTGGCTTCACTTTTTAGGGTTAAACAGCCCTCACTCGCACTGAATTTACGCTATATTTGAATAGCAAAAAAAAGTAACCTATCTAACTAAGTCCATCCGGTTTAACATTCTTAAGATAAAACTTAAAAATAAACAAATACTTAAAATTAAAGAAGCCTAAATTAAGAAAATAACTATATAAATATACATTTTTCAATCAGAACAATGGAGTTCAATGTTGGCAGAACTAGGACACAAGAAAATACTTTTCTGTGTTATAAGTAATATAGAATCAGTATACAAACTGTCTATCAGACGTGGGCAGAGTAGGGATCTTACATTGGATCATCTAACTGTCATTATTGAACCAGGATTTACAATTCCGAAGAAATACCTATATGTAAAAAGGTCGTCAAACTAGAATAATATTTAAATTATCCAATTTTCAAAAATCAAATCAGGTCAGGTTTTATAAAACAATAAATACCTGCCAATCAAGGTGGTCAGATTAGGATTTACATAACACAATACCTATCTATCAGATCATGACAAAAGTCAATTGGCACTTAACAGCAAAACAGAAAGTTAAGCTCGCAGCTTAGGATATCCAAAAATCCATTAAACAACTTGCATCAAAAACTCCAAAAGAGTGACATTGTTTGTAAAAAAAAATGAGACCACGGTAATACCCAAGCTGGCATCCCTTGAAAAAAACACTCCACGAGTGCACAAAAGTCAGCATTTCTTGTACAAACAAAACAAAATGTGTGATCAACTATGGCTTTCAGTGAGTTGACACTATTCGAGGTGTGATCAATTCAAAATTTTAATGAATGACACTAGTAATACTTAATTTAAAGTTTAATAATGATACTAACAGTAAGATATTAATGTTTATATTATTTAGAGTTAAAACTATACAGAACACACTTTCCTGTATTAGAGGCAAAGCGATAATTCCAAAGGAATTAATTATTAGTTAAGCACGCCGAAGCAGTACTAACTTTGTTAGAGACAAAACAACTTTCTTATGAACTAAGATTTATATAAAGAACTTTTAGGAAAGCTATACCATACTTAAACTTATGAAATACAAAATATCAATAATAAAATTAACAGAACTTTTGTGCATCAGAAAGGTGCTCAAGTCTCTGAAACACAAAATTCCAAAATATTCCTTCTCAAGTTCTCTGGAGGTTCCATGGGCAATGGGCAATAAAAGAGCCTCCAGTGGACTAAAGAAAGAAGGGCATAAACTTAAAAATAATAGCATTACAACTAAATCCGTTAAACAGATGGAACAAGGTATGAAATCAGTGTGTGTGTACTCATGTGAACAAGTATATTATTACCAAAATATTCATACTTTTAATAATGCAAAAAAAAAGCTCGAAACTAGTATATGTTATTATTAACAGAGAAGGTAAAGTAACGAAGGAAAGAAAGACTTAACTAACAAAATTTGGGCGCCAGTGACCACAAGGATCACATTCCAGTTTACCGAGGGTAAATAAACGGTTTATCGTCAATGAACTAGAATTAAGTGTCTGTACTGAGCGCAAGATTTGGAGGTACCAAACTCCAAATCATGAGACCAGAACAATCACAAAAGAAACAAATGTAATAATGTGAAGGGTTGGTAGGCCTGCACACTACAACATTGGCCTCCTTAAAGAAAAAAAACTAATCTATCCGAACAATATCTTTCACGTGAAAATTACCTACAGTTCTACCTTGCATATCTGCCAATGTGTACACTAAATCCGAGACTCTATTTTTTATAACATTACGAACGAATCTAGGTGCCAACTTATGGGAAAAGTAATCCGGACCACTGGATTGAACAAAATTCTTCCTCCAAATGACATCACCTACATTATAAACCACGGATTTACGGCGTAAATTATAATGTTGGGCATTCTTTTTAAAGGCCTGTATTAATGCATTTGAAACTTGTTCGTAAATAGGAACTAAGTCTTCCAACTTTTTTGCAAATTCAGCTCTAGACTGATCCAAAGGTACGTCCACGACACTAGAAGAAACATTAATTTTGTGTAAATTGCCGTCAACAATTTGTTCCCTGCCGTGCATAAGGAAAAAAGGCGTGAAACCTGTTGCAAAATTAACAGTATTATTCAAGGCTGACTGAATCTGAGGCAGAAATCTGGACCAATTACGATGGTCAGACTCGGTCAAGATAGACAAGGCAGTCCCGATAGTTTGGTTATACCGCTCAACTACATTATTTTGCGGGGTGTAATAGGCGTTATAAAAAGGCATTGGAACATTATAATCAGCCAACAATTGTTTGAACTCTTTTGAAACAAATTGTTTACCATTATCACATACAAGGGTTTGTGGAACACCGTGGACTAGAAAAATAAATTGTTCAACATTTTTTACAATGCTTTTAGTAGTAGCATTTCTGAGTGGAAAAATCCATGTATATTTGGAAAAAACGTCAACAACCGATAAAATGTACATAAAACCCGCGTAACTACGTGGAAGAGGTCCAACAAGGTCGATAGACAACATTTGCATCGGTCTGTTGACTATTTTTGGATTCGTAGAAATACCAGCCGGCGCAGATGTATTTATTTTATGTGCCTTGCACGTTTTACACTTATTAACAAACTTTTTGACGTCATTATACATACCCGGCCAAAAGTAACGGAGTTGAACTTTCTTATACGTTCTGAATACACCGGGGTGGCAAGAGTTAATAGATTCGTGTTCTTTACTTAGAATAGCGTTGCGGTCTTCAAAAGGCACAACCAGCTTCCAGGCTGTATCCTCTTGCAAAGCGAAACGAGATTTAGAATGTCGAAATAAACAATTATCTTTAATTTGGAAGTTATTGAAACGTTGGGGATTATTCATACAATTGGAAAACAAATTATTATACCAACTATCCGAAGTTGTAGGCGAAGAATCTATGGCAGCAACAGTAAAATCGTCTTTACGAGAAAGAACATCTGGAACAGTATTTAATTTACCCTTTCTGTGCACCACATCAAAAGAATATTGGGAAAGACGCGTAGACCAACGTGCAAGCCTACCAGTTGGATTGGACAACGAAACCAACCACTGCAAACTGGAGTGATCCGTCACTACTGTGAAATGAACTCCTTCTACGTAAGGCCTGAAATGATTGACTGATTCTAATACCGCAAGGAGTTCGCGCTCCGTAACGCCGTAATTTCGTTCGTGAACATTTAAGCACCTAGAGAAAAAAGAAACAGGATGTTCTTCACCGTCAAACACCTGAGTAAGCACGCCGCCGATCCCAACGTTGCTCGCGTCCGAATGGATAGTAAAGGGCAACGAAAAATCAGGGCAACTAATAACGGGAGCAGAAGTTAGGGCTTTTTTTAATTTTTTAAACGCGTCTTCCGCTTCTGGAGTCCAAGAAAAATTACTTATTCCCATTCTAGAACCAGTGAGTTTTGTCAACGGGGCTGCAATAGTAGAGAAATCTTTGATAAAACGCCTATAATAACCGCAAAGACCTATAAAAGCTTTAATTTGCTTCGAATTCTTAGGGGTAGGGTAAGTACGAATACATTCTAATTTAACGGGGTCTGTACGAAGACCCTTCGCGTCTACGATATAACCTAGATATTTTAACTCTTCTTTACAAAACTCGCATTTTTTGAGGTTAACTGTTAGACCCGCATCTCTTAATCGTTCATAAATTTTATTCAAAATCTTCAAATGTGACTCAAAATCTTCCGAAATAACAATCAAATCATCGAGATAACAAAAGACGTTCTCGTCGAACTCAGGACCAAAAAGAGCATCCACAAGACGCTGCAATTCGCTAGGAGCATTCTTAAGACCGAACGGCATCCTCACAAATTCAAACAGACCATGGCCTGGTACAACGAAAGCCGTTTTAGGACAGGATTCCTTATCTAAGGGAATCTGCCAAAATGATTTGCTCAAATCTATCGATGAAATAAAACGAGCACCCCTTAGTTTATCTAAAATACGTGAAATGTAAGGGAGGGGGTAGGAATCTGCCAATGTGACGCTGTTCAAGCGCCTCGAGTCCAAACAAAACCTGACAGAACCATCCTTCTTAGGAACAATCAAAACTGGGTTTGACCAAGCTGAACGGGAACGGCGGACAACACCTAAATCCAACATTTCTTTTAATTGTGCTTCTAATTGTTTCTGGCGAGTTTGAGATAAAGGATAGTAACGCTGTTTAATAGGATCCCCTGTTGTATTTATTTTATGACGTACTAAATGGGTTTTACCTAAACCACGTTCTTCGAAAGAAATTGACTTAAACTTAACTATAACCGAATTTAATTTGAGATTGTCTTGGGGGGACAGCAAGGAAGCTGATGTTAATTTGCGAACCTCACCGACAACCTTCCCAAAATTAACATTGCTGTCAACTTTTGGAAACAACTGAGGGGCCACGTCGAATTGCTTCCAAAAGTCTACTCCCAAAACAATGGAAGAGGACAGAGACGGAATAACGAAAAACTTAATATATTTCTTAATATTATTATACAATACTAGTACTCGCATAGTACCAATTATATCCTGACGTTTGCCATCCGCGGTGGTAACGTAGGAATCTAACTTATTTAACTTATACCCTAAACTTATGAAAAAATTATAAACAGAACCCCCGAAACAACTGACAGATGCTCCACTGTCTAAAAGTCCTGAAAAAACCAAATCCTTAATTTTAATATTAACATGTGGTCTAACATCTCGTCCACAATCAGCTAACGGCACACATGCGTCCATGTTGCGCGTGGTAAACTTAGATATATTACTAGGAACTGACGACGATCTTCTGTCATCCTTGTGCACAGAACGCAAAAGATCGTCGGCTAGTTTTTTGAATTATATTTATTTGATTCATTATGTTTAAAATTATCCTTTTTCCATTTTTGACAAAATTGTTTCGTATGCCCCTGTTCCTTACAGTAGAAACAATTAAAAGTTTTCTTACTATTGAAAGCAGAACTAGAAGAAGACGCTCGTGGAGAATAGGAAGCCTGATTATAACTACCACGTTGAGAATACGAGCCTTGAGCTTGTGGCTGGTGCGACGGTTGCGGGCTCCGATGAGGATACGAGGTTTTAGGAAAAGTAACTCGCGAAGAAGAATTAAAGTGTGGTGCTGGTTTGTCTACTGAAAGCTTTTCAAATTTACTGCACACACTTACTAAGGCTGAAAGATTCTTTTCCGAGAAATAAGCAATGGCTAAGGCGTATTTAGATTGGAGACTGTCACAGACTAAGTCCACCAATTGTTCTTCAGAGAGTGGAACATCCAATCTTAAGTTTGCTAACTGAACATCTTCAACATATTCCACTATAGGTTGGTTAAATTTTTGCTTCATAGCAAACAAAGCTTTTAAAGCTTCTGTTTGATTGGTACAAACGTCAAAACGAGAAATGAGGAGCTTTTTCAAGGTTGACCAAGACAAAGAATCATCAAAAATAGTTCTATACCAGGAAAGAGCTCTTCCCTCCAGGAGGTCAGGGAAAGAGGTAACAACTGAGGACAACTCCACCTTCCGGCATCTGGATAATTCTTCTATGCGTAAAATGAAATCCCTGACATCCGAAGACCCAGAAAATTTTAAACCCCAAGAATGGACGGACGAAGAAGAAGTTGGAGGAGAAGACGATTGGTAATAATTATTAATTACGGTTGTAGTCTTTTCTAAACTAACTGTATTATCGTTACCTATATTCATATTGGAACCACTTCCTGTACTATCATCACCTATATTCATATTGGAAGCACTCCCCTCTTTCAAACTTTTATTAAAAGAGCGAGCCTGTTCGCGCATACTTGATAATGTAGCTTCCGGAACGATGTTACGATCCGTTAACAATTTTATCATTTCTTCCTTGGTTACCCCATTAATGTCGGAAATCGCCATTTTTAAAGAATAAATAAAAATTTTAATTTAATTAATAATTAAATTATTATTCTCAAATAATTATATGAAAATAAATGTAATAATAGGATTAACCAAACTGTTATAATTAATTATTTATTTGTAACACGTCAATTACCAAACACCCTGTACGTATGAACTGGAAAAATAGTCATTGATTTTCAATAACGACAAAGCCATTTATAATTTATTTAAAATCACCTTAGAATGCAGTAAATATTTAAAATAATAATTATTTTTTACAACATACGTTCCACGAATTCCCTTTATATGTATGAAGGTATAAACGGACACAAATGCGAACAAGAATAGTGCCGTTACTATATTCTCCCAATATTTTAGTAACCGCAAGCTTATAATAAACAATTATTTATGATAAATGTCTGTCACAAGTCGTCCTATGTTTAAAAAACAAAAGTAATGTATTTAATAATGAACTACCGCGGCTTTGTAAGTAAACAATGCACATAACCTGACAAATGTCAACAAGAATTGACAGCTCGGCTCCGATAAAGCATAACATAGATGAAAAATAGACAGCTGACAGTTAAAACAGAATTGCCAGTAAACAGAAAAAAATGTTCCCAACAATATTTCGGTTATCACCTCTAGAGATATTAAGAATGAATTTTGTGTTTAACATTATCTTAATGGCAACACTTAAAGTTGGTGTCAATATAATTACATGCCTTACGAAAAGGTAAACAAACAATAATATTCAACAGAAAAAAGAACATAACTTAATGAAATGTAATTTCAGAATTTAATTCTCTTAATAGCAATCAAGTGACACAACAAAATGATCATAACACAATGAGGTGTATTTTCAGAATGACACACAGAATCTCTGCAGAACGGTTAATGTTAGATATAAGACCAAATAAATGCACACACACCGAATCATCTCTGATTTCACTAAAATTATCAGCAAAAGAACTGAAAATCCACCCCACATGACAGAAAAGAACGTTTCGGGCACCGAAAATAACTGATTTTACACGTTGGAAGCGCCACTGAAACGTATCATGTTCGTATGAAATGTAGCCTTGCGGCAGAGCAGAGACCAGGGCTCAGGATAGTGGGCCAAGTAGTTATCTGTCATGTAGGTAGGGTTTTCAGTCAAATAAAAAGAAGATGAATTTTACAAAACTATATTGTAGCCAATCAAAAAAAACAAACATGAGAGTGCAAATTTCATACCAATGAAAGGTTAGCATTAAATTTATACCAAAGAAATATAAGAAAACAAAACATAAACATACCAGATGGACTCCGGAAACACTCTAACCTAACTAAAAGAAATCACGACGGATGACGTCCGCGACGATGCTTAGTGGAGAGAAGACAATTCCAGGCTCATTAACCGGGGACGTCGCGCCATCCCGAAATCCAAGGTCATCCTTCTTAGGAAGAAGGCTGCTACGCCTCCAAGGAGTGCACCCAGCCCCGGGCCACCCCAACACGCTCCATAAAGGAAACACGCGGTCCCAACCGATCTCCAAGACCTGCGTCTCTCGGCAAATCCGTCATCCGTCCGTGTCTCCACGACGCGGGGTCACAAAGGCATATTCTGCCAGCTCAAGGACCAATCCTTTTTTAAAGTTTGTTTCCAGAACACAATTGCACAAAATGGCCAACTGCCAACCACGGAAAAAGTGGGAATCACATAACCACTCAAAAATACTGCCGTACACGAACTTCTCGTGTTACGCAAAATACACCCCGCGTCTTTATAAGATAGGATCGACTTCGATTTACATGATATAATCCAATTGAAACACTTTTACAGTGAGTCACTAATTCACGCACAGCTAGCCCATCGCTGCCCGGGAGGAAGTGACCATAAACAAAAGAGCTCCTGTCTTTTCAAAAAAAATTACCAGTCTCAAAAAAAACACCATAGACAAAAAAAAACAAATAGGCAAGAACTGCACTAGTCACATAATTATTTATGTGACAGCGTCACACGTCCACTCAGCACCAATGCGCGCGCCGCACTACACTATGCCTAACAAATTAAGAAGCTACTAAAAACCTCAAAGTCCCATTGTTGTTAATTGTTTTAAGAAATGAACGAATTGTTGATTTGTCGGTCTGAGAGACCAAGGCGCGAGTACAGGAAGGTTAACACTCTGTAAATGTTTCAAACAATAAATAAGACATAGCAACCCATGCCGGGAACTCGCTAGTATTGAAAATAAAAAGAAAAGCCTGGTTTATTTACCTTCGGTTGTCGGTTGGACGGCCTCGAGCAAGTTGGTAATCCAATAGATGTGTGTTACCACGTTGGTGTACAGGGCCAGCGGGCTAGGGGAGCACGGGTTGGAGAGGTTCGTGCTGCGCGGCGCGTTACTGAGCACGCCGCGGAGATACCACGCGCGCGCTGCTCGCTGCGCGCTGCCAGCTGCGGTCACCTGCTGGAACACGAGACCGCCGCCCCCGTCACCGGGACAAACTGTCGGCCCTGGAAGCAACAACACGTAACAATTTAATCTCTTAAATATAATATAATTAGCGAGAGTTTGTTATGATGCAGTACAAATCCGTATTCCTTTAAATATAATTATTAACATCCTTATCATTTGTACTGCATCCTAACAACTCTACCCGTCGAAATCGTCATTAGGTAGGAACTTGTTTATTAATTATTAGTGTGCCTACGGCCCGAGAGTTGGGCCCGGAACCATATCTACGCGACAGTCAACGGAGTTTTTGGGAGATTTGAGTTTTGTACGGGAAAAAAATTCCTTTTTACTTTAGATAATGCCGGGCGGTAAAAGTGATATCGAGTACGTATTGTGTGATCGATAGTTTGAATTCCCCTTGGTGGGATTAGCTGTGATTCCTGCAACCGTAAGGAAACTTGTACGGCGGCCAGGCGTTGTCGGAGCCTGAAAGATTTAATCCATGATAAATACGTCCGATCACACTTGGACAGAGCCCCGTTTTGATGGATGATCGGTGTACCGTTAGCCCGCGATGATATTCGCTGTTTTTTGTGGCGGGAAAGTAATTTTACGACGACCCTGACTCTCGTCTGGACCGAGGGCCTAGGGTCTATTAGCCGTAAAGAGTGCGAATGGCCTTATTAAGGTAGAGCACTTACCTGCTCTGGAAACTGTCAACGAGGACTTGTGGGTCAAAATTACATACAAATCGTGTGTAACTTTTATATGTATAGTTTTTTTTCCACCTGCATCTTACTTTGAAACATATAAATTATTTTTTGATACAATACAACGAAATGTAGATGTTATTGGTGGAAAGAATGTAATTGTTCTCGGAGATTTCAACATGTACTCCGCAAGAGGTTCCGTAGAAACGGAAAACGACCTTAATTTTCTATGCGCCGTTTTTGGTCTCTCCCAATATAATAACATTCAAAACATAAACTTAAGAGATTTAGATTTAATTTTATGCAACATATCCATAAATGTTATTCATTGCGATTCTCCCCTTGTTACCGAAGATAAACATCACCCTGCACTAGAATTTATTTTCTCATGCAAAAAAAAACATTAAAATTACAAACATTCCAAAGAATGACAAGAATGCTTTGCGTGGATGGAATTTTGGGCAGGGCGATGTTTATGAACTGTACAATATGATGAGCCAATTAGATTGGCAAGAACTGTACAATTTTAGCACTATAAATGAGGCGGTACATCATTTTTATGCTTGTATTCAGAATATTTTTGATTCTTGTTTCTCTAGGAAACCTCCCAGTAGAGGTGGTCGTCGATATCCGAAGTGGTTCTGTCAAGATACCATCGCGAGCATTAGGAAGAAACATGCTCTCCATAAAAAATGGAAGGCTACCGGCTGTCGACGTGTCTATGATTTGTTCAGTGTGCATAGAGCCGTGGTTAGACGCAATATACGCACTGCTTTCAAATTATATGTAAATTCCATTGAACACGATATCAAGCATGATCCCAACATGTTTTGGGACTACGTCAAATTGCTGAGAAAAGATGGTGATATCCAAGACACCATGACGCATCGTTATCGGGAAGTTCGTGGAGTAGACGTAGCTAACGCTTTTGCAACACACTTCCAATCCGTGTATAGTAATGAGTCTCCATTACTAGATACAAATATTGCTGCCAAGTTGAATATAAAGGGAGCCCAGAATATCGATATTAATCAAATTGATGAATCAGATATAGAAACTTCCATTAGAAAAATGAAAAATACATATTCACTTGGTCCAGATTTTCTTCCAGTATTCTTCTTTAAAGGTTGTGCCGAGTTTTTAAAAAAGCCACTTAGTTTCTTATTTAATCTTTCCCTGGAAACCGGTGTATTTCCTGATTCCTGGAAAATTTCGAAGATTTGTCCGATTTATAAAAGCGGTACAAAGAATTCTGTAGAAAATTTTAGGCCAGTAGCAATACTATCTGCACCGGCCAAACTGTTCAAATCGATTATTCATAAATACACACTGTCACAAGTGGAGCCCTTAATTTCAGAACAGCACGGATTTAGAAAAGGTCGATCTACAGAAACCAACTTATTAGTGTTTACTGATTACGTATCAAAATCTTTAGATAAAGGCCATCAGGCAGACTGTTCATATAACGACTTTTCAAAAGCCTTCGATACTGTTAATCACGACGTCTTACTCAATAAACTGGCTGAAATAGGATTCTCCATGAGACTAGACTACTCACCTTTTTTGCTAGCTATCTTGCAGACAGGAAACAGTTTGTTTCTCATGGAGTATTCCAGTCTTTTCTATTTTTTGTACGATCAGGAGTACCCCAAGGTTCTATTTTAGGCCCACTCCTTTTTTCCATATTTATTAATGATATTTCAGAAGTAATTCTGCACTCCAGGTTTCTTCTTTTTGCTGATGACCTGAAACTATTCTTAGAAATACTAACTCTAGAAGACTGCAAACGACTCCAGTCAGATATTGATAGAATTATTGACTGGAGTAAAAGAAATCGGATTGAGTTCAATATATTTAAATGTTTAATTTTGTCATTCACTAGGGCGTGTCATACCTGGTATTACCGGTATACGATGGACGCCCGAAGTCTAAAACGTGTCTCCACCATGAAGGACCTTGGAATCATGTTTGATAGTAGCCTGACATTTCATACTCATATTCAGATGGTTTGTAGCACTTCATTGAGAATGCTGGGCTTTATTCTGCGTACTGCAAGGAATTTTAGAGACACCCGGGTTCTCATAATCCTATTCAATTCCCTAGTAAGGAGTAGACTTGAAAGTGGGTCAGTAATTTGGAGTCCGCACCAAGTAAAATATTCCCTCATGTTGGAGAGAGTTCAGAAAAAATTTCTGAGATTTCTGTACATGAGGGAGTACGGCTATATTACCCGTGGCTCTATCCTACTGACTTTCTTTTGGGTATGCTCGGAATGAACCATCTACGAGTCAGAAGGGATGTACACATTGCTACGCATTTCTTCAAATTGATTCGCGGATGGTTTGAAAACTCAGCTATCTTGGAGAGCATTCATTTCTATGTTCCCGATGGTTATCTTCGCCACCGACAGCATAGGCTGTTCTATCTTCCGGCCTGCAGGACTAACTTGCCAATGGTCATGCCGGTCGGGAGAGCAATCTTGCTGTTGAATAGAATTAATTCGGATATCGACATATTTAGCGTTAGTGAAGCTGCTTTTAAAAAGCAAGCTCTATTAATGCTTGTATAGTTTTTAGCCTACCATTCTACCATTTATGTTTAATGTAATACTGTTACAATTGTATTTTAAAAACACATTAAAAATTTTAATTTTGTAATGTTTTTGAAAGAATAAATAAATAATTTGAATTTGAAATTTGAGGGCGGCCTCCCTACATGCCAAACCTTCTTCAACGGAAAACACCCCCGTTGGCGGCGGGGTGACTTGCTAATTTTGGACGCGGCGAAAGGCCGCTTGATGTTCTCCCTTTGGCGGCGGGGTTACTTGCTAAATTTGGTCGCGGCGAAGGGCCGCTTGATGAACTCCCTTTGGCGGCGGAACTGACTCCAGATCTCGGCTTCGGTGATGGCTTTCCGGATCCTGCACGAGGAAATGCTGCCTGTGACGGACATTTTATTAGTTAGCTAGCGATTTAGCGTTAGGCTGAATTTCGCTCCCCAAAAGACCATGGGTCTCCTTATGAAGGGCTTCCTCGACAGAGGAAGAAATCCTACTATAAAAATGGGAGACTCCAACATCCGATTTGTGGAAAATGCAAGATACCTAGGCGTTATCTTGGATCGCTCTTCATCTTTCCTGGCGCATGTCAAGAGTGTATCCAGCAGGGCCCAGGCCCTGTTCATGAAACTGAGAAGAATCTCAACTGCGGAGTGGGGATTACGCTCTCCGGCACTTCGCCTACTGTATAGGGGAGCGTACGTGGCACAAGTCACGTACGCAGCCTCTGTATGGGAGCATCGCCTAGACAACGTACTGATCCACTCGGCACTTAAGCGGGGCCAGCGAACTCCCCTGCTGGCGCTCTCGGGCGCATACAGGACTGTAGCTTTGGACGCATTGCCGGTTCTGGCCGGTATTTTGCCCATTGATCTAGAAATAAGGGAAGTGTTAACTAAGAAAAAACTAATTAGAGGAAGGTCTGCCGTCCATCTTGGGGTTGAACTAACACCAGGTGGGGCAGTACCTCTCCCTCAACTGCTGAAAGAGATGCGTGAACTCACTCTTAATGAATGGCAAAAACGTTGGGATAGATCGAATACGGGCAGATGGACTTTCTCCTTCTTCCCGTCAGTTAAAGCCAGAATGGAAGGGGCGTTCATCAAATTGGATCATCACTTAACACAAATACTTTCAGGTCATGGAGAATTCAGGGGAAGACTGCACAGCCTGACCCTGTCTCCCCATCCGAACTGTGCGTGTGGTGACACAAACCAAACAGCCGAGCACATTCTGTGGCACTGTGAGATTTTGACGGACGCAAGAGATGAAATGTTGGAAGGTCTGAAAGTAACTACGAGACCAGCATGGAATGCAGATCTCGTGTCGAACAAGGAGAATCTCGAATGCCTGAGGAAATTTACAAGGATCTGGGTTGAGAGATGGCCTGAACTTAGAGTCGATGATTAAATTTAACTTCATTGTGTGTTTAGAATCCAGGTGTAATTGCTCCTGGAATCCGTGGTCACCCTTTTATTACACTTCTACTACTACTATTGCCCGGATTTTTATTATTTTGCACTGAAACTGTTTATTCATGTATTTATGTATCATGCTTTCTTAGGTACCACCTTCAACAGCCTCTTTAAAATCTAAAATTTGTCTCTATTTCTTGCTTTTTAATCGTTGGTTTCTCTCTCTTAACTTGATATTATTAATAACCTTACCAGTATATACTACTCTTGCTACTTTCATTTTATTCTTTTTTTTCTAAATCTAAGATATATTTCAATCAAGTTTTGCGTGTCTGGACTTGCATAAGTAAGGAGCCGGATCGTAAGGAGCCGGAACGGAACTACCATTTAATCATTTTGTATTGTCTTACACCCCATCAAGGGGGTGGACTAGACCTATGACCGTGCATCAACTGAGGAGATGACTCCCAAGGCAGCGGTTGCATAACCCGCCCGCGCCTCCCCCGTCGCCATGAGCGGGCCTGAAGACCAACCGTTGTGGACCGGTGCCCTTCCGCCCTGCCTCCGGTGACCCGATGCTCACTTTTATCCCTAGGGTCTTCAGGTCTTTCCCTCTTTAATTCCAACACTTTCTTCGAGGGCGTACCGGGAAGCTGGCTTAGGGGCGCGGACACCGAGTCCCGCTTGCGACTGGACTGATGGCTCCGCTTATCCTCGGCGGGATTGCCGGACGACTGCAACTCAGTTGCTTTGGTTAGGTCGTACAATCTCATCATAATAATGTTTTTTTTTTTTCTAGTAACTTTCCCTCTTTTCTATTAATAAACTTTGTTTTCAGCTATATCCAGTGGCGGAGATGAGACGTGATACTGTGAAATAAATAACTAACACCATGTACGCACTCGCATACTGCCTGCTAACAATGTATGCCGGACATTGGAGGTCTAGAGTCATTTTAATAAAAAAAAGCTTCTTTATAAATAAAAAATTAGAGTCCTGACGTGTACGGTGAAGAAGGAAACCATCTGTTTCCTTAGAACGCCGTGGGAAAGTGGTGGGCAACCTCCAGTTAGCTAGCGATAGAATTCATAGTAAAAAGAGGTCGGTTCCATGGGAGTAAGTGAAATGCAATATTTAAAACCTTTGTCGATTGAGGCCTCGACCCATGTTTGCTATTTGATTTAAAATTATATGTTTGATCTCATAATTCCGCCTTTAAATTATGTACCTTGCAATACCATCCCTTTGGAGAACGACACATATCGCTGGTTTACGATCCACCCCTGAGCATATTTGGGATCCACAGATATTCTTGACGGGATCCATAACCCGTCCAGAATTGGCGCTTCCTTTGGGATAAAATCTGTAAGTACCTGGTCAGCATTACAATACTAAAGTTGTTTACGATAGGTATACTTGGTTTTGCCACTTGGTGAGAAAAACCCACGTAGCAAGTTATATTAGCCTCTCAAAAATTGGGCATATTATAGTGCAGGGCCCGAAGATACTTTAATAGTTTACAACAGCTAACCCTGTACAAATTGCAAGTGCGCCCCACGGTTGAATTTGGCAGCCACTTCTGGTCTGGTGCTCCAAAACCTTAATACCAACAGTTTTTAGACTTGACATCATTCTCTTAAAATCAATGTAGTTTGCTTGGAATTTTTAAAGAACACGGAATTCGGACGTTAGATTAGGTTACGTTGGTAAGGTCTTGTTAGGTTGTATTACTCACCGTTTTCTATTCCTGCGCAAATCTTGTCACTGGTGATGTACATGACGTAGTTTGAGGGCATTTTCTTAAAACAGTCCGAGTCCGATACCACCGGTACGGCAAAGATCCTCAGGCCATGCGCCGCTGCCGGACTGCCCCATCCATTCACCTACACAACAAACAACATGTTACTAGTGTATTTTTTATAATAATAATAATTCTTCTTCTTTCGTATGGTGGGGGGTCAGAGGGGGACATCTAGGTCTGCGGGCCAGTCTAGGGCCTCAGGCGTTGCCCTGTGGACCTCATCAATCCCGCCGGGGAATGAATGGAGCGGGCATTCGTTGACCACATGTTCGGTGGTCTGCACCGCACCGCATTCACACGTCGCCGACTCTTTAAGGCCCCATCTATGCATCATATGAGCACAACGGCTATGGGAGCACCTTATCCTATTGATGGCAGTCCAGAGTTTGCGAGGCAATGAGAACCCAGGCTGTCTCTCAGTGGGGTCTTGCACGAGATGGGCGTTTTTGACGTTGGCTGATTGCCACTCAAGCTTCCACCTATCTTCTGGGGTGAGAGGTGTTCGAAGGAGTCTTTCTCCTTCCGTCCAGAAGGGTTTTCGAGACTTTAAGCGGCATGCCGGGTGAGAAACGACATCATCGTGCAAGGGTATTTCGCTTTTTTGCAGCGCCTTCTTGTATTCCCTCAGTGTTGCAATCTCTCGCCTGATATTTGGCGGGGTTATATTTGCAAGTACGGGGAGCCAGGGAAGAGGAGTCGATTTTAAGGTTCCGCTGATGGTTCGCATTGTGGCATTAAGCTGAACGTCGACCATGGAAGTGTGGGCGCTTCTGGCCCATACTGGAGCACAGTATTCAGCTGCTGAGAAAACCAGGGCAATGGATGCCGTTCTGAGCGTGTTGGCGTCGCATCCCCAGCTAGTACCAGCCAGCTTATTGACTAAGTTTAGTCTTGTCCTGGTTTTTTGCCCACTGTTTCCATGTGTTTCCGGTAATTCAGGCTCCTGTCCAAAGTTACTCCAAGATAGCGGGGATGGGGGTCATGGTAAATATTTTTTCCATTAAACTGAACACAGAGTTTTGCGTTTGCCTGTGAATTACTGAGATGGAAAGCTGTCACAACTGTTTTCGACCCATTCGGCTTTAGTCGCCAATTGAGGAAAAATTCTTCCATAGCCTTGAGGTCAGAATTAAGGATCTCTTCTGCTGCAGAGGATGGCAACACAGTACGACTTATTGAGCAACTACTAACTGGCCGTACTTTCAGGGTTTTTCTAGGAGGGCTAAAAAGCAAAAAAATGCACCTGAATAATGGCCTTGCCCAAGGCTCAGTGCTGGCCCCATCGCTCTTCAACATCTATACACGAGATCTTCCTCACACTGAAGGCAGAAAATTTGCTTACGCAGATGACTTCGCCATCACAGTCCAAGCCAAAACCCTCAATGCAGCAGATAATAATAATGATATATTGTCTTTCTTTCTTAGGAATTAGGAATTCCACAGAGCCGAACCCTCTGATATGAAAATATCTGGAGTCGGTGAATTATTTTCCCTTCTGGTCTCTGGTAGGTTGACATGTTGTTCTTGTATTGTTTTGTAATTATAATACTTATATAGTGCAATTGCGTAACGTGGATTGACCAGATGATCATTTGGGAAGTGTGTGAAAGGTTTAGTTTTTCCTGTGGGGAAAATTAAACCCGGACATTTAAATCTGGTGCGTTAAATATTCATGTAGAGATAATGATATCCTCACTGGGATCTCCCGTGCTGAGGATTTCATTTACGTATTATAATTTAATTATAAGAAATTAATATGAATGAGTTATAAACATGTATCATGTAGTATTTTTTTTAAATAATTATAAAGTAGATAAGATTGTGTTTTTTTTTAATTCCGTTCACTAGATTCGGTTTTAGTCTGTGTTTGATATCAGTATATTTTCTATTTCTGATCTCCCTATATTTAGTATCCAGCGTTTTATTTGAGATTTAAATGTTATAATATTGAGGTTTTTGAGTGAGAGGGGTATTTTATTGTAGACTTCAACGCCATAATATGAAAAGCTTTTTTGCCCAAATGTTGTGTTAGTAGTTATTTGTTGGATATGTTTTTGACCATGAGATCTAGTGATTCTAACGAACGTGTTAGTTATTTCTTGGGTTTTGTACTGATGAATGTAAATTAGTATAGTTTTAGAATATAGTTGTTTAATTAACATTATACTTGAATGGTTACTGTAGTTACTGCCCTCTACCTGTCATAATCTGTTTTATTTACCGACGGGCTATACGTCGATAATGCAGGTTTCTATTGAGCGCCCAGATGGCGCTTGTGGCAACTGTCGGCTGGTTCCTGTTTGGGAATATTTCTGTCCTTTTCCAAAATTCCTACCTACCTTCCTCCACCTACACATATGAAACCAGTGCAGTGACAACCTTCAACATGTAAGCAGTGTTTTTCATGATTAAGTGTATATTCTTTTTGTATTCTCGAATGCGAATGATAAATTACCAATTACTAAAATCTTCAAATGATAACTGTTGGTATAATTTTTTTTTTTACATGAATACTGCACAAGAGTCCCAACTGCTCCCGTTTGGAGCCAGTGAGACTATGCATCCCCAATTGGGGTATGTTGTGGGGCTGAAGGTAGTGGGGAGGGGAAGGAGATAGGAAATAGGAAGGTGGGGAAGTACTTGGCTATTCAGATCTGGTCACCAAACATGGCTAAAGCCATTTCAGGCAACGTTTCAATTCTGAATGGTGGTCTTACACCAGGGCGATACTGAGAGTATCTTCCACTCTGGAACGTGCCGCAAATATACAATATATTATTTTAAATTAGTAAATTGTGAAATACACAAATTAATCAAATAAAGTTTATTTTCCACGCCGGGATTCGATCCCGCGACCTTCGGAATGCGAGTCAAGCGCCTTACCGCTGAACTACGCCGGCCGTAATATTACAATCCGTGCACAGTTGGAACATTTTATGTCGAATGTGGAATTTATGTGGCCACCATCAATCTAGCCTACAGTGAGTTTACGCTTCCTTATTTCCCTTCTTCCAGAGAGTTTCTAACACCTGTAAATTCATCTTCTTTTTACGGCTAATAATCGAATAATAAACAAAGGCTTGTTTTGCCTTTATCTTTATCACATGAATGGGGAACCAGCCTTTGGGTGTAGTTTGTAGGCTGTACAGACCGATTGTCGCACGTTAAAGTGTCCAGTCATGTCCAATCAAACCATGGATTACGCAAGGATTTCTCATATCTATCCGGAAAAAAGAAAAACTCTTCATACATACAAAAAAAAACCCTACCAATAGTCAAGTAAAAAACGAATACAAAATATTCCGGAACAAGCTCATTAAAATTATTAAAGAAACAAAAGAAAAATATTACAGGGAGAAAATAATCCTCACAAAGGAAAACCCTAAAAAACATAGAACACTATAAAAGAAATTATTTATTTATTTATTTATTTACGGACTTGCTTCCAATTTAAAACAAAGTATCACGAAATTTAGAAAGGAACAATGTAAGGATTCGGATGGTACATGAAAGCAAAGACAAACAGTGAAAATAGAAGAAAAAATAAGTGTCAAGTCACGTCAAGACCTTGCAAAAATTAGGGTGAATATGAAATATCATCAGTTGTTTAAAGACCGACAGAAATCATTTAAGCTAATACCAAAAAAATCAAGGTCTTGACGTGAGTTGACCAGTCTACACATTCTAGACAGTGGTGAGTTATAACCATAGTTAGTCGAGTACTGGTTGAGGAAAAGCAGGTCTTTATTTCTGAGTCTACGAGAAGGTATATTAAATGTGATGAGTTGTGGTAATGTCGACGAGTCGATTAAATACCGAGACGACCGATTGGAAGGATGAGGTGGAGGTACCGCCATATTCGTTCGACAATCAATCACTTCTACAAGAATCCCTACTCCGAAGCTAAAAAATACTGAGGCCACGATTATCGAAGTCATCATAGAGGATAGAGCGCACACCTTCATCGCCGCCTACTGCAATGAAGCCAACCGTCTGGTGAGAGAAGACCTGGATAAACTACTTAATTTGCGCCCAATTGTTGTTTTAGGAGGAGACCTGAACGCAAAACACAACTATTGGAATAACTACAGAGGCAACGCGAACGGGAAAACGCTCTTCACGCATATGCAGACACATAACTACTCGATAATGGCACCGGACAAACCGACATTCCACTCAATACGCGCAAAGTACCCTAGTACTCTGGACATCGTACTCGAGAAAAACGCTAAATCGATCTCGCCACTGCGCACGCTGGATGAACTTTCGTCGGACCACCTGCCCGTGAGCTTCAGTATCGGAGGGACAACTTCAAGGAGCCCTAGAAAACAGCGAAATTACAAAGACGCCGACTGGGAAGGATTCAAGAAACAGATAATCGAACAAATACACCTCACGTCGGGGACTCTGCGCTCGAAGGAAGAAATCGACGAGGCCGCAAGCACTCTCACGGAAATCATACAACATGCACAAGACACATTCATACCTCTCAAAGAAGCACACACATACACGATCAAGCTTCCCGAGCACGTATTATCGCTCATCAAGGAGAAGAATCGCCTGCGACGCATCTATCACAGCACGCGCGACGGCTACTTCAAAACGGCTTACAACACGCTACAGCGGGAAATCAAGCAAGAAATCACCGACCTCAGACGCGAACTTTGGACGAAGAAAGTTACATCACTCACGCCAAAGGACAACAGCCTATGGAAAATGGCAAAAGCGCTGAGACGCGAAGATCACACGATTCCCCCGCTAGAGAAGCTAGACGGATCAGGGCTGGCACTTTCGCTTGAAGAAAAGGCAAACGCGCTCGCCGACGGATTCGAGAGAGCCTACGCAGCCAAGGACGGCCTATCCGACCCGGAAACGGATCGACTTGAAGAAGAGTCACTACGAAATCTCGAGCAAGCCGAGCAGACGAACGCCGCCGATATCCACTTCAGCACGCCAAGCGAAGTAGCCGTCATCATCAGACGATTGAAGACAAATAAAGCGCCGGGAAGCGATCAAATACACAACATTCTACTCAAACATCTACCGCAGAAAGCCATCATTTACATCACAAAGCTGTTCAATGCCTGCCTCATCATCGGACATTTCCCCCAGATCTGGAAAACGGCAACCGTGCTGCCCTTTTCCAAGCCAAACAAGGACAAGAAGCAGCCGACAAACTATCGGCCGATCAGTCTACTTTCCACGCTGAGCAAGGTATTTGAACAGGTTATACTCAACAGGCTGCTTCCACACCACGAAGAAAACAACACTTTGCCAGACGAGCAGTTTGGATTCAGAAAGAGGCACTCCACTACCCATCAACTTACCAGAGTAGCGGAATTCATCGCCCGAAGATTTAACGAACATCGCTACATCGCCGCTGCACTGCTAGACTTGGAGAAGGCATTTGACACCGTTTGGATCAAAGGGCTACTGCACAAATTGCACAAAACAAACACGCCCATATACCTAACGAGAGTGATTCAAGAATACCTAAAGGACAGATCCTTCCGAGTTTTCATCAGGAACGCGCTGTCATCGATACGTGAGATTCCAAAGGGCGTGCCGCAAGGAAGTCTACTCGGACCTCATCTATTAAATATATTCACACACGACATCCCCCGTGACGAGAGATGCAAGCTATCTATTTACGCAGACGACGTCAAACTTTACGTTTCCTCGCTGAAATCAGACATGGCGGCCATTTACCTACAGAGAGCGCTCGACGCACTCGTAGAGTACTACAAGCAATGGCGACTCAAACTAAACGAGGCGAAGACCGAAGTCATCATGTACACGAGGAAACGAAAAAGAAGATCACCAGATGTCAACATCGAAATGGGAGGGCACGTCCTAGAATGGAAAGATGAAGTCGTATACCTGGGCCTGACAATGGACTCACGTCTCAACTGGAAATCTCACATAGCCAAGATGCACGCAAGAGCCAGAAAGGCAGTCGGCGCGATGAAGCCCATCTTCAACAGAAGAAGTCCGCTACTTCCCAGAACCAAGCTCCTGATCTACTACTCGCTCATTCGACCGGTACTGACATACGCTATTCCCGTGTGGAGTTGTATTTCTCACTCCGACCACTCGAAACTACAGACGCTACAAAATCTCTGCAATAAAATCGCATACAACACTAGAATCAGAACGAATTTGAAAAGACTACATGCAAGAGAAGACATTCCAACATTATTCGAATACACACACCGACTGACAGACCGATTTTACAAATCTCTGAGACACAGTAAAAATAGACTTATAAAGGAAATCGGTCAATACAATGCACCTAGTGACTTTACTTTCAGATATACACACAGACTACCTAAACATATTCTGATGGACCTGAACCACATCTGGTATGAACCAGATTCAGACGCGGACGAGTGAGCGAGCAGTAGGTATTCCTAACTACCAGACGCCCCCCCTGTAACTTATGTTTACATATCTATTTATATATCTAGATAATATTGTATAATATGTATGTTTATGTATGTTTATTCTAAAAATTTCCCATAAAGTATATATTTCACATAAAAACAGACACATACACCCCACACCACAAAATGCAGGATTTCATATACTGAAATCACTGAAGGCCGACCAGTTTCATGTTGACTGTCGGCCAACTCTTCCCGGATGAGGTTTTTCATGGTTTCCTCATTCCCAAAGGCAAATGCGGAAGAGCTCCAAATTTAAAAGGACATGACCGCCTCCTTCCCACTCCCAACATAACACAAACAGACACGTATGTATATATGGCATTCGACCGCCGCTGCTCTGATGATGAAGATTGATGTTGAGTCTGGACGAAACATGCAATTTTAGTAGGGTTTTTAGATAACAATTTTTCCCTACCGATGAAACACGAGACCTTTAAGACTATAATAGCCAGGTAACATTTTTAAATACCCACATGAGGTAAAAATTGCAAGGCTCAAATGACGCCGTTCTATTTAAAAAGAACATTAACTTTAAATTCAGTAAATTTAAATGATTCATCTCTTCAAGATATATAAGAATCTAGTAAATGAAAAAAAAAAAAAAAAAATGAGTCGATTAAATAGTTAATAATTTTGAAGAAACAAATGAGATCAGATTTTATACGACGGTCTTCTAAAGGAGAAAGGTTTAGAGTCTGTTCAATTTCAGCATACGAGTAATCGCCTCGCTCTAATCCTAGCCTCCAAGCAATCCCCTTTAGGAACCGATGTTGAACGGATTCAATATGACGAATATGGACAGCATACAAAGGAGACCATATAACACAAGCATATTCAAGATGGGGCGAACCAAGGAGCAGTAAAGAGTTCTTAGGGTATTTATGTTTTTGAAGTCAGAAGTGGTTCTAGTGATGAAACCAAGTAGTTTGAGAGATTTATTAACCATTACATTTATATGTTCCCGGAAAGAAAGCTTGCTATCAAGAGAGACATCAAGGTCTTTAATAGATTGAACAGTTGTTAGCCAGGTATGATTTTAGATTTTCACGGCCAAAAGTATTTTTGTTGTTTGTTTTTGGGATGTTATGCCATTTTACGCTACCTCCTCCTTTAGCCAACGTTTCGGACAGCGTTACAGTGCCCATCATCAGGCCAGATGTGTTGGCTAAAGGAGGAGGTAGCGTAACACGTCATAACACCCTAAAAACAAAAAAAAAACAAAAAAAGTTGTTAGCCAATTATTATTTAATTTGTATTCGAAAACAATCGGATTTTTAGATCTGTAGAAGGACATAATTTTGCACTTATCGACATTTAGTTCCAAGCAATTAATTTTACACCAGTCATTGAAAGAGTCAATATCTGATTGGAAAATTTTTAGGATCTTATTGTCATCAGCAAAAAGCCAAAAGCGTGTGTGAGAGAAAATACTAATAATGTCATTAATAAACAAGTTGAAAAGAAGCGGGGCTAAATGTGCTCCTTGCGGTACGCCGGATGTTACTTCAATAATAATAGACTTAATGTTATTTATTTTAACTCTTTGTTTTCTATTGCTTAAATTAGAATTAAAGAAATATAGCAATGGGTTTCGTATACCTATAGCATTTAGCTTGGCCATGAGGATGGCATGTTTTACTTTGTCAAAAGCTTTATAAAAGTCGGTATATAGAACATCTACTTGTGATTTATCTTCTAGGCCATTGACTACGGTGTTAGTGAAAGAGAGTAAGTTTGTAGTGGTAGATAAGTCAACAATAAATGTCATAAACAATAATGGAACTAATATAAATGCTATCCGTGAACCAAAAATGTGCGCAAATATTTTCAACAAATTTTTCGCTACCGTCGGTCAAAAACTTGCATATAAAATTGACTAAAATTATCAACCTGATGATATACATGAAGATAAAATAACAAATAACAATCTTTCAATTTTAAACCTACTACAGAAAAAAAATTGAAAACATAATACAATCACTTAAAAATGGTAGTGCGCCAGGATACGACGGTATAACTACAGAAATCTTGAAAAAATACTGCAATTTTCTAATAAAACCGATTACGCATATAATTAACGTAAGCACTAAATAAGGAATATTCCCGTCAATTTACAAAAAAGCCATTATAATCCCAGTATATAAATCCGGAGAGTCAAAAGAAGTAAACAATTACCGCCCAATATCCTTATTATCCAACATTGCAAAAATACACGAAAAAAAAATAAAAAAAAAAAACAAATTTCTGATTATACAGATAACCAAAAATGTATTAACCCTAGTCAATACGGTTTCAGAGATAAACTTAGCACACAAGACGCAATTGCAGAATTAACTAAGCTTATTTACAAAACATTAGATAGAGGCAAAAAATGCTTAAGTATATTCATTGACCTCCGTAAAGCTTTTGATAGTGTCTCACATTCAAAATTAATTAATAAACTAAATAATATAGGAATAACTGGCAAAGTTAAATCATGGTAAAAAGGCTATCTCTGTCAAAGAACCCAAAAACAAAAGGTAAAAGTAAACAACGATCTAAGTGAAATAGAAAATATAGATTTTGGAATTCCACAAGAAACTGTTTTAGGACCTTTACTATTCATATTATATGTAAATGAACTTTATGAACTCCCAATCATTGGAAACATTATATCATACGCAGATGATACAGTGATAACTATTAAAGGAAACTCTTGGAATGAGGTCGAAATATTGGCTAATAATGCAATAAATATCGTAAAAGTATGGTTTGACGAAAACTTATTGACACTAAATGTCGAGAAAACCCATTTTATACCTTATAGTCTAACAGTGAATATCTCAAATAAAAATCTAAACATAAAAATTCACGAAAGAAATTGCCTCCTTAGAATCGCACCCTGTAACTCAAACTGTATATACATTAGTAGTAAAGAAGAAATAAAATATCTTGGAATAATTATCGATACTAACATCAAATGGAAAAGTCAAATAAATTCCACAGTAGACAGAATGAGAAAACTGATCTATATATATTTTTAGATTAAGAAATACTGTATCATTAAAAATACTAAAAGATATTTATTATGCACTTGCGCACTCTGTACTACAATATGGAATCGTGGCTTGGGGGGGTGCATACAAAGCAACCCTTCTCCCATTGGAAACAATTAAAAAAATATTAATAAAAATCATCCTAAAAAAGCCCTATTACTATCTAACTATAAATATTTTTCAAGATTTCCCGGTTCCCCCACTTGCAAAAATTTATGACAAAATTGCACTATTACAAATACATAAAGATTTCTTTAGTAAAAATAATTTACCACAATTAAATATAAGCAAAAGAATAATACCTGTTGGAGGATTTTCCGTGCCACTTGTGCGAACCACAACAGCACAGCATCACTATACATTCAAGGGTATAAAATTATTTAATAAATTACCCCTTGATATACGATCGGAAGAAAGCTACAAAAAATATTTAAAAAAAATTAAATTAAAATATTCTAGTACCACCTCATAACTTAACTTATTATATTTAGAAATATGTATTGAATATTTAGAAATATTTTTTGCCTTATCAATACTTCAAATCATTTATTAACTTACCTTTAATTTATTACTTTTATCTGTATCTTCCATGGAACTATGATTCTAAGGTATCTTCTCATAAAATCACTAATATAACTAATATTTTTTGTTTTAATTTAAACAAATGTAATTTTTTTTTGGTTGTCCTCTCCTAAACACAAGCAGCTGCTTTATTAGGAGAGTGATTGAAATGTTGATGTATATATTATGTTGTAAAATTTGTAACCTTGTTATATGTTTCAATAAAAAAAGATAAAAAATAAAATTCTTAGAATGAGGTCGAAATATTAGCTAATATATATTTTTTTATTTTTTTTATTAGGTTTGTCAACAGTGATTGACATCAAAGCTTTCACAGATAAAATTACACTGAACATGGTTGATGCTATCACTAATTAAAGACAAACACAGCATTGATAATATAATACTTACATATACATTACATTCATTCACACAAACACATACTATATGTACATTACAAAATAATAATTAACAAGTTTTACAAGGAACAAGTTTTTAGAACAATGAGTTTATAGGTTCATAAGTTTATAGAACAACGTAATAGGGAGCTTTAAAGCTTGTTAAGAAATGATTTGAAGTTGGCCAATGTTGACATTGTCAAATTAATCGAATGTTTTTTATAAGCCTCATTGAAATTACGGCACTTTCTCGATAAAGCCGAGTCATACCCCAGTTAAGTTCAATATTTTTTAATATTTAACGGAACATAATTTACCAGTCGTGAACCAATTCTAGAAACATTGAACTTGATTTGATTAAGTAGAAAAGGACAGTTTATTAAACCATTTACAATTTTGAATAGAAAATTTACATCTGTATTTAGTCTTCTCTGTTCAAGGGTGCGTATATTGTAGAATTTTAGTCTATCAGCGTAGTGAGCAAGTGATCGAGCTCGCCTATCGGAATATGCCAGGTGGTACATAAAATGTTTTTGAACCTGCTCTATTCGTTGAATATGAACTTTGTAAGTTGGACTCCATACAGCACTTGCGGACTCCAACACGTTGCGGGTGAAGGAATTGTACAGCGTTATTTTTGATGTGGGATTTTTAAAATGTTTACTGTTTCGTTTGATAAATCCTAGCATTTTCATAGATCTAGAAATGATATTGTCGATATGAGGTGTGAAAGTAAGTTTTTTATCAAATAATACGCCTAGGTCCCGAATGGTCGCGACTTCCTGGAGTTTAGTACCATCGATAAAATATTGAGTCGGAATAGAATTGTGTTTACGCGTAAAGGTTATGTGAACACATTTTAAAGAATTCAGAAACATTCTATTGTCGTTGCACCACTTTGAAACTCTGTTAATATCGTTTTGGAGAAGTATTGAGTCTAGTAATGTGTGGATAATTTTGAATATCTTACAATCATCAGCAAACAACAAAATTTCAGAATCCAAAATAACATCGCACAAGTCATTTATAAAAACAAGAAACAAGATTGGGCCCAAATGGGACCCTTGCGGCACTCCAGATGGCACATCTAATCCTCTTGACTCATAGCCATCAAATACTACTCTTTGTATGCGGTCAGTTAGATAGGAGTAAAACCGATTTAGCAAGGTACCATGAACACCCATTTGTTTTAGTTTATGAATTAGTAATCTATGATTTACTTTATCGAAGGCCTTGCTAAAATCTGTGTAGATTGTGTCTATCTGTTGACCTCTATCGACAGCTTCGGTTAAGGTATTGACATAGCAAAGTAAATTAGAGTATGTTGATTTCTGGGAGAGAAAACCATGCTGTTTTGGAGTTATAAGATTTTTGAGATGATAATTCAGATATTGACAAATTAAATTAAATTTTTCAAAAATTTTCGCAAATGAACAGAGAATAGAGATGGGTCTATAGTTTGTGACTTCGTGAAGGTCTCCGCTTTTAGATATTGGTACAATATTAGCCTGTTTCCATCTTGTTGGAAAAATGGATGAAGATAATGATTTCCTGTAAATGATAGTCAGAGGGAGTGCGAGACTGTGTGCACATTTTTTTATTAGGAGTGGTGGAATTTTGTCGGGGCCAGGGCCTTTGCTTTGGTCGAGGTTAAGCATTTCTATTTTTACATCGTGTACACTAATGTTTACTGTGTGCAGAGAGCTGTTCGAATAGTCTATTGATTCAGATTGAGGTTGAGTCTCTTCATTGCTTCTAATGTCATCTTTCTCATACACTGATGAAAAGTGTTGGGCAAATAGTTCGCTGCTTTCCTCGCCGTTTGATGATTTTTTTATCCAAACGTCATGTTTTGGGGGATAGTACTTATGTTTTGTTTCTTGTGTTTGACAAATCTCCAAAAAGCTTTAACGTTATTATGATTAACCAGACACGATTCTATTTGTTCAATGTGTTTAAAGTATCAATTACTAATGAGTTTGGAACAACGGGTGCGTAAGAGTTCGTAAGAATTTCTATCACGTGGATTCTTATATTTTTTATAGAGAAGTCGAAATTTAGTTTTTTCTTTTAGTAATTTAACTTAGTCTGGTGAGTACTAGAGGCGATGCTGCCTGTTGTGATTTACAAATTTGGTTACGCATTTCTCAATTAGACGATACAAATGAGTGTAAAATAAAGAAACCATATCGTCTACCGACATGAAATCAGGTAAAAGAAGTGTCCAATTCAGTTCTTGTAATTTCTGATTGAATTGAACGTAATCATTCTTATTAAAATCATATTTAAGTACGTTTTTATTTTTTAGCATTTTTGTAAATTTGAAATCAAAACTAAATTCAATCTCTAAAAGTGGATGTTGTATATCAATGCGACTTAGGATTTCGGTACTTTGCCTGACTTGTATTGTTTTTGAATTGGATAGAACGAGATCTAAGATTCTACAGTTACTATTAGCAATGCTATTGAATTGATTGAGGTTATTTAGGGCAAGAAAATTTACAAGATGGTTACCGATGTCAGTATTATAATTTTCTGGAGATAGGGAATTAGTCTGGTTTGGTTCGTTGTGGGTCCAACCGATATTTCCCAGGTTGAAATCTCCTAAAATTAACGTATTTGATTCACCAACGGCATCCATAACATTGCCAACTTTTTTTTAAAAATAATCAAAATTATCAACAAGCAACGGGGGAGGTATATAAACAGCACATATGTAGAGACATCTCGTTAGTTTATTCTGGCTGAATTTGATGGTCACATGGTCTTCCAAGGTACTTTCCCAATGCTTACAGCGGTTAGTTTGTTATTCTTGTAAAACGGCTATCAAAACACCCCCTCCGTCACTTTTGTGGTTAGAGGAACTGCCACGGTCCCTTCTAAAAACATTATAACGCAAGCCAAAAATTTCAGCATCAGAAATAGAGTCGTTCAACCATGTTTCCGTTAGAATAATAATATCAAAATTGTTATTAAGTATTTCTAAGTAAACTTCATTAAGTTTTGTTCTTAAGCCCCTGACATTCTGGTAATAAATTCTTAGGTTATCCATGTTGGTATACATTATTCAAAGATAACGCACAAATTGAAATTTAGATAAAGATAAGGTAGGGAATCAGATGAGCGAAGCCAATGAGTCCTGGTTGCGGATCACCACCACGTGCGCCGAGTTTTCATCTTTACGAGCAAGGATTCTGCCATTTCGGATCCACACGAATTTGTAGTTTACTTCTTTCGCCTTAATCCTCGTGGCAGCATGCAAGGCCTTGTTTGCTGGTGTTAGATGTTCGCTGACGTATACCGGCGATTTGATGTCATCGATGCCTAAATAATGCAATAAATATCGTAAAACTATGGTTTGACGAAAACTTATTGACACTAAATGTCGAAAAAACCCATTTTATACTTTATAGCCTAACAGGGAATATCTCAAATATAAATCTAAACGTAAAAATTCACGAATGAAATTTCCTCCTTAGAATTGCACCATGTAACTCAAACTGTATATAGATTAGTAGTAAAGAAGAAATAAAATATCTTGGAATAACTATCGATAATAACATCAAATGGAAAAGTCAAATAAGTTCCACAGTAGACAGAATGAGAAAACTGATCTATATATTTTTTAGACTAAGAAATACTGTATCATTAAAAATCTATTATGCACTTGCGCACTCTTTACTACAATATGGAATCGTGGCTTGGGGGGGTGCATATAAATCAACCCTACTCCCATTGGAAACAATTCAAAAAATACTAATAAAAATAATTTGAAAAAAGCCCTATTACTACCCAACTATAAATGTTTTTCAAGATTTCCCGGTTCCCCCACTTACAAAAATTTATGACAAAATTGCACTACTACAAATACATAAAGATTTCTTTAGTAAAATAATTTACCACAATTAAATATTAGCAAAAGAATAATATCTGTTGGAGGATAAACCGTGCCACTAGTACGTACCACAACAGCACAGCATCACTATATATTCAAGTATATAAAATTATTTAATAAATTACCCCTTGATATACGATCGGAAGAAAGCTAGGAAAAATATTTAAAAAAAAAAAATTAAATACGCTAGTACCACCTAATAATTTTTTTTTATTATTTAGAAATATATTTTTGCCTTATCAATACTTTGAATCATTTATTAACTAACCTATATTTTTATTACTTTTATCTGTAGTTTATCATAAAATCACTAACATTTTTTGTTAAATTACTAATTTTTTTTGTATTAATTTAAACAAATGTATTTTTTTTTAATTGTCCTCTCCTAAACACAAGCAGCTGCTTTATTAGGAGAGTGATTGAAATATTGATGTTTTTATTATGTTGTAAAATTGTAACCTTGTTATATGTTTCAATAAAAAATTTAAAAAATAAATTAAAAAAATGTTAATCTAAAAAAATTTATAAATAACTCAGTTCATATCTCTTGGAGTGTTTATTGTGGAAGAAGGGACCATATCAAATCCTAACAACTAGTGAGGGGACGAAATTGTTCAGTTATGGCAGCAGTTATGGCAGCAGCGGTATTTTACTGCAGTATGCGGGATTAAGTTTGCGGATGCGGTATGCGGAATATTAAAGATGTTCACGCGGCGAGTTTCGATTGACAAATGATTAACGTTAAATGTGGGTAACGTTAAATGACAGGTAGATAAGGATGGGTAGGAAAGGAACATGTTAGGGATGGGTAGGAAAGGTACATGTGACAATACAAGCTACAAGCACAGGGTCCATGATATATGTATATGTTTGTAGCTATGTATTGTGTGAACGCCCAACCGCCTTTATCCTTCCCAGAATTATTAAATGTTATTATTAAATGTAAATTTTTGTACCAAAATAAATAATAAATAAATATATTACCTTTCCATAGATGCCGGGGGAGGACTGCCAGTCCGAGTCCTGTAGCTCGAGGCAGACGGCGCGCACAGTTCTGGACAGGGTGAAGCTGTCCTTCAAGAAGACTACCGCGATATCCGCCTGCCAGCTCCTCTCACCCCCTCCATACTTATCTTCAATGTGGACTTGATGTACCTGCACAGACACACATTATGTTTATGTTTTTAATTATTTATTAATTTATTTATCAATTTAATATTTTTTATTTATTTGTTTATTTATTCATTTATTTATCAATTAATTAATTTTTTATTTTTTTTATTTGTTTATTTTTTTTTTCATTTATAATTATTCAGCTATTTATTTATTCATCGTTATTTTTTTACCTATTTATTTATAGAGTTCCCTGTAGGTAGAGATTCCTGGGGTGGTAAAACCATGTGTGATCGTATAAGAAACGTTGAAATCCGCAACGAATGCAAGTGTGATGTAGGCATAGTGAGTAAGATTGCGAAAGGTACCCTAAGATGATTTGGGAATGTAGAGCGAATGAATGAAGAAAGAAGTGTAAAGAGAATATATGATGCAAATGTGAATGTTAGACATGGCAGGAGTATCACTAAAAGATAAAATTAAAAGTCACGCATTCGTGGTAGCCACGGACACTGGGTGTGGGTGTCACGGACATAAACAGTAAGCTGAAGGAACGACAGTTGAGATGGTATGGGCACATAAAACGGGGACCATCAGACCACACAGTCAAGCAGGCAATGTCTATGGAGCTTCATCGACAGTCATCCAGAGTTAGACCAAAGAACTCCTGGATGACTCAATGCTCCAAAATACTTGAAAAAACAGCCTGGATGAATTCGATACTCAGAAGCGAAGAAACTACAACCTGAGAACGAGAAGAGCCGACCCCAACAGCCTACCTAGGCAATGAGTTGGGACAGTGCAAGGAAGAAGAAGTGAATGGTCGACATGGCACGATCAAGTGAATCAGATGTAGATGAATGAGGCAAAGAGTGTGTGCCAACCAAGGCAGAGTTGTTGGCGGGGAAAGGGCGTGATGGTTAGTTAGTTAGTTATGTTAAAATTTGTTTACAAAAGTAATAAACAATAGGTTAATAAAAATAATTTCTTACATTACAGTGGTTTGCGGATGGATAGATTTGAAGAAAATAAAATGATAACAATAATAAACAGGAATTATCACAAATAACACGTTAACATAGAATTTTTTTAAATATGTTTTAAGCACAGAAATTGTTACTTTAAAAAAGTAGATACCTTTACTAATATTACTTATAATAGAAATACTGTTTCCAAATTAATCATAAAAAGTAAAACTACACATTTTAATGAAACATTTAAAAACTACTTCAGCAATTCCAAAAAAACGTGGGATCAAATAAACAAATTATTATGACGTAAAACAAAAACAAACTGCGATGAAATTATTTCAAAGTATATCTATAATATAAAAATGAATCGCTAAATGTGCTGGTAAGCGCAAATCTCGAGATCAGCTGAACTGATTTCGCTAATTCTTTTTTTAGAATATTCCTTGAAGTACGAGGATGGTTCTTACGGAGAGAAAAATTAAGAAAATTTGGCAGAAAATTGGATAATTTCAGAAAACCCGCACGTTTGACAGTTCGCGTGTTTGAGAATGACATTTTGCAAAATGTTAAATCAGGATTCTATTTTTGAAAAGTTGAAAAATTTATTTAAAGTAGGTACTCCCCTAATATTTTGAATCGTATCAAGAATTTTAGATATTTTAAATAGGTACCTATGTTAGGACCAAATTTAATATACATGAAAAATGGAAATTTGATTAAAAATTGTAAAAGGTGGCACGCGGGATGTTTAAGAACTGAATGTACTGGTATTGAATATATGGAACGCGGGAGGAGGGTTGGCGGGACGAGGGAGCGGTAAAGGGAAGAGGGAAGGCGGGGAAGGTGGAAGGGGAATGCGGGAAGGGGAACCTGGGAGGGGGAGGGGAACTCGGGAGGGGGGTTCGCGGGACGGTGAAGGGGGGGGGAGTAGAGTAGGGAGAGAGAAGGTGGAGGTGACGGAGTAGGAACGCGAGAGGGGAAGAGGACGCAGGAGAAGAAGGGGAGGGGGAAGGGGAACGGGACGATGGGAAAGGACACTCAGGGAGAAACAATTTCTTTATTAAGTGGCAAAGCGACGCATGCCGGGACCATATGGAACGCGGGAGGAGGGTTGGCGGGACGAGGGAGCGGTAAAGGGAAGAGGGAAGGCGGGGAAGGTGGAAGGGGAACGCGGGAAGGGGGACCTGGGAGGGGGAGGGGAACTCGGGAGGGGGGTTCGTGGGACGGTGAAGGGGGGGGGGAGTAGAGTAGGGAGAGGGAAGGTGGAGGTGACGGAGTGGGAACGCGAGAGGAGAAGAGGACGCAGGAGAAGAAGGGGAGGCGGAAGGGGAACGGTACGATGGGAAAGGACACTCAGGGAGAAACAATTTCTTTATTAAGTGGCATAGCAACGCATGCCGGGACCAGCTATGCTAAATAAAAATGGACAAACAGAGGAAATCGTTGTAAATAGATTCGCTGAGTACTTCTCAAACAGCATCAGCTCGATGTTACACAAATGCAACTACAAAGCGTCTAACATATCTTCCGTTGATTTGCCGCATAGCATGTACCTGCCCAGAGCTACCTGTGAAGACATACGCAGGATTATCAGTCAACTGAATAATTCCTAATCGCCGGGGATTGACAATATTCGAACGTTCGACATTAAAAAACATATAACTATTCTAACTAATTAAGGTAATTACCCATTTAATTAATAAAATCTTGTCTCAAGCAGTAATACCTGATGAGCTTAAATGTAGTATTATTAGGCCAATATACAAAGGGGAAAAACATACTGAGATAGAAAATTACAGACCAATCAGTATACTGCCAGCTATTGAAAAAATTCTAGAAAAATACATTTCCGTAAATTTAATAAAATACCTAGAAAGTTTCTCTATTATTGATCCTAACCAATACGGATTTCAAAAAATAAAAGCACAGAAATGTTACTACAAGACTTTTCGAATTACGTAAATCAAGAACTCAATAATAAAAACATATTCTGGTTTTATTCATAGACAACTCTAAAGCGTTTTTTTTTTTTTTTTTTTACAGTGAATACCGCACAAGAATCTCAACTGCTCCCGTCTGGAGCCAGTGAGACTATGGCATCCCCAATTGGGGTATGTTGTGAGGCTTAAGGTAGTGGGGAGGGGAAGGAGGTGGGGAAGAGGAAGGTTGGGAAGTACCTGGCTATTCAGATCTGGTCACTAAACACGGCTAAAGCCATTTTCAAGCAACGTTTCAATTCTGAATGGTGGTCTTACACCAGGGCGATACTGATAGTATCTTCCACTCTGGAACATGCCGCAAATATACTATATATTATTTTAAATGAATTAATTGTGAAATAACACAAATTAATCAAATAAAATTTATTTGCGCATGCCGGGTTCGAACCCGCGACCTCCGGATTGTGAGTCAAGAGTCTTACCCACTGGACTACGGAGGTCGTCGTTTGATACCATTAATCCTACAAAACTATTACAGATATTGGAGGCGATAGGAATTAGGGGAAAATTACTAGAACTACTCAAAAACTATTTAAACAATGGACAAATTAAAGTGAAACTCTTTCAAACTTACAGAAAAGCTAAATATATGTCAACAGGCGTCCCGCAGGGCTCAATTCTCGGCCCAACATTATACATAATATTCGTTTCACTCATGAATAAAATTTTCACATTTGTCAAACATTACGTTTATGCAGATGAAACGGCACTAGTCATTTCGCATGAAGAATTATGGATTGCAATAAAACTCATGCAGCACGATTTCCTTTCCTTACAGAAATGGTCACATGATGCGGGTCTTATAATAAATTCCAAAAAAACAAAATTAATGCTCATACGATCTCCACATGCCAAATATACCATCACGCCTGTAATAAAATCGCATACATTTGAGTGTATACACAATTTGTCACAATCCTGCAAATGCGGAACCATTGAAATTGTACAAACGTATATATATTTGGGGATAACTGTAGATACGCATATGAAATGGGATGCTCACATATGCAACATCTGCAAACGCCTACGAGCTATTTCTGGGCGAATTTACAAAATTAAATATTTCATGCCCATAAGTACGTTAAAAATTATTTATTTGTCATTAGCGGAATATACTATCAGATATAGAATAACGTCTTGGGGAAACTCGTGCAAGACAAATATTGGTTATATTCAAACAATTCAAAACTCTTTGACTAAGCTCTTGGTAAGCAAAAGCATTTATGCACAAAGAAGAGACATAAAATTATTATATGAGTCAGTTAATATAATACCTGTTCGAGGGATATTATGGTTTAAAATTGTATGCCAAAACCTTTTGTCGGATTCAATACATAAATAAAAAGTTGACCATGCACATGGCACTAGATTTAGTAAAAATGAGGGTTTATCCGTTCCGAAAATTATAAATAAATACGGCCAACGGACATTCACTTATCTTGTCCCTACCATATTTAATAAGATGCCAGTGAACATAAAAATCGAATCAAATTGCACCACCGATTACAAAAAAAAAAATTAAAAAATTTCTAATAGATCAAAACTTTTTATACTGATATTCTTTGTAATCTTATGTATAAATATGCCTAAGAGTAATTTGCCTGTGTTATATCTGTCTATCTGTATATTTTATGCCTTTGTATTGCAGCTATTTTAAAGTTATTCTTCTGTATCTATTTTGTATATTGTGGTTTCTTGTTATATTTGTGATTTAGTGTTATATTAATATTGTTAAATTAACCTGCCGACAAACTGTAGAATAAAAAAATAAAAATAAATAAAAAAAAACGAATTCTCTGGAGAGAATATAAGAGACATGACAATATCTTAATCCGGCAATGGTAAACCTTCTATGGTTATGTCATAGACGACAACGCGCTCTACTGTAATGCTGCTAGTCAATTTGGGAGGCGGGTATGGGTACCGCCGTCCCGGGAACCATTTATTGGATAACCAACGCCTCTGCCACAGGTCACCCCAAGTAGTTTTGTCCAGATTTTGGTGGAGAATGCGCCTGCTCACCAAGTGCATGGCAGGCCGGATTGAGATAGACTGGTTGGGGGAGATATTTTTTGCCTCTCCAGCAGGATTCTCTGCAGGATTTAAAACGCAGTGGAAGGGATGAATTTATTCGTCCGTCACTTCTGGACACGCGGACCCTCAGATTATTACCCACCCCTCATACCTTTTTCCCTTCCCAGAATGTCCTCTCCTTCCTTTCCCTAAAAAGACCCTCCTCACAGCATCCCCAAAGATGACATAGGTCCTGAGGGAAATTATTTTCTTCAGGGCCTCCTGTGTGGAGCTAATGTAAAAAAAAGTTATGCAACAACTGTCCAAGGCCAATGAGACTATTGCGAGAAGGACAAGGGGTGAGGAAGGTTGGGAAAGACTACATTAGTTTTAAATCAAAACCAAATTGATGCAAACACATGGCAGTTTTATTGGTCCTCGTACATTTAATCTTCTACCAAAACACATTCAAAGGACAGACAAAATATCAATTTACTTAAAAGAATTAAAATTATGGCAAAATGATTCCGATGTTGAAACACTTTTTTTATAAACTCTATGTAAACCTTCGTGCTTCACTTTTACAATTCTACTGTAACTTCAAGACTAACTTTATGTATCTTCTTGAAACCGTAACAAAAAATCAACTAACTTGTACGTGTCACTTTGTTACTACAATATTTTCAATGATACATTACCAATATTTTTAAATTTTCACTTTGAAATTTACATTTTTTACTTGTACCGCCAAGTCATTGGTGTAATTTAGCACTTTAGTTAATATTACCCACGCACAGGCAGTACCTTAGGCCGGTTGCAGTGCACGACCGATGGTCGGTGCGTACGGTCTTTCCTGACAATCGCAAACCAACGACCGACCGTCGGTGCGTACCGTCAGTTCACGCTTGACCAATAAGCTGACCGGACGTCGTACGCGAAATGGACGCGTTTACGAATAGTTTAATCGCTGCTTATTATCTCCGTAGACGTATAAGATCAGAAGACGTAGATATCACATACACCCAATCGTCACCCACCGATCGATGCAACACTGCCTAGCTTGTCGGGACTGCCCGGTCGATGCAACACTGCCCGGTGGTCTATGGAATACTTTCTCTGGCTTTTCTTTTTATATATTTTATTTTCTTTCCGCTATTATAGTAATTACTTACATTATAAAATAATCACATAACTGTTTTTTCCTCATTACTTATTTTATTTACAGAAGGTTTCTTCGACTGGTCATAGCCGTTATATTTATGTTTCTTTTTCTTTTACGAACACTATTATCTGATGAAAACTACGACACATATAAAAAAAAATTGAAATACTCTAGTGCCACCTCATAACTTTAATTATTGTTAAGAAATATGTTTTGCTTTATCAATCCTTTGAAAAATTTATTAACTAACCAATAATTTTATTACATGTATCGTATTTTCTATAAAATCACTATTAGTTTTTGTAATAATATTTTTAATTTACATACTTAGATGTAAAAGTATTTAGTTGTCCTCTCCTAAACACAAGCAACTGCTTTATTAAGAGAGCGATTGAAATATTGTTATTATATAATGTTGTAAAATTGTAATTATAATAAATGTTTCAGTGAATAAAAAAAAATATATATAAAAAATCTCTTTTTGATGTTACCTATTTCAGAAGAAGTATTCCACGGGCTGCTACTTCTATTTATCTTTTGTATAATGTTAATGTAAGTACTTGCATACTGCTTACTAACCCCGTATGCATGGACATTGGAGGGTCTAGAGTCGTTCAAATAAATGTAGCTTCGTTCAAAAAAAAAAGTAGAGTCTTGACGTTTGCGGTGAAGGAGGAAACCATATTTTTCCTTATAACGCCGTTGGGAAAGTGGTGGGTCCCCTCCAATGCCTAGCTCGTCGGTCGACCGACGTACGCACCGACCGTCGGTCGTGCACTGCAATCGGCCTTAGTGTGTTTCCCATTATCTACTTTGGTCTTATATATATTTTTTAGTTTTACCATATTTAGAAAATATGTTAAAATTACTTTTGAAATGTATGTATAATGGGAAAAATAAAGGGGGAAAAAATACACACCTCCTTTTCTTGCCTGTTGGGATCTTGAGAGTTGTACGATGAGTCTGCTGTTCCGGCAACTATTTGGTATGCGCTCACGATCACGGGGGAAATTATAAACGACTGAGAGAAGCAATTTGCCGCTGAAAAACAAACAATCACATTTCATAAGTCATAATGATAATTCTATTTTTTATAAGAAAAACTCTCTCTTTACAACTTTTTAAGGTTATTCCCATCAATGTAATACGAGTTTATCATTGAAGAAGAAGATAACAATAATAATCTAAACGAAAATATGAAAGAGAACAAGACACAGAAAGAGATAATGGTCGCAACTGGGACTCGAACACAGAACCTCTCGTCTAACGGGGACGTGCGCGTTAACCAATTCTGCTTTGACGAAGTATATCCTAGACAAGCCCTTTCATAGAGAACATCATAATAAAAGTAACACCAGTAACAGTAATTACGCAACAAAACTCTCCTTCGAATTCCGCCATCTTGCATACGCGTTCCCAGCAATATACAACTGACCACAGAGTTATCCTGTTGTGTAATTCTTCGCACTAACATATCAATAGTTCGTTCACGTTTTGGTCTCATGAACAGTTTCGACAAGCTGTGAAAATACCAGTGGTTTTTAAAGGGGGCAACGAGACATTAAATTTATAAATTTAATTGGATTTTTTTTCAAACCTTATTATGACAAGCGATTCAATTCGGAGGCGAGTATGGGTACCGCCCACGCTGCCTCGGGAACCATTTATTAGATAACCAACACCTCTGCCATAGGTCACCCCAAGTGGTTCGCAACATTTGGTGACAAAAGCATAATACAACAACAATAACAATATTCTGTCAAAATATCTCCCATTATATTTAAGAAATTCTATGAATTTAAAGTGATTTGTTAACAGAAAATTGTAGTAGGCAAAAACCCATGGTGATAAACAAGTGCATCTTACATTATTAACAGTTTTTATACACTCAATATACCTTAAACTGCTCTCGAAAAAAGTTTAATTTGAAGCTGTCAATACATAGTGTTCTAAAGATATACCAAAAGTGTCAAGTGATTAGTACCGAGTTACAAATCATACTTTAACATTCAATTATTAATTAAGTGCGGGAAAAAAAATAAGATTGTTCAAAAATAGCCTCATCACCAACACAAACTGAAAAAATGGCAACATCACATCGTCATCATAAAACTAGATCCAACTCTTCCTCGGGAGATTCATCCAGCTCCGTTATGGAGCAACTTGCTAGGATCAGCGACCAGCTAGCCGCGCTGTCCTACTTGCCAGCCGCCGTCAAGGAACTGCGGGATGAGGTCAGTGATGTCAAACACTCCATCGACTTCAGCGGAAAAATAGTAGAGGATATGAGCAAAAAAATCACGGCAATGGAGAATAAGCTGAAGCTGGTCGACTCATTAAAAAATGAAGTCGATTCCCTGAAGGTCCGCTTAGCCAACATTCAAGATGACATGGAGCAGCGTGACCAGTGGGCGCGCCGCTCCAATATAGAATTAGTCGGCATTCCTGAAAGGAATGGAGAAAACCTAATAGGTATTGTTTCCAGCCTTGCTCGAAAAACAGGGTTCGACCTTGATCCCAAAATTGATATAGATTTCGTTACACGAGTGGCACCGAAGGAATCGAAGAAAGGTCAACATAAGCCCATAATTATCAAAATGCAAGCTAGATATAGAAAGGATGATTTCTTGTCTTCAATCCGAAAGATGCAAAATTTAACCGGCAGCGACATCGGATGTGGCGGCGACTCCCGCGTCTACGCTAACGACCACCTGACGAGCGCATCAAAACGGCTGCTGCACCTGACGAAGGAAGCAGCCAAGCAAAATAACTTTCGCTTCGTCTGGGTCCGCAATTGCAGAATCCTTGTCAGAAAATCCGAGGGTTCTCACATCAGATCGATCCGAAAGGCTGAAGACTTAAACAAAATCTTATAAAACTTACACCTACACAAATGTTAACATTTTTATTTCTTATTTTTTATTTCTTCATAATATCTCTGTTTTTAACATGTAATTGCCTCTTAATCTCAGCACTGTATAACAAAATCTCTTCTAATAATTTTAACTCTCTTGTCTCGCTCACTACCATATTAATGAATCATTTACTTTGCTGGAAGTACTTAACAATAATAATATTATTGTATTACTCCACTGTAATCACTGCAAACGTACGTTATTATTGTAACCATGTAAATTTAATGGGTTCGATTTCAAAATTAAGATTCACCATAAAATCTTTAAAAAATGTATACTATTTTACAGTTTTCAATGTCAAATTGTCAATTATAATATTATATTCAACTGATCTTTGCTACGTTTCCATAGTCCAACATACTGTATTATTATTATTATTGTTTTCACATAATATGTTGACCTACATGTTCCATTCAAATGCATGCTCTCGGTGAATTAAATATATATTATCAAAATGTTAGAGGTCTCCGAACCAAAACGCATGTGTTTCTTTCCAGCATTCTTAATGCCGATTATGACGTGATATGCCTAACTGAGACATGGCTTCTGCCAAGTATATTTGACTGTGAATTATTCGATGAACGTTATGTAGTGTACCGTTGTGATCGCGACTACATGTTGTTAGGCCAGGCGCTCGGTGGTGGTTCACTGATTGCAGTACGTCGCGAACTGCCCGCGTGCCCCTCACTCTCCCTCCCATCCGTACAGCGCGCAGAGATATCCACAGCTACTCTTGCACTAGGCTCTGGCGCGCGTGCTTCTAAACTACGCATATACTGCTCATACTTCGTCCAAGGTGCGGAGCAGAGTAAATCTTTAAGTGACTTTTTTGAATTTATATCTTCGTTGTATACTAATTTCCCTGATGATGAATTCCTTCTATTAGGAGATTTCAACATACCACATGCCCAATGGCTTCTGCCTTTGACCGCAGACGGTGCCCTGGTACTTAATAGATCCTCAACCGATGCACTAACTTCAACACTTTCTGATTTTTTAGACTTTACCGGCTTCCATCAATTCAACAACCAGCTTAATGTAAACGAGCGTGTTCTCGACCTGGTGATTTCGAGTTGCATGTGCACTGTAAGGGGGTGCAATACACCGCTAGTGCCGGAGGATGCACACCACCGCTCGCTAGAGGTGGTGCTGCGCATGGCCCGCGAGCCGTCCCTCCAAATCCCACGCTCGCGCACGGTCCGCTCCTATCACAGCGCTGACTATGTGCAGATTAATAGCGCCTTAGCAGCCGTTGACTGGACAACGACTCTTAACAGCAGTAATGTAGACTCAGTCACGGCGCGCTTCTATTCAGAATTAAATAAGGTAATTGTCATGCATGTACCATCTAGAACAGTTAACATAGATTCCAGGTACCCCCCATGGTACAGCGCTGTCTTAAAAAAAGTAATTAAAGATAAACTTAAATTCCACAAAAAATATAAAATTTATAACCGCATCTCTGACTATCAAACTTTCTCTCTTCTCCGAGAACGACAAAAGCGTATGGAGAAGGTGTGCTATGATAATTTCATTAATATGGCCGAAATTAATATCAATACCGATCCCAAACACTTCTGGACCTTTGTTAAATCTAAGCAAAGAAGCTCTGAACTACCTAACAATATGTTTCTTAACTCCCAGCGTGTATCGGGTGGAGAAGCTATAAGTAACTTATTCAACATACATTTTCAATCCTCCTTTGAATCCCCCGCCCCGTCCACCTCGTCTACCAATCGAATATATAATCCAAACACCTCAGTACTAAATCTTAATAATGTTCATATAGACACTGAATTAGTTTGTAAATATCTCAAATCATTAGATCCTACCAAAGGCAGTGGGCCTGATGGTATACACCCGGTATTTTTAAAGAATTGCGCTAATGTTTTATGTTATCCGCTAAGTCTAATATTCAAAACTTCTTTGTCTTCTGGTATTTTTCCACTAGAATGGAAAAGTTCATATATTGTGCCTTTATTCAAAAAAGGCGACAAACACAACATAGAAAATTACAGACCAATCTCTAAATTAAATGTAATGGGTAAACTTTTTGAAAAGATTGTTTTCGATATCATTTTTCCTTGTATACGACCACACATCATTTCGAATCAACACGGCTTCGTGAACAGAAAATCAACAGAAACTAATCTATGCGAATTTGTTGACACAGTCCTTGTTGCTATGGATAACGGTTTTCAAGTCGATGTAGTCTACACAGACTATTCCAAAGCCTTTGATAAAATTCCACACAGCATTTTAATTGAGAAAGTCGAAGCAATGGGTATACACGGTGACCTCCTTCGTTGGTTAGCCTCTTATCTCGACAATCGTACGCAAGCTGTAACTGTACTGGGGTTCTGCTCTAGCTTTGTCCCCGTAACGTCAGGAGTTCCCCAAGGATCTCACCTTGGCCCCCTTTTATTCAACATTTTTTATGAACGATGTTAACAAAACTATTCGTAATTCTCAGCTGTTCCTATATGCGGATGACAAAAAGATTGTCAAAATCATTAAATCTGAGATGGATTGTATCGAGCTCCAGGATGACCTGAACTCCCTGGTCAATGTGTATTGTTTAGAAAACTGCCTTCTTTTGAATGCAGATAAATGTTCCGTCATATCTTATTCTCGAAATAAAAACACTATACTGTATCCGTACATAATTAAAAACAATCTTTTAAATAGGGTAAATGAAATTAAAGATCTTGGAGTTCTATTAGACAGTAAGCTTCTTTTTCAATCTCACGTCGAGCACATCACGTCTAAGGCTTTGAAAATGCTAGGATTTATACTTAGAGTAAGTTCTGTTTTCAAAAATCCACAAACATTTAAGATTCTCTACATATCATACGTCAGAAGCCACCTAGAGTATGCTTCAACAGTATGGAACCCCCATTGTTCTACATATAAATCAAATATAGAAAGAGTCCAGAAAAAGTTTTTGAAATATGTTTCGTTTCGCATGCGAAATGATGTAAATTATGTTTCTATGAACCTCAAAACCCTTGATCAACGCAGAGATATCAGAGACCTAGTAATGCTTTATAAGATAATCCACAATTTTATTGATAGCCCTTACCTATTACAAAATATCAATTTCAGATGTCCAATAAGAGTCACTCGATCTCCAGACATATTTTATATTCCTAAGAGCAATGCTAATTATCTTCAAAATGTGTTTATAAGAAGAAGCTGTAGCACTTTCAATAGATTATGCACAGACATTGACATGTTTAACACGAACCTTGCTAACTTCATAAAATTCGTAAAAAGTAATATTCAACGGAAAACTTAATGTTTCATTAATTCCTTATCTTTCTGTTACATTTTCATTTTTCTTCATTTTCATTACATTTTCTTTTTTGATTTCAGCAGTTTGAAAATACATTTTTTGTAGATTTAAGTGAGTAGATGCACTTTTTCAGAACTGTTTATATTACATACATATATTGTTTTGTTTGTTTTTTTTTATATTTTTATTATGGTCTCAAATTTTTATGTCGTTATTTTATTGGTCAATGATATGACTATCTCTAACACTGTTATATATGAACTTGTAATGACTGTTTATAACGCTAATATATAAAATAAAATAAAATAAAATAAAATAAAAAATAAAAATAAAAATAAGCAGGGGTGCCCGGGTTAATGGAGTGATATTTGTCCAGGTCTTGGTGGCGGATGCGTCGAAAATCACAGGATTCTGTTCTGTTTTGCAAAAAGTATTAGCCAAAAACTATAATCTTTCGTTAAGGTTTTGAATCAGTTGCTGAAAACATTAAGTTTTTTTTGTGTATAATAAATAAAAAATGACACAAATACGTAGTTACTTAAGACCCGGCAGTAACCGCTCAAAAGAAGAGAAAGGGGAGATATGTTAATAAGAAAGTTAGAAGGAGCGCGCTTATATTAAAAACGATAATATTTAAGAGAAAATTGTAAAAATGTTTAATAAAACATGACTCGTTTAAAATACAACAAGAATCTTGCGGGAAATATTTAAATAGCATTTAAAGAAACAATGAATTATGATTTTTTCAATAATTTATAATAATTATAATAATACCAGCATATCTTACGATTTTTTCTGTCAGGGAATTTCATATAATTACCCTTTCGGCGTGGCAAATGTATAGATATATATATTGATACGAGCATGAAGAGTGACCCAAAACCCCGTCACTAAAAAATAAACGCAAAAGGGAATCAGTCACGGCTCGAATCGAGCTACCCAGTGTAGTCTAAGTACTTTCGTACGGTGGTTACACAAATCCATTTTTTTTTAAACGCACCAGAATTCGAATTGAATTGTTTTGTTTCATTTTTCTTTTTTTGACAGATAGGAGTTTTTTTTTTTTAAGAAGCGTCATGTGAGACTATAAAAAAAACATTAACTTATATTCTGTGAACTTGTAAAATAAACTATCGTACCGAGATATTTGTGTTTTGTTTCTGAGCCCACTAAATTGATACTCGACCCTATCAATTGGCGCCCAACGTGTTTGTCAGATCAATGAGTTTTAACGAATAAATTCAAAGACAAGAGAGGCAACAAACCGAACAAAAGTGGGCTCAAAACACTGAAAATGCCACAAACACGTAGCACAACAGCGGGCAACGCTACCACAGTGGAGAATGAGGATAACAGTCCTCTAGCTCAATCCTCAGCGGATGTACCAAATGGAGAAACCTTTACGAGAGACACCCAGACGACACGAATCCTTGAAATGTTAGTAACAAAACTCGCTAACATAGCCGTGTGTCAAAGGGAGCCTCGCCTGGAGGCAATATTTTCTGGGAGACTGGAAGAATTTCCACGACTTTTCCTGGAACGGTGCGAAGAGTATTTCCAAATAGCTAACACCTACGAGGAAAACAAAACGAGGGTGGCAACGGCCCAGCTCCGGGACAAAGCGAAGGACTGGGCGAATACTTATAAACACCCAGAATGGTCGATTTTTAAAAGATTTTTCCTTCGGGAATACGAGGGACCAGAAGTGGAACTCCGACTTCAAAACCAGATCTACCATAAAACACAAGAGAACACGGAATCCTTGGCAGAGTTTATTGCTAATAAACAAAAAATGTTTGCACGACTCCACCCGGCAAAACAATTATCGGAGTTAGATGTATTCGTGCCTGCGTTTTGTAATAGCCAAATGTTACCCCAGTACATACACATATATGCCACCACCATGGAAGAGTGGATGAACCAGGCCATGAGGTTTGAAAATTCTAAAGGCAGATATAAGATCCTAGGCCAACGCCAAACAAGAAGCAATTTATCTCCTCGCCGGTCAGCTCAACAATATTCTCCGCGTCACCGTTCACCTCAGCGCAGTTCACATCAGCGTCAATCACCGCCACGCCGTTCACCGAATCGCCAATCGCCATACCGCCATCCCCCGGCCCAGCGATCCCCAGCTCAACAAAATAGAAGAGATAGAAACTCGGGAAACCGGTACCGCCCGGGAGCTCGTTACTAAAACGGCAACCCGGGCAAAGAAGGAAGAAACCGAAACAAACCGCAGAGTGCCACACGGCAATAGCAGGTTCCTTCCTTCCAAGGGTGAGAGTCACCATAGAGGGGCAAACCTATCAGGCATTGGTAGACTCTGCATCTTCATACTCTATAATAAGAATGGGCATCGCCCAAAGTACCAAATTACAACAATCCTCGATTCCATGCCTCAAGTTGGCGAACAAAAGAAACGTGATGCGAATAAAGGGTATGATATCGATAAAATTCGACATCCAGAATACAACACGGGAATGGAACTTCCTCGTGGGAGAGAACCTAAGGGAGGAAATCATCTTAGGACGCGATTGGCTGTCCAAAGAGGAAGCTTCAATAGACTTCATGCGGAACTGTTTAAATTTCGGAAGCTCAATCAGGACTTCCACCCACTTTGTGCCCGTTCGCCAGGGACAAAATAGTAACGATGTCCACGGGCCACTATTAGATCGAGTCCCAGAACAGGAGAAAAAAGGATTCACGGATCTATTATCCGAATATAGTGAAGTATTTTCCCCCTTGACAGGCACAGCGAAAGTACCACCGCACAGAATCCACCTGAACACCGACAGACCAATCTGCGTTCCACCACATCGCCTTTCGGACGAGAAGAAAAAGGATTTATACAAACAACTGGAAGGGATGCTAGCGGATGGAGTAGTAGAATCCAGCAGATCCCCATACAGTTTCCCAGTAGTAATGGTGGCCAAAAAGGGAAAAGAAGGGCGACGATTCTGCATAGACTACAGAAGGTTGAATCAAGCAACAATAACTGAACCCTCCCCACTGCCAATCATCCACGAAACACTTAAAGACCTGAGCACAGCCAAGGTATTCACAGTACTGGACCTTAAAAGCGGGTACTGGCAAGTGCCGATGGCACCAGAAGACAGAGAAAAGACTGCCTTTACCACACCAGATGGGGGCAGTTACCAGTTCCGAGTAATGCCATTCGGGTTAAAAGGTGCACCCAAGACATTTCAAAGAACCATGAGCCAGCAAGTATTAGCCGGGTTCCTTAGAAAATTTGCCATGGCCTATCTGGATGATATCGTCGTATATTCCGAAAACTTAAAAGACCACTTACGACACCTCCGCCTCATCCTAGAACGATTGGCAGAGTTTGGGTTAAAATGCTCTCCAGAAAAATGTATCATCGCCACAGATGAAATCACATACTTGGGACACACAGTCAGTGCCACGGGCAACACTCCCCAGAGGCCACACGAAGAAGCCATTAAAAATACACCATCACCTCAAACAAGAAAAGAACTTCGCAGTTTTCTAGGAGTGTGCAACTGGTTGAGGGAATACATACCAAACTTTGCTGAAATGTCAGCACCCTTAACAAATCTTACCAGAAATAAGATAAAATTCCAATGGACCGGAGAAGCCGAAGAAGCCATGCAGCAAATAAAAAATGCAATGGCGGGGCCGCTGGAACTCAAGAGACCTGATTTTAGTAGGGAATTCGTGCTACAAACGGACGCAAGTAAATTAGGAGCCGCAGCAGTACTCTTCCATAAAAATGAAGATGGTTCACGAGATGTGATATCATACTCGAGCACCCGGTTCTCACCAGCTGAAGAAAGGTACCATAGCAATGAACAGGAAGCACTGGCAGCAATATGGGCAATTAAGAAATACCGGCCTTACCTAGAAGGGAGGCACTTTAAGCTCATCACAGACAACCGAGCTCTAACATGGCTAAACGAGGCAAAGAACGAAAGAGCCAAACTCACAAGATGGGCCCTACTCCTACAAGACCACGACTTTACTGTAGAGCACTGTCCGGGGAAAGCTAATGAGCTCGCCGACGCGCTGTCTAGAAACCCAGGACCAACGCAAATGATACTCGAAACGGTTACCGGAAACACCCGAGAAAGCTATCCGGAAGTCGGCGGAGATAACGGCATAAACCAAATAGACTCAGAAGAGGAGGAAGAGCAACAAACCCTAGCAAGTGCGGTAAAATCAGGACAACCGACAGATCGGGAAACACGGAAAAGAATAGATCGATGGAACACTCTAAACGACAGAGAAATCCTAAACAATGCCGTCGATATAAATCACTACACAAGGTATAACGTCCACCAAGGAATACTTTGGAAAAGAGACGAAGGAAAGATGGACCGGCTGTTCGTCCCTCGAAGCACAATTCCAAGAGTTCTGGAAGAATACCACAACTCGGACACCGCAAACCACCCGGGAGCAGCAGAAACAACGAGAGCAATATCAGCACATTACTTCTGGCCAGGAATGAACGAAGAGATCTGCAGACTGGTACGCCAGTGCATGACATGTGCCACATCAAAACGTGGCCCAAATAGACCCGCGGCTCCTCAAGGAGGCACGAAACCAAATAGACCATTTGAAGTGGTCGCCGCCGACGTCATGGGACCGTACCCAAGAACCCTGCAAGGAAACAAATTTATTCTTGTAGTAACAGACTTATTCACAAGATGGGTGGAAGCATTTCCGATTAAGTCTAGTATAGCAAAGACCATAATCCACCAGTTAGAAACTGAAGTATTTCCAAGGTACGGCTACCCGAAACGCATTCTCACGGATAACGGACGACAGTTCATCCACCGCCAATGGTTAGCCGCAATAGAAAGATGGCAATGTAATCATTGGACAACAGCTATATACCACCCACGCTCAAACCCCACGGAAAGGAGAAACCAGGAAATCAAAAAAGGCTTGAGAATTCTCCTCAGAGATTCACCTCACAACAAATGGGATGAGAAACTGCCGGGAGTAATAATGACGACCCGAAACAGAAAGAACGAAGCGACAGGCGTATCACCCAGTCAAGCACTACTGGGATACGATATACCGCGACCAGGAGAGTGGCAAGCTTTCCCAGAAAACGCAAACGAGGCAACCGTTTTACCCCATCAGCGAGAACCAGCAGATGAGGAAATAAGAAGGAATCAAGCAGCGTACCAAGAGAGGTACGCCCCAGCGGTGGAAGCCTTACTTAGATACCAACAAGGAGAAGAGGTGTTAGTAAAGGAACACCAATTATCTGGGTCTCCAGAAGGAAATTTCGCAGGGTTTGCACCTAAATGGAGTGGACCTTACAAAATCCTCATGAAAAGTGGAAGAGGTAATATATACTGGGTAGACAAAAGAGGTAAACCCACTAAAATCCACGCAGATGAATTAAAAAGGGTACCAACAATCCAAGAAGTCCGAGTGGAGGATCAAGATAACGAGGTTTTGACTCAAGAAGACCGGGTGGATTGATACGAGCATGAAGAGTGACCCAAAACCCCGTCACTAAAAAATAAACGCAAAAGGGAATCAGTCACGGCTCGAATCGAGCTACCCAGTGTAGTCTAAGTACTTTCGTACGGTGGTTACACAAATCCATTTTTTTTTAAACGCACCAGAATTCGAATTGAATTGTTTTGTTTCATTTTTCTTTTTTTGACAGATAGGAGTTTTTTTTTTTTAAGAAGCGTCATGTGAGACTATAAAAAAAACATTAACTTATATTCTGTGAACTTGTAAAATAAACTATCGTACCGAGATATTTGTGTTTTGTTTCTGAGCCCACTAAATTGATACTCGACCCTATCAATATATATTTATATATATATATATATATATATATATATATATATATATTTATTTTTTTATAGAAAGACAATCATTCCCGGGTTACGAATAGCCCAACAATGTTTGAAAATCTCCTACTACCACCACAGAAAGCCGAAAATGTTGCTTGTGTCGTGATGGAGGACTTAGTCAGCTGAAGAATCGAACACGCGACGCCCAGGTGAGACCCAAGCGCTATGCCCACTCAACCACTGACCGGTCAAATATTATCTATTATATTATTATCGACAAAAATAACATGTATTTTTTTTAATTTAAAAACTTAAAGTGTTCAAGAGAAATATATTATAAAACGGTAGAAATTCGGAATGCCGTGGCTTAAGATAGGTTAACTTTACCTTAATTGAAGAAGAGTGCATCTGTTCTTCGTTGAGATCTGTGTTTAATGTATTTTAAAGGTTTCCGTTTTACAAAATAACTAAAATTTTCTTGACAAAATATTGTACTTATAACTATTGTAATTCCTAACGAAAATAAACCAACACCATTTATTGGTTTTACCTTGAACGTAGTAAATATTTGTCTGGCAATTTTGACAAACTTTTTGAATTAACCGCCAAAATTGAAAGTACTTTTATAAGTTCTTTAATATTACCAAATGAAAAAGTCGAGAGCATTGTTTTGGCCCTGCGGATATAATATTTTCACCTGCGGCGCTTTATTTTTACCCACTTAGATAGTTTTATTACAAATTTTGTTTTACAATATATAAAGTAGGTTTGCGACTCCACCGACAACAAAGTTAACCAGGTAATGTTGTACATACCCTCCCACCAAAGTCCTCATACAAACTAATAATGGATACATTAATAATACTTTGACTAAACAGGTTGATTATTCCTAAAAAACCAGCGGGGGTGAATTTAAAAGCGGGTCGCGCTTTAAAAAAGTTTGTACACCACAGCCATATTGTGACACAGTATGTATGTAGTCGGTCTGTCGTGGCGTCACAAGCATCGTGGTGAGTTAATGACGTCAGAAACATTGCCAGAAACAAAATTAAGAACTTTCGCTTTGTCACGTTCATGAATGCAGTGCCTAAAAGCTATCTGTAACACATATATTTTCTTTTATATTGAGATAGCTGACTACATTTTCAAAAATAAAGTCTGCGGCGTGTATCTTGTACAATACTCGGAAGTGCGATATTTTTGTGTTTGAAAAAAATTAACGCGGTCCGGACGGCTAACACAAAAATTAGTTTCAGTGTAGACCTTAGGCCGATAAAAGGTACAACACAAAGCTCAATGCGATCTAAACGGTTCAAAACAATGCACGGACTTTTTCATAAATGGACCTTGAGCCAATTTTATTTTGGGTTCCGGCGTCATTTTGCCTTTCACAGGGCTTGTCTAGATATCATAGGTCAATGCAATTCTGCCGTTGCCACCTACTACTGTCAAACACACATACTGTCATACATCATATTAGTCAATCTCATATTTCAAATTTTTGAATTAACAATATTATCTTCAACTATTTTTTTCCATATTGTAGGCAACTAACCTTTTTCATTGGAAATAATCATTCTAAGAATTGGTTTGTATCTTTTATCTTTTTCTGTTTTTCTGTGTGTTGTTCTCTTTCATATTTTCGTTTAGATTATTATTGTTATCTTCTTAATCATCCACAAGATGATTTGTACAGCGCCGTTTTTGTGAAAAATCACCTCAGGGGCGCTGTACAAATTAATAATACATTTATAATAAGCAATAATTATCAGCCTGAAACACTCATCAACATTGAAAAATCTTCCGAGAAAAGATACTTGCCGCCAGCGGGACTTGAACCCATGTCCTTCTGATTGCCGGTCAGCTGCTCTTGACAACTGAGCTATGGGGGCTTATCAAATGCCCGCCAAATAATTCAATATATACTAGTGTTTCATTCAACAATTACTGCTTATTATATTTTTTCCACCTGAAAACAACCAACTTTATTTTTGCGAGAGAGACATTGTAAGTGTTAAATCCCTCGCTAGGTGGCGTCGAGACAAATTATGACTACATTTATTGGGGAAATACAAACTTGTCAAATATTAATTATTATTTTTAATTTATAAACTAACGTTTAGACAAGATTTTTATGCATAGCACAAAGGGTAACAATTATTAGAAGCAATAATTATCAGCCTGAAACACTCATCAACATTGAAAAATCTTCCGAAAAAAAAAACTTGCCGCCAACGGGACTTGAACCCGTGTCCTTCTGATTGCACGGGCAAGTATCTTTTCTCGGAAGATTTTTCAATGTTGATGAGTGTTTCAGGCTGATAATTATTGCTTATAATAATTGTTTCTCTTTGTGCTATGCATAAAAATCTTGTCTTAACGTTAGTTTATAAATTAAAAATAATAATTAATAATACATTTCTTCAACGCTCTTATCTTATCTTTCTTTCTTATCTTACAATTACAGACTAAATCAGGGGTCCCAACCAGATTTGTTTGGTTGGTCAAAAATAATATTACTGTGCTTATGTCGGCCATTCAGGAGGTTGGAGAGATAGTGGGGTGGAGGTGGGGGGAAAGTCAGCTTTTACTGAAATACTGACCATTAGTTCCGTCCACGATTACAGTTAAATGGCGAATTTTGCCGGTAATTCGGTGCCTAAAAATGCAATTATTGTGACCGTGGTCTTCAATACTGGAAAGCAAAAACCCCTTTGCACTCAAAACACCCCCTTCTTATCATAATCAGGTCAGTTACACGCGGTCTTCCAAGAAACATGCGGAAAATATACTAGTTGGAATTGATTGCGAAAATAAATTCCTGGTGTAAGTGGTGTGGCACTTCTCAAGCAATAAATCAAAAACCCCATAGTTCTAATAACAAGAAATTTTTAAATTCACAAAATATAATAAAATATAAATGTGATAAATTTAGGAAAACGATTTTTTTTTGTATGAATACCGAAATCCAAAACAGTAATTTTGTGTTGTAACAAATCTTTAATTGGGCCGTAGGTTGGGTTTGGTTGGACTCGGCAAACTTATGGCTTTTAGATTGCATCCACCGCCACCGGTTCATCGATCACTAATACAATATTATATGCCTAATGCTTTTGACCAATGCGCGTAATGCTGCATTAAAATGTACATATATTGTTTTAATTTTTATAAGAAAAACTCTCTTTTATAACTTTTGAAGGTTATTCCCATCAATATAATACGAGTGTTTGCGCCTTTATTGATACATGTGGTTCTTTCTAAAATATGTATTTGGTGCCCTCTGCCTCAGTTGAATTTATCTCGCCGCACAGGACAGAAGTCCTAAAACTGCACCGCTTTTACAGTTTTAGTAATCAAACCGCAAAGTGAACTTTTAAATCTCGCAGCTATTCGCAAGTACCATCGCCACGCGTCATTCATTCTCGCTTATTATTTGGCGATCAAACGTTCATTCCCAATCGCCATTCCCTTCCGAAATTTCAACCAAACTAACATACCTACCTTTCCAGTGAACACTGAACGAAGAGGGAAGCAGTCTGTTATTTTATTCTTGTCAAGTATTGTTGTCGAAAATTTATACGCCGCATATCGCATAAACTTACCATTATTATTTATCTTTTCGATTTATTGTGGTATAGTTAACTAGGTACTATTGCTAACTGGTAACTGCTTGCTCACTGGAATAGTCACAAATATCTACATAGATACCAACGTACGTATTTACTTATGAACATCGCGTATTTATGAGTCATTAAAATATTTACAATATTATTAATTATTTCGTAATTAACTTGACTACTGTGTTCTATCATCGTTCAGTATACTTTGGTCCGAAGGCAAAAACCGCCCAGTTCACTTGTGACTGTTGCACATTATTTTATAAATAATTAAAACTTTTAGTTTACAAATACTTATAAAAATGGAGGACCAATTAAAAAGACAATTAGTTTTACTTTTTTTACATTAACTCCACACAGGAGGCCCTGAGGAAAATAATTTCCCTCAGGGCCTATGTCATCTGGGATGCTGTGTGGAGGGTCTTTTTGAGGAGAGGAAGGAATGAACATTGGTCTTGAAGAGACCCATGTTGTAGGAAGGAGGAAACACAGAGGCCGGCAAATCATTCCACAGCCGAGCTGTTGAACATAAGAACGAGTCGAAGAAACGACCCGTTCTCATGTGACTAATGTCAACTGTGTACAAATGTTGGGCACGCGTTTGGCGTGTTTCCCGACTATGCACCGGTGCCAAAGGGATCAATGATGCTAGTTCCTCGGAGCATCTTCCATTGTAATACCGGTAGAACAAGGATAGCATTCCCACCCGACGCCTGTGCTCTAAAGATTGCAATCCGTCTGTTAAGATGGGAGAATCTATCAAACGGACCGCCCGTTTCTGCACAGAGTCGAGGGTATTTTTCAGGTATTTTGAAGCTCCAGACCAGAGGTGGCTGCCAAATTCAACCGTGGGGCGCACTTGCGATTTGTACAGGGTTAGCAGTTGTGTACTTTTAAAGTATCTGCGGGCCCTGTACAGTACGCCCAGTTTTTGGGAGGCTAACTTTACTCTGGCTTCGATGGAGCCCCCATACCTGAGCTGGTCACTTAGGGTTACACCAAGCAAATCAATGGAGGGCCTGTTCGGAAGATTGCTTCCGTTGAAAGAGACTAGATTTTCATTGCGATCCCTTTTAGACGTAATCAGACAAGATTGGGTCTTTGAAACATTAAATTCAAGAAGATTATTTTTACCCCAAGAGAAAACACTCTCGAGGTAACAGTCCATTCTTTGCTTCAAAGCCTTACGAGCTGTTGGAGTTTGTGAGCCCTTTGGGGGCTTGTCAAACAAAAAGCTATCATGAACTGTACTGTCATCCGCGTAGCAGTGAATTGGTGCACATGACAAAAGGTCGTTGATGTGCAACAAAAACAGAGTTGGAGACAGAACCAATCCCTGCGGGACGCCAGCATTTATCGAGTGAGAGGAAGAGGTGAAACCATCGACTACCGTCTGAATCGACCTCTCCCTCAAGAAGTCGGCAATCCACATACACAAGGATGCGGGAAGTCCGTAAGAATGCAGTTTGTTGACAAGTCCTCGGTGCCAAACCCGGTCAAAGGCCTTGGATATGTCCAGTGCAACCGTTTGGGTCTCACTGAAACGTTCCAGGCATCGCCCCCAAACATGCGTCACATACGCGAGAAGATCACCGCACGAGCGGTTCCGCCGGAATCCGTATTGACGGTCGTTAATAATTTTGTTCTTCTCGAGGTATGTGAGCAGTTTGTCGTTGATCACACGTTCCATCTCCTTAGACAGAACTGATGTGATCGCTATGGGGCGGTAGTTGGCCGGGTTGGAGCGGTCACCCTTCTTTGGAATAGGATGGATAACCGCTTTTTTCCAACCAGAGGGCACAGAGCCAGTCTTCAGGGACAGTTTAAAAAGCTTCGTCAAAATTGGAGCTATTTCTGCAGCGCACCTTTGCAGTACCAGGGCAGGTATTCCGTCAGGCCCACTAGCTTTATTAACATCAAGCCCTCGTAAAACATGGAGTACTTCCCGATGCCGGATCCTCAGCTTTTTCATACGAAAACCACAGTGAGGAACCGACGTCGGGACAGCACCTTGGTCATCGAGGGTTGAGTTATCCGCAAACATTTTACCTAATAAGTTAGCCTTTTCGGTGGCGGTGTTTGCTAGTGAGCCGTCAGGTCTGGTAAGAGGTGGCAGACTGGATTTGCAGAAATTGCGACCTATTGAGCCCGCAAGCGACCAGAATTGCCTGCTGCCATGCGGGCATGCAGTCAGCTTTCTGCTGATCTGCTGGTCGTGCTAGAATTTTGACCTATTTATGATTCTCTTGGTTTCCTTTGCCATTTTGTTGTAAGCTGTTCTGTCTTCGGATGTTCTAGATGTGTTGTAGGCTCGGTAAGCCGCGTTTTTTCGTCGCACTGCTTCAGCGCATTGTCGACTGAACCACGGCTTTGAGCCTACACCAGTTTCCTTAACAGTAGATTAGATGAAGCCATCCATCGCGGATGTGATGACCTCACCAATTTCCTGGGCACATCTTGAGGGATCCGAAGTCCGAAAACAGACAGCAGACCATGGGAAAGCATTAAAATGTGCCCGCAGACCGAACCAATCTGCTGACCTATAGTGCCACACTTTTCTCTTCAGCCTCTCGTTTGGTGGTCTGAAGTTTACAGGGATTGATGTCGTCACCAGGCAGTGGTCGGACGATCCTAAAGGCGCTGTGACTTCAATACTGTAACCGTGTGGCACAGTAGTTAAACAAAGGTCTAACAGATTGGAACGGTGAGTCTGGACATCAGGAACCCTTGTAGGCTCCTGAACCATTTGCTCCAATCCGTAGCAAAGGGCAAAGGATTCCGCTTGGCGTCCAGCCGAGTCTGTTGATCCTGAGAACTTCAACCAAGGTTCGTTATGAACATTGAAGTCCCCCAGGACCACAAACTCTGCCATAGGGTAGCGGGGCAAGAGGTCATCAATAGTGTCGCTTAAATGTTTGAAGAGCTCGGACGTGTCTGATTCGCTAAGGTTCGGTGAGCGGTATAAACACGCGTAGAATCTTACCGTACTGGCAAGATTGACGCGTACCCACATTACGTCGAATCTGGAGTTTTCCAGATTCAACAGTCGCACACAGTTGACGTCAGCTCGACTATAGAGACAGACACCTCCTTTAGGTCTGAACTTGCTTGCGAGGGTGAAGCCCGGGCAGTCCAGATAGGAGGCGTCTACAGGCTCGGCTATCTGCGTTTCAGACAGGAATAGTAGGTTGGGGCGTTGAGAAAAAAGGTGGTGGTGGACGGAGTTTAAATTGGTATGCAGGCCGCGAATGTTGGTGTAATTCACCAACATTTTTGGCCTGCGCCGGGGTCGCCTACTACTCGCCGCTGTAATGATGTTAATTTTTGTTGTTTGTTTTGTCATGATTTTAAATATTTTTATGATGGGGTGTGGGGGGAGGGAGGTCTGGGAAGGAAAAGGTATGAGGGGTGGGTAGGAAGCTGGGGATCAGAGTGTCCAAGAGTGACGAACGAATGAATCCAATCCACCCACTGCGGTGCAAGGCGATGGATAGGGAGAGTCCGGCTGGAGAGGTCACCCGATGCGCCCCAAATGCTACTGCTGGGTCCCCTCCGGTCACGAACCGGCACAACAGCAGCGGCGGGGTTTTTACACTCGTTGATGGGGCAGCCCACCCTCAGTCGTGAGCCTGAGGGTCGGGCCCCTGTACTACCGAGCGGCCCGGACAGCGGTAACCGGTTGTAAAGGGTCTCCCTCAACCAGCATCTCCCAATCCGGCCCGCCACGCAGAAGGTGGGCCGACGCACCCGCCATCAAGACTTGAACAAACATTACCCCAAGAACCCGGGCACCCCTGCTAAGTCACCAAACGTAGCGAACCACTTGGGGTGACCTGTGGCAGAGGTGTTGGTCATCCAATAAATGGTTCCCAGGACGGCGGTACCCATACCCGCCTACCAAATTTTACTAAAAGGTAAAAGCGAAATTATTCTAAAAAGGGTTAAAAATATAGCTGTGCTTGCAAAAAACTTGCCAGCCAGTTTTGAAGCATCGCGTTCATTTGAATTTTTTATGTCAGAATCTGAGAGTATAACGGAAATTAAAAATATATTTGAATTAATTATTGATCAAATTAACGAGAATACGGTTAAACCCAAATTCTGAACCAGATTATTCGAGTTGGGAACAATTTGAAGAATTATACACACGTATTCTACGCACAAGAAACAATTTAAAAACAAATTTAGCTACAGAGCCGAAAGCGTCTACAAGTGCATGTGCTGCTAATAATAATAATTCTATTAAGCTACCTTGTATCGAACTACCTACCTTTGACGGTCGCGCCGATAATTGGAACCTGTTCTATGAGATGTTTAAAACAAATGTTTATTTAAATCAACAATTATCTGATTCCCAACGCGTTCAATATTTGATTGGAAAATTAACTGGAACCGCGAAAAATGTTTCGTCAGGTTAAGTGCCACCTGGAGACAAAATAATCTGGGATACGCTAGTTAATAAATATCAAGATAAGCGATCACTTGCCACGCACTACCTGAATAATATATTTCATTCCAAAACCGTAACACACAACGCAAATAGTTTGACAGCTTTTATAGAAAAATATTCAGCATCCATCGCCGCGCTAAAACAATTAGGAATAGAGGATCTTTCGGATTTTATATTACTGCAATTCGCTTTACAAAAATTAGAGTCGCAAACTGCTCAAGCATTTGAGCTCTCAGTTCGAGAAATTGAAATTCCCACCTGCAAGCAATTGGTATCGTTTGTACAAGATCAGGTCAAAATTCTGCAACGAACATCAACAACTCGTGGACCTAACACCACTAATATAAATACAACCAGTTCCAGTGGAACTGCATGCACAACTCAACCCCGCACACATCATACTTACATAAGTACGCAATCGAAATGCTTTTATTGTCAAAATGAGAGCCATACGCAACTGTACACTTGTACGCAATTTTTGAAATTATCACCAAAGGAAAGGTTTTCCTTCGTAAAGGAAAAATCTTTATGTTTTAATTGTTTAAGCCCACAACACACGTCTACAAGATGTAGGCACTTGTCATAAGTGCCATGGCAAGCACCATACGCTCCTTCATTTTGAGAAATCCAGTCACGCAAACACCAACACATCCAATGTAGAAACTCAACCTAACGAGTCAGAACCCTCGGTATGTACCATGTCAGCAACCACTCGACAAGGTGCAACTACTGAAGTACTTGCTACAGCCAAGGTTCACACTGTTGATCGAAACGGTGAAGAGAATACCGTTCGCTGTCTTTTAGACCCAGGCTCACAAAAGCATTACATAACATCACATTGTTGTGAACAATTAGGCCTGGCGGTTAGACCAGGAATGCGCCTCGCAGTCCAGGGCTTAGGTGGCAAAACGCAATCAATAAAAGGAAGTGTCACATTGACAATTCAATCTAGGATTGATCCCTATTTCAAATACTCCATTACCGCTCTAGTTTTAGATAAAATTACCGCTAATTTACCTACTTGCAAAGTGAACTTGACGTCATATAAGTTCATAAATATTCCGCTGGCAGACGACACCTGGGCAATGCCTGGTCCAATTGATTTGCTAATTGGCGTTAGTCTGTTCTCTCAACTGTTGTTACCAAATAAGGTAATCACCCCCGGTTTTCCAGTCGCAATTCAAACCACATTAGGCTATGTTTTCATGGGTGACGCTCCAGTAAATTCTTAATCAAACACCACTTTAACTTTCTGCGCTACGCACGAAATTGAGAATTTAATTCAAAAATTCTGGGAAATCGAAGATATCGGTTCGGAACCGGTTCACAGCCTTGAAGAAGGGGAAACTGAGAACATTTTTAAAAGCACCACAACTCGCCTTGAGGACGGTTCTTATGAAGTGGCTTTGCCATTCAAAGGCAACCCGTGTGACTTAGGTGATTCATTGCAAGCTGCGCAAAATCGGTTTTATGCACTAGAGAGAAAATTTAAGCATCTGCCAGAATTAAAACCGCTCTATGATGAAGTGATCAGAGAACATATTCACAAAGGTTATCTATCCCAGGTAGAAGCTTTACCGTCAGAAAACGCGCACTACATTCCGCATCACGCAGTTAGGCGTGAGGATAAAATGACCACGAAAGTGAGAGTGGTTCTTGACGCAAGCGCAAAAACAAAAAATGATTTATCTTTAAATGACATTTTACACACGGGACCAAGCCTATAAAATGATTTATTTTGCATTCTTCTGAATTTACGCCTTTTTCCTATCGCAATTTCCACCGACGTTCGTCAAATGTATTTATGTATAAATGTTCGCAAAGAAGATCGTCGTTATCAACGAATTTTATATAGATTCGATCCGCAAAAGCCGCTTCAGGCTTATCAATACAATCGCGTGGCATTTGGCCTTAAGTGCAGCCTGTTCTTAGCCCTTCGAGCAATCAAACAGTTAACGTTAGATGAAGGCGCTCGCTTCCCTATGGCAAGGGATATTATCAATCGTGACGTTTATGTAGACGATATCGCTAGCTCTGCTTTAAATGAGCAAGAAGCTATCCGCGCGGCTGGAGAGTTGATTGAGCTCTTCCAGTCAGGAGGATTCCAACTCGCTAAGTGGGCATCCAATTCCAGCAAAGTATTAGAAAACATTCCATTGGAACTTCGCTTGTCGCAAAGTGTAACTTTTGATAGTGATGCATCGCTAAAAATCCTTGGGCTACGCTGGCATCCTTTGGATGATATTTTCGCATTTGAAGTCACTTCAGACAGTCGTGTACAAAACGCAATATTTTATCATCTGTCGCTAGACTCTTTGACGTGATGGGTCTGGTGGCGCCTATAATTGTATAAGCCAAGCTTCTGATAAAGGAGCTGTGGATTTTAAAAATCGATTGGGACGAAACCCCACCCACGAGTATATCACGCCAGTGGCAGCAGTTCAACGCAGAATTGCCGTCAATATCGTCAATTCGGATTCCACGTCATGTAGGAGTCGCTGAAGGATGCACGTTAAAACTCGTTGGGTTTGCGGATGCGAGCGAAAAGGCATACGAAGCAGTGATTTACGCTCAGGTGACCACTCCTGATAACCGAATTGAGGTTCAATTAGTTTGCGAGGGTAGCACCGTTAAAGGTCGTCTCCTTAGCACGCATAGAATTATGCGCAGCATTATTGTTATCGCAACTGTTGAAAAGGGTAATTGATAATTACTCCGCGAAGTTTATTGTTCATTCAATATTTGCCTTTTCTGATTCGACTGTAACTTTAAGTTGGATTCATTCATCACCTCACCGCTGTCAAACCTTTGTTGTAGTCATTTTTATAATGTCGCAGGTGCTGAGAAACCTAGCGACTGTCTGTCGAGAGGTATGCTACCATCACAATTGATGGCAAATGATATTTGGTGGAATGGTCCAAAATGGCTTTGCCAGCCGTATTCCGAGTGGCCTATTGCGCCATTTAAGCACGCAAATTCAGAACAGTTACCGGAATTAAAAACCAATCAGTATGAACCGCCAATTTCTTTTGGCATGTGTTCTCGCGTAGCTAATCCACCAGAAATCAAAACTTGCAACCTTGAAGCGCTTGTATCATCTCAAATTGTACCTAATTCAATTATTAGCAAATATTCTTCGTTTAATAAATTGCAACGCGTAGTCGCATGGATAATGCGTTTCGTTAATAATTGTCGTAAACTTCCTGGTACGGATAATACAAACTCAACTTATCTTAGCTCTCGTGAGTTAAATGACTCGCTTTTGAAAATCATACGCATCGAACAGGAAATATATTTCTCTGTCGATATACGTAACATGCGAAATAGCGTTCCATGTTCAACGCATATTCTAAACTTGAAACCGTTTCTCGATAGCCACGGTATTATCAGGGTGGGCGGTCGACTCAAGTACTCGGATCTGTCATACGAAAACAAATTTCCCATCTTATTACCGAAAAGCTGTCATTTAGCTTATTTAATTATAGATTATTATCACAAACTATATTTTCATGTAGGCCCGCGAAGCCTTCATTCACTATTCAGCGGAAGTTTTGGATAATGGCGGCACGAAATAAGATTCGTTCACAACTTTTGAAATGCATTGTTTGCCATAAGATAAAATCTTCAGCATTACCGCCCCCATTAATGGCTGATTTACCACCCTCTCGAGTGCAACAGAGCCGTGTTTTTTCTCGAGTCGGAATTTATTTTGGAGGTCCTTTCACTTTGAAAGATCATAAACGAAGGGGAGCCAAAACGTCAAAGGGTTATTTATGTTTATTTGTGTGTATGGCGACAAAGGCAGTTCATTTGGAAATTATTTATCTTCCGAAGCCTTTATCGCAACCCTTAGCCGATTTACGGATCGTCGAGGTTTATGCTCAGAAATTATAAGCGATAACGGTACCAACTTTGTAGGTACAAATCGGTACCTACTCGACATAAATAAATTCTTGGCATCACAGCGTGATGTTATATCTGATCATCTAACTCAAAGTGGCATTATTTGGTCGTTTAACCCTCCAGCTAGTCCTCATTTTGGAGGCATTTTCGAAGCAGGGATAAAATCTGTGAAGTACCATTTGAAGCGGGTAATAGGTGAGACCGTTCTAACTTATGAAGAATTTGCGACAGTTCTTACCAGAATTGAAGCCATTCTCAACTCCGCCCTTTGTGTTCATTAAGCTCAGACCCTGAGGATTTAAATGGACTTACCCCAGGCCATTTCTTAATCGGTGGATTCCTATTGGGGTTGCCTGAATATGACTTTATTGACACCGCGTCTAATCGATTAAGTAGGTGGCAACATCTCCAAAAGATGTCGCAACATTTCTGGAAACGTTGGCATTCAGAATACTTGAATACGCTTTAACAACGAGCAAAGTGGTGCAAAATTAATCCAAACATTAAGTTGGGCCAATTAGTGCTAATAATGGAAGATCGTCTTCCACCTATGAAGTGGGTATTAGGACGAATTGTTCATGTTCATCCCGGTAAGGATGGGATAGTTAGAGTGGCTACTATTAAGACTCAAACTGGCTCGTTGGTTCAACCGATAGTGAAACTGTGTCCGCTACCGGTAGAATAAAATTAGTATTAGTTCAGGTATATATCTAAAATAGAGATACCTACTCCAATTCTTTTTTTTGTTTTCTTTTTGTTTTTCTTGGCGACCATTGGGGTTTATGCCTTCTATTGTTGTTATTTTATTTCTTATATTTTGGATGCTTATGCTCAATTTGTTTTATTTTCAAACGTCAATTGTTCATTGAATCCTATCGCATCGTGTTTCTCCTTTTTTTGTATTTATCCTTTTCTTAAGAAGAATATACGACGCGAATGTGAATGGTAGAAGAAGTCGGGGACGCCCGAGGAAGACATGGCACGATCAAGTGAATCAGATACTTGAGTCGGGTCATGTCAAAAGTCAGAATAATAGAAGAGAATGTATGAGACGATGTATGAATGTGAGTGAGGCAAAGAGTGTGTGCCAAGACCGAGTTGTTTGGCGGTCCGTCCTCTCTGCCTACCCCTGCGGGGAAACGGCGTGATGGTTAGTTAGTTAGTTAGTTATCTTTTTCTTTTGACCACTTGGTCAAGGCGGGGGGCACCTTTATTGTTACATGTGGTTCTTTCTAAAATATGTATTTGGTGCCCTCTGCCTCAGTTGAATTTACCTCGCCGCACAGGACAGAAGTCCTAAAACCGCACCGCTTTTACAGTTTTAGTAATTAAACCGCAAAGTGAACTTTTAAATCTCGCAGCTATTTGCAAGTACCATCGCCACGCGTCATCCATTCTCGCTTATTATTTGGCGATCAAACGTTCATTCCCAATCGCCATTCCCTTCCAAAATTTTAACCAAACTAACATACCTACCTTTCCAGTGAACACTGAACGAAGAGGGAAGCAGTCTGGGTAAGTGCGATTAAAATATAATAAAATAGATAAGAACCGCATACAGTATACAGTCCACAACATCCACGCAGCATTTGATCCCTCGATCTTGAGAGGGATCATTTGCTACCCGCCACAACAACGAGTATATCATTGAAGAAGAAGATAACAAAAATAATCTGAACGAAAATATGAAAGAGAACAAGACACAGAAAACAGAAAAAAGACAATGGTCGCAACTGGGACTCGAACCCAGACCTCTCGTCTAACCAATTCTTAGAATGATTATTTCCAATAAAAAGGGTAGTTAAAAATAATTAGTAGAACATAATATTGTTAATTCTAAAATTTGAAATATGAGATTGACTATTATGACGGCTTGACAGAAGGTGGCAATAGCGAAATTGGTTAACGCGCACGTCCCGGGTAGATGAGAGGTCTGGGTTCGGGTTCCAGTTGCGACCATTGTCTTTTTTCTGTTTTCTGTGTGTTGTTCTCTTTCATATTTTCGTTTACATTATTATTGTAATCTTATTCTTAATGATGTATATTGTTTTATTTATATTCTGTACTGATAGTATGAAAATATTCAATGATTAAAAACATGCTTTCTAACCCTTATTTCCTTCATACTTGTACATACGGAAACCATATTCAGGACTAGTATGGAAAATCTTTGCTGTACACATTGACGTCAGAAGAGATTGCCTTCTAGAACAGTTCCACCTTTATAAGATCATTGGATGTAGGATGGTTTATATTAACCTCTCAAGCCAATTTGTTCGCTTTTCGGAACAACTCGTAAAGACTCGTAGAAAACTTTGTATCTCCCTTACTTATAGTGAGAAATACGAGCCAAACGGTGTTGGAAAAATAAAACACCACGCTTAAAGTTAACGATAAAATATTTAAAATATACATTTTAATGAGACCAATAAATTTTTAAAAAGTTATAAAACTTTGTAAATTTTTTATTCATTATTTTTACATGAAGTGACAAAAAAGTGAGTTGACAATTACATTTTTTTTTTTTTTATTGGCAATGCTTATTAAAAAAAAATATAAAGTTACATCAGTTAAATAGTTACATAAGGTTAACAAAAAAATAAAAATTGCCTTTTCTCACCATAAAGAGACAATGCTCTTGTGTTTGGTGAGGGAGTTCTGGCTCAATTAGTAAATTAAAAGATCATGTAAGTTCGTAATAATGGCTATTGTATATAATAAGTAGGTTAAAAAATCGTTTATAAATATAAAAATAAAAATCCTGAAGAGTTTAAAAAATCATAATATAAATTTTAAAAAATCATTATAAATGAAAGAATCATGTAAGCAGAGATGTGCTTTATTTCAAATAAATCCATTTCATATGGAAATGCAAAATGCAAAATGGGTATTTTCCATTTTGCATTTTAAATGGTTTTTCTATTCACCCATTTCCATTTTCATTTTAAATGCTTTTCTAATGCATTTTCCATTTAAAATGCATTTTTGCAACATTCTTCCTACTATATTCACTTTGTCGGTCCATTGGTCCTTAACCTCGATATAAGAAATATTTACGTCTGTCAAGTTGCTCCCTGGTAGGAGCCCTGCCGAGCAGACGCTGTAATATTAAATTTTTGGTAGAAGTTACTATTTTTTTACGCTGGAAACATTAGTCCCGCGTAAATTTTTTGCGGTTTCGTAATCTGTCAAACTTTTAAATAAACTGTAGCTTGTTTCGACTTGTTTCTTTTTCGCGTCTTCATTTATTGCGTGGTCGTGGTGTTTTTGGTTTTACATTAATCGTGTAAGTACTGTAATTAAGTATGGAGGTATGATCATGAGGCCGCATAGAAGAAAGATGAGTGATGATGTTTTTGAGAAGCTTGTTCTTCTTAAATCTAATAATGGCTAAGGTTTATGTGACCAAGACCACTAATTAGGTAAAGAAAGTTAAGATAATTTATGTATGAATATATATATTTAAAATACACCTACATAATATAAACAATATTGTGTGGTTTTCTAGTGCGCCTACTTTAATGGAGCTTTCTGTGACAATCTATAGTCAAATAATGGGTGCGCACTAGAAAACCTCATATTATATTGTCTCCCTGTCCTGTATTTCTTTATTGTTCACAGGTGAATGTCCCCTCACTTGAGAGTTACTACACAAATGATGATGGCCCTAAGAAAAATTCCTTAAAAATGACATTATTCAGTTAATAATATATACTATTATATTCCACTCAAATTCAAGATTTTTTTACACAGTACATATCTATGATTTTTTTATTCCACAAGTTGATGGCCATTATTAAATAATAAAATTGTTTTAAAATTCAATAATTGTTTTAATAGAAGGTGACTGTTAGTTTTTACTTTCGTTTGACCTGAGAATTCATTTTGCATTTTCAATGCATTTTGAAAGTAGGTATTTTGCATTTTGCATTTGAAATGCTTTTCTAAAAACCATTTTGCATTTTCAAATGGAAAAGTTTTGACCCATTTAGATTTTGCATTTCAAATGGTTTTGGGTACCCATTTTGCACATCTCTGCATGTAAGTTAGTAACAAAAATTATTGTAATAAGTAAGTAAAGGATACGTAAGAAAGAACGCAAGATTTATACAATAGTAGACTCAGAGATATAGAAACTAAGAAATGAAAGAAAAAGAAGGAATGAATGATTTATAAAATAGCAGACTTTAAGGATACAAAGTAAACATATTTGGGACTTTTATAGCAGTTTAAGGTAATTTTTTAATTTGGGCTTAAATTCTTGCATATTATCGATGGTTTTTAATTTTAATGGGAGGTTGTTATAATAGATTATGCCTAGATAAAGATAGGAATTTTGAATGTGCTTAGTATTAAATTTAGGGATTTTAATAGTTTTCTGGTATCTTGCTGATGTATTGAATTGGAAGTTACAAATATTTAACTGTATTTCTTTGTAAATTTAAAGTATTGAATATTTTTTATAGATTTTGTCTATTTTAGGCACATTGAATATTGAAAAAAGAATTTCAGTAGGAAATTTAGACGGTTTTATCAAGATTACCTTAATTATCAACCTTTGAACTATTTTGAGGGGATTTAAAATATTGTCATATGTTCCTCCCTAGCCTATAATACCACATTGCAATATAGATTGAACAGTTGCATAGTACACTTTTTTTAGGTTTTCTAAGCCAAGAATATTTCTAAGTCTAATAAATATATAAATACGTTTCCTAATCCTTTTGACGAGTTCACAAATATGTGTTTTCCATTTAAAATGTTGATCTATATATACACCAAGATACTTGATTTTGGGAGTTGGACTAAGTTGTAATAGTCCGCCACTCCTGGCTTTGACACCAATTGTGATGAACCCTACCTAATTGATTTACTTTTCTAAGCTTCTACCTCGTAGTTCAAATCTCGTAGCTACGTTCATAATTCTACCCTTATGTCCTACTGATCACACCCCTAGGTATGATGGCCTGACTTAAACCCCCCCCCCCCTTTTTCGATTTGTTTCTACATCAGGCTCGTGATTTTCTAACCCCTATACTTTATAATCTAGCTGAACCTACCCTATTTTCTCAAATCCCTGCGATTTTCTCGCAGTAAACGAGATTTAAGATTTTTATTATTTCTATATTCTTCGTTGTGTATTTTTTTGTTTTAGAATTTACATCTGTTTGCATACTTAATATGCACACATATGTAGAGAAGATAATGTATTACGTGTGGTAACCCCTAGATTCTTTTAGAGAAAGTGTGAGAATTTTCCGATCTATTTAGTTATTATTATTTTAGTATATTAAACCGAGTTTAATAAACTAGCCTCACCCTTAAACCTCGTGTCTACTTGATTTCCGTAGGAATTTTGTTTGTTTATTTAATTCTTCCTATCACCGCTGATGCGTCGATAACATAAACCAACAGTTAATAAATTAAACATTTCAAGAAAGAAAACCTTACCTTTGTAGGATGGTCGTATTTGAAGGTCCAGTTTTATCACTCGAAGTCCTTGTCTGCAACTTCCCCTAACATAGTGTTTTGTATTCATGGTTACTATTCATGGTTAGTACTCGCAAAATTGTAGAAAAGGTAGGAATGGATGGACATGGATGGATATGGGGATAATATGTTTGCTGAAAAGTCGGCTCCTCCGCTAACCAAGTGAAAACCGATGAACAACAATTACAAACCGGATTCTCCCCAGTACGTTTGCTAGGCTTATCCTTAGATCCGAGTTTTACCCTCTTCAACGGGCGTCTCATGCTATGAAAGGGGCCCTTCACGCCAGCAGGGGGAATACCTAGTCTTCATGCCGTTTTTCTGTCTTACTCCGACTTCCGTCTCCTCCGGATTGAATTTTAACTCTACTGAGTCTAGAAGGGGTATTACATGTCTTCCCTTATCATGCCTCTATCCGTTGAATGTGGCGTAAGCTTGTGACAGGCAGATCCATCCTCCCACGTGACCGACCCAGCGTTACACTCCACCTCTGACTAGCTGACATAAAACGCACCTCATGAGCCTTATGTTTGCTTTCAGGTTCGACAAGGACTTACGGTATGCAAATAACCTGCAGCTTTAATGCCGCGTCAACGTACTGTCCGCATACGTCCTTCCTCTTCCCCGTATGCCCACCTCGACAATACCGCCACAAGATCAAAGCTCTCCGACCAGAAAGGTTGACACTTACATTTCCGGATAGCTTATACTCACATACAGAAGCCTTGAAGTCTAGATACGTGTGCAAATTCAGGATTTAGGACTGTATGAGTATTTGAACACCAGTGTTTTTTAAATGAGGTCACTAGTTCCTCGTGTGTTAGGTATTTAGGATTGCGGATGATTATGGATTCCTGGGTACCTACTTCCTATAAGAGAAATTTATAAAACGAGATAAATCATGTTGTCATTGAATCAATGACCTCCTGAATAATAATGATGAGCTCTTTTGAGTTTGAAGCTAGTCGCGGTACTTTACTTTGCGAAATTTTTGCATGCTGTAACAATGCTACCTATTGGCGATCGCTCTAGTATAATCAAGTTGTTTAGAATTGAATGAATTTAACGTCAATGTTGCTATCACATATTGAATGCAGATTTCGTCGTAAGCTATAATTGATAACCTTGTCCCTTGGCATTTATGCTTTGTTTTGTTTATCTATTGATGGGATCTAGGTGACTGTGTCAATGGATGACATTGAACTCCAATCGAAATTTTTGATGCACAATCGAAGGTCATATAAACATACCCTAATCATGCTGGTGAAAGGAAGCTAATAGGTATTTGTTTTACAAGTACGCTAGGATATCAAAATTGATTTAGTGATGCGTTTCTATCTAATTATTTGTTAAGTATTTGCTTTACAGCATTTCATTCTGTATGGGTGAAGTGACATGCGAATGCTAATAATTTGGTTAGTTATTTATGTACCCTTACTTGGTATCACATTCATCAGTGTCAGGTTACCCACAGGAACCTGGAAAAGCTTAAATATTGTAAGGACTCACCAAAGCTCTAATGTCTTAATTTCAGCTCCACCGGGTAATTATCATCGGTATGAAATTTATTAGAGCATCCAGACTACCTGTATAACTTATCGTACTTTTATTTCGATTTCCTCCTTTTAACGATTTAATCCTACAAGATCCGGAATTCATTTCCTTCCTTTCCCTTTTTAATAAATCCCTGATGTATAAAATCCTCACGTTTTCCTTTAATATCTGTCGTTATTATTGAAGAAGACCGATTCTATCTAACTAACCCCGACGATCCTTATTTAACTAAAGATTTTCTTTAAATTTGAATTATTCCACTTTATAACAATATTTAAGGTTTATTTATCTTTTTCCAATTTAGATTATAATTCTTTTTATAACAACTAAAGATTTTCTTTAAATTTGAATTATTCCACTTTATAACAATATTTAAGGTTTATTTATCTTTTTCCAATTTAGATTATAATTCTTTTTATAACAACTTAAGATTTTCTTTAAATTTGAATTATTCCACTTAAGAACAAAGTTAAAGTTTTATTTTTTTTTTTTTCAATTTAAATTATAATTCTTTTGTGTAAAATTAATAATTTGAGTTATTTATTCGAACTTCGGGTTAAGTATTTTCCAGATTTCGGATCAATTATTATTATTACTTTGTCATCTAACGATAATTAATATCTCGTAATAAAATTTCCAACTTTCGACTAAAACGTTAATTTTTTTATTTAATAAACTTATTAGACTGTAATTTTCTTTATTTAACCTCGGACTAAATAACTTTATTTTAACCTTCATAGAACAGATTTAAATCAATTCAAACACACTCTATTAAACTCCTTCCGCATTGAATTTATAATTAATTAATTAATTATTAGATTTTATTGAATCGGAAATTATTGCAAACACTGAATTTAAGATTAATTATAAGATCATAACACTCCGTTAAATTGCACAATTAACCCTATCCGGACACTCCACCCTCTATTTTATCACTGAATTTTTATAAGTATAAAACTGACTCTACTTTTCCACTGTATTTTTAAAGTATAAAACTGATTCTAGACTCTATTTTACCACTGAATTTATATAAGTATAAAACTGACTCTACTTTTCCACTGTATTTTTAAAGTATAAAACTGATTCTAGACTCTACTTTACCACTGAATTTTTATAAGTATAAAACTGACTCTACTTTTCCACTGTATTTTTTTAAAGTATAAAACTGATTCTAGACTCTATTAATTAATTACCAGGGTAATTCTCACGACATGCGCGACGTTTTGAGCAACCTTGCCAGTTGTCGAAAGACTCCACGAATGCTTCCAAACGTGCTTTTTTATACCCAACACATCTCCAAAAGGTCGTAATCGTATTTTCCTTGTCAAGAAAATTTAATCCTAAATAGCTCGAAATCTTTCGAAAATCTCCTCCCGTTTTCGCTTGTTCATACATAAGTCCTTTCGATTTTTCGTTATGGTTCGTCCCACAATTTTGTCTCGCTTCTCTAAGGTTTATAGTCCCGGACTTAGTAAGCTGCCATCCAGTTTGCCCATTTTTCACATGTCTTCTGTCTTCATAAAATATTTTATAAACATGGTTTTAATCTTGTTTTTTTTTCTCAATTTGAAACAGGCCCATAAGTGATCTGCTAAAACTATATTTTAAATTGGCATACATATTTGCGAAACGTAGATTCTTCGGTCTCCTAGTTTTAAACGCTAATTTTCCTGTATGAATTTTCACGGAAGTTCTTCCTTTACCCCTAGTCTACCTAAGCAATTATGTCTCAGAACCGTATTTTCACCCTTTTTGTGGCATATTCAACTTTTCCCTTTTCCCACCTGAATTTCCTTCAAGTAACGGTGTTTTAGCAACTATTCTTAAATGATTTTCCCTTCGTTGTTCGTAAGGAACCATATCCTGGTTCCATATCTACTCTACCTTTAACGTTTTGAGTTTTCCCCATTTCCTTACCTGAGTTTTCCGGTTATGTCGGGTTTTCGTTCTCTCCCCCTCCCTAACTCATGATCCATTATTGAAATTTGACGTTTGCCTTTTATGTCGTGATTCCATCCCCACGCTAAACCCTTTTTCCCTTTTGATATATTATTTATGGGGTTTTTTTTTCTGCCCACTACCCATTTCCATACTGGAATATCTGTCAAGCTATCTACTTTGGTCAAATTCCGCCCAATTCTCCAACTCACTCTTACCCAAAATCCCATAAACCATAAGTTTTGACACCTGTTTACGTTATAATTTCTACATACTTGGCAATAAATTCCTTTTTATGTGTTTGTAATTAAATTTTATATGAATTCTATAATGTAAACATTACGTTAGAGCAACGTTAATTTTTATTGCCCTTTTTAATCGATAATGGGCCTTGTGTAAATAAAAGGCATGTTCGGATCTTCATTGTTTTTGAAAACAAAATACATGTGTGGTCGACAACCATTTCCTGCGCCCACTTTGTCAGTAATCAAGCTCAATTATGTGATCCTTTCAACGGCACAAATGACATAAAACGACCATTTCTGTTGAATAAAATCATCCGTAATTTGTCCGGTATTGTTACTCGACCCCAGAGACTTAACAATACTAATTGTATTCCCTTTGAGATTGCAATTAGTACACCGAGCCATGCTCTCGCATGCTCTATGCCCCAACGAAACCACCATCTTTTTTATTAAATTTTCTTCTAAAAATTGTCTTTCTAATATCTCCGCTTCATTTAGAATTGATAACAATAATTTTCCACTGTTTTATGTATATTTTTCATTTTTCCTTTCGTCAGACTACATTAAGCATCTTTTCCTGCGATTTGCTTTAATTGTAGAGTGACCAAAATGTACTGCGGTCTTAGATATATAATTTTCTCAATCTCCTGTTTGTTGTGAATGGTGTTGTCAGAACAGAGTAATCCTTATATCGGTACCTATTCAAGTAGTTTCAATTAGTTTTCTCTTGAGATATTTGGTTCTATGTAATTACTTCGTTTCACCGTTCCATCACCATATAAATAGAGTTTTCCCCCTTTCCCAGGCTATTATCTTCAGTTTGTGAAATTTTCCGAGATTCCACCCGTTTTTTGCGATCATTCCAGGTCGGTTTTAATTAAATCGTCCCCTGGGACCATTCATGTTACGTTTTCCGTGCCCTTATCGGTGATATTTATTTTCAACATTCCCGTCTAAGATTTTTTTTGTTTCCATTTGAAATTTTTGGCGCCTAAAACCTCCAGTTCTCGATCTCGCCTTATGTAAACACGATCCGGGGTCAATAATCCTCAAATCCTTTGTCTAAAGGTTTGTTTATTATACAGTTCGTTCACCCATCGTTCCTGTGAGAATTTATTCAAGGCCGCTCAATATGATCAAAGTCCACTAAAAATCTACACGCCTCTAATTTCTGATTGGTTCAGATTATTATTAATCGCTTTACACAAAGGGATATTGGTAGAATATAAACTTTCTTTGTTCTCGAGATAATTAAGATACGGGGCTTCCCTCGCTTCAGTCTTTATACAGATCTCTGTAATAGTTCCCAACTGCTCGGACAGATGTCGCCGAATGTACCGAATTCTCTACATAGTATTAAGGAGAAAAAAAATTTCCTTGTGGGCTTCTCGTAGGTTGAAGGTTAGCATTCATCACAAAGTATAGCACAATCTTGATTGCAGTTAGTTTTATTACATTTAATTTGGTGTATTATAATGTTTAAATTTGGTTCTTATTTGAATTTATTGATAGAGAATGGGATAAATTTTGTTTTTTCAGTGTTTAGAGAGAGGAGATTTTTATCGAACCAATTTTTCAATATGTTAATATCAATATTTGCTAGATTATTAACAGTATTCCAATCGGTACCTTCAATTATTATGACAGTATCGTCAGCATAAGATATTATTTTTCCATTTAGTTTTTGTATGAATATGTCATTAACATAGATAATAAACAGTAACGGTCCCAGGACTGTACTTGAGGTACGCCGAAATGAACATTTATAATATATTTTTCTGATAAAAAACTAGTGTGCTTTAGACCACACGACTGAAGTAAAACTACAAGACAAACCTCGCCCAATGAATCCAGGTATCCCTGCTAAGTTACCAAACGTAGCGAATGGGGTGACCTATGACCATGCGGATGATGATCCTTATCCTTATCCTTATAACTCCCCAAGTCAAGCGTGCGTAAGGCCCGACCGTTCGCCTAGAAATCGATCACCGTTCGCACGATTACCGTTCACATAACATTTTTCGTAACAATCACCACTATTCGTAACGCATTTACCAGCTTAATCGAGCGTGCGTAAAGAAGATTTACTTCAAAAGTGTGTGTTTTATTTTTTTCATTGTCAGTAATTTTGGTTGGACAAACCTGAGGTGAGCCATTTATAAACTTTTTAAAGTTTGCATAAAAAAAATTGTATTTAATAAAATACTTAATTATTTCTGATAATAAAATTTAAAAGCGTCACCATTCCAAAACTGTTTTTAGTTTTCGGATCGCTCATATATATTCCATTTATTTGTCTTTAATTGCAAAGCGGAAATATTCTGACCTAATAACAGAATATCTTTGAGGACTGAGGGGTAAACTTCCTTTAGTTTTGGTCAAAGTGATGTGCCTCGAACACTGTCGACACTCATACACTTGCTATCTTGTTTTACAAAGATTTGAGTTCTAAGAATCGAGTATCTTGGCAAATAGAGTAGTTTCACCATTATAGGATCCTCGGGTACAGGATGGTTCACATTAACTTCCTAGATTGTGGCCATTTGGACAAGATTTGAACAAGTGCACTGCTGCCCGCTATCGTCCAGCCAGTGGTGTGCCTCGAACACTGTGGACACTCATACACTTGCTATCTTGTTTTACAAATATTTAAGTTCTAAGAATCGAGTATCTTGGCAAATAGAGTAGTTTCACCATTATAGGATCCTCGGGTACAGGATGGTTCACATTAACTTTCTAGATTGTGGCCATTTGGACAAGATTTGAACAAGTGCACTGCTGCCCGCTATCGTCCAGCCAGTGGTGTGCCTCGAACACTGTGGACACTCATACACTTGCTATCTTGTTTTACAAATATTTAAGTTCTAAGAATCGAGTATCTTGGCAAATAGAGTAGTTTCACCATTATAGGATCCTCGGGTACAGGATGGTTCACATTAACTTTCTAGATTGTGGCCATTTGGACAAGATTTGAACAAGTGCACTGCTGCCCGCTATCGTCCAGCCAGTGGTGTGCCTCGAACACTGTGGACACTCATACACTTGCTATCTTGTTTTACAAATATTTAAGTTCTAAGAATCGAGTATCTTGGCAAATAGAGTAGTTTCACCATTATAGGATCCTCGGGTACAGGATGGTTCACATTAACTTCCTAGATTGTGGCCATTTGGACAAGATTTGAACAAGCGCACTGCTGCCCGCTATCGTCCAGCCAGTGGTGTGCTTCGAACACTGTGGACACTCATACACTTGCAATCTTGTTTTACAAATATTTAAGTTCTAAGAATCGAGTATCTTGGCAAATAGAGTAGTTTCACCATTATAGGATCCTCGGGTACAGGATGGTTCACATTAACTTCCTAGATTGTGGCCATTTGGACAAGATTTGAACAAGTGCACTGCTGCCCGCTATCGTCCAGCCAGTGGTGTGCCTCGAACACTGTGGACACTCATACACTTGCTATCTTGTTTTACAAATATTTAAGTTCTAAGAATCGAGTATCTTGGCAAATAGAGTAGTTTCACCATTATAGGATCCTCGGGTACAGGATGGTTCACATTAACTTCCTAGATTGTGGCCGTTTGGACAAGATTTGAACAAGTGCACTGCTGCCCGCTATCGTCCAGCCAGTGGTGTGCCTCGAACACTGTGGACACTCATACACTTGCTATCTTGTTTTACAAATATTTAAGTTCTAAGAATCGAGTATCTTGGCAAATAGAGTAGTTTCACCATTATAGGATCCTCGGGTACAGGATGGTTCACATTAACTTCCTAGATTGTGGCCATTTGGACAAGATTTGAACAAGTGCACTGCTGCCCGCTATCGTCCAGCCAGTGTTGTGCCTCAAATACTGTAGACACTCGCACACTTCTGTGAAAGTATTATTAGAGGATCTTATAATAGTGAAACCACTCTAACAAGAAATCCGGGTGTCACAGCTGGAGCCAAACCACGTGACATTCATGTTGGCACCAGGAGAGTTCCAGCGTGTCTTGAAATATTATATTTTTAATTAAATGAAGACAATATTAGCGAAACTCAATCAAAAATCTCAGACAGAAAAATCATAAAAGATATTGGCTCCGCTGGAACTCGAACCCAGGTCCCTTTGCTTACTTGGCAAGAGCTCTACCGATTGAGCTACGGAACCCATATGAAATTCGGTCACTTTTAACTGTATCATACTTCGACTAAGAACTACCAACATTATCTTCATTTTCTTAACCCCCATATTATTGGCTGCAATCATATATAAAGATAGTATAAATATTTATTTATACTTATAAATATTTATATATTTATACTAGGTATAAACCTACATCCAAAAATGCTGAAAGGCGTGATGATAAAACTATTAAAATAATGTACTTTTTGTAATTATTTTTTTATTATAAGTATTTATCATTTTTCAATAATGTCTAAGTTAAATAAGAATGTTAAAAAAAAACTGAAATATATTATTTTATCGAAGGAAGCAAATACTTTGTGGTCTGACATTATATATTAAATGAAAAAACACACTCACATCGTTCATGATGAAGCTTGAGCTAATCGAAACCTGGTTGGCTGTTAAATATTAATTCCAATAAAAAGTGGTGTTTTACAAAGTGTGTTTTTTTCATTTAATATGAAATATATATATTTTTTTTTTTTTTTTAAGTTTCTTTATTCTTTGAATTGTTCATTACATGAATTGGGGATTTTTCGACCACCATACTAGGCACATGCCTGTGTTGTGGTGGTTAGTTTATGATATTAGTTTATAAGTGCGCAAATAAATACACAAACGGACCAATTTTCGTCCAGAAACACATGTACGTATATATTTTTAATGATTTTATTTAAACTAAAATTAAAATTCTAATACATGCGATACCAAGATAATGTATTGATTTATTTTATTGCATGATTGTATGATTTGAATTGGGTGTGGTATAATACAAAATCTTTTTTGAAAATTTAACAAATCATTTTTTCTCAAAATTTAAAACATGCGAATTCTTTGTAAAAGAACAATCTTTCGAAATCAATTTATAATTGTTTGTGGAAAAGAGTCAATACGTCTAAAATCTGATTTAAAAATGACATATTTCTGGTTTTCTCTGGTAATACCCTCTTAATGAGTGGTTTATTTTTAGATTTGAATGTAAAGCGTAGTGTTTTTTTTTTCTTTCTAACACTCTTTAGATCATATTTCTCCCTACGATAGTAAAGGAGACAGAACGATTTCTATGAGACGTATGTGAGTTTAACTTACCGGTTATGACCACATTGCTTCTCACGATGCTTCCTCCGCATATCAAAACCTTATTGTGTTTTTTCTTGTTCCCTCGGTCTTCGTATATCGCCACGTGCCACGGGAACCTTTCGCCAGGCACATCCGGGCTGGCGCCCCTTACTATTGGGTTCGCCCCTTCCACCAATCCGCACTCTGAAAGGATTACATCAAACAATATCATGAGCAAAATAACACGATACAACTATTATTAGTCAATACATGGAAGAATAACACGAAACAGTGACATGGACGAATGACGTGAAATTAAAACATGAAACAGGTTAGGTTAGACCGCAGAATGTGCAATCTGGGGTCAAGAATGCGAATTTTAAAAAGGTGAGAAGAAATTCGAATTGAGGAAATTTCTGTTTTGGAAAAATGGGGGAATTTTTGAAACCATGGCTTTGATGGAATAGTCCTTTGTATTGAGGCGTAGCGGGCACCCTTGGATAGACTAGCAATGTTCCAATACATTGCGGGATCTATCTTTGATGATGGAAAAAACATCAGATAGGGGAATATGGTTCTCGAGGGTAATGGTAGGGTTAGACGCTCCTTGTTTTGCCAAGGAATCCGCAATATCGTTACCCACTATGCCAGCATGTCCAGGAATCCAAATAAGAATCATGGTTTTTCCAGAGCTTTGAATGGAGGCTATCAGCCCTCTAATAAGGTGTACAAAGTGATCATCAGGATGAAGAAGAGGACAAGATTTATGTTTTTGGAGGGTCAGATAGAACAAGGGAATGTTCACAATTATTGTTGATAGATATTTGAGAGATTCAATTATTACTTGTTGTATTATGTTGTTTTTTCCTGTTAAGCACTTGCATATTACTTTCTAACAGCGTATGCAGGGACACTGGAGGTCTAGATTCGTTCAAAATAAATAAATGTAGCTTCATTTAACAAAAAAAAATATTATCTTTCGAGAGCCTTGAAGAAGTAACGATCTGTTACTTATACCAGGGCGGGTATGTGGTGGATAACCTCCAAACTACAAGAAATGCACTCATTTTTTAAACAGCTCGCGCGCCACCTGTTGCGTTTTTTCAACACAAATTTCATAACGCCAGAGCTCACCAGTATTTAAAGAAATCTTTTAGGCGTGCGCACAACACCAACCAACATCGCAATCGGATGAACATATTTCATAACGTCAGAGCTCACTATTATACCTAGAAAAGTGCATGCGCAAATCAACCCACCAAAGTTTCATCGTAACCGGTTGAATGGTTTAGGAAAGTATACGTGTCAAATAAAGTTACTTTTATGCATTGATTACTTGTGACACAATGTATGCTATATGTCTGAAGAACAAATAAATAAATTAAAATGTATGAATGTGACTGAAGCAAGGAGTATGTGCCAAGACTGAGTAGTTTGTCGATATGTCCTCTCTGCCTACCCCTGCGAAGAAACGGTATAACAAGTGGTTAATATTTACCATCTACAAATGGGTCCCCGGAGCATGAGAGCACAAAGCTCGTAAAAAAGAACAGTTTGTAAAACATGTCAACAAATGGATTTTGTCCTCCTTAGATCTGCACGAGAACTGAACTACCGATGGACTGATACATATAAAAGTATAGAGATGGTGAAATTCGTGTCCCGGTGACTTCGCTTTTTCTGAAGATAGTTTCTTTTGGAACCGGTGCTTTTTCGAATGTTTGTGTTATATTAGTTTTTTTTTAAGTTTCTTTATTCATTGAAAAAATCTTTTTTTACAAAAGTTGGGGATTTTTCGACCACCATGCTAGGAACATGCCCATGTTGTGGTGGTCGATTTTTAATACAGTAAATTATCATATGCAATATAAAGCACATATGCACATATCATCCACAAAACACCAACTACATCCACAACCTAACTCATCACTTCAACACCACATCAGACCTGCACGCAAATCACCCGGAAGGATTGTTTTTATTAGCTGGAGACTACAATATATCCAAACTAAACTGGAAGTTAACCGAAGGGCAAAACCAATTAGAACCAAATTTTCCAGAAGACACTGCTAGCTGTGCCTTGGTAGACTTCCTTTCATTCACCCAACTACACCAATTCAATTCTATAACCAATACAAACAAACGAATTCTTGATTTAATCATGACAAATATTTCAAAATGTAGTATAACCCATTGTACCGAACCTCTGACGCCTGAAGATTCACATCACAGAGCATTAGACATAGAGTTATCACCTGTTACTGCACCGTCTCTCTTCAGCTCATCTAGGACAGTTAAAATGTTTCACCGAGGTGATTACGGTCAAATCACTGAGGAATTATCCAAAATAAATTGGAAACTCCAATTTCAAGGTAAGGATACCGAAAAAGCCGTATTAGATTTTTACAATATCATAAATGACATTATTCGCAAATATATCCCCGAAAAAAAAATTAACGGTAATTTAGAAAGGTTTCCCCCCTGGTACACTTTACCACTTATTAAAATTGTAAAAGAGAAATTAAAATATCACAAGAAATGGAAAAAATACAAGAACCTGGCTGACTACCAATCATTTTCAGTACTGAGAAATCGTCAAAAGAAGATCGCGTTAGAATGTTATGAAAACTTCATTATGACGGCAGAAGATTCAATAAAAAAGTGCAGCAAACAGTTCTGGTCATTTGTTAAATCAAAGAAATCCTCTTCCGATTTACCAAAGCAAATGTATCTTGGAGATATTTCCTGCAATGATGGACAATCCATATGCGACCATTTTAGTGATTATTTTAGATCAGTTTTTGTAGAAAATTCCAACCCTCGCCTCAATCTTATAAACTGTGAGAATGATGACGACAACTCTAATCTACATATCCACAATATTAACTTCAATCAATCATGTGTACTTAGTTATTTAAAAAAACTTGATCCGAATAAAAGTGCGGGATCTGATTTAATTCCATCCATATTTTATGTAAAATGCCGGGACCAATTGGCTTATCCTCTCTCCTTGCTATTCAAAATGTCATTTGAAGAAGGCAACTTCCCCAACGTCTGGAAACAAGCACTCATTACACCAATCCACAAAAGCGGGGACAAAACTAACATTACCAACTACAGGCCCATCTCCAAACTCCCAATTGTCAGCAAAATCATGGAAAACATAGTTCTTGATCAACTTTTTCCGGCGGTACAAACAATCATATCTAAAAATCAACACGGCTTTTTCAGAAAACGGTCGGTCGAGACAAACCTTCTGGAATACACAGATTTTATTTTAAATTCTATGGGTGGTAAAAATCAAGTAGACTCTATCTATACGGATTTTTCAAAAGCCTTTGATAAAATTAACATTGACCTGCTTCTGAAGAAACTGTTAAAAATCGGGATTAATGGTGACCTTCTCAGATGGATCAAATCATATGTAACAAACAGAAGTCAAGCAGTTAGAGCTAAGGGTTTCTCCTCGCGTTTTTACAGTATACCTTCAGGAATCCCGCAAGGATCACATCTCGGACCTCTCTTGTTTATTTTATATATCAATGATATAGGTAAATGCTTTAAAAATTCCAAATTCCAAATTTTTGCTGATGACACTAAGATTTACAAAAAAATCACTAATATTAATGACAGCCTAGAATTGCAAGATGATATCAATAGGCTTGGAATATATTGTGCTAACAACCAACTGTTCCTTAATCTGGAAAAATGTAACACAATATCATTCATCAAAAGCATAAACCCCCTAATATTCCCGTACAAAATCAATGACGTAGAGATAAAAAGATGTTGTGAAGTGAGGGACTTAGGAATAATAATGGACTCCGGAATGTCTTTCCGAACACAAATAAATTCCATCTGTGACAGGGCGTATAAACTTCTAGGATTCATCATAAGAGTGACCAAACCATTTAGGTCTCCACACGTAATCAAAATACTGTACGTCTCTTTTGTTCGCTCAATATTAGAATTCGGATCAGTCATATGGAATCCCCAATACAAAGTAAATATTGAAAGGTTAGAAAGAATTCAAAAAAATATATTGAAACACCTAGACTTTAAATCCTTTCGAACTTCAGAAAACCTAAGAGACTCATTAACATTCCATAATTTATCAACTTTAGAAGATAGAAGAAATATATCCGACCAAAAATTTTTATTCAAAATCATTAACAACGTTGTTGACAACAACTATCTTCTAGAACACATTAATTTCCACTGTCCAATAAGAAACACAAGGTCAAACCAACTATTCCACATCCCACACTCAAAAACAAATTACACACAACATTCGTTTCTCCGAAGGACGTGCACAAAATACAATGATATCTTTTACGACGCTGATATTTTCCATTTGTCCTCAGGCCAATTTATTAAATCCATAATAGAAAAAATTAAAACAAATTGTTAATTACGAACTCTCCACCCCTGCTGCATGTTATTTTTTTTTTCATTCTCATTATGTTGGTTTTCCTTCTTTTTATTATAATAATAATATTTGGATGATTTATATATCCCATATGCTTTAATTTGTGTGTGTGTTTTTTTCTTTCATTTCTGTTGTATATATATATATTTTTCTTTTTTTTCTACCACTTTATGTTTTCTTTAATGTTTTAATCCATGTTTATATATTATAAATTGTAGCGGAAACTTCGCTGGTTAATGCAATCATGTAATATGTTACTTTCTTATAAAATATGTATAACTGTTTGTTTCCTAAATAAACTAAAATAAAAAAAATAAAATAAATAAAAAGAATGTGTGAGAGTATTAAGAAAATAAACATATATACACTTGACCTCCCCTGGTCCAAGCAAATTTGAAAGAGTTTTCTCGCCTGGCCTTCCGAGCAAGAAACCACAGGTGTTTTGCTTGAAATGTCAGATGTTCCGATATGTAAGTCTGGGTTTATTTTTGGTCACTTTTTGAGTGACGCGGTAGGCTGCATCGATATTGTTGTCATCGTTTGAGTTGGTGGTTTTTTTAATATTAAATAAAATATTATTAATTATAAAATATAGGTTTTCACCGTTGATTTCGGGTATCCCCCTAATTTCCACATTTTTGGATTTATTTAGTCTATCGATTTGTTCCAATTGGGTTTCCATTGTTTCAACTCTCGCTTCGAGTTCGGAGCAGTTTTTTTCTAGAGCATTATTCTTGTCCTCGAGATCGCGAACGCGTAGTAGAATATCCTCGTATTGTTTCGTCATGATATCGAGTTTTGCAAGAATTTGGGTAGTTTGTTCCAGAAGTTTAGACAGCAATACGCTTTCCAAAGGTGTAGAACCGCTGGCTTTCACTTGGGTTGTAGCTATACACTGCTTGCACTTAATTTGAGCGCGGCGTTCTTTAGTAAGACGACGATAAGAAGTCTCTGCTACTCCACCACAGTGAAGATGAAATGTCCCTTTGCATAAGGTGCACACAAAGACTGAATCGGCTGCAATGGTCGGGTCTGCGCATTAGTGAGTTCCCGGCATGCGTTACAATGCCACTTTAATAAATAAACTGTTTTTCCCTGCGTGTCCTTTCCCATATGTCTCCGTTCCCGCCCCGTTCCCTACCGCTTTCCCCTTCCACCTTCCCGCATTTAACCCCCCTTTCCTTTTTTTACATGGATACCGCACAAGAGTCCCAACTGCTCCCGTCTGGAGCCAATGGGACTATGGCATCCCCAATTGGGGTATGTTGGGAGGCTGAAAGTGCTGGGGAGGGGAAGGAGATAGGGAAGAGGAAGGTGGGGAAGTACCTGGCTATTCATATCTAGTCACCAAACACGGCTAAAGCCATTTTATGCAACGTTTCAATTATGAATGGTGGTCTTACACCAGGGTGATACTGAGAATATCTTCCACTCTGGAACGTGCCGCAAATATACTATATATTATTTTAATTGAATAAATTGTGAAATAACACAAATTATTCAAATAAAAATTATTTGCCACGCCGGGATTCGATCCCGCGACCTTCGGATTGCGAGTCAAGAGCTTTACCGCTGGACTATGCCGGCCGTCCTACATCTCCCCTTCCGTGAATCCCTGCCGATCCTTCGTTCCCCATCCCAACCCCCCGGAGTTACCGCTAAACTATACGAAATAGACTCATTTTTTCAACATCTCGTGCGCCAACTATTGCAAAGTTTTGAACACAAATTTCATAATACCAGAGCTCACCAGTGTATATAAAAACCTTCGCGAGCATGCGCACAACAATTTACCAATATTTCATCGCAATCGGATGCATAGGATAGAACATAATTTTATAATGACAGAGCTCACTATTATCATACATAGGATATGCATATAATACATGCACCCATCAAATCACCAAAGTTTCTTTACAATCGGATGAACGCATAAGGGACACATAAAGAAACATTATTTTTTATATATTAATATTATGCAACTTTGGTAGTAGTTTTATCTCCTCAAGGATGTGTGAATGTTTCAAGATGGATGAGCGTGATAATTCATTGCCAAATATTTTATTTTCTACTTCTTCGGCATTAGCGATTTGAGTCCTATAATTTCAATACCCGCTATATCCGATTTTTTGACAAAATGATCTGAGTATGGCGTCTTATTCACATTTTAGCGAGGAACAAGACTAATCTAAAATTGAGTTTCAAAACCTCTTTTATCATGACCAAAAACCATGTTAAAACTGCGAGTGAGAAACAAAACCCGCTATATCACTCAAGAAGTTACCGTCAAAACCCGCTGTATCGGAATTCAATCAATCACGAGCAGTTATTTTTCCAAGATGGTGGGTGTAGAAACACGCCCCTCAGGTCATTTGAGTTTCAAAAGCCTCTATATCCCATATAAATCACGAAGTGAGTATCATAATCCACTATGTCTATTTTATTTATTCAAATGACTTAAATATTTCTAGACATATATTTAAAAATGAACACTTTTCAAATGTATATTGGTCATTAATTAAAAAATAAAATGTAATTTTTTATTTACACTATAGATTTGACAGTTTTTTGCGGTTTTCTTCGAATCAGTGAAAGTTGATATAGCGGATATAGAAATTGAACGACTGATTTGCTTTTTAACAATTTCTTGAGGTTTTGATGACGCTAGTTTAATTATTTTTGGAAAGAACACTTTTTGCAAGATATTAAGTTGCATTATTTGTTTCCGCCCATACGTACTCTGTACGAAAACTCAAATCTTTCAAGAAATGCTAACATATCCAATACTATATCGTTGACTCAATCCAACATTATATTTGATAGCCTTTATTGAAAGACTTGAGTTTATGGACGAAACTATTTATTTATATTGAATACGTACGGCACAAACGCCATCTGTGAATGCGTAAATTATGACGTAGATTCCATTTAACCAGGATATAAACCGAACTCTCAATAAACACAACATGACTCATTTATCACTAGATCATCCAATCTACCCTCAAATATATTCCCATTTAACTGATACTATATTCTAAAAAATAAATAAATTTAAAAAAAAAACAGTTATACTAAGTTTATTTGTCATCAGTGGAAAGTTCATAATTGGCATAATTAACTATTTTATTATTGTATAAGGGTATAATTAACTATTTTATTATTGTATAAGGGTATAATTAACTATTTTATTATTGTATAAGGGTATAATTAACTATTTTATTATTGTATAAGGGTATAATTAATTATTTTATTATTGTATAATTAACTATTTTAGAAATTGTATAAGGGTATAATTAACTATTTTATTATTGTATAAAGGTATAATTAACTATTTAATTATTGTATAAGGGTATAATTTAAGATTTTCCGTCAACTTTCCGAAAAGTAAATAAATAAGATTGAATCACCGATTCCTTCCCACCTTCCTCTACTATATCTCCTTCATCTCCTCACTTCCTGGAACCTCACATCATAAGATTGATGTAATTAATATGCTAGCATGAAATTAATTGATATATAAGTACGTTAATAATTGTAAACTTCGTGAAATGTAGTACACACAATAAATAAATATAAATGAAAGAATTATTTCGAATAAATTATTTAAAAAGTGAATAGCGATATTTGAAAAACAATATTTATTTAATTTTTTAAATGAAGTACATAATAAGGCAAATAAATATCAACCAGGTTGATGAAAAAAATTATGAATTCTCAGAGAAAATCAGTCACGCGTTGTTCGGATACAAAGAACAGGAACCGCGGTGACAGACTAGTTTAAGTATGTTCAATCTCTAGAGCCGAGATCACGTATCAGTGCGCACAAAGCGAGGTCAACAGGTCAACTTGCTAAAGGAAAAATAGTTATTAATGAATATATAAATATGATTGTGGCATAAGTTATTGTGAATTCCGGTTATCTTAATATATAAAAATTAATATTTCTTTGTTTGTCCCTTATCCACTGGAGCAACAGCGCAATTTAAAACTTTATTTTCAGGTTGCTCGAGATTTTTGTGGTGACCGTTTTGAATATTTTCCGCCCACATTAAAAAAATCATACCTCCGAATTTTAATATGAAGATATACAAACTGATTATAGTTCTATATAGCCAATAAATTCACACATCTTGTGTCGATTTTCACATATTCGTAAGGTTTATAAAAAAAAATCGTAAACTTCTACTTAATTACTTATAAATAAGGAAAAATTTGCCAAAATTGGCAGCAAAGCAATCCGATGTATTTTAAATAGTGCCATTTTGTGGCGAAAAGTACTCCAGTGGTTATGCGGTCCTAAAAAATTAATCTGATTCCGATGAAACTTTAGTGATTAGTCGTGATTTGCCGGCGAAATTTTCTATATTTAATTTTCTATATTTAATTTTCTATATAACGGTGAGCTCTGGCGTTATTAAATTTGTATTCAAAATTTACTAAGAGTGGCGCGCAAGTTGTTTGAAAAATGGTGAATTTCATATAGTTAGTTTAGCGGCAGTCGGAAGGGGGGGGAACCAGGACAGGGGGCAGGGGAACGAAGGAGTGATGAGGGGTTCGCGGGAGGGGAAACTAGGGAGGATGGAACTTGGGGAAGGTGTAGGGGAACCCGAAAGGGGGGGGGAAACGCGGGAGAAGAGGGGTAAGGCGGGGAAAGTGGAAGGGGACGCGGGAGGGGAACGGGCACCGGAAGGTTGAAGGAGCGTGTGCATTTCATTGTATTTAGCGGCAGGGGGGGGGAGGAGGGCGGGGGAGGTAAATTTTGGAAGGGGGATGGAAATCTGGAACGGGAAGGGAAAATCTAAGATGTGTATGTGGGACGAGGGAAGGTGAGGAAGGTGAAAGAGGAACGCGGGAAATGAACGAGAGCGGGAACGGGTACTCGTGGGAAATGACTCCCCTGCGTGCTGCGTGTCATATCTCGTGATGGAGGAGTGAGGGTCAAAATTAGTAGAAATCTATGTTTTTATAGTCTTGTAGTGGTGATCTTTCACAAGGGCGATACTACTCTCTGGACATACCACTCTCTGTCTTGTGATGATGAAACGGTAAAACCCGGACACAAATAAGTAAGTAAACATTGAGTCTAAACAGTCATTGAGTTGAACAAGTCGGGAAAATAACATAACCTCACCGCTGACAGTGCTGACTGCTGACCTGACCTCAGATAAAGATATGGCGATATCTGATGCAAATGCTCACAAGTTGAACTAGTGTGTGCGGTAATAGTGACAAACAGAAATATACATAAAAAATCAATAATACGTATGTTATTATCGTGGCTGGAAAAGAGAAATGGCTAAAGCGCCATACTGCTGTGGCATTCAAATTAAACCTACACAATAAGCTATATTGTTTGTTTGTGCTTGCGTTCATTTTAAATATTTATTTTTATTTTTTATATTATTTCATGTTGTGTTCTGTAGTTTTACTTCACACCAACAGATTCTCCAACACACCTTGGAAGGAAATTACTTTTGAGAATAATAGATTCTTGATGTTTATCAGGTTTTATAATATACTTCGCGTATTACAATATTGACCTCGTTAGTCGACCTAACTAGGAGCTGGCTAAATTGAATCTGATGAGAGCGTTTTACTCAACACCCTCTCTGGGCTCCTCGACCCTCTGTTGATCGTCTTAGGTACTAAGGACAGTTCTTATCACTGCCATCTATGTCTAAAAGCCGGAAGCTTTTTAGATATACTACATATCATAAATGTTTAAATGTTATAGTTTTCTTTTTTTTAAACCATACTATGATAATTAATGCCTGTGTGTGGTAGTTATACATAACATATTATTTTATAGAAACAGATAACGAAACGTAAGAAGAGTAAAGAAAAACACATGTTTAAGGATAAATAAAACTAAATATAAACATAAAAAATTAAAAATAATGACAGGAATCACTGGTTAAAGTAAGTCAAGTGCGTCCCTTGACACCCTGTATATTATATCCTACTTATATTCCGCACAAAGTCAAGATTTTTTTATTAAGAGCCCGAGAGGGATTTTTCAATATTTAATGTTTTTTTCGTATTTTTGCGTATTTTCGAAGTCATCTGTGTCGATAACAGCACCTTAAAAAAAAGTTTGTCATTATATTTTTTTAGATACACGTATTTTCAATGCCTCAAGTTAAAATTAAATATTTAAAAAAATATTTTTTTACTTTATAACTCTTTATAAAAGATCAGTTAATGTACCACTGATTTTTTTCCATCTGTCGTCATATACAAAAAGAAAAAAAATATTGAAAAATATTTTGTTATAGGACACATATCAACCTATACCCGCCTATTTATATATTTTTATTATGTAGCTTAATTATGACGTATTTAAATTTTTTAAACCACGTAAATCGACGTACTTTAAAATCATTTTTTTGTACTTAAAAACCTTTTTTTCTGTATAATAAAAATATTACCCAATAAAACAGTGTTTTACCTATACAATGCATAACCTAATGTAAAAAAAATTAATGATTTATTTGATTATATTCAATTTTCCTGAGCATACAAAATACATAAAAACTGCTTCTGTGACAACAGATTTTTTCGCTCCCGAACAGCTCTGTCTGGCTCGTGTTTACACGGCCAGACACCTGCTAACTTGGTAGCCGGCCGGACCCCGTCCGGCTCACTGCCTAGGCCACCGCGCCGCCAACTGCCTTTCTCAAGGCAAAGAAGAAGAAGAAGAAGAAGGACGACCTGGCCCCACCGAGAGAGGAAGAACACAAGACCTCAACAATTATCAAGAGAAAATACAGGACACCTGCCGTGCGGATGATCCCCGCGCGGCTCTTCGATCAAGGTCCCAGCCTCACAACCAGAACAGCCACTGCTATCCCACACAGCTGACCCGAGGACGAAGCCGGCAGCCATCCCCCTACCGCCCCCCAAGATGCCTGAGACCGCCCCTGCAGCCGGGTCCAGCCGCCCTCCAGTAGGCCCAGCTTCGGGCTATGTGCCGCCCCCCAGATTCCAGCAGCCCGCCCAAGAGATGGAGATGACCCGCCAGGAAGACGGATGGACTAGGCCGACCAACACAGTGAAGAGGCCCCTTTCACCGCAGCAATCGAAACCGGTTGTAATCGGCAACCGGTTTGGTAACTTACCTGAAGTAACAGAAGGCGGCGGCGCGTCGCAACCAAAGCGCCAAAATATTAATAACTTTTCTTACTCTTCCACAGGTACCACGAGCGCCGCCAGGAAGGACCGTGTTCCCCCGGTTGTGATGACCCTGGGGACACTCTCACACGGGCAGGTCACCACAGCGGTGCAGGGCCACATCGGGCACTCTAATTTTAGAGTGCAATACAGATCAGGCGGAAAAGTAAATATCATCGTGCATAGCATGACGGACCACCGCGCCCTCACCAACGGGCTGCGAGCGGAGGCACGCGGCTTTCACACATACACGGCAGAGGCGGAAAAGCTTAAAAAGGCGGTCATCAAGGGCCTGCCAAACATCGAGACGGAGGAGATCGCAGCGGATCTTACTGAACAAGGCTTCCCCCCGGTGAAAGTCGTCAGGATGACGACCGCCGCAGCAGAATATCCGATATACCTGGCCACCTTCAATAAGGAAGTGAACATGGGCCAGCTGAGGGCGGCTGTCAAATACTTATGCCACTGCAGGATCCGCCTGCAAAAACACCGAAGCAACCACCTGCAGCACGGGACACAGTGCTACCGCTGCCAGGACTTCGGGCACGGGTCCCGCAACTGCTGTGAAATGTCTAGTGGAGCACGCCTCCGCCGAGTGCCCCAAGACCACCAGGGACGAGCCCGCCGCGTGCTGCAACTGCGGAGGCCCCCATCCCGCCAACTACAGGGGCTGCCCGAAGAGGATAGCCTACGTCGCTTCGCTACAGCAGCACCAGCGACAGAACCGGCGCCAAGCACCAGGAACCAGCGGGCCACATGCCCAGCAGACCTCGAGGACCGATGGACGCAGCTGGGCCAACGTGGCCCGCGGAAACACGGCCTCCCAACAGCGCGAGGAGCAGCGTGAGGAGCAGCACGAGGAGCAGCCCCGCTCGCAGCCCCATACGCAGTCCCGCACGCAGAAGCCCGCAGGAGAGGCATACACCGGCGCAGGAGACGCACAACTGATGATGGCCCTGCTCCAGGGATTGAGACGGGTGCAACCGCAGTTGGCCGCAGCTGGCTCCAACGAGTTGGAGAGGGCATGGATCCTGATGGATCTCATCACGTCCACCATCAATGTCTAATCCCCAGATGGTGAACGTCCTCCTGTGGAACGCCAACAGCATCCGATTCAAGACTGATGAACTGCTCGCTCTGGCAAATAACACTAATACTGACATTATTCTCATTTCAGAAACAAATCTAAAACACGACACACCGTTGAGAGTGCCCGGCTTTGAAGTTCACCGAGACGACCGATTGGAAGGAAGAGGTGGAGGTACCGCAATATTCGTTCGAGAATCAATCACTTCTACAAGAATCCCTACTCCGAAGCTAAAAAATACTGAGGCCACGATTATCGAAGTCATCATAGAGGATAGAGCGCACACCTTCATCGCCGCCTACTGCAATGAAGCCAACCGTCTGGTGAGAGAAGACCTGGATAAACTACTTAATTTGCGCCCAATTGTTGTTTTAGGAGGAGACCTGAACGCAAAACACAACTATTGGAATAACTACAGAGGCAACGCGAATGGGAAAACGCTCTTCACGCATATGCAGACACATTGTTAGCGTCAGCGGTCGGCATACGGCGCCAGTGTCGGCATACCGCAGGCCTACGGCCTCTAGCCAAACCAACCCTGGAAAGGACATGCAGTAATTAATGGGCCAACAAGCTAGCTCACAGTCGGCGCGAGCAAGATCCTCCTAATTCCAAGGCGAGTGTCTGTGGTTCGCTGGGTATTTCTCTTCCTCCTCTCCTCAAAATCTCCGGGGTCTCCCTCCTCAATCAGAACACAGTATGCGCTTAAAGGGTTTATTCAATAGCAGGAGACATGGTTAATACAATCGCCATTCGGGCACACTTCACATGACATGGATAGCATTAAAATACCCTAACCTAACAGGGACTGTTTTCTCTCAATCTCTCCACACGCGTTATGGGCTTTAAGAGCGGGACATGGCACACAAAAGAGGGTAATTGTTCAGTCTACTCACTGTAGTAGGATAGGCAGTAGTCAGCATCTTCTGGTTGCACAATTTACAGTATGAAATACATTGCGAGTTTTAAGGTTCTCGAGTGCGCGTTAGGCGCTCGCTTGGGACACTGTTGTCTTGCTGGCTGGCAGCCGGTGAGTGGCGAATGCTTGCCGGGCCCCGAGAGGGGGCCGGTGCGCTCGTTGATTCTCGTAGTGCCGGAATCTGCCGAAGCTATTCTTGCGTAAAACGGGGCGACCGTGGGTAATGTTGCTACTTTGCAACGTAACACTTCCCCCCTCGCCGCAAAAAAAGCGACGTGGTAATGGAGCAGTAGGGCTAAAAAATCCTCTTACCCTTCTAGCACTTGTGCCAAAAAACAAAAAAAAAATTTAAGAAAGGAGGAGAGAGCGAGAGAGAAAAGTTGCTAGCTACACAATAGTAGAAAACAAAAACAAAAGACAAAAAACATGGTGAACAAAGAGTTAACACTAAATGTACATGAAAGAGCAGTGACATACATAAATGTGAACAAGGACCTGCAGAAGAAAGGTACAAGGGTTATGCAGTAATAGAAAAAAAATGACTCTAAATTGTATCATTGGTCTGTGAGCTATGTTTGCGTAGCGTGGTTTTTGCGTAGGATGTCTGGGGTGTTTGGACGTTACACTGAAGTTACACGGTTATTTTTGTCACAGTAACCTGGCCCGTTTGAGATTACACTCAAGGAACACTAGGGCCTTAAAGGAAACACGAAGAAGAGAACGCAGGATGAGGCTTCTTGGTGGTGGAGAGGGTTCTACCTGTCACAGAGGTCAAAAAGGTAGCTGCTTCCGGGTCCTGTGGGTGGGCCAGTATGACATCATTGAGGTACTGGAGAGTGGAATTGTAATTGGTGGTTTGTCCTTTTTGTAGAGGAGGCGGTTTGTGTGCATGACAGCCGTTGTTGTGATGGTGGTTGGTACACTGGTTTGTATACAGTGGGATTGTTGTGTTAACAATTGTTGGTATTGTTATTTGCGCAAGGGCACAGGAGCATTGGCATGATGGCAACAGAGCATTTGCAAGGTGCAGCTGGAACATTTGCAAAATGGCAACATTTGCAAGATGCCGCAGGAACGTTTGCACCAAGGCAACAGGAACATTTGCAAGATGCCGCAGGAACGTTTGCACAATGGCAACAGGAACATTTGCAAGATGCCGCAGGAACGTTTGCACAATGGCAACAGGAACATTTGCAAGATGTCGCAGGAACGTTTGCACAATGGCAACAGGAACATTTGCAAGATGCCGCAGGAACGTTTGCACAATGGCAACAGGAACATTTGCAAGATGCCGCAGGAACATTTGCACAATGGCAACAGGAACATTTGCAAGATGCCGCAGGAACATTTGCACAATGGCAACAGGAACATTGAACCAACCTAGAGCTGACGTGCTCGGGTTTGTTTGAGTGATGGTTTGTGATGATACAATTCGCAACTACACGCACGACTCACACTAGGTTAATTTAGGTGCGGTCGGGTGCTTTTGGTACGCAGGGTTTTGAAGGCATGGGACCTCCGTGACGGTAGTGAAGGCAGCATGAAGGGAGGCGCAGGTGTAGATAGGGTGAAGAGCTGCGGGTCTCCTTATTAATCCGGGGAAAGATTATTATTAGGAACAAAATTCTTGAGGTTTACCTGCCTAGTAGACCAATGATGAAAAGGTTTGGAGAGAAACAAGGTGTGCATGTTAAGAAAGATCGGATTTGGCGTGTAGAGAGAGAGAGAGAGAGACGGAGAGAGAGTTAGCTAAATGCAACTACAGACTTATACATATTACAGGTACGTATTCAAGGAAGGTTCCGTTTAACCCATTTAGTTTTTTTGAAACTAAATACATTTCCAAGAACACGTGGGTAAGGGTTTGTACGTATGACAAAATGCCCCGTTCGAAAGAAGTTGGTCTTCCATGACCTATGCTCACGTCTATACGGTAGCATTTTTTCTACTTTCGAAGAACAAAAACATTGAGTACAAATAAGTTATGAAAAGTGGGAAAGGAGTAGGAAGTTGAAAGGATCCGTGTATGAAGGTTGTCCCATTTGACAAACGAAACGCCATGTGCGTAACGCATATATCCCCATTCACGGATAATTTCGAGGAAGGGAAAGGGTGACAATTGGGAACATTTGAACGAAGAAAACTGCTGAGGATTCGGCTATTTCCGAAATTCGACCTCTGAGTGGAGGTGAAACAAGGTCTACAGCAGTTATCCTGGCACATTACAAAAAGGAATACACTGACATAAAAGAGTCTAATCCTCCACGTGTATTGGGTAGAAGATTAGAGGGTCGTTTTATTCTCCTACTAGTTTGCGAGAAATGACAGACCCTTGCTCGAGTCTCACAAACCTGGGGGTTTTCTTATTCGTCTCCCAGACAACGAGTTAGGTGTTTTTTGTGTCCATCAACTTAACTCCTACGACAAGATGCCCCATAATCATGAGTGAAGCGTATGATTAGTCCTTTTGAGATAATGGATAGTTCCTGGGTTCTTGTGACAGGAAGTCCATGGGCATGTTAATGAGTATTCTGCTGCAAAAGCAATAATTTTCTGATAACAGAACAATAAAAGGCGTGTGGTCTACACTTGGTAGGTTACACAAACAAGGGGTAGATATTATTTCTTTCGCACGACTCATGGTGAATATTGTCACGTTTTCACGTCTCACGTGACAGGAATGAACGATTTACAACAAATTTTTTGCCCAGTATTGAAAGACAGTAGCCCAATAGGTATTTACAACAATTTAATGAGATAAATCACCCTCTCGATCAACAACCCTGTGTTGACGAGCAAACAATGAGTAGTTATGACGGACTCCCCGTGACGTGTAAAAACACAAAGATATTATAAGATTCGCATCTATAGCAGTGGATATTGTAAGGTTCACACCTATAATGGTAGATATTGTAAGGTTCGCGCCTATAGCAGTGGATATTGTAAGGTTCACACCTATAATGGTACAAAAGTTTACGTTCGAAAATATGGGTCCCCATTCAATACAGACGGTGGGTTGCAATGATGTAATTAATACGGCACTGCTGTAGCTTAATAAATTCATATTAGCATACGTTACAAGACTTGCCAAAAGGCGATAAACACAAATTTTTATTGAAGATCTGGCCAAGATTTTAAACTTCAAACAAGAATAATGGTACAATAAGGGACAAAAGAAACTGATGTCATGATAAAATATTGTACCTCATAATGAAGTTGTATGTACACGGAACAATGTTAATGAAGGGACAAAACGTATTGTCACTTTTATAACAAGAAAAAAAAAATATTTTCTCAGAATCCGACAAAAATGCGATTCTGGAAAAAAATAGAGCAATTGGGTTGAGCGCCATTCTAATTTTTGGAAAAAAGAAGAAAAAAACACAAGTAGCAACGAGGTTGCTCCTGAATAGTTTCGAATCCAGCGAATGTGACCTGATAGGTGTGTTCATTTGGTGTATTCGAGACGATCCCCATATACATCATTATTATGAATGTGTAGGATGGGGTGAGGAGGAATAAGAAAAAGGTAAGAAGAAAAAAAAACGGGAGGATTTCCTTTATAACAGAAATCGTCGCGGCATTCTTACAATATGGTTCTGTGACCATAGTAGCGAGCTGCGGCAATGGTCTGAAACCAATGGTTATTATACAGACTTGCACTTAAGATTTTTATTTACAACATTAGGGTAGGGACGTACTGGTACGACAAAAACCCGACACAAAAAAACAATTAAAAAAGGGTGATATGACAAGATGAGACGATGAGGTGGGGAAAAAAAAAATGCGCGGATGCTGCAAGAGTTGTGAAAAGGAAAGCGACGTCTCGGAGCAAGAGTTTTTCGGAACCGTTGATGGTAGGAGGAAAAGGAGGCCCTTTCCCGAAGTGATCAATTTCAGGAAGAGGATGCATACAAGTTATGAAAACGGTGCCCCAAGAGGTGCTCTTGTGGTACAGCAGGCAAGGCACGCAGGATGTACAAGAACATATAAAATTATGCAAAAAGAAAAGAGTGTACAGGAGTTAGGCTACCGTTGACATTGATATGCCTTCGGGTGTAAGGATTACCTTACAAATGCCCGTATGGGTGATTATTTACATTTAATATTTACAAGTAACTCACGTCATTTATGCCAAGAATTATAAGACTTCTAAAGAGACCGCGTCGCACTGATTGACGACTGGCCCAGAGAGGTCAGGGGGGTAATAATGATCAGGGTTAACAAGATGCATGTTTTGCCAATTTGATAACGCCTGGGTACTTGATGTGATGGAATTTACTGATTCCGTATTCCCAATTTTGGCAATGTCTTTCACATGGTAATTTCCGATGTGTTTACCAGAGATGTCAGACAATCGATAAACAAGGTCTGAGATCTTTTTTAGGACTTTCGTTTTTACAAAGCGGGGTGCCAGTTTGGCAGAGAAGTAGAGCGCACCTTGCGACAAAGTATTGTTTTTTCTCCAAACGATGTCTTCTTCCTTGAACGTGACGTGCTTCCTGCGAAGGTTATACCTGTCGGCGCTCTTTTGGTGGGCCAATAGTAGAGCGTCTGTTACTTCACTATAGATAGCGGAGAGTTCCTCTAAGCGGTGGGCGTAATTTGCTGCGGGGTCTGCTGTGGAGGAAGGGGTGGGTGGAAGGCGAATGTCAGGGTGACCTTATGTTGGAAAAAGCGGGAACTAGACTCGCAATTGGAAAGAAATTGGCCCGAGATTGACCACTTAGGCGTATTTTTGCAAAAATGCGTTTTTTACAAGTGTTTGGATTATTTGGAAATTTGGGCAGGGGTTTGCCTCAAATAACGTGTTTTTGAGAAAAAATCCAGACGTTTTGGAATTTTATTGAAAAAATTTTTCAGAGTCCCAAAAACGGAAAAAAAATGGGCAGCGATTTGCCTCAAAAACGTGATTTTTGTGAAAAAATCCAGATGTTTTGGAAATTTGTTGAAGAATTCTCGAAGTCCAAGAACGGAAAAAAATTGGGCAGCGATTTGCCTCAAAAACGTGATTTTTGTGAAAAAAATCCAGATGTTTTGGAAATTTGTTGAAGAATTCTCGAAGTCCAAGAACGGAAAAAAATTGGGCAGCGATTTGCCTCAAAAACGTGATTTTTGTGAAAAAATCCAGATGTTTTGGAATTTTATTGAAGAATTCTCGAAGTCCAAGAACGGAAAAAAATTGGGCAGCGATTTGCCTCAAAAACGTGATTTTTGTGAAAAAATCCAGATGTTTTGGAATTTTATTGAAGAATTCTCGAAGTCCAAGAACGGAAAAAAATTGGGCAGCGATTTGCCTCAAAAACGTGATTTTTGTGAAAAAATCCAGATGTTTTGGAATTTTATTGAAGAATTCTCGAAGTCCAAGAACGGAAAAAAATTGGGCAGCGATTTGCCTCAAAAACGTGATTTTTGTGAAAAAAATCCAGATGTTTTGGAAATTTGTTGAAGAGTTCTCGAAGTCCAAAAGTCCATAAACGAAAATTTCACGGGCCAGGATTCACCTTAATGGAACACGTTTTTTGAATTTATTCCGATGTTTTTGAAAAACATTTGCCAATTTGTGAAGGTCCGGTGAATAAAAAAACGGAACGAGGTTCGCCTTAAACGAACATGTTGTTTGGAATATTTCCATTTGCTTTCCAAAGGGGAATTCTTTAGAAAAGAAAGAAATATTTTTTCTTTTATACGAGTTTTCGTGGAAGTATTTGTTTGAAGATTCAACAATGTCTTGGGGAATGGTTTTTTATTTACGTGGCTCGTCTGTAGCCTGATTTGATTATCACCAATTATTGGTATTTAACCGTCAAATTCCTTTCGTCGAAACAAGTTGTTGTAATTTAATGTTTGTTTTCAGGGAATCGACGTCAACGCGAATTAGGCATCTTTGAATTTATGTCGTATGTTTCTTTTTATGAGAAACGGACGGCAAAAGTAGAAAAATGCCCGATTGTCAAATGGCAGAAGGAATTTAATCCACTTGTTTCCTTAGGCTGCAAAGTATGTCGTAGAACGGACCAGCACTTTGCGAAATTGGTTTATTATAATATAATATGTTAATTAACCTTTGGGAAACGAAGCGGTTAGTCGGTTATCATATGCAGGATTTTGATTGTTGAATATCGTTGTTTTAAATATTTGTGTTCATTTCCACTATTAACTTGTACTTGAAACTAGCAAATTTAGTTGGTCGACACTTGTAGACACTGTGTTATTCGCGGCGACAACTTTCTTGGTTGAGCATCTTGCGTGGGAATACCGGTGATAATGTTTGTGTCGAGTGACGACTCGAAAATGAAGGAATCGTGCCCGTGAAGTTACGTACGCGCCGGTGTTTTTGTTTGAAATGCTAGACGGAATAGGAATAACACAAAACATACATTATAGGTTATAAGTTTAAACAATAGCTGATTGAAGAATGAGACTGTGAGACCGTGAAGAGGGGGGGAAAAAAAATTAGCCTCACGTTGAAGCCAGTGTTAGCGTCAGCGGTCGGCATACGGCGCCAGTGTCGGCATACCGCAGGCCTACGGCCTCTAGCCAAACCAACCCTAGAAAGGACATGCAGTAATTAATGGGCCAACAAGCTAGCTCACAGTCGGCGCGAGCAAGATCCTCCTAATTCCAAGGCGAGTGTCTGTGGTTCGCTGGGTATTTCTCTTCCTCCTCTCCTCAAAATCTCCGGGGTCTCCCTCCTCAATCAGAACACAGTATGCGCTTAAAGGGTTTATTCAATAGCAGGAGACATGGTTAATACAATCGCCATTCGGGCACACTTCACATGACATGGATAGCATTAAAATACCCTAACCTAACAGGGACTGTTTTCTCTCAATCTCTCCACACGCGTTATGGGCTTTAAGAGCGGGACATGGCACACAAAAGAGGGTAATTGTTCAGTCTACTCACTGTAGTAGGATAGGCAGTAGTCAGCATCTTCTGGTTGCACAATTTACAGTATGAAATACATTGCGAGTTTTAAGGTTCTCGAGTGCGCGTTAGGCGCTCGCTTGGGACACTGTTGTCTTGCTGGCTGGCAGCCGGTGAGTGGCGAATGCTTGCCGGGCCCCGAGAGGGGGCCGGTGCGCTCGTTGATTCTCGTAGTGCCGGAATCTGCCAAAGCTATTCTTGCGTAAAACGGGGCGACCGTGGGTAATGTTGCTACTTTGCAACGTAACAACATAACTACTCGATAATGGCACCGGACAAACCGACATTCCACTCAATACGCGCAAAGTACCCTAGTACTCTGGACATCGTACTCGAGAAAAACGCTAAATCGATCTCGCCACTGCGCACGCTGGATGAACTTTCGTCGGACCACCTGCCCGTGAGCTTCAGTATCGGAGGGACAACTTCAAGGAGCCCTAGAAAACAGCGAAATTACAAAGACGCCGACTGGGAAGGATTCAAGAAACAGATAAACGAACAAATACACCTCACGTCTGGGACTCTGCGCTCGAAGGAAGAAATCGACGAGGCCGCAAGCACTCTCACGGAAATCATACAACATGCACAAGACACATTCATACCTCTCAAAGAAGCACACACATACACGATCAAGCTTCCCGAGCACGTATTATCGCTCATCAAGGAGAAGAATCGCCTGCAACGCATCTATCATAGTACGCGCGACGGCTACTTCAAAACGGCTTACAACACGCTACAGCGGGAAATCAAGCAAGAAATCACCGACCTCAGACGCGAACTTTGGACGAAGAAAGTTACATCACTCACGCCAAAGGACAACAGCCTATGGAAAATGGCAAAAGCGCTGAGACGCGAAGATCACACGATTCCCCCGCTAGAGAAGCTAGACGGATCAGGGCTGGCACTTTCGCTTGAAGAAAAGGCAAACGCGCTCGCCGACGGATTCGAGAGAGCCTACGCAGCCACGGACGGCCTATCCGACCCGGAAACGGATCGACTTGTAGAAGAGTCTACGAAATCTCGAGCAAGCCGAGCAGACGAACGCCGCCGATATCCACTTCAGCACGCCAAGCGAAGTAGCCGTCATCATCAGACGATTGAAGACAAATAAAGCGCCGGGAAGCGATCAAATACACAACATTCTACTCAAACATCTACCGCAGAAAGCCATCATTTACATCACAAAGCTGTTCAATGCCTGCCTCATCATCGGACATTTCCCTCAGATCTGGAAAACGGCGACCGTGCTGCCCTTCTCCAAGCCAAACAAGGACAAGAAGCAGCCGACAAACTATCGGCCGATCAGTCTACTTTCCACGCTGAGCAAGGTATTTGAACAGGTTATACTCAACAGGCTGCTTTCACACCACGAAGAAAACAACACTTTGCCAGACGAGCAGTTTGGATTCAGAAAGAGGCACTCCACTACCCATCAACTTACCAGAGTAGCGGAATTCATCGCCCGAAGATTTAACGAACATCGCTACATCGCCGCTGCACTGCTAGACTTGGAGAAGGCATTTGACACCGTTTGGATCAAAGGGCTACTGCACAAATTGCACAAAACAAACACGCCCATATACCTAACGAGAGTGATTCAAGAATACCTAAAGGACAGATCCTTCAGAGTTTTCATCAGGAACGCGCTGTCATCGCTACGTGAGATTCCAAAGGGCGTGCCGCAAGGAAGTCTACTCGGACCTCATCTATTCAATATATTCACACACGACATCCCCCGTGACGAGAGATGCAAGCTATCTATATACGCAGACGACGTCAAACTTTACGTTTCCTCGCTGAAATCAGACATGGCGGCCATATACCTACAGAGAGCGCTCGACGCACTCGTAGAGTACTACAAGCAATGGCGACTCAAACTAAACGAGGCGAAGACCGAAGTCATCATGTACACGAGGAAACGAAAAAGAAGATCACCAGATGTCAACATCGAAATGGGAGGGCACGTCCTAGAATGGAAAGATGAAGTCGTATACCTGGGCCTGACAATGGACTCACGCCTCAACTGGAAATCTCACATAGCCAAGATGCACGCAAGAGCCAGAAAGGCAGTCGGCGCGATGAAGCCCATCTTCAACAGAAGAAGTCCGCTACTTCCCAGAACCAAGCTCCTGATCTACTACTCACTCATTCGACCGGTACTGACATACGCTATTCCCGTGTGGAGTAGTATCTCTCACTCCGACCACTCGAAACTACAGACGCTAAAAAATCTCTGCATTAAAATCGCATACAACACTAGAATCAGAACGAATTTGAAAAGACTACATGCAAGAGAAGACATTCCAACATTATTCGAATACACACACCGACTGACCGACCGATTTTACAAATCTCTGAGACACAGTAAAAATAGACTTATAAAGGAAATCGGTCAATACAATGCACCTAGTGACTTTACTTTCAGATATACACACAGACTACCTAAACATATTCTGATGGACCTGAAACACATCTGGTATGAACCAGATTCAGACGCGGACGAGTGAGCGAGCAGTAGGTATTCCTAACTACCAGACGCCCCCCCTGTAACTTATGTTTACATATCTATTTATATATCTAGATAATATTGTATAATATGTATGTTTATGTATGTTTATTCTAAAAATTTCCCATAAAGTATATATTTCACATAAAAACAGACACATACACCCCACACCACAAAATGCAGGATTTCATATACTGAAATCACTGAAGGCCGACCAGTTTCATGTTGACTGTCGGCCGACTCTTCCCGGATGAGGTTTTTCATGGTTTCCTCATTCCCAAAGGCAAATGCGGAAGAGCTCCAAATTTAAAAGGACATGACCGCCTCCTTCCCACTCCCAACATAACACAAACAGACACGTATGTATATATGGCAGTCGACCGCCGCTGCTCTGATGATGAAGATTGATGTTGAGTCTGGACGAAACATGCAATTTTAGTAGGGTTTTTAGATAACAATTTTTCCCTACCGATGAAACACGAGACCTTTAAGACTATAATAGCCAGGTAACATTTTTAAATACCCACATGAGGTAAAAATTGCAAGGCGCAAATGACGCCGTTCTATTTATAAAGAACATTAACTTTAAATTCAGTAAATTTAAATGATTCATCTCTTCAACATATATAAGAATCTAGTAAATGAAAAAAAAAATATATATTCTGGTCATAACGCGGAAGTCTCTCCGCCAGAGTGGTCGTCTGTGACACTCTATTCCGTGAAGCTGTGTTGCAAAACATAAGTGTATTAGTTATTGAGATGTAATACATATACTCTGTATGAATGAAACCAAACTGTATAATGTGTTCATGTAATTTGAAGGAAGCCTGTCAAAAAGGATTTCAAAAACGTGCGTAGCAAGGGACATACGATCATAGTATGCTTAAACTTTTTAACATTGTACCCGTTTATCATTTAATAATTAACATGTTTAATTAGTTAACGGAAGTGGCCAGGACGCGGCCTTTCCTTGTATATTGTAACTTCTGATGTGTTGGCTGTTTTGTGCACGCTTCAAACGGAGCACGTAGAAAGGGACAAAATAACTAGAATACCCAGGACACGTATGTTAATATATTTTGTACCTTTGCACATATTACCTTCAGTTAGCTTCGCACAGGGTAGCTGCGCGCTTTATTTTTCAAACGGAGCACGTAGAAAGGGACAAAATAACTAGAATATCCACGATACGAATGTTCACATATATATTGTACCTTCTCACGCGTTACCTTCAAATAGCCTCACACAGGGTACATCATCACTCGGAACAACAAAGCAAGTTTTAATTGTATTGTCGTCTCTTTCTCTAAGCGCGGCGCCGTGGGTATGTCGGAGCGAGACCACAGTAACAATACAATATTGAAACGTTATTCGCAGATATCATGTTACATTGGACAAAAGTGTAAGGGCTGTGCAAACAAATGATAAAATATTATAATCATTTAAGTATTTAATCTTACTATTTTCGGCGTTCCAAAACTTGGCGTCAGCTCAATACCTCCGAATGAAAAAGCATGATTTTTAACCTATTTATCATTACATAGTATAAAATGAAGTCGCTCAAAATGTGTGTGCGCATCGATCTTTTAAACTACGCAACGGATTTTAACGGATAGATTGATTCAAGAGGAAGGTTTAAATGCATTCTTATTATAGTAGAGAAAAGCCGAGAAATTCAAATATTCAATTTAGACAACAGGCGGCGGGCAGCTGGCAAGCGGGTGGTATGGATTTTATAAAGGTTGGGTAATGGCGTTGTGTTTCATTAGCCACAGCATATATACTACAGGTTGTATATAGACGTATCCGACGACTTTTACCAGATTTTTTTTAAAACGAACTAAAAAATAAGCAAAAAAGCTTTCGCCGCTAGTTTTAGATTTCTTTGGCTATATCTAATTTTATCATTTACAAAGTATACAGACCTGGCAGGTCACTTCCGATAAAGAAGAAAGTTTATTCTTGGAGAAGATGCGATGTGCACGCGGATACACTACATTTAAAACAATGGACATGGCATGATTTTAGATTTGCTATCCCCATTACTGTTGATTTTACATTTATGAGAAGATTAGTGGCAAAAGTAAATATTTGTATTGAAAGATTGGAGAATTTAGGACTCTTTATGGGATGAACATACATGTTTCTTATTCATCAAACACGGTAAAGCCATTTCAAGCACAGTTTCACGTTTAATGGTGGTCTTACCAGGGCAATACTGAAAATACCTTCCACTCTGGAACGTGCCACAAATATACTATGTATTATTTCAAATGTATTGATTGTGAAATAACACAAATTAATCAAATTAAATTTGACTGTTTTGTGTACAATTTAATCGGTTTAAAACTTTTAAACAATTGTAAATTGCAGGTCAATTACACAAAAAAACCACAGTTTCAAGATTGAAAACTGAATCTATTAATTAAAATATGTATTCTGACAAATTTTTAGACCGATTGAACCAAATCTAACAGGGTTATTCACTAAAAACCAAAGAGCTCGAAAACGCGTCAAGCCGTGATCGCGACTCAGCGAGACCCTCATCGCATATTATATTCTATACATATATTTATTATTTAAGTTGTTAATCCTTTTTTAAATCAGATCACTAAATTATGGTTACCCTAAAAGTCTGCATGTTTACATTAATGTACTACCTACCGCCATCAGTTTAGTAGGTACCCATAATCTCAACCTGTAAGAAATACAACAATATTGTTCTTTCAATATCTGTATAATATTGTGTTATTTTGAATTTGTATATTGTTTACCTCAACACAGGCTTGTCCTAGTGAGGTGACAAATTGTATTATAAACATTTTTACCTGCAGTGTAAAGATAAAATATAACAATAAATATAAAATATAAATATAATATATATGGCAACATTCTAGCTTTTATACATAAAATTTTGTTTTGCGTCAAGTTTTATTATCTAAATTGTATTAGTTTTTTGATTGGTACAAAAACATAATTTATTGTAATTTTTTTATGTATGTATGTAAAGGTCACTAGAACGTTTATAGAAATAAGTTAATAAATAAATTCCAACCAGGGAAAGACATTATTCTACTATTTTTGGATACACTGTTCTTACCGTTCCAAATTTTGGAAGAATTTTTAATATTATATTTTTATTCATTCGCCTAAAAAGTGATGTAATAAATCATTAGTTTATAGCGTACAAAGGAAAATACCTAATTTTCGTAGGAAATGATAATGATTTTAATAAAAATACATAATGAAGACTTTTCACTGACTTGGTATTTCTATATAAAATTCTAAACGATTTAGTTGATAGTCCGGTATTGCTAGAATTGATAAGCTTCTGGATTCCATACGTAATACTAGAAGTCAGGATTTATTTCAGTGCTGAAATTCTGGGACTAACTACCATATGTATTCCTCTTTGCCGAGAATACTAATGGAGGGAAACAATTATACCCAGTCAGTGGACATCTTACAATTTATGTTTAAACAAATATAAAATATTGTTACTGAGACAGTTCGGTTAAGTACAATGAATTCTGTATATTTCTTATTAGTCATATGTAATGTTTGTCAAAGCCCCGAAAAAGGGCGTTAATAAATTAATAAATAACAAAAAACATATAATAATCATAGTTATGTATTGAAGTTTTTTTCTTTTCGTGTTATAAAAACTATTTTTTTCTATTTTGCAAAAAACCTAAACATTTAAATAAATAAATGAATATTTCAACGGTGTTTTATATTTCCATGTTTTGACAGTCCTAACAATTTGCACAGACAATGATGGACACGCTAAGCAGGTGTTCGGGGTTGAGAGGTATAAAAATTCCCAATATTTAGGGAAAATTATGTACAATACACGTGAAATGTGGGAAAATTAGTAATATGAAATATATCAATACCCCTCTAATTTTAACTTTATATTGAAAAGAAGCAGATTTTTATAGAAGTTGGTAAACTTTTTGACGTTAAATTAAAAAATAACATAGAATGTGGTGTTAAAATCCAGTAAACATCTCCCAATTTAATTCTAAAATCATACTTTTTGAATCTTGGATATCCGGGAGTTTTAAAAAGCTATTCGCGTAATATTTTAAAATTATTTGCAACAAAATAGGGAATCTCAGGGGAAATTTCCCCAAGTGAAAGGGAAATATTCATGTAGTATTCCTTTTTCAATCCGTGTTCGGGAATGATCGCCATAACTTCGGGTTTTTACGAGCGGATACTGGGATCAAACTCATTTGAAGTAACAATGAACATTAACTTTTGGTGGAATTGATTTAAAAATTCAATGAGGGCAACACAAGCGACCAAAATTTAAACTATTTTGGCAAATTTCGACAAAATCGTTTGCCCTGCTCCGCTCTTAAAGAACAGTCAATCCGACACCTTCTTTGTACAAAAGCGAGTAGGTTTACCAAGTATTTTGAGGTTCCAGACCTAAGGTGGTTACCAAATCAATTGTCGGGCGTACTTGAGATTTGCACAGGATTAGCAATATCTTGTTATGTCCAAATGTGAATGATCGTGATTGTGATGGTTGCAGGTGTCGGTTTGGGGGCTCACGGAGTCGGGCGTCTACTCAGACAGCCTCAAGTTCCTGGCGGTCCCGGTGGTGGCACGTGAGGAGTGCCTGGACAAACTGTCGCGGAGGCCCTGAGAAAAATAATTCCCCTCAGGGCATATGTAATATTTGTCATCAATCACCCTCAACACAGCATATTTTTAGGAAAGTAGCAAAAGGAAGTTCTGGGGTTATTGTCTTTATATTAGGAATTACTGTTAAAGAGGGGCTGGGGATAATGCTTAAATCTCCCTTAGCAAAACACATAATATATTATGTCAGATATGTTGACGACATCTTTATTTGTTGGAACGGCACCAACCGACAGTTAGATATCTTTACTAACTGGGCCAACACCATTAATAAAAAAACTGCTTCACAGTTGAACATGAGATCGAAGGTAAAATAAATTTTTTAGATCTGACAATTGGTAGAAGTAATAATAAACATACCTTCGAAATATTTAGAAAACCAACGTTTACAAATACTACGATAAATGCAAATTCCAATCATCTTTGGTCCCACAAATTATCAGCTTACCATTCAATGGTACATCGACTCATTATCATTCTCTTAGATAATAAAGCATACGTAAAAGAAAAGGAAACTATTAAAACAATCGCGATTAATAACGGCTATGAGGCAAAAAACATTGAAAAAAATAATAAAAAGCAAGAAATACAAAAATAAAATTAATTTAATATATCCGGTACATAACAAAAAAATAGAAAAATTTGCATGTCTCGAATTCCTCGGCCCAATATCTTTAAAAATTGCAAAAGAAATTAAAAAATGTGGTTTAAATATAGCTTTTAGAACCAATAATAATATGGGAACAAGCCTTAAAAACTCAAAAAGTAGAAATCCTAAACTCAATAACGGTGGCATGAATTAAAAAGTGACCAAGCCGACTGTAACGCTACATACATCGGACAAACAGGTAGGGCATTCTCAACTAGATTCAAAGAACATATAAGATGTTATAAAAATAAAAACACCTCTTCAAAATTCGCCGAACATCTCTTAGCGAATAATCACGTTCCACTTAAAAATAACCAGCCAAAACCATTACATATAGAACGAAAGGGTCTTAGATTAAATTTGCTTGAACAATTAGAAATCAATAAACGAACGAATGACCCCAACATAACGCTAATTAATAAAGTAAGGAAAATTATTTATTCCCCACTACTTAGTATGTTTACCAAACCTAAAAAATATAATGCACTTAAATGAGTCATAGCAATAACGTCATTCTAAATCAATTAAGAAAACCCTTACATTTAGTGCAAGGCAAACCAAAGGGAAATACTCCGAATCCCACATTAGCACTCTCTCAATTAGTGTCTCTACAAATTGGTTTAACCGGTAATAAATCAACTTAGACACCTTCAAAAATTGACATTTAAAATCTTATAAATAAGTCGTCCGTACGTGGCTTCACCACAGTTTGAAAATGACCTTATAAGTCGAAACAGCTGTAACTAAAACACTAACCAAAAAACTTGCAGAACTCGATAATAACATTATCAATTAAAATGGAGTTCTACGAATTAAACACAAAAACAATTAATAATTAAGGAAACGGAGTCCTAATAGATATTAGGAATTACTGTTAAAGAGGGGCTGCAGGTAAAACGAATGAATTAACAGGAAACGGAGTCCTAATAGATATTAGGAATTACTGTTAAAGAGGGGCTGCAGGTATAACGAATGAATTAACAGGAAACGGAGTCCTAATAGATATTAGGAATTACTGTTAAAGAGGGGCTGCAGGTTTAACAAATGAATTAACAGGAAACGGAGTCCTAATAGATATTAGGAATTACTGTTAAAGAGGGGCTGCAGGTATAACGAATGAATTAACAGGAAACGGAGTCCTAATAGATATTAGGAATTACTGTTAAAGAGGGGCTGCAGGTATAACGAATGAATTAACAGGAAACGGAGTCCTAATAGATATTAGGAATTACTGTTAAAGAGGGGCTGCAGGTTTAACAAATGAATTAACAGGAAACGGAGTCCTAATAGATATTAGGAATTACTGTTAAAGAGGGGCTGCAGGTATAACGAATGAATTAACAGGAAACGGAGTCCTAATAGATATTGAAACGTATCATGTTCGTATAAAATGTAACCTTGCGGCAGAGCAGAGACCAGGGCTCAGGATAGTGGGCCAAGTAGTTATCTGTCATGTAGGTAGGGTTTTCAGTCAAATAAAAGAAGAGGAACTTTATAAAAATGTATTGAATCCAAACCAAAAAGCAACAAGGAAGTGTACAAACTTCATACCAAGGTAACAAAAGGAAATATAAAAAATACACATACCAGATGGACTCCTAATGGACACGCTAAACTAACTATACGGAAATAACCCCGGTAGACGAACGCGATCTTGCTTCGCAGTGAGAGAGCACGAGACGGGACGGGAACTCCAGTCTTCCCATATGGGAACGGCGCGGAATCCAGAGCACCAAGGTCGTCCTTCTAATTGGGCAGAAGGCCGCTATACCTCCAAGGAGCGCATTCAGCCACGGGCCATCTCGACGAACTCCAATCAAAAGGCACGTGGCCCCCAACAGTATCCAAGTCTGGCGTATTACGGTTAGCAGACCGTGACTTTGCGACGCGGGGTCGTGAAGGCATATTATAGTAGCCAACACCAGGACCAATTCACTTCACGATTCCTTTTCCAGAAATAATTCCACAAAACGGCCAACCAGCCACATCGGAAAAAAGTGGGACTTTCACGTCATCCACTATAAATAACTCGTACACGAACCTCGCGTGTTACGTAAAAACACCCCGCGTTCTTTTAGGTTTAAAATCGACTTAGATTCTCATGATAAAATCCAATAAAACACTTTTCCAGTGAGTGACCAATTTCCGACCCAACTGCCCAAGTTGATCGGAAGGAAGTGACCATAAACAAAAAGGAAACTCTCTCTTTTCCAAAAATTACCAGTGTCCAAAAAAAACACCATAGACAAAATAACCACCTAAGCAAGAACTGCATTAGTCACATAATTATTTATGTGACAATATTAGGAATTACTGTTAAACAGGGGCTGCAGGTATAACGAATGAATTAACAGGAAACGGAGTCCTAATAGATATTAGGAATTACTGTTAAAGAGGGGCTGCAGGTATAACGAATGAATTAACAGGAAACGGAGTCGGAGGAATAGATATTCGGACGGCGACTGTCAAAAACTTTACGAATATATTATCATGATGTCTCACAATTTCAAAGCTGTCTGCATGATAACACTAATAATAATCCATCCCTCCCGCTGAGGTGCAAGGCGCTTTTCTGAGAGAGTCCTCCTGGAGAAGTCAAAGAGACTATCTCAACCAGTCTCTTCTCATCCGCCTGCCGTACAGCTGGTGAGCAGACGCATACGCCACCAAAACCCGGACAAACCTCACCCCGTGAACCCGTGCACCCCTGCTAGCGAACTTAGGGTGACCTGTGATTGTTTATTTGATAATGCCTTTCCTAAAAAGAACTCTAGCTGAATCTGTTATAAGGTATGGAATAACAGCTTATGTTCAATCAGTGCAAAATTCATTGGTTAAATTATTAGATGAAAAAAATTTATACAAAGAAAGGCATAATATTCCATACTTTTATCAAAGTCTCAAAATTCTTTCAGTGAGAGCAATTATGTGGTACAAAATTATATTTCAGCACATAAATAAGCCTTTATATATAAACAGGCTAATACCTTTATACCTAAACATACAAATAAATATGGACAAAGAACGTTAAATTACTTGATTCCCAATTGTTTAAATATGCTTCCAGCTGAAATTAAAAACTGTGCCCAAAACAAACAATTGGTGAACTTACTGAAGACTTGGCTTACGGAAAGAATTAATTTGTATTAGCTTACAATAACATAATATTATTTATTCTAAAGACTTTAAAATTGTTATTCATGTTTTCATAATTTTTCTTTTATCTAAGTATATTTCTGTAAAAAAATTAGTTTTATTTTATATCTATAATTGTAAAAATGTATCTAAGTATATTTCTGTAAAAAATTTAATTTAATTTTACATCTTTAATTGTAAAAATGTAACTATTAAATCGCTACAAGATCTTTAATGTAAAGAACCCGTTAGACAAACTGCTAAAAAGTAGTTTATCGGGACTTTTTGTCTTATATTTGTAAAATGTATAAAATAAATAAACAACCAAAAAACCTCCACACAGCATCCCCAAAGATGGCATAGGCCCTGAAGGGAAATTTTTTCCTTAGGTCCTCCTGAGAGGTGCAAATTTAAAAAATAAATTAATAGGCTTAATAAAATGAAACAATACAACTTTATATAAACCACTTATAAAATGTGCAAATCCGACCGGTTTCGGAACAAACGTTCTTTCGTCAGGGAAAGCTTATACTGACGAAGGAACGTTTGTTCCGAAACCGGTCGGATTTGCACATTTTATAAGTGGTTTATACAAAGTTGTATTATTTCATTTTATTATAATGAATAACCACAAAGTAATAGCTACATTCAAAAATATAATAGGCTTAAAATTAGGAGGCAGTTGACTGATCTAATACGTTTCGTAAAATAATTGACGGTCATCTCGATACCACATTATGTCTTAGCAATATTGAAATAATTGTTGAAAAAAATGTGTTATAATATGCCATAAAAAATAAATATAAAATATAATAATTTAGAGTATGTTGAACTAGTCATTTCGTTCGACATTTTTTTATGGATTTAGAAAAAATGTTTTGCCATTGCTGAAAAATATGTAACGAGCTAATTATATGCATGACTTGTGTCTTTTTTGTGTCTCTCGTATCTCTTGTGTCTCTTGTATCTCTTGTGTCTCTTGGTCTCTTGTGTCTATTGTATCTCTTGTATCTCTTGTGTCGCTTGTGTATCTTGTGTCTCTTGTGTCTCTTGTGTCTCTTGTATCTCTTGTGTCTCTTGTGTCTCTTGTGTCTCTTGTGTCTCTTGTGTCTCTTGTGTCTCTTGTGTCTCTTGGTCTCTTGTGTCTATTGTATCTCTTGTGTCCTTTGTGTCACTTGTGTCTCTTGTGTCTCTTGTGTCTCTTGTGTCTCTTGTGTCTCTTGTGTCTCTTGTGTCTCTTGTGTCTCTTGTGTCTCTTTTGTCTCTTGTGTCTCTTATGTCTCTTGGTCTCTTGTGTCTCTTGTGTCGCTTGTGTCTCTTGTATCTCTTTTGTCTCTTGTGTCTATTGTATCTCTTGTATCTCTTGTGTCGCTTGTGTCTCTTGTGTATCTTGTGTCTCGTGTGTCTCTTGGTCTCTTGTGTCGCTTGTGTCTCTTGTATCTCTTTTGTCTCTTGTGTCTATTGTATCTCTTGTATCTCTTGTGTCGCTTGTGTCTATTGTATCTCTTGTGTCTCTTGTGTCTCTTGTGTCTCTTGTGTCCCTTATGTCTCTTTTGTCTCTTATGTCTCTTGTGTCTCTTGTGTCTCTTGGTCTCTTGTGTATCTTGTGTCGCTTGTGTCTCTTGTATCTCTTGTATCTCTTGTGCCTCTTTGAATATTTTTCATTCGAGTAAGTTTTTTTTATACAAAATAATATATTAAGATAATTTGTTGAGCGCCGTTTTTGTGAAAAATCACCTCAAGGATATTACTTTTTTGGATGTACTGAGTTTTTGTTACTAATTAAAAAGTATAAATATTTTTGGTTACGCCCATACATATACCTACACATACACATATCTACATAGCACGCATACATACTGTCACTGCTTGAGATTGGTATTAATATTGTTGCAAGTTCCTTTTTCCTACCTATCCCAATTGCCTACCCGTCAAGCTTACCCACAGTCAGTCTGTAATAAATGCCCGCCGCAACATATAGCCATTGTGCCCCGCTATCGGTGATCCGCTTTTAAAAATAACTCCGCCGTGTATTATCAAAATAAACCAACTCACGCCTATTGCTGTTTGTGCCTGTTGGATGGGAGAGGAAGCAGACAAGTGCATTGCCACCCTACAAGTTATTTTACCCTTTTCGGTGAGTCCTTTCCTTTCTATGCCACATGTATTTTATCATTTCAAGCAGTGATAGTAACACAAAATCAAGGTGCTTCGCCATTCATTTTTACACAAACATATCAATCCACTCTACACAATCATAGTATCATTCAATTGCAAGACCTAGGAGTAACTGTTGGAGTTCTTGAAGGAAAAGTTATGACATTCGAAAAAATCATCGAAAAGAAAGTATTACCACAGGAAACAACACCAATTTGTGACGTGCTCGCTGAGATAGAGGAACGCAAGACCCGCTCGAAGAACGTCATTTTACTCAACGTCCCCGAAAGTAATTCGAACTCAACCACGGTGAGCGTCTTGGAGGATGGAAAAAAGGTATTAGCAGCTATTAGTGAAATTAATAGCGAGTTCAATCTAGAAGATGTGAAAATTTACAGGCTTGGAAGTAAAATTCCAAACAAAACCAGGCCAATTAAATTAGAATTTGATGAAGTCAAACAGGCAAAACTTATACTCTTTAACAAAACTACTCTGTCCAATGGAATTATAATCAAACCTGACAGAACTCTACAACAAAGACAACATTTAACTGACCTCTGGAAGGAATTAGAAGAGAGGAAAGAAAAGGGTGAAGTCGATTTACGAATCAAACATTTCAATGGAATTCCCAAAATCATCAAAACTCAAGCAAAAAACTGAAAAACTAACAGAACAGATTTTCTAGACTTACAGGATATTATCAAAATGTACGGGGAATGCGTACGAAATTGCACCAACTTAAAACTAACTCCCCAATATTCTCACACGACATTCTGTTTTTAACTGAAACATGGTTAAATGCTGATATCAGCTCGTCAGAATTAGGCCTACATCACTATACTACATATCGTTCTGATCGAAATTCTATTACAAGCAAAAAGTCTAACGGAGGAGGTGTGATGCTGTGCGTATCCAAGAATATATCATCTACTAAATTACCGGTTAAACACAAAAGTGTTGAACAAATTTTTGTATTGCTCAATATACCCAATGGAAAAATTATTATCGGCTGTGTCTATATCCCACCTGCATCGGATTTGCAAACATATAAAAATCACAATGAGGACATAGAAGTACTCAAATTCAAATATCCTAAAGCAAAATTCATTATTGCTGGTGATTATAACCTTCCTAACTGGACCAGCCAAGATGACAATGGACCTGCTACAAACCAAGCCGAATTACAGTGTGCTAAATGCAGTGAAATTCGTGATATGTCTTTATTCTTGGGACTAACTCAATCAAACAAGATTTTCAACTTTAACAATCGAATGTTGGATTAAGTGTTTTCAAGTGATTCGAAAATAGTAGTTGAGCTATCCGACGAATTATTATTACCGTTAGATCAACACCACCCACCATTGGACATTATCATAACAAATTTGCCTTTAACATCTTCAAAAAAAACAAGTGCCCCATCGTATAACTTTTCCAAAGCTGAATACCATCATATTACTAAGTACCTTATCCAAACAGATTGGTCCTTTTTAGATGAGGATAATAATATAAATGATCAATTAGAACACTTTTACACGATTTTAAATACCTCTATAGAACAATTTGTTCCCAGGGTTAGCTTCACATCATATAATTATCCGAAATGGTTTTCAAGGGAATTAACTAATTTAATTAATAAAAAAAAATGTATCCACAGAAAATATAAACATACCAGAAATCCTAACGATTATATAACATTTACTAAACTACAAAAACAATGTAAAGAATTATCAATAAAATGCTATAATAACTATGTTAACGTAATAGAAAATGAGGTACGTCGTCACAATGTGAAAAAATTCAGGAATTTTAATAAATCTCAGCGAAACGACAACTGTGGATATCCTAATAGCATTTATTTTAAAGGAAAATGTGCCGAAAGTATCGAGGGTATAGTTAATCTCTTTGCTGGCTCATTTAAAAGTGTTTACGACAAAGATATTCCCGTCAATGCAGTCTCCAGTGCTTCAGTGGAAGAGTCATTAAACCTAAGCCAATGTTTCATAAAATTAGAATCTATAGAAAGGGGCATAAACGCATTAGATAGTAATAAATCTGCTGGACCGGATGGTATTCCTCCCATATTTTTAATAACTTGCATTGATAGTTTGATATATCCCTTACACAAACTTTTTAACAAATCCTTAGCATCTGGCTGTTTTCCGGCTCTGTGGAAAAAGAGTTATTTAACGCCTATTCATAAAAAAGGTGGCAAAAGCGATATATCAAACTATAGACCTATTTGTATTATGTCTGTTTTACCCAAACTTTTCGAGTCATTAGTATTAGATACCATTGTAAAACCTATCAACAATATTATTGTTCCTAACCAACATGGCTTTATCAGAGGTCGATCTACCTTAAGTAATTTAACTATCTATAATAATTACATATCCGAATCCCTTAGTCTGAAACAACAAGTGGATTCTATATACACCGATTTCAGTAAAGCATTTGATAAGGTTCGACATCACATTCTTATACCCAAACTCCGACTGTTAGGCATTAAAGGAAGTTTATTGACATGGATTATCAGTTACCTCAGTAATAGAGTGCTTAGTGTCAGGATTAATTTTATAGAATCCTATGTATTCGAGGCCACAAGTGGTGTCCCGCAAGGGTCCCACCTCGGCCCAATATTCTTCTTAATATTCATTAATGACATTGTAAACATATTTAAAGATGTACAAGTCCTACTTTTTGCAGATGATCTAAAATTGTTTAAAAGAATACGAAATATATATGATTGCCTAATTTTACAAGCTAATTTAGATGAATTTTTTAAATGGTGTGAACAAAATATGTTATTTTTGAATATTGAGAAATGTCAAGTAATACGATTTTCCAGAACTCATTCTCATATTTTACATGAATATAATTTAAATAATGTTAAATTAACACCAGTATTACAAATTCGCGACTTGGGAGTTATATTCGATTCAAACTTAACATTCACAGCACATATAGATGATATAAATAATAAGGCTTTAAAGATTCTTGGCTTCCTTTGTAGAACCCTAACTGATTTTAAGTCCATGGATTGCATGAAAACACTCTACATTTCATTAGTTAGATGTCAAGTAGAATATAATTCACCTATTTGGTCCCCTTTCTATAAAGTACACTCTAACAAAATAGAACGTGTTCAACACAAATTTCTTAGGTACTTAAATTTCAAACTCAAAATTCCAATAGAAAACATTAATTATTTAAGTTTAATGAATCGACTAAATTTAATTACGCTGTCTGACAGAAGAATTATTTCAGACCTAATTTTATTGTACAGAGTTATGAACAACCTAATTGACAGCCCTGCCATCGATTCTAGTATTAAACTCCATGTACCGACAAGGAATACTAGACAAAATATAACATTCTTTTGCAACACATACACAACCAACTATCAATCACACTCACTTACCAATAGGATGCATGATTTAGGCAACAAGTTTGGTGGTATTGTAGATGTATTCGCTGATTCCCTTTACATTCTAAAATGCAATTTAAACCAACACTTTGTGAATCCTACAAATTATTGTAACGTGGGTTAAATATATTATAATATATTTAACGATTGGATGTGTTATTGTAATGTTTTATATTATAATTTGTTCTATGTTATTGTTAAATATTACATTGTTTAAAATATTTCACAGTTTTAAGCAAGAATATACAAGTGGTTTTTTCTTTAAAAACTACTTGTATATTCTTAAAAGTTTTTTCACTTTTATAACGTTTGATATAAATTCTATGTATGTGTAATCCTCGATATCTTAAATATTATTTTATAATCTATGTAAAAGCCCCTACGGGCGTATAAGAACAATAAATAAATAAATAAATTGTATAAATGGAAACGACACTTTCCACTCACTTCCTGGAGCAGCCGTGAGCTTGTTGCCCGTTGCCCGTTGCCCGTTGCCCGTGTTATAACTCTTTGGATTTGGATATCATTTATGTTCAGAGTTCCTAAACATGAGTTTACTGACTCTAACGTAATGACTAAATGGATTATCTAAAGATACTTTACATGGAATTTGTTTTAAAAATGGTTTTTGGGAAAATACAACTTAATACTTAACTATTATTTTATTTCATTACTCCATCTCCAACATTTATAAAATAATTCTCTTTAAAAGATTTACCACCCTTCCAATCACTCTTCTGTTCTAATTCTATTCATAATATGTATTTTACCTGAAATACCCTTGTAACTACCATATTCATTTATGTACGCCTGTCTCGACACAGGTATACCCTAGTGAGACAGGCATACAAATAAAACCATTGTAAATATATTTTATTATAGATAAATAAATAAAAAAATAAACTATACTGCAACTTGAGGCAGGATTTCACTCTTTGCGGAGGAAATTCTTTGGTTTAATGTTTGTTCATTCTCATAAGTAGCGAGAGAGTTTATGGTGGGGTTTTCATGTCCGACTAATCCGGCATAAAATTTTTTAGAATGTGTAACAATTAAATCCTTTATAAGAGGAATATTTGTGTCGTTGTGAAGAGTGGAAACCCTGATCCACTTCGGCGCATTCAACGCAAGTCGAATGGCTTTGTTTTGCAGGGTTTGAAGTTAGTTTATGTGTGTGTGAGCTGCATGGCCCCAAATAGGTGCAGCACCAGCGTAAGTAAAGCCCGGCCTGATGGTCGTCTTGTAGAGTAGTAATTTATTGTCTGACGATAATCGACTTTTTCTACCTGGCATCGGGTAGAATGAGGCTACGGACTTATTTGCTGATTTTATAATAATAATAATTAGCCTTTATTGCTGTTAAACTTATAATACATTTTTCTGATCTATTTATTTTAATTCTTTTTTTAAATATTATTCTAAATTATCAGAGTTCGGGTAATTCTTTTTAGAAACAACTTGTCTTTCGAGGCCTCCTCTAAAGATTTATATTTTTCTCTATCCTTTGCATACCTGAAGTTCTTTTGTTTATCTTTAAAGGGTCTTGGTCGTTTTCCCCCACGAGGACCAGTCGGCGTGGGGGAGGGTGTCTTGTTGTTGTTGTTTTGTCTTTTTGTTGGTGTTCTTGTTTCCGTTCGCCGATAGTTGATTGCTGTTGCTATTTTCCTGTTGGTTTGCATGTAAGAGAATTAGATCGAGCCCTCATCAAGTCAAATGTATTTGTTCTGTTAGTTTTCGTAGAGGGTGTCAACTGCTGTTTCTTCAGTTGCGGGTTAGCATATGGGGAGGCAGATGGTTCTCTTTTTCTTTTATCATTAAAACCTGCGCTTTCCTTGACAATGAGTTTATCATACTTTAGGTAGGCTATGTTACGTTCTTCATTTAGTTGTGGGAGTAATGCCTTCCTCTTCTCCAAAGTTTCTTTAGTGTAGTCTTCAGAAATATGTAGCTCCTCAGACTTTTTCTTGTTTTTCAAAATTTTGCTCTTCTTCTTCTATCCGTTGATAAAGAATACGAGTGTAGGTCTCAGTTTTTCTTTGTTTACTGAATTTCTCTATTTGTATGTCCAATTCTTCGTGGAGTTTTTGCCTCGTATTCTCTAGTAGTTCTGTTATAGATTTTTCACCATCTTTCAGTCCATAGATTACTATACTGTTGCTTTTCTTGTCTTTTTCTAAAAGTTGTATCTAATTTTCCAGTTTTTCCAACTTAAGTTTTAAATTTCTATTTTCTTCTAACACTGGTTTCAGTTTTTCATCCATTCTCTCCATTATTGTATTAGTTATAAATTCAGTTTGGTTGTGCATTTCTATTTCAATTTTTTCAAAGAAAATTACAAATTGTTTTTTTTTTATTTTTTTATTGGCAATGTTTATTAAAAATACATATGAAGTTATAACAGTTACATAGTTACATAGTTACATAAGGTTAACAAAAAAATAAAAAAATTGCCTTTCCTCACCATAAAGAGACAATGCTCTTGTGTTTGGTGAGGGAGTTCTAGCTCAATTAGTAAATTAATGATCGTGTAAGTTAGTAATAACGGCTATTGTAAATAATAAGTAGGTTTAAAAATCTTGTATAAATTCAAAAATAAATATCCTGAAGAGTTTACAAAAATCATAATATAAATTAAAAAATCATTATAAATGGAAGAATCATGTAAGTTAGTAAAAAAAATTATTGTAATAAGTAAGTAAAGGATATGTAAGAAAGAACGCAAGATTTATACAATAGTAGACTCAGAGATTTAGAAACTAAGAAATGAAAGAAAAAAGAAGGAATAAATGATTTATAAAATAGCAGACTTTAAGATACAAAGTAAACATATTTGTGACTTTTATAGCAGTTTAAGGTAAGTTTTTAATTTGGACTTAAATTCCTGCATATTTTCGATGGTTTTTAATTTTAATGGGAGGTTGTTATAATAGATTATGCCCAGGTAAAGATAGGAATTTTGAATGTGCTTAGTATTAAATTTAGGAATTTTAATAGTTTTCTGGTATCTTGCTGATGTATTGAATTGGAAGTTACGAGTATTTAACTGTATTTCTTTGTAAATTTGAAGTATTGAATATTTTTTATAGATTTTGTCTATTACAGGCACATTGAATATTGAAAAAAGAATTTCAGTAGAAAATTTAGACGGTTTTTTCAAGATTACCTTAATTATCAACCTTTGAACAATTTTGAGGGGATTTAAAATATTGTCATATGTTCCTCCCCAGCCAATAATACCATATTGCAATATAGATTGAACAGTTGCATAGTACACTCTTTTTAGGTTTTCTAAGCTAAGAATATTTCTAAGTCTAATAAATATATAAATACATTTCCTAATCCTTTTAACGAGTTCACAAATATGTGTTTTCCATTTAAAATGTTGATCTATATATGCACCAAGATATTTGATTTTGGGAGTTGGACTAAGTATAGCACAATCTTGATTGCAGTTAGTTTTATTACATTTACTTTGGTGTATTATGATGTTTAAATTTGGTTCTAATTTGAATTTATTGATAGAGAATGGGATAAATTTTGTTTTTTCAGTGTTTAGAGAGAGGAGATTTTTATCGAACCAATTTTTCAATATGTTAATATCAATGTTAGCTAGGTTATTAACAGTATTCCAATCCGTACCTTCAATTATTATGACAGTATCGTCAGCATAAGATATTATTTTTCCATTTAGTTTTTGTATGAATATGTCATTAATATAGATAATAAACAGTAACGGTCCCAGGACTGTACCTTGAGGTATGCCGAAATGACTCATTTTTGGTGAACTAAGCACACCATTAATTTTTACAACTTGGGGACGTTTGAAAAGGTAGCTTTTTATCCATTCTAGAGCTGAACCATTTAATCCAATGTTTCTTAATTTACTTATAAGTTTGTCATGTGATATACTGTCAAATGCTTTTTTGAGATCTATAAAAATTCCCAGGCATTTAAATGATTTATCTAATGAACTATGTACAAGGCTACTTAATTTTGCAATTGCATCTTGTGTCCATAAAACCAAACTGGTTTTCATTAATTATATCATTGCATTTTATAAATTGGCTCATTCTTTTTTTAACTAGTTTTTCAAAAAATTTTGCTATATTTGAGATTACTGATATGGGACGGTAATTGTTTACTTCTTCTGGATAACCTGACTTAAATATTGGGGTAATAGTAGTTTGTTTGTAAATTGATGGAAATACTCCGCTTTGGAAACTTGTATTTATTATATGCATTAATGGCTTAGAAATTTCATTTTTTATGTTTTTTTAAATATCAACCGTGACTGCATCAAAGCCCGGAGCAGATCCTCCTTTCATATCGGTTATGATAGAAACTATTTCGTCCTCTGTGGTGACTTCAAATGTTGTCATTTTATTTTTAGCATTTATATTACAGTCTGGAGATGTTATAATATTTGGATCAATGTGAATGAGATTGGCGAGATTTTTCCCAACATTTGCAAAGAAAGTGTTAAATATATTTGCAGCTTTTGAGGGGTTTTCTTTACAGCATGTTTTTGAGTTATCGTGATTAATAGCATTGATTTCGTTATTATTGTTTTTTTTCTTGTCAATTATTTCATTTACAACCGTCCATACTCTTTTACTATCATTTTCAGCTAGATCCAACTTCCGTTTATAGTAACTTTCTTTAGTATGTTTTATGATATATGAAAGTTTATTTTTATATGCTTTAAAGTGATTAAGTAAGTTTTTATTATTAGGTTGTTGAGTTGTTAATTTATAAAGAGCTTGCTTACGTCGTACAGATACTATTAATCCATGAGTAATCCATGGTTTTATAGGTTTGAAGTTAGACAGTTTGTGTTTGGGCATTATTTTTTTTGACGAGTCATTTATGTATTTAGATATTTTTTCTTCAAATATTTTACAGCAGATATTGACATCATTACATTGTAATAATTCGATCCAATTTTCTGATTGAAATTTGTTTTTTAATGTATCCATATTAAGTACTTTTTTGGAAGATTTTGTTTGTTTAAATGATGGCAATATTGGATTGCTGGTTTTGTGGTTAAAAATACAAGAATAATGATCAGTGATAGTTGTGTGAATGACAGCTGCTGTTATATTTTGGATATCCTGTATATTTGTAAAAATATGATCTAAGCATGAAGGTCGTTGACCTCGAACGTCTCTAGTGTACGAATTTATGCACGATATATAATTGAGTTCTGCTAACATGTTGAGATAGCTATCTTTATCCTTACTAGAATAGTCGCTTGCGATATTTAAATTTATATCTCCGACAAAAATATTGTTTTTATTTCTAAAATTTAATAAAATATTTTTTAATTCATCAATAAAGTGTGACACTATCGACCTATGCGTTCGATAAATAGCAATAATGTTATTATGTTTATTTATGACTTTAAATTCAATATTTAATATGTTAACATTACTAATACTGTGAATCTCTTTAATATTAAGTACATTGTATTGGTTAGATACAAATATTCCAATACCAGAGTTTTTGTTTAACTTTGTTGTTGTTGTGTAGTAAGAGTACCCCGGGATAGTGAAATTCAATTCACCGGCTGAGTGTGTTTCTGTTAAAACTATGCAGCCCGGGAAATAATTTAATTCTTTTAATGATATTATTAATTCATCCATGTTCCTTTCAAGGCTTCTAATATTTACATGAAATAGGCTAAATCCTTTATCAGGACAAATTAAATTGAAATCTTTTATGGAGTGACACAAATTTTCTTCTAAACAAATTTTTTTATCCAAAGCGTTACATAAAAAATCATTCATTTTGCAGTTTTAGGTTAGTTATTTTATGGATACATTTATGTAATTTGTAATGACAAATGGTAGAGGCAAAGAATTTTAAATATACACTATGTATACATAGATATGATGGCTGAAATAACAACATATAAATATATAATTTATTTACGTTTTTAAACTTTATATTTAAAATATAAGCTATAAACATTACAATATAAACATCATAATCATTAATATTGGGAACATTATACTGGTTGGAAATAGGTATTCCAATATTAGAGTTTTTGTTTGTTCTTATTATTGTTACATGGTACCCTGGAATGGAGTAATTAGTTTCGCCAGTAGAGTAGGTCTTCGTAAACCCAATCAAGCCCGGGAAAAAAATTATTTCTTTTAAAGAAATTTTTAATCTTTCAAAAAAAATTTTTACGCTTTTAATCTTTTTATGAAATTGAGTAAATGCTTTTTCAGTGCAAATAAAATAGAAATCTCTTATAGAGTGATGTAAGTTTTCTTCAATACATATTTTTTTACCTAATGCTATGTTACGTAAAGAATCATTCATTGTTAATTTATAGATAAGAGTTTGAGGAAATGAAAATTTACAATATTTATTCGTAGTCAATGCGCTCTTTAGCAATTTGAAGCATTTTTTGCCGGTAAAGGCATTTTATGCTATCGACTCTATGATCGGTGGAATAGTTCATATCAAACCTTTTGTTTTGGATACAGCAGTTGTTGCAGATTGGAGTTTGTTCTTTGTTTTCATATTTGGATAATACGTGTTCCTTAGTGCAATGAGGACAAATGGGAGGCTGCGTCCTGGCGAGACACCTTTGGGCTGTGTGGCCGAACTTGAGGCAATGGTAACATTGTCTGAGCGGGCTGCAGTCTTCTACGTATACTCTTTGGAATTTGATGTTTATTTTTTTTTTATCTATTAGTTTTTTCCTTAACTTTCCATTTGTTTCAATAATGTAGTTAGTGGTGCCGTTTTCTTTTCCTTCATTGTACTTATTTTTTAATTCCTTGATAAGCTTAATGTCTTTTTTGTCTTCTAGGGTTAATCCTTCATTTTGTTGTACAATCCCGTCTATAATTTCTTCTTCAGTCAATTGGCATTGTAGCCTTTTCAACATTAAGCACGGTTTCCTTTTTTTTATTTCTTCAGCCGATACTTCTTTTCCAATTACTTTATTTATCTCTACGGTTAATTTTTCGGCATCTTCTTTTTTTTGGCAAGAAATCACTAATTTTTGTTCTCCGATCTTTTTTACTCCATTTACTCCAAGTTTTATTTTTGTTAAATTAATATTTTTTTGAATTTTTATTTTTATGTCCTCGGCCTTCAAGGTGTTTTTTGGGGTAATTAAAATGGCGTATTTCTGTTCTGCATTATATGAAGTTTCTGCGAAGTTTTTATTGTTACTTAGTGCACTTGCGTATGATTTTTTGTTATTTTGATTAATTTCTTCGAGTTTCTGTGTGTAGTGATGATTATTTTTAATATTAATTTCTTGTAATTCTATGATCTTCTTTTGTAGACTAATTAGTTCGTGTTGAATTTTTTCTTCCAGTGATACAATATTTTGTTCCAGTGTTAATTTTATTTTTGAGTCTTTCACTGAAGTGATCTTATTAACTAAGTCTTTAATATTTTTAAAAATTTCATCGGTTTCCATATTAAATTAATGGATTCGCCCAGGTGGGCGAGTTATTAAATGTAAGTAACTATATTTATTGTTTTACTTCTTACAAAATAACGCGACTGTACTCGTTCGGTGCTGAGCGCGAATTGAGATTATCCATAGTTTTGCGCGTAAAAGAACGTTTCAAGGTAATTTATTACGCTGGTAACACTGATGGCTGTGACGTTCGCCGACTATGACACTGGTAGTAGTTGTTGATTTTACTTTATCATTAATGTGTTTTCTCCATGTTAGTTTAAAATCTAATGTTACTCCGAGCTATTTTATTGATTTTTCCCATAGGACTTTTTCCCCAAATAGTCTTATATTCGGGGGTTGTTTTGGCTTTCTACGTGTTAAGAGAGTCGCGACACTTTTAGCGGGATTTATAGAGATTCGCCATTTTTGCACCATTCTTGAACTAGAATTGCTTGGAGCTGTACGCGCCTTGTAGCAGTGGACGCGACAGTCGAGCTTGACATGATATTCTTATCATCTGCGAATTGAGTGATTTTAACGTTATGATTCGTTGGTTTGGGAATATCGCTAGAAAAGATATGAAAAGGGGTAGGGGATAACTGTCCTCCTTGAGGAACTCAGGCTAATAAAATACGTACCGAGGAGAATATATCTAATTTAACTAATGTCTAATTTAACTTGAAATATACGACCTGTAAGATAGCTATAAATGATTTTTATAAATGACCAGCTGGTACCCGGCATGCGTTGCTATGCCATTTTATAAAGAAATTGTTTCTTCCTGCGCGTCCTTTCCCATTCGTCCCGTTCACCTTACTCCTCTTCTCTCGCATTCCCCCTCCTCCTTCACCTTCCCTCTTCTCATTCGACCCCCCCCCCCTTTCCCCCGTTCCGCGAACCCCCCTCCCGAGTTCCCCTCCCCCTTCCCGAGTTTCCCGCCCTCCCGGGTTCCCCTCCCACATCCTGCATTCCATTCATTCATTCCCGATACATTCAGTTTTCAAACAGCTCGTGTGCCACCTATCGAAATTTTTTATACAAATTTCATGATGCTATAGCTCGTAAATTATGCTGTGTGAGCCAAATTAAGTTTCATTAAAATCCATTCAGTAGTTTTTGCGTGAAAAGGTAACAAATACACATAGATCCGTGTTTCGTTTAATATTATGGCTGTCCGATGGCATACGATCTAATGCCACGTTGAACATTTTTACTAACTTTGCAGTTCTTGGACAATGGTTCGATTCACTGTTGGATTATGAGCATAACGCCTTTCAATTTCCGCATCTTGATTGCCTATAAAACGCTAGCTTTTTCCCGCGGCTTCGCTCGCATGGTATTAGGGTGATTCCCACTCCGCCTCCTCCACCTTCCCTCTCCACACTCCACTCCTCATCTCCCTCCATCCCCCTTCCTCTCCCTCACCCCTCCCTCTAACCCTACCCCTCGCCCCTCCTCCTTCCCCCCACCCACCTACACACTCCCCCCCTCCCTTTCCTTCCCTCCCCTCTCCCTTTCCCTCTCCCAACCCCCTCCACCCCACCTTCCTCCCCCTCCCACCTCTAGCATTTCACACATTCATTCCCGGTATATTCAGTTTTCAAAGTGCTCACGTGCCACTTATCACTATTTTTTATAAAAAATTCATAATGCCAGAGCTCAACAGTAATTTTATACAAAATAACGAATTAAAACAAAATATCCAATTTGGTGCAGTCGTTCGGCAGTTATGCGCATACATACATTTTGGCGATTAATTTTTAGAGATAGATATTAACTACGACGCCAATAAAGCACTCTTTTTAGGGTGAAAAAATGAAAAAATGAAAAAATAATCTATGTTAAGCATTCAGACGATCTAAATAAACTTATCTAGACGGTACATGGCACTCGCACCACCGGTTGTCAGTTATCTAAAAAGTCAATAAGTACTATAATACTACCAATTATCTAAAAATAGTTTCAACCGATGGTTACGGGTGTCAAACTGTTCTTAAACTTGATATGTAAAAATGGATGCTAAAACTAACTATAGAACCTCAAATTCTAAATTCTATAAAAAAATTGTACAAAATAACCTATTCTCTCTTCAAATTGCACTATTCTTAATTCTCTTAATTATTGTAGTTATTTTAAATAATTTAGTACCGATAACATTTATCCAAATCATTAATCGAACTGATCTATTATCTATATTTCCTAAATCTATCTATTTTCATTTACTCAATTTAATTTTAATTCTTTTAATACTTATATTATACACTTTTATCATATATTATATTATACACCTCTATTACACTTTTATTATAAACTTATATTATACAATTTTACTCGATAAAAATAATTTACTTTTTTCAATTAGAAAAGCTTATTCAATCTACATACAATATTTAACTAAAATTGTAAATCATATTGATCATTTAATTATATTTTCTATACTTATCTATATTAACTTACTACACTTAATTTTACTTATTTTAATTCTTAAAATTTTGCAATTATGTGATTCCCCTAAAATTCTCATTTCTCAAATTAACTTTCATGATCTTATTTACACCTATTTATCTAAATTACCTTTTTAAACCAAGTATTTTACATTCAAATGTTATTATACTACATGTATTTATTACCCAAATTATTTTAATTATTTTAACATCAAATTTTATTGTTCTAAATGTTTTTACTACCCAAATTATTTTAACTACTTTACCAACAAATCTTATTGTTCAAATTGTTTTTATTACCTAAATTATTTTATTTATTTTAACAACAAACTTTATTGCTCAATTTGTTTTTTTACTCCAAACTATTATAATCGTTTCTTATATTTTAAAAATCGTAATATTTCAATTTTATTTGTCATCTTAGTATTTATTCTCCTAATCGTTTCAGTACCTTCACTTATTTCAACCAACTTCATCCATAAATTTGTAATGTCTTATTATAAGCCTTCCAATCACTCTTCCAAGTATGCAATCCTTTTAAAATTTTCAATTTCTACATTTCTATTTATTCCTATATCTAATGAAATTATTTTTCCTTTTATAAAACATATAATCTATCATTTACATTCCCTAAATTTATCTTTGTTCATTGACTCAATTTAATTTTAATTAATTTAATGCTTATATTACACACTTACACAAATACTCACCAACATGGCTGAAAACATGGAACATATAGACTCGGACAACCAACACTACTGTATAAGTACAAACGACATTAATCTACGGACCAATATCACAAAAGAAAAAAATAAAATCAAAATATTGCACCAAAACATCAGATCGATTAATAAAAATTTTGATGAATTCACTATGTACCTAGAACAACTAGATAATAACTTCGATATAATTGTGCTGACAGAATGCTGGTTGAATGAAAAATATATTCCAAAAACAATTGAACACTACAACACACACCACACAAAAAAACACAAAAATCAAAATGATGGCATAGTCGTATACACTAATGATAAAATAAACACATTCATCCAAGAAATACATATCGTAGACTCCAACTGCATACAAATAACATATGAAAAAGAAACGTGTATTCTTGCAATGTACAGATCTCCATCCAAAAACAATATTACAAATTTCCTAACTGCATTTAATAATACATTAAATGATCTCAACAAATACAAAAATATCATCGTCATTGGAGACCTAAACATAAACACTCTACAAAACGGACACCCACAAAACTTAGAATACCTAACAATATTAGCACAGCATGGACTGGAGCCAACGATAAATGTTCCAACACGAGTCACACACAACACAAAAAGTTGTATAGATCATATAATGATCAAAACAAAACTAAAAACCAAAACCATAGTACTTGAAAGCACTATTACAGATCACTACATGAATATGATAGCAATAGATACCGAAAACACAAAACCTAACCAACATAAAATATTCACAAAAAAAATAATTGACTACACAAACTTAAAAGAAAAACTCAAAAAAATAGACTGGAGTACAATATACCAAATAGAGAAGGTCGAAGAGGCCTGGGACAAATTTACAACAATTTTAGCGCAAGAAATAAATAATAACACTACTCTAAAACAAGTAAAACTTACGCACAAAGCAAAAAAAATTAAACTATGGATAACGCAGGGAATATTAAACTGTATTCGTAAACGAGACAGAATTCACAAACAAATTAAACATACGCCATATGACATACAACAACTTAATTACTACAAAAGATATAGAAACATCTGCACGAAAATTATTAGAGTAGCTAAGGAGTTGTATTTTAGAGAAAAACTTAAAAAAGAAGAAAACAATAACCCAAAGGAAATATGGAAAATATTAAAAGAAGTTACATACACACAAAAATTCAAACAAGAAAATACAATTGAACATCTAAACATTAACTCAAAAAAAGTAGACGCCAATACAAATAAAGAAACTATAGCAAATCATGTAAATAACTTCTTCGCAAGTATAGGAAAAGTCTTAGCGAACCGTAAAATTCTCAACACAAACACGACAACACAAACAAACAGTTCAAACATCAATACACAACCGACACAACACAGATTTGCAATAAAAACAACTTCGGAAGAGGAAATTGACAAAATAATAAACACATTAAAAAACCGTATTGCTCCTGGATTAGATGAGATAACGACGGATTGCATTAAGATAATAAAAACAGAAATTTTAAAACCCATAACACACTTAATCAATCTAAGTATAACACACTCCTGCTTCCCTAGTACTCTTAAAAAAGGACTCGTGATCCCTATTTACAAATCCGGAGACAAAATGCAAATAACTAACTATAGACCTATCACTTTGTTAAACTCGCTTTCAAAAATTTTCGAAAGAGTAATAAAAAACCAAATTATAATATACCTGGAAGAAAATAAATTAATCTCGGAAAAACAATATGGATTTAGAGAAAAAATAGGCACAAAAGAAGCTTTGGCGTGTACAATAGACTATATACATAGCAATTTAGATCAAGGGTATAAATGCATAGCGATATACCTAGATTTAGCTAAAGCTTTCGATTCAATCTGCCACCAAACGCTTTTTAAAAAATTAGAAAACATAGGCATCAAAGGCAAGGAACTCCAACTATTAAAAAGTTATATGAGTAACAGAACACAGCAAGTAAAAATTAACAACCATATTAGCAAGCCACTGCCAATTACATATGGAGTTCCACAAGGAAGCATACTAGGGCCCGTTCTTTTCACTATTTACATTAATGAACTTTGCAGCATGAAAATAGACGGGGAAATAGTTAGTTATGCAGACGACACAGTTTTACTCTTTAAATCTAAGGATTGGAAAAATGCATACAACATAGCGAATTTAGGAATCACGCGAGTGAAATCATGGCTAGACTCAAACATGCTTACACTGAACATATCGAAAACAAAATTCACAACGTACAGTATAAATAGCACAGGACAGCCAAAAAATAACACAAACACCATAAAAATACACGAATGTTTAAACACCAACATTTGCGTTTGCCCTCCTCTAGAAAAAAAAGAACAAATAAAGTATCTAGGAATCATAATTGACCATAACCCTAGATGGACACATCACATCCAACAAGTCACAAATAAACTCCTCAAAACGATACACATTTTCCTAAACATATACAAAATACAACAAATGAAAACAATATATTTTGCTCTATGTCAGTCTATAATAGAATATGGAATAATTGCTTGGGGAGGAGCAACAAACTCAGCTATCGAACACCTGGAAATTGCGCAGAAAACGATCTTAAATGTAATACTTAAAAAACATAGACTTACTGATACAGACCAAATATTCAACCGTTGTGACGTACTAGACATACGACAATTATATGTTAAATCGCTACTAAATTACATTTTTGACCAAAAAAACAACCTTCAACAAACACAAAATATCACAAACAGACCAGTTAGACAAGCATACAAAGAAAACTTAAAAACTCCGACGGTAAATACAAGCTTTGGACAAAGACATTACCAATATCAAGCTATAAAAGCATTCAACAGTCTAACACTTGAAAATAAAATTGAGGAAAACAAAAATAAATTCCGACACAAAATTACAAAATGGATTAAAGACCAAAATAGACAATACTACCAAAATATCATAGCATAAAATAACAAAACATATAAGTAACACACAAAACCAATATAAAACACAATCACCCACAAACACACAACACGTATTAAAAATATCGTTTTTAACCTTATATAATATTATTTATTCTTAATTTTACGTTAATTCTAAATCTCTAATTTTTAAGTTTAATTTATCTTAATCGTATGTTTTTTATTTACTTTTTTCCTTTTTTTCACCAATATTATGTATATATATATATTTATATGTATTGTGTATAATTTTGTATATGAAATGGAGGCCTCAGCACGGGTAAACCACCCAGTGAGGCCAACATCATTGAATTATGTAAAAAATGTAAATAATATTGCATCAAATAAATAAATATACATATATATATATACAGGGTGTAACAGGACGTACCCGAGGGATTTTAACCAGTGATTCCTGAGCATATTTGGAGTAAAAAATGTAAATGAAATTTTCGTCTCCGGTGAAATTTTTATTTCAAATAAAATCATTTTTTTGGTTTTTTTCCACACGCCGTCACTGATCTCATATTTCGAGTAAAGGATACGGCAACTCCGCGCAAACCCCTCCCCCATATCCGCTAGCCAACCCGAACCCCGTTGTTGGCAGCGTACTCTTTCACTCTCTACTGCGCGCCTCCTCGTAACGCGAATAAACATATTGCCAGGTGGTTTTTTAAATAGATATTTTTTTGGAGATAATATTTAACATAACTTTCGCATACAGTATTTTTAAATAGTGTAACAGGACGTACCCGAGGGATTTTAACCAGCGATTCCTGAGCTTATTTGGAGAAAAAAATTTGTATATCATTTTGCTGTACGGTGACATTTTTTTTCAATTAAAAACATTTTTTTTTTGTTTTTTCTACACACCTTCACTGATCTCATATTTCGAGTAAAGGATATGGCAACCTCGCGATAACCCCTCCCCCTATCCGCTAACCAACCCTACAGTTATCGGCAGCACGCTCCCTCACTCCCATACCGCGGCGAAGCTACCCCTTTCCGAATACCGCTCGGTCAGTTGTGTTTGGAGTTTGACGGTGAACGGGGTCGTGCGTAGTTGCTTTGAAATTTGTTTTTGTTTTACTGTTATTATTAGTGTTTATTCTAAAAGATGCCTCAAAATTATCAGATATCAATATTAAGCAGATATAGTGTTTGTTTATGGAATTTGCCGAGGAAATTCAGTGGAAGCTGTAAGAGAGTATCGCAGAATATATCCAGAACGACGTCTACCACACCATACAACTTTCGTACAGGTTTGTACCTAACTACCTATTTATTATCGTAGAGCTAGACACACATTTAATGCCGCCATCTCATTGTAAAGGCTCCCAAAAATCCGCCTAATTGTGTCTTGTAATGTTACGGAAAAAGGTTATCACTACGTATGTTTATTTACAAAACTTTCCAAAATTTTATGTTTCACTCTCGGAAATCCAAGATAATACCTATCAAACGTGCCAAGTAAAAAAAATAGGGTAATGTTTCCCAACTTGGCTAATTCTTTAAGCTCAAATTATTTAAATAACACTTCATTTAACTTAATATCCTCCTCACAGCATCCCCGAAAATGTGTGGAGTTGATGTAAAAAATGAATAATAATACAACAGAAACAAGAATAATTTACGTAGGTTAATTGGTAAAAGATGCTTTAAAGTTCCATTTTCATTACAATTAAAGTTCGAAATTCTTGTGAAAAAAATATCAAGCCGTCGCGTCATTTTGAAATTGTTATTAACACTTATTTATAACCCAAATTAAGAACTAAATAATCATATTTTGTGCTTGTCCCCCAACGTAAATAGTTGCTAATCAAAATCGGTTCCAAGAAAGCTTGTTTTAAATAGTTTCACTCACAAAATAAATTAATTCGTACTTACGGAACGTTTTCTATGTTAATCAAATATTTCTATGTTCTCAGAAATAAACTGATATAAAACGCACCCGTCATTCATTTTTACTGATATTTTATAACAGAATAATGTTAGCAATTGTATTTTTGTTTGCAGATGTATCAACGCCTGCGCGACCATGGAATCGTACGGGTTCAGGGCGGAGGAAATAATGATGTTCCAGTTCGTGTTGAAGAGAGGATCCTCAACATGATGACAGAAGACCCGACGCTTTCCGTGCGTCGCGTCGCCATGATCGTTGGAGACATAACACACACGACGGTATGGAGAATCCTAAAAAAACATCGCCTGAAACCTTTCCACTACAGGCGCTGCCAAGGTCTACTGGAGAACGACCATTTCTCAAGACTAATTTACTGTAGACGGATGCTACGAAATGTGTTGAGAAATGGAGATTTCATGAAAAATATTCTATTCACAGACGAAGCCCAATTTACAAAAACAGGAATATTAAATATCCACAACCTGCATCATTGGGCCGAAGAAAATCCTAAGCTTGTCCGGGAATCGTCGAGCCAAGAGAGATTCTCAGTAAATATGTGGGCGGGTATTTTGGGTAACAAAATAATTGGTCCGATCGAGTTGCCTCCCAGGTTAAATGGACCGATGTATCTGGAGTTCCTGCAAGGGCAGCTGGGCGACATTCTGGACGAAGTAAACTTACAAGCACTGCGAAGGATGTGGTTCCAGCACGATGGAGCTCCACCCCATTATTCCGTTGCCGTGCGGAACTACCTGAATGTAGAGTTTCCTGGACGGTGGATAGGCCGAGGTAGTCCTAACATTGCATGGCCACCGAGATCACCCGACCTAACACCGTTGGATTACTACCTCTGGGGAACTCTGAAGGAAAAGGTATATTCGAAGCCGATAGCGACGAGAGAGCAATTGATCCAACTGATCATGGAGGCAGCAGACGAACTGAAGGCGAATCCTGCTAATTTAAGCATCCATAATGTGTTAAGATTGCATGCATGCATTGAAGCCGATGGCGGCCACTTCGAGCAACTTTTATAATAATAATAAAAAAAATATTATAACCAAATGTCAGCATTTTTATTCTTACATGTCATTCATAATATTATGTTCGTATCTGTGACAGATGACAGACACAAACGCGAACAAAACATTGCCGGGTGGGTTTTTAAATTATTTTTAGAGGTATTATTTAATTATAACTTTCGCAAATAGTATTTTTAAGTATTGTAAGTTCAGTCAACATTACACTTAAACAGTAGATACTAAAATGTTTTCAAAGCTTATGATCGAACCACCACGATTAATTTATTTGAAACTTCTATAAGAACTCACATTTTGTGTCAAAATTATGAAACATTCCAATCCTTCATAATCGGACTGTTTGTGGTTAGTTTGTATTTTATTGGTAAGGCTGAATACAGTCAACTTATTGACTTGATTTTTTTTTCTTTAAATCGGCACCATTACCTTAGGGAACGTACTCATACTACGTAACCTCTTCGGGGGGGGGGGGTCTTCAAAATGTCACGCTTGGTACAAATGAGCGGCGATTTGCTTAGGATTTTGGTCACCGGGAGGGGGAGGGGGGGGGGGGTTAAAAATTGCAAAAAAAATTGGTCACGTAGTATGGGTACGTTCCCTTCTGTAAAATGATAATATTATTTGTATCGGTAAAACAGGTTATTATTGCAATCCTTATTCTGGATAGTTCCTTGTAATCCAAATGTATGCTATTACATTCAAAACATTGCTAGATCAACTTATTTTCTAAGAACTTTGTCAACATACTTATTGATGGGTTGGTAAAACCAATAGTTTATTGTTTCAAAACACTGGTTAGGCCACATTATAAGTCGAGAACTTTCTAAGAATTGTGTTAGGTATCCTGTTCTTCATAATACGTATTAATAGATCGGTAAAACCAATAGTTTATTGATTGTAACCCTTATTCTGAGTACCTACATAACTGAAAAATATTAGTACCTACATTGTGTAGTTAGGTAAAAATAAATGGGGAATTTGAATTGGAATTTGAATCATGACTAGGTACTTCCAAGAATACACAATTACCTACTACGTGGAATTGCGAGGAGTATGCTAAGACCGAGTTGTTTGGCAGTTCATCCTCTCTACCTACCGCGTGATGTTTAATAAATCTTTTGAACAAAATATTTCACACGGTTTTAAAATTGTTCCAATATGTAATTGATTTATTTTTAAATTCATTTATAAAATTAAATATTTTTCTTATTCAAATAATTCAGCACCTGGCAGCATTCTAATTTTAAAATAACATCGTATTCTACCTATACATGTATGTATTTCATATTATTTTAAATTCTGTGGGTCAAGGTCACGGTTACGCATTTGCAGCTGTTGACAAGTTCGTTTTATATGAGCATTGATTTTATTGACAATAATTTCGCGATGATAATGCGCGTTTCGTTTTGGTGATTCTGGATACCTACTTAAGCAAGTGCAAGGGAGATTGTTTTTCGCGATGATAATGCGCGTTTCGTTTTGGTGATTCTGGATACCTAATTAAGCAAGTGCAAGGGAGATTGTGTTTTTAAAGGTGGTTAAATATTTATCTTATCTTATTTCTTAATATTTATGATAAAAGGACCATTGGAAATTATTCTCAATTATTGTCAACAAATAAGTTATTTAATTACTGTTTTTGTGTTTAATTCGTAGAACTACATTTTTTTTTGTTTAAAAGTTATTTAATGGTGGGTTTCTTCATTTACCGAGAATGCTAAATGCAATGCTAATTGTAAAAGTAAACGGTCAAATGCATAGACATTTTTAAATTTCGATCGTTTACTTTTACAATTAGCATTCCATTTAGCATTCTCGGTAAATGAAGAAACCCACCCGTCTTCTAACCACAAATTATTTAAATTAGAATTCCATCAGGAATTTTCGGTACTTAAAGTCTTTACTTAAAGCTAGCAATAATATCTGAGTAAAATAAGCATAATAATTATTTACGCAATATTAAATATTACTTGTTTGGTATTGGAGCATATAATATGGTCCTGCCTTGAAGCGCGCTGGCCGTTGTCACCTCCCTTCCACTGTGTGCACGTGTGAAATTGCGACGTTGTCTCCCGAGTAGACCAATGATCATGCCATTGGCGACGCGTGATTTAAAAACATAATTTTTGTTTTTAATAGAAAAAAAATATCACCGGAGAGCAAAATGAAATCTACATTTTTTACTCCAAATATGCTCAGGAACCGCTGGTTAAAATCCCTCGGGTACGTCCTGTTACACCCTGTATATAGAATATATTCCCAAATAATGGCATCAAATTCGACCTTTAAATATAGTTAGGAGTGGTGCGCGCCAAGCAGGAAAGGGAATGTACCCATACTACGTGACACGTTTAGTTTAGGGGGGGGGGTCTTCAAAATACGACGCATGGTACAAATGAGCGGCGGGTTGCTTAGGTTTTTGGTCACCGGGGGGGGGGGGTTAAAAATTCAATTCAGAATCATAGCTCTTGGATTTCATCCGATTCACCTCATTCAAAGTTTAAATTAAAGAAAATTATATTCTCGACATAAAATAAAATTATAAATTAAATTATTACTTAAATTATTATTATTATTATTATAGGACCAAGTTATTGCAAAATTAAAAACTTTTTTGATAATTTTCATTTTATGTTCGCCATTTTTCCAATAAACAACTTATTCGCAAACTGAATCACGCACATTCTACATTCATACTATTACGATTTTTTTTTAAATTTCATGTTTTAAGATGATTTCCAAGGACTCCAGGGTTCCAGCCGATTTAGTCGAACCCTTCGCTTGCGGCCACTATATCTGTACATATAGATATATAAATCAAACGTTCAATACGGTGTTTCCTTGTTTAAATGTACCTTTATATTAACAAAAGTTTCATGAATGAAAATTTGATCTTTCAAAAGAAACGCATTGAAAAAAGAGTCGGTCGCACCACACTCCCCTTAGAGGGGAGAGTCCCCACTGCTTGCTGAGAATGTGAACCTAATTCTTTTGGCCGCTGGGTAACGAATTGGTGATACCTGTGGTGTTAAGGAAAAAGTTGATATTTCTAAAAACTAACTAACCATCACGCCGTTTCCCCGCAGGGGTAGGCAGAGAGGACGGACCGCCATATAACTCGGTCTTGGCACACATTCCTTGCCTCGTTTACATTCATACATACGTTTACATCGTCTCATACATGTTCTTCTGTTATTTTGACTCTTGACATGGCCCGACTAAAGTATCTGATTCACTTGGTCATGCCATATCTTGCGTCAAACGAACATGAATGTCATGAATTCGTATTTGTAATTTGAATATTGTAATATGACATCGCCGATGGTCATATTTTATTCAAAAATCGTTTACATGAATTACAAAGGTGGAAAAATGGTTATAATGTGTCTACAATTGATCCATAAATCAGGTAATTACGTAAGACAATATCATTCAGCTTAATTTATCGTTTAGGATGGATACGCCATTGAAGGATATGCTAATCAGCGTCATTCCGTTTACGAGAACAAGCTACGCATATTTATATAGCGTTGTAGGAAGACGCTAATACTGTCAAAAATGTTCGCACTATTCACTTGCACTAATTTTTCATAAAATTACGGCATTTGCGGGTAGCAACAGATATTTTTTTCGTTAAAACAATTATGAACGAAAAATTTTACGACTGGACGCGGGCGAAATAAACGCCAAAATTGAATTAACACGGCGTCTCAGGGGCGCCAACTGCAGGATGACAATTGACAGCTGTTGGGAATTACAAAAGAAAGGCGGGAAATTCAAGATATAGCAGCAGATATGACGGGCGCTGGCGGGAAATAAGCCCGATATCTCACATTATATATTCTGGATAAGCAAGACAACATAATAAGAGTTTTCTTCTTCTTCAATGGCGCTACAGCCCATTTCGAGCCTTGGCCTCCTTAAAAAAAAACCTCCACCGCCCTCTGTCCTCGACCGTCGTCTTCCAATCTGCAACATGGAGTAATCCTCTTGCATCCTTCCTGACATCATCCTCCCATCTCAGTCTAGGTCTGCCCGCCTTTCGTTTACCTCCCGGGTGTCCTGTCAGAACCTTCTTCGGTAATCGTGTGCTTGGCATTCGGTGCACATGTCCGGCCCATCTTAATCTTTGGAGTCTTAAATGGATGGAGAGTCTGGGAGCTTGGTAAACATCATAGAGCTCATTATTGTGGCGGATTCTCCATGCCTCACTCTAAGAGTTTTAATGGCAGGTAAAACTCCAACATTACGCTTACATCAGTTTTGCATTCTTTGCGGACCTTCACGTTTCTCACACGAACGTACATGGTTTTATCCCACATTCACCTCAGGGATCTCGTTTCTACAGCATTCAGTCTACTTTAATCCTTCCTCTGCCAATTCCATGCCTTACTGCCATACATCAGGGTAGGTACCAGTTGTTACGCTGTAATTAAGCGTTGAGTATAATACTGTATGGTCTATGTTTTCACCACGAACTTTACGGTTTTACCGAGCGCCAAAATACTGCTTTGTGCAGAATTATGCCCGTGGTGAAATAGAACATGCAAACTTCATCTCAGGAGGGGGCATAAGTATGTGATCTCCAGCGTGTTAGGGAATTAAAATAAGAACAAGTATCTCATTTCCAATTTAAATGTAAAAGTACTTATATATTATTTTAATAATGTCAGGTACAATAAACGTAAAGTGAATCTACTTACCCTCAGGGACCGATTGAGGTTATACTATCTAGCTAATTCACTATATTCCTAACCGAACCGCGTCTCGTAGTTCGCCACAGGATGATGGGCAGGACCTCCAGCTGATCCTCATCTCGGCCAGTCCGCAACAGGATAATCGGCAGGACCTCCAGCCGATCCTCATCTTAACAGATCGCATCAGGATATTCGGCAAGTTCGCAACAGGATGATTGGCAAGGCAGGGCTCTCAGCAAAGCAGGGCTCCAAGGGAAGTGGAACTCCAAGGGAACGATGTTACGGGGCTTACGTAGCAAGCAAGCGGGACCGTTAATATTTCCGCACGTGCATTTTCTCTAATACAAGCCGGTGAGCGGAATTATTCTTCTCCACTCGATTAATGCGGCATTTTTATTGTCGGCACCCGACAAGTACATACCGGCGCGTCTCGTGCGGCGAAAATACTCATACCGATCGCCTTGATAACTTTACGGTAAACTTCTCGTAATATAAGAACTACCGCGGAGAGCAATCTCGCGACATTATTCATTTAAAACTTTGGTGCACTTTCGCATCCTGTATCAAAGATAGTTCCACATTAATTTTTACGCGCCAATCGACTGTAGGTTAAAACTTCGTCCCTTTAATAACTTAATACTATACGACTGTCACAGCCATGATCTGGCCCAAAAGATCATGCCGGCGAGAGTGGGTTCCATTGCCGGACCCGGAAAAGAAAAAAAACTCCCCCTTCCATAACGACTTGTGTTGCCAGTCCTCCTGTTGTAACTATCAACAATTAATTCACTCAATAGTTCGTGCCGCTAGGTTCGACGTTATAAAGCAGTGTTCATATTTTAAAATAAGAAAAGGTAATGATTTCAGCACTGCTTCATAACATTACCCCCCGCGCCACACAAATGTTTGCCCTCAAACATGTTTCGTTTAACTAACAAATTCCTAAGCTATTCCGGTCAATCCTCAGGGTGTTCTAAAAAAGAAATTATAAAATACACATGAATAAAAATGAAAAAGTGAATCATCAAATGTGGTAGGCACACCATGTTAAACTTAAAATTGATGATAGCAAAAGCTAATAGTGATAGAAAAAGAAAAATCAAATAAATACGAATGAGTTCATTATGATTCCAATCGCACCCATGTTGTCCGGCAAGATGGTGGCTTCACAATGCAGTCATTCAAGACCAACACTTAAAACTAAAAGAACTTAATCTAAAGAACAATGTGAACTAATGTTCCGTGAACGGGGTCCGCAAACACCCACAGCATTGAAAATACTGGGTGAGGAACAGCTGACTTTATGTCTTGGACTACCGTTAACGTTACATCTACAGCATAAATATCATTAATTATGTAAGTATAAACACTAATCAGTGGACAACACATCCTTAACCTTAATTATACCTATGTGTGTCCAGCACATTAATTAAACACCACCATATGCATTAATGCATCACTGACCCATAATAGGGTTTTAGAAAGCCATTTAGGCAACACTTTAGGGTGCAAGCAACCCTCACTTCACTGAATTTACGTCCCTTTTAGGAGATATAAGAAATGTTCACTACGAAGAGTTTCCTATTCTACCTAAATCGGTCGTTCGAGCGAGTATATGAAGTGAAGTAGTATTGTAGGTACTAAGACTAATCAACGAATTTTATAAAATAATATATGTATCACTAAACTATTCTTTAAGTATACTCACAAGCATGTGAGTTGTTATTACGTGTTGAATTCACAACATTTCTCAGAATTTAATTATATTTGAAAACAATCATGTTTCAGATGGGAAGAGATAAACAGAAAAACAATGCTCAAAACACAAAGAGGTGTAGGGCTGGCATCCCTGTGTGTTCCGAGTTAAAACTTAAGAATAAACACAAAATTCAATAACCATGAACGCAGTTCAATGGGATGTACCCTGAACACAAGGGGAAGTGGGCATGTGTTCCACTTGTATTCGAGGTTAACAAACATAATAGACAAAAGGAAAATAAATTATGTCATTTATTTTGTTCTTTTGCTTGTGCTCAGTCCAAAAATTTTACAAAATTTATTTCAAATAAATTACAGATTATTACGCCTAACGAAAGCGAAAACTTATAAAACAACTCGAGTAAATCTTACCAGAGTGGAATTTGTGAGTTTGCGAAAACGCGCCCCAAGAAAACCTGAATGAACAAAAGAAATATTCCTTTGACAGGATTTTGACTGTCAGAATGTCGGGTCGTTTCAACTCGGTTGATCAGGCCGGGTTAAAACTCCCAGGCATCAAATATTAGCCAACAGATATGATAATTTGCAGTACTCGGTAGGGATGGCCAGACCCTCCGAAGTATTGCCACAATAAGACTATACCGGTTTATTATTTGATTTTACTATATCTTTCACATGAAAATCACCCGCAACTTTTCCGTTTAAGTCTGCAAGTGTATAAATTAAGTTGGATTTTTTCTTTACTACCACGTTCTGAACAAACCGGGGTGCCAATTTTTGTGCGAAATAATTCAATGCGTTAGATTGCGCAAAATTCCTCCGCCACACCACATCACCAACCTGATAGGTAATGTGTTTTCTGCGCAGGTTGTAATGGTCAGCTCCTTTTTGAAAAGCTTTAAGAAGAGCATTCGAGACTTGCTCATAAACCGATGACAACTCTTCCAATTTCTGTGCATAAACCTTAGGTTGAGCACCAATTTGCGAATTGGTTTCCTCATCCGCTATTGGATTACGGTGCAGATCACCGTCTAGTATCTGCTCCCGACCATGCATCAGAAAATAAGGTGTATAACCTGTAGCGCAGTTTACCGTGTTATTCATCGCTGATTGAACTTGCGGAAGAAATTTAGACCAGTTTCGGTGGTCTGATTCAACTAAGATGGATAACGCCGTGCCCAGGGTTTGATTATAACGTTCGACTACGTTGTTTTGAGGCGTATAAGATGAATTGTAAAATGGTGGCGGCATGTTATAACTATTAAGTAATTCTTTAAATTCTTTCGAAACAAATTGACGACCATTATCACAGACGATAGTTCGTGGTACGCCGTGAACAAGAAAGATGTTTTCTTCTAAGATTTTTATTATGCTTCTCGCGGTGCCATTGCGCAGCGGAAATAGCCATGTAAATTTAGAAAAAACGTCTACACATGATAGGATTACGGTAAAACCTGAGTAACTCCTAGGTAAAGGACCTACCAAATCTATCGACAACATTTGCATGGGTCTTGTGACCTTTTTTGGGTTTGAGGAGATTCCGTTAGGTGGGGCTGTACTTATTTTGTGGGCCTTACAGACTGTACAACGATTAACAAATTGCTTAACATCCTTGTACATATTAGGCCAATAGTAACGCAATTGCACCTTTTTGTAGGTTTTGAATACCCCAGGATGACAAGCTCGCGAAGATTCATGTAAATTAGATAGAATTGCCTGTCTACCTTCTTGCGGAACTACTTTTTTCCAGGCAGTATCCTCGCACAGAGCTAGACGAGTTTTTGTGTGTCGGAACAATTCATTATTACGTATTTGAAAGTTCTGGAATCGTTGTGGGAATTCTTCGCATCCTTTCCAAGCTTTCAAATACCACGTATCCTTTGTATTATTAATGTCCACACCTGTTAATACGGCAAGGTCCATTCGTGAGAGTACGTCTGGAACAACATGCTGTGTCCCTTTGCGATGAACAACGTCAAAAGAAAATTGTGAAAGGCGAGAGCTCCACCGTGCAAGACGGCTACTAGGGTTAGACAAGGACCCTAGCCATTTCAAGCTTGAGTGGTCAGTAACTACCGTAAAATGAGCTCCTTCTATATATGGTCTAAAGTGAGTCTGATGCTCTTGCCCGTCCACGTTCTGAATCAATACCCCTCCAATTCCCGCCGAGCTCGCGTCGGTGTGGATGGAGAAAGGCCTGGTGAAATCCGGGCAGCATAAAACTGGAGCCGTCGTCAACGCGCGTTTTAAATCATTGAAAGCAGTTTCAGCTTCCTGGGACCACTTGAAATTGCTGATTCCATTTTTTGAACCTGTGAGTTTAGTAAGAGGGGCAGCTATTCCCGAAAATCCTTTAATGAATCTCCTAAAGTAACCGCACAAACCAATGAATGCCCGGATTTGTTTCGCATTTTTCGGGACTGGGAAATTTTTGATGCTTTCTATTTTTATTGGATCCGTACGGAGACCCTGCGAATCTACTAAATACCCTAAATATTTAAGTTCAGATTTGCAGAACTCGGATTTTTTAAGGTTTATTGTAAGGCCTGCGTCTCGCAAACGTTCATATACACGATTCAGCAGATTAAGATGTGAATCCAGGTCTTCTGATATCAAGATCAAGTCATCCAGATAGCAAAAAGCATTATCGTCAAATTCCGGACCAAAAAGGACATCTGCCAATCTTTGCAACTCACTAGGGGCGTTTTTCAGTCCGAAAGGCATACGGGTGAACTCAAACAAACCCCGTCCAGGTACGACGAAAGCTGTCTTCCCGCAAGAGTCCTTGTCTAAGGCGATTTGCCAAAAGGCCTTTGAAAGGTCTATAGAAGAGACGTACCTAGCTCCACCTAGCTTGTCTAGAATCCGCGATATATATGGCAAAGGGTACGCGTCGCGAATAGTGACATTATTAATTTTGCGAGAGTCTAAGCAAAAACGACCTGTACCGTCCTTTTTTGTAACGATCAATACCGGACTCGACCATGGAGAACGTGAGGGACGTATAACTCCTAATTTTAGCATTTCATCTACTTCTGCTTCCAATTGTTTTTGTCTTGCTGGAGATAAAGGATAATACCTCTGTTTGATCGGAGGCCCTGTCGTATTAATTTTGTGCTTGACTAAATGCGTTAGACCTAAACCGCGCTTTTCGAAAGAAATCGATTCAAATTTTTAATTATAACAGAGAGTGACCGATTCTCTGAGGGACTTAGAGATGAGGCTGGCTGAATTGCCCGCAACCCATTGATTTTGTTTTCCGAAGGATGACAAATAGCTTTTGGAAGCAGCTCCGGTGCGATATGGAATTGCTTCCAAAAGTCTATACCTAGGATAAACGATGGTGACAATGTCGGGATGACGTAGAAAAGAATTGTCCGGGTAATTGATTTGTACGTCACCGGCAACGACATTGTACCCAGGACAGGCTGACTCGCACCGTCCGCTGTTGATACACAAAAATTAACCTTAACTAATTCTACACCTAATTTAATAAAAATTTTATAACTATCACCTCCCAAACACGATAATGAGGTGCCACTGTCCAACAGTGCGCTGTAAAAATTGTTTATTATATATACATTTACATACGGACGACCATCGTTTTCAATCTCCATCCCCTGTGGCAGTGGGCCCACTGTTCCAGACGATGGGACCGAAAGAAACTGATGTACTAGTCGGAGCCAACTCTTCCATTCCCGATTCCTCTGCGCATAGGATGGGACGTGGTAAGAGAGACTCCGCCCTAGTTTTCCGACTTACTGTTATTAAATCTTCCTTTAACTGCTCCCACTTTAGAATTATTTCCCGCTGCGGCTTTTTTCCTACAGTCAGCCACAACATGTCCCGGTTTATTACAATATAGACAAACTTGAGTCTTAACAAAGGTTCTAGAAGTTCGTTCAGTATTTTGATTATTTGTATTGAACGAAGACGAAGGTTTGTTATTGTTGCAACCAGCATTGGTATTAACGTAGTTACGCCCAGCATGACTATAACTATTACTATTAAACGACCGTCTATAGTTATTCTGAGAGAACCCAGTACGTCTATCAGTACCGGTATTACTGTTTGTCAAAGTTTTATTAGTTGGCACAAATCTATCCTCTTTATTAGTACCGTAGTTTTCATTAGATTTTTTCGAAAAAGAAGTTGAAGAAGTAGCAAATTCCTCTGGTGGTGTCGCATAAGACTCTAAGTTCCCTGCGTAGATTGTTAACTGATCGAATGTATCTATATCTCTAGAAACTAAAATGTTAGTGTAAATTGGCAGCAACGCCTTTTTGGCAAGCCGCAAAAGTTCCTGCTCAGGAAGTTTAGCTTCCAACATGTTATTTAGGGATTTCATCCTAAGGGAAAATTCAAGTACCGACATACCTTTGGGTTGCCTCATATTGAAAAGTTTAACTTTTAAATCTGTTTGTAGGTCATTTGCCTCAAATTGATTGATTAAAAGTTTAGACAGCTCGTCCCATTTCAATTCCGAGTGATATATTGACCTGAACCAAAGTAATGCTAGGCCATCTAGAAGATCAGGAAAAACGCGTACCAGATTATCATGACTAAAATTTTTTGTCCTACATTTTTCTTCAATTAATAAGAGAAATTCTCTTATGCTTGATTTACCGTTAAATTTAATCTTCCAATTTTCTACATTGATGGAGGGTGATTCTCTATAAATAATTTTTGTATGTTTAATTATTGTAGGGTTGTGAACGGTCCTACTCTCTGAATCTGAATCAGAAGAATCCATATCTATTTCTGATATTGTTGGCATCTTAAGGGCTTTATTATATGCACGCGCCTGCGAGCGCAGCGCGTGAGAGGTGGTTGCCGGTTCGAGAGAACGACTTGATAGTTCTCTTATGAGATCCTCTTTAGAGGCGTTGTTGACGTTCGAAATAGGAATTGACATTGTTATTGATGACGTACAATATTGATTGTTGATGATGTAAAAAAAAAATTTTTTTTTAAAGTACGAGGGAAAAAAAAGTTTTTGGCAACCCTGATTTTTGAAAAAAAATCGAGATATTAATGTGTTTAGTCGATTTAATTTAAAATTGACAATAAAAATCGTGGTTACAAAATAAAATCCCACATTTGAAATACTAAAAAAATATTTTTTTTTTAATAAAAGAAAAATATCCCAACAATTTAGTTAAGTATGTCAAACTATTTCACCGTATAAGATGTACTCGTGTTGTTGATAATTTATGACACTCTTGTGTATAATGGAATTTAACGGAATAGATTATAAATTTAATCTCATTTATTACCATTCACTTGATTATAATGAATTATTTATTTAGTTTACTAGTTCATTTAAATTTGTATTAAGAATTCATCTACGATATTAACACAACATACCGTAATCTGTCACTTTTGACATTCGCTTGTCCACAATAAACATCAACTTACATAGATGATGTTTACCTTTTATCATCAACCTTCAACCATAGACAATAATTATTTTTTTTTGAATAAATATATACTTTTTTTTTCAAACTTATCATAGAAGAAGCATTGTCTATGATTGAAACCTGACACTTCTATGAAAATATCATTTCAAAAATTGAGGTTATGTTGACATGTTGACAATGTAACCACACACTGGGATACTGAGCACGAAAAAATACAAAACATGACCAATGTAAAACACCAAACACCAATGTAACCCGCAGGAGATCAAATAAACGAGCTAAACCGCGTTGGGCCCAATTTGTTACGCTGTAATTAAGCGTTGAGTATAATACTGTATGGTCTATGTTTTCACCACGAACTTTACGGTTTTACCGAGCGCCAAAATACTGCTTTGTGCAGAATTATGCCCGTGGTGAAATAGAACATGAAAACTTCATCTCAGGAGGGGGCATAAGTATGTGATCTCCAGCGTGTTAGGGAATTAAAATAAGAACAAGTATCTCATTTCCAATTTAAATGTAAAAGTACTTATATATTATTTTAATAATGTCAGGTACAATAAACGTAAAGTGAATCTACTCACCCTCAGGGACCGATTGAGGTTATACTATCTAGCTAATTCACTATATTCCTAACCGAACCGCGTCTCGTAGTTCGCCACAGGATGATGGGCAGGACCTCCAGCTGATCCTCATCTCGGCCAGTCCGCAACAGGATAATCGGCAGGACCTCCAGCCGATCCTCATCTTAACAGATCGCATCAGGATATTCGGCAAGTTCGCAACAGGATGATTGGCAAGACAGGGCTCTCAGCAAAGCAGGGCTCCAAGGGAAGTGGAACTCCAAGGGAACGATGTTACGGGGCTTACGTAGCAAGCAAGCGGGACCGTTAGTATTTCCGCACGTGCATTTTCTCTAATACAAGCCGGTGAGCGGAATTATTTATTTATTTATTTATTTATTTATTTATTTATTTATTTACGGACTTACGTCCACTTCAATTATTCTTCTCCACGCGATTAATGCGGCATTTTTATTGTCGGCACCCGACAAGTACATACCGGCGCGTCTCGTGCGGCGAAAATACTCATACCGATCGCCTTGATAACTTTACGGTAAACTTCTCGTAATATAAGAACTACCGCGGAGAGCAATCTCGCGACATTATTCATTTAAAACTTTGGTGCACTTTCGCATCCTGTATCAAAGATCGTTCCACATTAATTTTTACGCGCCAATCGACTGTAAGTTAAAACTTCGTCCCTTTTAATAACTTAATACTATCCGACTGTCATAGCCATGATCTGGCCCAAAAAATCATGCCGGCGAGAGTGGGTTCCATTGCCGGACCCGGAAAAGAAAAAAAACTCCCCCTTCCATAACGACTTGTGTTGCCAGTCCTCCTGTTGTAACTATCAACAATTAATTCACTCAATAGTTCGTGCCGCTAGGTTCGACGTTATAAAGCAGTGTTCATATTTTAAAATAAGAAAAGGTAATGATTTCAGCACTGCTTCATAACACAGTACTCCATTTTGGACGGCTAGCTTCGCTTCTTTGGACAGTTTTTTGTTGGCGCCTGCGGTGTTCAGTCCTCCATTAATGGAGTTACCTTCATTGACCCTTCTTTCAATATCTCTATCAGCCTTCCCATCTCTCGTCAACACACTTCCCAAATACACAAACTCATCCACCTGCTCCAAGTATTCATCATTCACAACTATAGTGCACATTGTTTTCGCACTTTCTCTTTCAAACACCATGACTTTAGACTTACTTACATTCATCATTAACTCATTCTTCGTACATATTTCGTTCATCCTAGACACGAGAGACTGTAGATCAGGGGTGGGTAACCTTTTTACATTTCATTTGGGTGTTTGTAGTATCACCCGCGGGCCGCACATAAATTTTCAAGCGCCCGGGGGGGGGGGGGGTGAAATCCTCATTTTTTACGACTTGGACATTAGACGTGTATTCTTCCAATAAAAATTTGCAAATCGAGAATGGTATTTTTGAATTACGTCAGCAGACAATTTGTATATAAATAATGGTTACACACGGAACAGTCCAACATCTCTAAATTTTATAGCGTATGGTGTGAAACTCAAATGTAAAGCTTCATTCGTTACATGAGAATGGCTTCGTTTGGTGAATCTGCCACCCATTACTTAATTTATCGTTATATTCTTAAAAGAAAAATAATTTAAACTAAATGTGTATGCGGGGAATTAAAACTACAAGCACAACACGAAAATGGTTTTTCTTTGACTCTGGCAGCACATACATAGTCTGTAACTAGAATTTAATGACTGCAGTTCAAATTTTTTTTTACGTTTTTTAACTCCACAAAGGAGGCCCTGAGGAAAATAATTTCTCTCAGGGCCTATGTCATCTTTGAAGATGCTGTGTGGATAGTCTTTTTGGAGAGAGTAAGGAGTGAACTCCCTCCTCCCTCCTACAACATGGATCTCTTCAAGACCCATGTTGTAGGAGGGAGGAAACACAGAGGCCAGAAAATCATTCCACAGCCGTTCCACACGAGGGTTTTTTAGGTATTTTGGGTCTCCAGACCAGAGGTGGCTGCCAAATTCAACCGTGGGGCGCACTTGCGATTTGCACAGGGTTAGCAGTTGTGTACTATTAAAGTATCTGCGGGCCCTGCACAGTACGCCCAGTTTCTGAAAGGCTAACTTAACTCTGGCTTCGATGGAGCCCCGTACCTGAGTTGGTCAATTACACCAAACATATTGATGGAGGTCCCGTTCGGAAGATTGCTTCCGTTGAAGGAGAATAGATTTTCATTTCGATCCTTTTTAGACTTAATCAGGCCTTATTGGGTCTTTGAAACATTAAATTCGACAAGGTTATTCTTACGCCAAGAAAAAACACTCTCGAGGTAATCGTCCATTCTTTGCTTCAGAGCCCTCCGAGCCATTGGGGTTTGTGTGCCCTTTGGGGGCTTGTCAAACAAAAAACTATCATGGACTGTACTGTCATCCGCGTAAAAAAAATCGGTGCACATGACAAGAGGTCACATGATGTGCAACAAAAACAAAGTCAGAGACAGAACCAAACCCTGTGGGAAGCCAGCATTTATCGAATGCGAGGAAAAGGTGAAACCATCAGCAACCGCCTTGTTGGACCTTTCCTCAAAAATTCGGCAATCCACGTACACAAGGATGCGGGAAGTCCGTAAGAAGGCAGTTGTTGACAAGCCCTTGGCGCCAAACCTGGTCAAAGGCCTTGAAAATGTCCAGTGCAACCGTTTGGGTCTCACCAAAACGTTCCAGGCACCGCCCCCCAAACATACGTCACGTACGCGAGAATATCTCCGAACGAGCGGTTCCGCCGGAATCCGTAATAACGGTCGTTAATAATTTTGTTCTTCTCGAGGTATGTGAGCAGTTTGTCGTTGATCACACGTTCCATCACCTTAGACAGAACTGATGTGATCGCTATGGGGCGGTAGTTGGCCGGGTCGGAGCGGTCACCCTTCTTAAGAACAGGGTGAATGACCGCTTTTTTCCAATCAGGGCTCAGAGCCAGACTTCAGGGACATCTTTAAAAGCTTAAATAATGATTTTCTGCTTGTGAATTAAATGTTTTTGTTTAAATAAAACAAGCTGATTTATTAATCGATGGTACGATGCAGTATGGTGTGGTAGGATGTGGTATGATGTGGTATGATGTGATAGGATGTGGTATGATGTGGTAGGCTGTGGTATGATGTGGTATGATGTGATAAGATGTGGTATGATGTGGTAGGCTGTGGTATGATGTGGTAGGCTGTGGTATGATGTGATATGATGTGGTAGGCTGTGGTATAATGTGGTAAGATATGGTATGGTATACATTTGCATATAATCCGGTCTTCAGTTATAATAAATGTAAATATATTTTGTACAATAGACATGTTAGAAGGAGGTAGCGCAACACGGCATAATACCCCAAAAACTAATAACAAAAATAGACATGTTTATTTATATACCTCAATTTGTAAGGTGGTTAAATATAATAATTTGATAGTTTTTAGAAAATGAAAACCTACTTTTTATTTTTTATTTAGGTAATCTGGTATGTCTTGCATATACACACAATTTATTGATTTGCTCAATTTTATTGCTTACTGCGTAATATTTTATAAAAAAACTAGCAGACCCGGCCACACGTTGCTGTGGCTAACAAAACACAACGCCATTACCCAATCTTTATAAAATCCACACCACCCGCTTGCCAGCTGCCCGCTGCCCGCTGCCTGAATTGAATATTTGAATTTATCGGCTTTTCTCTACTATAATAAGCATGTATTATACATATAAACTAATTAACTCGCCACTAATTATACAATGCTTGCAATGCAACACTGGATATTTGAAAAGGGAAAATCAAATACCTACTTACTCTAAGACATCTATTTTCCAATTTCTTCCGTAGAACGAATTTCAAAAGTGATTATAGTACGGCCCGCCAGCCATTTTAAATTGCACAAAAATATGTTTTCTTTGAATTTTTCGGCTTTTCTTGTATTATACATATAATATGTTGATAGGTTTAATTCCTTTTTATTAATTTCTAAATAAAACACTTGTGTTGCAAAGTTTTTTTTAACTAAGAAACGACATTTATGTTTATTAATATCACTTTGAATGGTTTTTTTCTAACAATCAAATAATAGAATAACAAAACAAATGACAATCGATGATTGCATTCTAATTGACATTATAGGATTCAAATTTAAAGGGAATATATTTCCTTTACATCTCCCCCCCCCCCGCGGGAAAGAAAATTATTGCAAAAATTTTCATTCATCTTCGATATCCTCTTCATGGTTCATCAATGCAGGTGCTGGAATTAATTTCGAGATGTGGAAAAAATTTGATTCTAATTTTTTTCGACCAGTATTTATCTTGTAAATTGAGTTTGATAATTTTTCTATTATTTTGTAGGGTCCGATTCTCAATTCGTCGAGCTTCTTCCTGTTAAGTTTGTTTCCATTCTCCACAAAAACAGTATCACCAACTTTGAAGTTAATATGTCTCCTGGTTTTATCGTAAATCATCTTGTTGTAATTATGTGACTTTATAGTATTTTCCAGAGCTTTTTTTCTGTCTTGAATCAAATCGATGTCAGTCTTCTTAAGTTTTAACTCATTTGGCAAAATCGTAACATCTGTGCCGTTAAGTAGGTACTGAGGCGCATAACCAGTGACAGTGTGCTCGGTTTCATTATAGTTTTTTACACAATTACGGGCTATAGTTGTCCAAGCCACTTTTAAGTCATTTTCGTTGATTTTGCATCTAATTTTATTGACTAGCGTTTGATTTAATCTTTCATTTAATCCATTTGAGAAAGGCGAGTTTACTGCAGTAAAAATGATTGGAATATTTTTTTCATCCAAAAATTTTTTGAATTCTCTAGAATTAAGACCCGGATATTGGTCTGATAGTATCATGCCAATGTCATTAGTTTCTGTGGAGTTTAAGAGTTTGATGAAATCGTTGGTATTTTGAGTTTTTGACGTCAAAATATATGCAAACCTCGTGAAATGATCTGATAGCAGGTGCAAGTATCTCTTTGTTGACCGTATGTTCATACTTGTTTACTTCATTAAACAAATCTACAGTATCTTGTAATCCTTCTCTATCGATCTTGTTAAGTATGAATTCTGGTAGTCCGGAAGCAACAAGATCTATCAAAGTACCGGTGTCAATTGATCTTCTCACATCCAATAGAAGTTTTTCTTTTCTCATAGCATAATCCAACAGAGAACCATCTTTGTATCTAAATGATAGTGCGTATGTGACAGGGTTCCATCCTTTGTTTGCAAATGATTCACAGAATTTGTTTTTCCATGTTGACCACTCTGAGTTCATTGTTAGTTTTATAATCATGGAACTGTACCAGTCTATACAAGATTTATCCATGAACAATCTGAGTATTTCTATTTTTTTTCCATCCATGGTCACATCAAACCGCAAACATTCTTTTTCAAACACTTCCATCCACTGGCTTGCATTTGTATTTTTAGTGCAGAATTTTTCTATAACAAACTTCTCAGCAATGTTTTTTAAGCTCTGTTGCTTATCTTCCATTAACTTTTCAATTAATTTTCCTAATGCATCTTCTTTTTGATGTACTTGTAAACTTTTTTCGTCCAATTCTTCGAGGTATTGGTCTCCAAACTGTAGGTTTCCATCTTCGTCTACATATGTTTTTTTTAGTTCTTCTGTCATGGTTAACCAGACTCTTCTAACCTGGTATCTTTTTTTCAAACTATTTTTTATTTTTCCAAAAGCACTAGTTTTCATTATCTCCTCGTGATAGCTGGCGGATCGTAGCATTTCTGGTATTGTAAACACTTTTCCATCACTTGTGACTATTTTTGTAATGCTAATAATATTTGATCTGCCATCGCATCCAGGTAATAGCGTAAATTCGAATTGAATTTTCTCCATTTTTGGTTTAAAACGAAATGTCGTTTTATAATATTTATAAGTAAATGTCATTTTAAAAATGTTTAAAAATTTTAATGTCATTTTAAATGTCATTTTATAACATTTATGTTTATTAATATCACTTTGAATGGTTTTTTTCTAACAATCAAATAATAGAATAACAAAACAAATGACAATCGATGATTGCATTCTAATTGACATTATAGGATTCAAATTTAAAGGGAATATATTTCCTTTACATACATATAAACATTCCTCTTCAATCACTCTATCTATTGGTGAAAACCGTATGAAAATCCGTTGCGTAGTTTAAAAGATTAACGCGCACATACATTTTGAGCGACTTCATGTAATGATGATATATTAAACTTGTGATAACTAGATAGGGTTTTAAACATTACTTAATATATATTATGGTGTTTAAAGATTACTTAATATATATTATGGTGTTTATACATATATGACTGGCATCATTGCATTGCATAAAAATTGTCAAGAAGGTTGTCTCTTGTGCGACAAATTGTTAACGATGAGTATTTTAATGTTGCCATATTATATTAAATAAAATTAATATAGTGCCGACCACTTTAGCATCAAATTTTGTAATGAAGGGGAAATTGAAATATATTATAGTTAATAAATCAAATCGCTGTTTTATTTACCTAAAAAGAGCGCCTCTTCTCGCTAGCCCATCATTATGGTCCTATATCAATAATAGAGTAAGGTGCTCTCTCAGTGCTGTGGTAAACGCAGTCTGTGCTTAGATCCCCAATAATAATTAACCCGTTTAATCACAGGAGACCAGATTTGTCCCAACGCACATAGGTCTCACATAAGACGCCGTAACTCCCTTACTATCATAGTTAGAAATATGTTCTAATCGGTGTTAGAAAGGAAAAACATCATGCTTTATATTCCAATCTAAAAAATAGCCATCAAAATAGTAAAATGTACACTTTTATGTACACAAAGTTTTGAATCGCAAATTGAAAAAAGAATTTGAAACTTCTGAAATTTAAAAAAAAAAAATTTCATAGAGCGACAAAAAATTGAGGTTACAATATGTGTTTGTTATACATTTGTCTAATAAATTATGCATGTGTTTTTATTTTTTTTATTATCAGTAACTTGAGTTAGAAAAAACATAAGGTGAGCCATTTTGAAAACTTTTTTATGTTTGTATGCAAAAATTTTATAATTTAAAAAATATATATATTTTTCGAATTCTATAATTTGAAAGCGTGTTTCATCACCTTTCTAAAACAGTTTTTGGTTTTAGAATGTGTTCAGAAATATTCCAAATATTTGCATTTTATTGTAAAGTGAAAATATTTTGACCTTCCGAAAAAAAAGCCAAATTTTTGAAGGGATCCTCTGAATTAATTGTACAAGATGTTCGAGTCGGATGTTCTGCCAGACTACACTAAATCTTCCAATTCATTAGCTAAATTTAAAAATAATGTTAAGATATTTGTGTTAACAGAGGATTGGCATACTATTTTTTCATCCTTGTCCTTTTTTAAATAATAAGATTTCAATTTTTAAATAATAAGATTTGTTTTTGGAATAATAAGCTTTTTTTAAATAAATAGATTATATTTGAGTTCCATTTGCCAAAATTGGAGTGTCACCCTAGATGTTTTGAACTAGCTTTGTTTCTTGGTGGGTATATTGTGGTCTATATTGTTACAAATCATTCTTAAATTACCCATCTGGTCACTAATATGATATTTTTATTTCTTACTTTGTTATAATGTTTTAAATGTAGTGTATTTTAGTATTTTGTTGTGTAAAATCACTCAACTTTATAAATGTTAACCTCAACACAGGCCTAGTCCTAGTGAGGTTAATTTTTTTGCATGTAAAAATAAAAAATAAGAATGTATGGTGAGAAGTTATAAATAAATAAATAGATGTAAGATATCTTCAGTCTCCTGGTCACGACACCATTGAAATAATAATTTAGATTTCCTTGCCCTATTATCAGAGGTTCTTCTTCTTCTTCTTGTGCCCTGTCCGTTCAACGGACGTTGGCTATCATGTTGGCTATGCGGACATTGTTTACTGCGGCCCGGAACAGCTCTACAGTAGACTGGCCAAACCACTGTCTCAGGTTTTTCAGTCATGAGGTTCTCCTTCTTCCAGGGCCCTGTCTTCCGGCAATCTTTCCCTGCATTGTGAGATGCAAGATCTCGTACTTCTCTAAATGTCAGAGGTCGGATAACCGCTGTTCCTGGTCCCACCACCACATTTGACTCTACTAAATTAGAGTGCTAGTCTTCATTAGGCTGCTTCGAAAAGTAAAAAATCCTCTTTTTTAACGGAGCACCCTTTTAATGTGTTCAATAGCAAAAAATGTACCTACACAATTTTTTGAATTTTTCATTTAAATATATTTTACTGATCGCTACCCATCAAAGTTTTGAAAAAACAATACAGTTTAGGGCGAGGTTACCTTAAGATTACCAAGACTACCTTCAAGGCTTCATACTAAACATGTCACTGCATACAAAATTAAATAAGCCACAGATAGGTTGAACAAGACCCTCTCCCGACCTCCGCAGTATTGTAACCAGTGGAAGCGTGTTTAAACGTAGTATAGAAATTCGTCCTAAAAATTGATATAACCAATCATTTTCCAACTTTTTCGGTCACCATACCTTTAAATTTCATCATACAACAAAAGATTAAAATGTGGGGAATGTGGTGTTTGAGGTGTTTCTATATATAACGGTGAACTTATTTCCTAATTTGTTTTGTAATTTTGAAACTATTTTCTAATTTCTTTCCTTTTCCTGGAGAAAAAATATGTAAACAGCAACCGCCTTCCCTACATCTAGGGTTGCCATCCGTCCGGGTTTCCCCGGATTTGTCCTAGTTTAGAGGGCGTCCGGGGAGCGTCCGGGCGGGGTTTCATTTGATGTCCGGGTTTAAAAAAATTATTTAAAGTCTTAAAATTTAAAGTCAAACCTATACGTTTGTCCTGAGGAAGGAATGGTCATTCTGAAACCGGTCGGCTTTAAACAAATTTAAAAGTGGTTCATACAAAGTAACATTGTTTTATTTATCTTTAATTAAAATTAAATTCAATTTCCAAGAATACAGCTGCATTGATTTTTACAAATTCCTTTTAAAAAGGGGAAGATATTCTAAAAGCTATGGGAAAGAGTGATAAATACAAAAAAAAGAAAAGTAAAAAAGGCGAGAGGCTGAGGAAAAAGCTATAATAGCTAGATAATCAAATAATCTACTTATGAGTGCAATAATTTCTTTTCATTTTTGTAGAGTTATGATTGTTTTTATTACGTAAAAGATATTTACAATATGGCTGTTGATTAAAACTTTAAGGTGATATAAATGAGTATAGTTTTTGGTTATTTTATGCTTAAAAAAATTAATAATGTAACTTAAATTACAGTAAGTCTAAACTTTTAAAAGTTTCAGTTTTGTTGCTTAAGATTTAAGAAGACTGAATTTAGTTCATATTATGATTAAAACTTTAAGGTGATATGAATGAGTATAGTTTTTGGTTATTTTATGTTTTAAAAATCAATAATGTAACTTACATTACAGTAAGTCTAAACTTTAAAAAGGTTCAATTTTGTTGCTAAGATTTAAGAAGACTGAATTTAGTTCATATTATGTTAAGAGATATTTTGTTGTTTAAATGGCTGCTGATAAAAATTTAAAGATATAATTATTATTGAGTTAAAAGAGTTACCTCAAAAATTGTAAGACTGAATACTAAAATGGTCCCAGTACTTTTAAGTTTTTTGTTTAAAAATTTAATTGAATTTTGATAGGCTTAATATTTTAATAATGTTTTGTTTTCATAACAGAGTATATTAATAATTTGTGTTTTATTTTAAGAATTAAAAAATTCTAACTGATTATTAAAACAATTTGTAACAAAGTGTAATAAGATTCTGTTTTGTTAGGTACTTTTAAAATGATGATAAAAGATGACTAAATTTAATTTGAAAATAAATAAAAGGTGATTTATGACATTTTCAACTGTTTTTTATTACACTAACTATGTTTAAAAAAACCTGTTGACATGTCCGGGTTTTGGGCCCTAAAATCCGGGGTTTTCACGCGTCTTGTCCTGGTTGCCAAATTTAAGAGCTGGCAACTCTACCTACACCAGAGAAAAAGGGCGATTGTTGGAAACTGAGGCAGTTTTATTATTTCTAGCTTTAAGAAAAGCTCTGGATTCAACCAAAATATTTGTTGTTTTTCCACCTTAAATTAATATTAATCCTTTATCGCATTATAATAATGTACGGCTTTCGTCGGTAACATCCACACAGGAGGCCCTTGGGAAAATAATTCCCCCAAGGCTCATGTCATCTGAGATGCTGTGTGGAGGGTCTTTATGAGGAGAAGAAGGAGTGAAGAGACCCATGTTGTAGGAAGGAGGAAACACAGAGGTCGGAAAATCCTTCCGCAGCCGAGCTGTTGAATTTAAGAACGAGTCGAAGAAGCGACCCGTTCTCATGTGACAAATGCTGACGGTGCCGAGAGGATCAATACTAGCTAAATGGCTGCAAATAAAAAAATTAAGCCTCCATGTCAAAAATTACTACACCTCACTTTTGGGGAAAAAGATTACATGAGCATATCTTTCTTGGAAGTGAAAAGCTCTTATTTGGAAAAGAAATATTTGGAGTTATTCATAGACGCTGTTGTGGAACTCCCTTGTTGAATATGTATTCCCCGACAACTGGTGTACTCTATCGACTTCAAGATGATCTCCCCATAGCTCTACTGCATGCCACATATTATGCTACAGTCCACTCTCGCCCAAGTTATCTGGGACACCATTACTAAGAAACAAATATCTGAAATACAAGTTATCCAAAATAGACTCGTAAGGAATATACACCATCTACCATGGGACATGGGATACACAGTCAAAGATATATACTCACTGACACAAATACTTCCCTTTACGATTCTGCCAAAATATAACATCACTACTGCCATTCAACAAATAATTCAACACTCCTCACACACCAACACTAAACCAGCCTTTAATTCCGATACACACCAGCACAAAACACAATCACAAAATCAAATACACTTATCATCACCCACTCACACGACTAAATTTGAAATTAACTTGTTCAATATGTCGCACACATGCAATACAACACATTATCTATCTAAAAGTTCCAGCATCAAATAAAAAAACATTGGCAAAAGCTCTAAAAGGATATTTTCTCAGCTGCTTTATTAACCAGTTTAGCTGTGTATATTTGTAACTCTTGTGCATCTTTCTAAATGTAATTATGAAATATTCTTCAACTAACTGCTTAGTCTGTTTTAAAATCTATGTACTTTTCATTGAACTCCCCTATAAATTCATGTTCGTGTAAAAATAATTTTCTTTTAATTGCACAATGTTGTCCTTCGAAATTACTTTTATTTAACTCATTGGGAATAATGTACTATAAATATTATGTTATGATTTTGTAATATATTATCAGTTATCACTAATAAAAAATTAAAATAATAAAAAAGGAACTAGTTCCTTGCAGCATCTTCCTTGAAATACCGGTAGAACAAGGATAGCATTCCCATCCGATGCCTGTGCTCAAAAGATTGCGACCATTTGTTAAGATGGGGGAATCTCAGTGCTTTAACGGATATCACTCTTCTTTGTCTTTCCATATCCTCATGTCTCGTGTCTTTCAGGTCTGTGATGATATACCAAGTGTACCAGGTGCTTTACGCTACGACTAACTAAGAGTGTTTGCATGACTTCCTTTTTACTTTATTTGAAAACCATTATGTTTGATTTGGACACAGACCTTTCTTACTGAGCCAATGGGATTAAGGCACCCCCATTTGGGGTATGTTGTGTCACGAAGAGGTGGGGAGTGGGAAGGGGGTAATAATAAATGATAAAGAAATGTAGTTTTCACATAATGCGTGTTTGTATTTATTGTAAATGACATAAATAATATTGCTTATAATCATAAATTTCAACAATGCCATATCTCAAATGACGAAATATTATGTGGGTAAAATTATTTTTTTTATTTTATAAAATTTTATTGGTTACAGATTTTTTGTTTTTTTTGGCTACCACCCTATGCCCGTGTTGTGGTACTCTTACATTTAATATTTTAAATAGGATTTCAAAAATACTCTTTTATTGAAACAGATAATTAAACACACTAAATAAAAATTAAGAAATACATAAAAGTGACAAATAAAGAAAAAAAATCATTATTTAACCCATTGGCCACAGAATTAACGAGCTGAAAAATTGGCCTTCACCACCGAATTAATTTTGCACCAAAAATTGAAAACCTGCATTGGTGTACTAAATCTATTGTAACTTTTGAACCATATTTTCAAATGAATTGATTTCTTTAAATTTGTTAACCTATTGGATTAAGGTAAAGAAAAACATTAGAAATATATATATATATAAAAATGTGTAAACAAGGATTCAAATAAAACCTTCTCTTTTTTCGTAAGTTTTTTTCACATTTTTATTCATGAAGTGAAAAACACAATATTCATAAATGGAACATTAATAATTTTTGTTTTTTTACGTACATGTATACTAATAACTAATAAAATAATTTGATATGATCGTCCTTAAAGTAATCAGGAACGTGCAGGGTCACTGCAAAAAGTATATAACCACTCGCAATTTTGAAGGCATTTAATGGCGGCTGGCTGCTTGCAAAACTTGGAACACAAATATGAGGGAAAAAACATAAGAAACATATTATTGCCAATTGCACGAAATGAATGATTATTTACATACAGATCGTTTGGTATTTAAAATTTTATTCAAAAATGTCACTGTCGTGCTCGTTTACCCTTTTTTGGCAGACCTACTTTAGCCCGTCAACGCGCCGGGGTTTGCGGTTAAGTACCTAAGTTGCACACCCGGCAGGCTGCCAGGGTTTGTGACCAATGGGTTAAAGAAAAATAGAAATAAACATGAAAATTCAAATTTTGAAAAACATAAACTTATAATAAAGATTAATGTTAAGAATTCATGTATTCTATACAAATATATAAATTAAAACATAAATAAATGTTAAGAACTCAGGTATTCTTTGAAGTACGCTCGTCCCCTTTCGAAAATCAATGTTGTACACGTGCTATATAAAGTGATTTAGAATTACTTGACTTTATGTAGTACTCGGAGCATTATTTATTTTAGATTATAACATTGCACAGAAGTACAATACCTAAAGCAGTATGCGGACTGGTCAAAGGATGACTTCCAATGATGATGTTTGTAAGTTTAAAGGTAAAAGTAAAACACTTGGGTATCTACTGAAATATAACTTCAGAATCCTTTGCATTTCCTACTTGAGGCTACTTTCTTTGACAGGATTGATTGGATACGGAACACAAACAAATTTTTCAGACATGCAAAATGTAAACTGGTTGAGTTTTTTTTATTGATACATTAATATTAAAAAAATTTTTTTTTTGGTAAGTTGTTTTATTTTAATTTTTTTATTATCTCTAGACTCACAATTTGTGATGTCCTATGCCTGTCTCAGTAGGAAAACCTGTGTTGAGAGCAGGCGCTTTAAAACATGAGCAGTTTAAAATAAAAATAAAAACACATATCGTCACCTTAAAGCAATAGTGGGGAATTCTTCGAAAAAACTACAATTGCGATAAGTATGCAGTTCGATGTAAAATTGTGAGCTCTACAAGCATTGCTGGGATATTTTGTAAAAAAAAAATGCCTGTGTTACAAGTAAAATCTCACTGTTGAAATTTTCGAGTTACACTGAGATATTGATGTTGTCCCACTGTTGCTTTCAAAAGGTCGTTGAAAAAAGTGTTAAAATACTGAGATAAATTAATTGTCTCACTGTAGCTCTGATTTTCATCAAATTTAGCGTTCTTTTCATAATTTCGTGCGCGTTTACTGTCAACTGTCATTCATTTGCTAGTCACTGTTGGAAGTTTATTTGGTTTTTTACTGTTTCATCATGCATTCGAGGGGAAGTTTACTTTGTGAGCTCGCCCTAAACAAAGGTGAACATGTTGCATCAGGTAAATTTCTTTATTTTATTGCTAAAATGTTATATATGTTTCTATGTGAATTGAAATACTTGTGTTTCATGTATAACGAGTGCTCATTCTCTAATAATGGTCACATGAAAAAATAGTAATTATTGCATTAATTTTAGGCAGATTTGTAGCTTATTTGATAGCTTAGTGGCCTTACTAATTTCGATTTAACTTTAAGGTGAAAACGAGAGAATCATCACGAAGATTACGAACACATTTTTTATACTCTGTTGAATGAGAAAAATATAAGAACTAAAAAAACATGAAAGGGTATCTACATATTATAGCTTAAGACATAATTCATTGGCTTCTATTACTCCAAATACGTGTACACATAATATCATCGTCGTTGCTAGTGCAATTAAGTTCAACACATTTTAATACTTTTGATTAAAATTTACTCATATCATTCAAAAGATTTTATTTTCAGAGGATAATTTATTTATTTATTACACGCCCTAATGGGTTTTTACATTCTTTGTTTGTAAGTTAAGTAACACAAAAGCATATAATATGAATTAAAATACGTTGGGAATAATATGGAGGGGAAAGAGTCTCCATTGAATCAAACGGGGATTGAGAGTGCTGAGGAACTAACAGAGATTATCTTAACTCTTCTCATACAATGATAATATTGTTAAAATAGCATGAGCCAGCGTGCTTCAAACAATTAAATGTGTCTGGTAACGCATTCCATGTGTCCAAAATTTACTCATATCATTCAAAAGATTTTATTTTCAGAGGATAATTTATTTATTTATTACACGCCCTAATGGGTTTTTACATTCTTTGTTTGTAAGTTAAGTAACACAAAAGCATATAATATGAATTAAAATACGTTGGGAATAATATGGAGGGGAAAGAGTCTCCATTGAATCAAACGGGGATTGAGAGTGCTGAGGAACTAACAGAGATTATCTTAACTCTTCTCATACAATGATAATATTGTTAAAATAGCATGAGCCAGCGTGCTTCAAACAATTAAATGTGTCTGGTAACGCATTCCATGTGTCCAAAATTTACTCATATCATTCAAAAGATTTTATTTTCAGAGGATAATTTATTTATTTATTACACGCCCTAATGGGTTTTTACATTCTTTGTTTGTAAGTTAAGTAACACAAAAGCATATAATATGAATTAAAATACGTTGGGAATAATATGGAGGGGAAAGAGTCTCCATTGAATCAAACGGGGATTGAGAGTGCTGAGGAACTAACAGAGATTATCTTAACTCTTCTCATACAATGATAATATTGTTAAAATAGCATGAGCCAGCGTGCTTCAAACAATTAAATGTGTCTGGTAACGCATTCCATGTGTCCAAAATTTACTCATATCATTCAAAAGATTTTATTTTCAGAGGATAATTTATTTATTTATTACACGCCCTAATGGGTTTTTACATTCTTTGTTTGTAAGTTAAGTAACACAAAAGCATATAATATGAATTAAAATACGTTGGGAATAATATGGAGGGGAAAGAGTCTCCATTGAATCAAACGGGGATTGAGAGTGCTGAGGAACTAACAGAGATTATCTTAACTCTTTCTTCTCATACAATGATAATATTGTTAAAATAGCATGAGCCAGCGTGCTTCAAACAATTAAATGTGTCTGGTAACGCATTCCATGTGTCCAAAATTTTGTTATTAGCCTTTTCACTTAGATTACCTGTCAATCTTTCTGTTTCAATGAATTCTAACTCTCTCCTTGTTTCAATAAACTTTGAATCCATATTGAACTAAACTGGAAATCAATCAGCTACATTTCAAATTCGTCAATTTCCAACCAATCGAATGAGGACAAATTCATTTTATCAAATGACGTCACACCACTTCACACTTTTTTCGTAGTGCATAATAAATTTTGTGATCAGTGACGTAACCAAAATATTGTGTCGCGTGCCATTGGTTCGCCATCCCTGCACCAGGGTGTGTCAATTATTTCAACTTTTGAATTCAGTAACGCCCAGGGTCTCAAAAGTTGCGCCTTGTATGAGATGTAATGAGAATTGTATTTAAATTTTCTTTTTAAGTGGTTATTAGCCCGCTAAAACCATTTTTTTTTTTTATAAAAAAAAAATTTCAGTATTTTTACTTGTTAACGTTTGTTTATTATAAAAAAATGCGGTAAATATCGGTTCGGACTGGCCACGCTTATTACGAATAATTTTTATAAAAAAACTTTAGATTCGCCTAAATTACTATTAAAGGAAACTTTTTGGCTTTGGGGCGGCGGAAAATAATGCATTTTAATTTTCAATTGCATAAAACCAAAATTCACTTCGCGAGCCGACCCAGCGAAATTCCGCGGCCGTAAATGTCACTGTTATGTTGGTATCCTTGATAAATTAGCAAGAGCTCATACGACTGTAGCCGACTTCGTGGGATAAGGCGCGTAATTATGAAATTTGTCTAGCGGGCTTGTTTGTGTAACATGGTTTGTGATACAAAAGAATGTGCCCCTTTATAACGCCTACTCGCGTCAATTAGTTTTCAATTAGTTCAGCGGCTACGCTAGGTTTGTGTAACATGGTTTGTGATTCGCGGTATTTCATGTAGGTATCCCATGAAGTCGGCTACAGTCCATAACAGTGACAGCTACGGCCGCGGATTTTCGCTGCGTCGGTTCGCGAAGTGAATTTTGGTTTTATGCAATTGAAAATTAAAATGCATTATTTTCCGCCGCCCCAAAGCCAAAAAGTTTCCTTTTATAGTAATTAAAGCGAATCTAAAGTTTTTTTCTAAAAATTATTCGTAATAAGCGTGGCCAGTCCGAACCGATAATTACCAAAAATGCATATAACTGACAAAAATGAAAAAAAAGTTCAAGTTTGTGAATACAAGTAAGTCAACAAGAATTCTGATTTTATCCAGAAAAAGTGTTATTTTTCCTTTTTATATTTTTAACTAACACATCCACATATGTTTTAAAAAAAATTTGGGTTCTTTGTACTCCACTTATGGAATAAAAAATAAGTTTGATACAAAATATAAAATATGAACCTTTTGTTTTATTTTTTTCCCAAAACACAAAATCTATTTTTTTTTTCAAAACTTCCGGCCATTTTAGCGGGCTAATAGTGAACAATAATTTCATTTATTTTTACGTTTTCGAATAGCTACAGAAAATACGAAACTTTTGAGTTGCCGGGCGTTTAAATATAAGGCCTTTTTTTTCCTCTCTATGGAGAGCGACACAAGCTAGTATACACCTATGGGATTCAGGTATGAGCATTGTTTTTCCTCTCTATGGAGAGCGACACAAGCTAGTATACACCTATGGGATTCAGGTATGAGCATTGTTTTTCCTCTCTATGGAGAGCGACACAAGCTAGTATACACCTATGGGATTCAGGTATGAGCATTGTTTTTCCTCTCTATGGAGAGCGACACAAGCTAGTATACACCTATGGGATTCAGGTATGAGCATTGTTTTTCCTCTCTATGGAGAGCGACACAAGCTAGTATACACCTATGGGATTCAGGTATGAGTATTGTTTTTCTGATTGCACAACCTTCATACCAAAACATTTATTTTATTTATTTATTTATCTATATAAGGTATGTTTACATTATTCGATGCCTGTCTCACTAGGGTATACCTGTGTTTGAACATAAGTAGGTACTGTCGAAAACATAAATACATCTTTTAGTATCCATAGGCATTAGATAAAGGTGAAGATTATAACCAAGCAAGGGTCAGTTAAATTTATTTATTTATTTATTTCAAGATTTTTGTTTATACATTACAAATGATAATATTTGCAAGGTTATAAAATGATTCATATTTTATTCTACTACTCCATAAGTTGAGCTGTCGGAGCTCGTGTTTATGGGAGGAGTATTTACATGCATAAAAATAATAATAATGTTTATTGTGTAAACAATTATCAAAGAACTTAAATTGTGTACCTAAGGACAATAGCGATAAAAATTTTTTGAATATTAAATATTGCAGTTTAAGTATAATTGCCGCATAATATTGAGGAGCCAAATTGATGAGATGAAGTTTTTGTTATTTCCAGGTTAAATCTGTAGCAGTGATGGTGATGGGCGATTAGGACTGCGGTGATAATAATGTGTCACCCAAATGTTATCATGTTCTTTTCTTTTCATACAAATAATTCATATTTATGTTTAATTTCTAAATGTTGATACATTTTGACCTTTTCTGAAACGGGTGTGAATGGTATTGATTAGATTGTCACTAATTGTCACTGACGAGGAAGTTGATTGTTCCGTTGCGGACCTTGATAATGATCCTGAATACCAAAAAACAATCAAGGCTCTTCTAGTGATACCAACACGGATAGTTGGATAGGGACAACACGCACACACAACACCACAAACCAACAAACCTTCGAGATTGACAAACCCATGGAAGAGAAACGTAAAGAAACTGAAGGTGAATAAGGTAAAATGGTCGGGAGCAAGGGCAACTGGTTGTACAGTGTGTTCCTGTGCCGCACTGGCAAAGTATAACGGTTAAATTTACCTTACTTACTTTTTTTTTTTTTTTTTACAGTGAATACCGCACAAGAATCTCAACTGCTCCCGTCTGGAGCCAGTGAGACTATGGCATCCCCAATTGGGGTATGTTGTGAGGCTGAAGGTAGTGGGGAGGGGAAGGAGGTGGGGAAGAGGAAGGTTGGGAAGTACCTGGCTATTCAGATCTGGTCACTAAACACGGCTAAAGCCATTTTCAAGCAACGTTTCAATTCTGAATGGTGGTCTTACACCAGGGCGATACTGATAGTATCTTCCACTCTGGAACATGCCGCAAATATACTATACATTATTTTAAATGAATTAATTGTGAAAACACAAATTAATCAAATAAAATTTATTTGCGCATGCCGGGTTCGAACCCGCGACCTCCGGACTGTGAGTCAAGAGTCTTACCCACTGGACTACGGAGGTCGTACTGAAGACTATAAAATCTCTAAATCTCATTTAAAAATATCAGTTACCAATATAATGCTACGAATATTATCAGAAAGAAAGCTTCTAATCTCCTCAAGTATATACTGTGGTGGCCGCGAGGCGCCCTCGTATCGGCCGTGTGCATGCGTTTGCAAGCGGACCAAATCATGTTTTTGTACGTGTTATTTAAAACATTGAAAGCGTGTCGATCTCGCTATTTTTACCAGAATTTGGCTAGAATTCGTGTGCCACCCACAACCGACATAATCCGATTATTGACTTATTGTCTATATTATATTGACCATGAACCATGACCCGAGGTAACATGAATACAATCGAATTTTGCCGAAGATCATAGATCAGTCTAGCTTGCGTCTAGCGGTGTTATATTGATCCGTGATGTGATCATTGTTTTGTTTTTTTTTTTGTATTGATTGTGTTAAATACTAATAATATAATTTGCTAATATATTTATTTATTTAATACAAACGGCATAAGTATGCCATACACATTAATTACATGTCACAAATTCATATTCAAAATATTAGTAATGGTAAAACAGTGTATGTATAACAGTTAATTGTGACGATACATTGGGAAGTGACACCAGAGATACATTTACATGCAAAAATCTATAATACAAATAAAATTAATAGTGATTAAAAAAAATATGATAGCATAGCCGTCTTGTACCTATGTTCCGTGCAGTTAAATAGATCTATCACATCTGCATATCTATTAGTAACTTCATTCAACCTAGGTTTTTTTTTTTTTTTTACAGTGAATGCCGCACAAGAATCTCAACTGCTCCCGTCTGGAGCCAGTGAGACTATGGCATCCCCAATTGGGGTATGTTGTGAGGCTGAAGGTAGTGGGGAGGGGAAGGAGATGGGGAAGAGGAAGGTTGGGAAGTACCTGGCTATTCAGATCTAGTCACCAAACACGGCTAAAGCCATTTTCAAGCGTTTCAATTCTGAATGGTGGTCTTACACCAGGGCGATACTAATAGCATCTTCCACTCTGGAACATGCCGCAAATATACTATATATTATTTTAAATGAATTAATTGTGAAATAACACAAATTAATCAAATAAAATTTATTTGCGCATGCCGGGTTCGAACCCGCGACCTCCGGATTGTGAGTCAAGAGTCTTACCCACTGGACTACGGAGGTCGTAGGTAAAAGTGAGTGTTTCGTATACTCAGTCCGATTATTGTTAATTTAAAAAGGATTTTAGAACGAGTGGTTCTCGTGGGAATATGAAATTCAATGAGCTTAGTTAGATCAGGACTGTCTATTCTACCATTTACAATTTTGAACATTAATATTAAGTTGGATATAATTCTTCGATCTGACAGTCTTAATAAATTTAATTCTTTCATCAAGTAATTATAATTTATGTTTTCAATGGGAATACCGAGGTTAAAATTAATGTGTCTTAAGAATTTGTGTTGAATTTTTTCGATTGAATCTGAATGTATTTTAAAATGGGGGGACCAGATCGAGGAGTTATATTCGACTTGACTACGTACTAAGGATGTATACAAAAATTTTAAAGTTGAAATATTCTTGAAACCTCTGGAATTTCTAAGAACGAAGCCAAGCATTTTGATACCTTTATTATAGATTGAGTTTATATGGGATATGAAGTTTAATTTAGAGTCGAAAGTTATGCCCAAGTCACTAATTTCTTCGACAGAGGTAAGGGTAGAGTTGTTAAGTTCATAAGGATGAATAATTGGTTGACTTATTCTGTAAAAACTTATTGAATAACACTTATTTATGTTCAGATAAAGTTTGTTAATAGAGCACCAACTAATTAATTTGTTTGTTTAATATATAATTCAATCACAAAAATGAGTGCAACCACTTGGCACCACAACCAGAAACAGCAGCAGACGTTCAGTTTAGGGAACTAGTGAAAACCAACATCACCATCGACTCTCTCGGAGTAACATCAGCAGTCAGGGTCAATGCAAGCAAACAAAGGGCAATTGCACTTATGAATGAAACTACCCCTCCTCTCCCTACAAGGAGCTGGGAAACTGGTCTACTATGGCGCAACCCAGAAGCCACACTACCTGACAGTCGGCAGTGTGCGCTGAAGCGACTTCTGTGCCTGGAGAAAAGGCTAACAAAAGATAAAAACCTAGCAGTGGCCTATACTGACAAAACAAGTTAATTTATCATCAAAGACTACGCCATGAAGCTATCAGACCATGAGGCTTCCACCCCCACACTCCACAAATGGTACCCGCTCCACTCCGCAGTGATCAACCCCAATTAACCAGGAAAAATCAGGGTAGTGTTGGATACCGAGGAACCTCCCACAAGGACCAGATGCTCACAGGTCCTAACCTGCTGTCCTCCCTCTTGGAAACATAATACGCTTCCGGGAATGCAACGATGCCATAGCTGCGGACATCAAAGAAATGTTCCAGCAAATAAAAATAAGGCGAGAAGACCAGCCCTCCCAGCTGTTCTTGTGGAGGACTTCACACCGTCACAAACCAGACACCTGTCAAATGTCATCAATGACGCTCGGAGCCACTTGTTCCCTAAGCGGTGCCCATTTTATCCGAAATAGGGTGGCCGAAGAATACAAACTTAAGTACCCGGCCGCCACAGCGGCTATTCGCATCAAGTTCTACATGGACGACTACTTGGATGCAGTAGACACCCCCAGTGAAGCTGCTGCACTCCCCCAGAGTTTAAGTGCCATCCTCGCGAAAGAAGGATTCTACTTGACAAACTAGTCATCCAACAGCCCGGTAAACGCAAACAATGTTGTGAAAGGTGATCTCGACAAGCTGTTCGCGCTCGGTACAAAAGTACTCATAGGAGGGGACCTAAATTCTAAACTCAGGTATTGGAATAACTTCAGAGCCAATAAAAACGGAAATATCCTATTGGCGACGTCCTACTTCGGTCACCAACCTACATGCACCTGTTGCACTCCTTGCGACGTCCTACTCCCGGATTCCACAACCACTGACGGCTCTTCAAATCCACAACCACTTGCTCCTGACTCACCGCTACCGCCAACCGACCCAAGACCTCATGACAATGAATTTCATTGAAGAACTAACTAAACTGGACCCGCCTATTGCAATCGTTCAACAATACTTAAAATCAATTGAAGGCACCAAAATCACCGCCAAGCGCAGAAAGTAACTTTCTACCCCGACAGACCACTTCACGGCAACCTGCAGCAAATGGAGAGAGGACGGCCCGGCTACCTGCGCAAACTGCGGCGGCCCACAACTGCCGCCTGCGACAGTCGCTTTTGGAGACGTCAGCTTTTTCGCCCCCGAACCGCTCTGTCTGGCTTGTGTTTACACGGCCAGACACCTGCTTCCTGCCCAGGCGCCCACGCCACCAACTGCCTTTCTCAAGGCACGAAGAAGAAGGACAACCTGGCCCCACTGAGACCTACAGACCACAAGACCATCCCCAGCATACTAAAGAGGAAGTACCGGACACCTGCCGTGCGGATGTTTCCCACGCGGCTCATTGCTGCCAACCCGGCAGCAATGAGCTGCACTCATTTGCTCCCGCCCGCCAACACCGAACCAAGACTGGGACCATCAAGGTCCCCGCCCCCCAGCCAGAACAGCCACTGCACCCCGCTGACCCAAAGACGAAGCCGGCAGCCATCCCCCTACCGCCCCCTAAGATGCCCGCGACCGGCCCCGAACCCAGACCCAGCCGCCCCCTCCCAGTAGGCCCAGCTTCGGGCTACGCACCGCCCCCAGACCCCAGCAGCCCCCCCGGGACATGGAGACAACCCGACAGGAGGAAGGTTGGACGAGGCCGTCCAACACCATTAAACGACCCCTGTCCCTGCAATAACTGCATTGGCGAACTTAAAGAGGTAATCGAAGGCGGCGACGTGCCGCATGCAAAACTCGCCAACCATTCTAATCATGCCTCTTCTTCTTCCGCAGGTACCAGCGGCCAAGCAAACGACTTCATGAACAGGAAGAAATTCCTAACCTTCAGGAACATGCTTTCGAATTAACAACCAAATTTTACAATACACTGAATCAGCTGACAACAAAATGACAACAAAATAACAACAAAACAGCTGACTTGAATTTCAAATACAAGCATCGCATGCCGAAACACCTTATTATGCAGTTTCCATGAGAACAGTTTATCCTTTTTACATAAAGCCCCCATCAACAAGTGGCGCCAACATTCCTTACACAACAGGTGGTCCGACATTCCAGCAAGCCAGGGGCGGCTGGTAAAAACCACCCAAAATGGAATCAGCCCAGGGGCGCAGAGTAAATCCGCCAAAGTAGAATTCGAAAAATGCACTCCATGTTATATGTTTTTTATGACCACAGACACAAACAAGCAATGAGATATTTGCATTCAGTAAATTAAATGGTAAAATTGAGTAAAAAGTTCAGAACTTAATGTTTTCTTTTAATTTGTATGAGGTTTTTTATCCAGTTAAGAATTTTTCCTCACAAAGCACAATAATGTAACATAAACTAAGTCAATTAAATAAAACCATCAGATGGTAATAGTAATAAGGCCAAATAAGCCACAGTACTAGTCAGCTACAAACATGAAGAATATTGTTATAAGCCCTAGCTAGTTAGAGGATTACGAAAGAATCCATAAAATCAAAAAAAAAATCAAAATAAATCAGAGAGAGCTCAGACCGAGACACGAGAGAACGGCACAGAGAACGGCACAGAGACTTGAGATAGTCGATGTGCGAGGCAACCACGGGGATTAACCTGATTTTTTGGCGGCTTGGTGATCTTTAGTGACCCTGGCCTCGAGATAATCAGACAAAATCAAAAGGAAGCACTGAATGGTGGTTGGCTGAGGCTTTCTGGTGCTCTAGGGTGCTCGTCAGTCGCTCCTCATTCGGTTCGGCCAATGGAACCTCAACAACTGCCTTTATTAAAGCAAAAATCTTAAGCACCTACAAATTACAACTGCCATTCTCAAGGCAATCTTAAGCATTCATTCTAATTCGAGAACCGTCACCCAGGCTATGACCACACCACAGCCCTCTCGAGCTCCTGAGCTTCAAAATTCCGGTCGGGGCGACATCGACCATGATCAACCCGAGGTCCGGAACCGTTGAGTTCCTCTTGGAGAACCCGGTCGATGATGTCGCTGTTGCCCAGGGCTGGATTGTGCTCGTGGACCCAGTGGGGAAAACTGTCCCCAATACCGCTTCTATTTCCATCCCGGGGACCAGCGCTACTCCAATGGGGGCAGAATGGCAGAGTGCCAACTGAAAAACGCTGCCACTCCCCATCCAATCAACATCCAATCCCTACCTGGCCCGACAGAACAGGTACAATGTCATCCCAGAGGTCGGAGACAGCAAAGTCTCTACGTACACTGTCCCACCACAGAATGGCAGAGTGCCAACTGAAAAACGCTGCCACTCCCCATCCAATCAACATCCAATCCCTACCTGGCCCGACAGAACAGGTACAATGTCATCCCAGAGGTCGGAGACAGCAAAGTCTCTACGTACACTGTCCCACCACAGAATGGCAGAGTGCCAACTGAAAAACGCTGCCACTCCCCATCCAATCCCTACCTGGCCCGACAGAACAGGTACAATGTCATCCCAGAGGTCGGAGACAGCAAAGTCTCTACGTACACTGTCCCACCACAGAACGGCAGAGTGCCAACTGAAAAACGCTGCCACTCCCCATCCAATCAACATCCAATCCCTACCTGGCCCGACAGAACAGGTACAATGTCATCCCAGAGGTCGGAGACAGCAAAGTCTCTACGTACACTGTCCCACCACAGAATGGCAGAGTGCCAACTGAAAAACGCTGCCACTCCCCATCCAATCAACATCCAATCCCCACCTGGCCCGACAGAACAGGTACAATGTCATCCCAGAGGTCGGAGACAGCAAAATCTCTACGTACACTGTCCCACCACTGAAGAAATGCCCGACTAACGTGTCCACACACCATCAGCAGGACACAGCTTATGCAGCAGGCAGAAAGAGCAAACGAGTGCCGCCTGTAATCATGACGATTGACAGCATGACGCACGGTGAAATAACAGCCGAAATAAAAAAACATATCGGAAACGCGACATTCAATTTCCGCTATAACAAAGGCGGTGTTATGTGTAACACATATAGCGTCGAAAACGTTTGACATTCGCAACGTTCCCCTAGGTTGAGAAGCCTCGGCCATTGAAGTACCCACCACTGTCCCACCCCGGTATAGGCAACTTATGGTCGCCCCTTCGGAGTTCTCGCAAGAATCTAATTTTTTTGAATAAACGGCTCTACATTTAATATAACGAATCTAGACCTTCAATGTCCCCTCATACTGTGTTAGGTGGCGGTATGCGGGCGCGCCTACAGGACTGTACTGTAATGGTCAATCTCTACAATTCTAAAGCCCATGGAGGTGTCGATGCAAAAGCAGTGAGCCTCATGGACAGTCAAACAAGTTGTTAGTAACATCAACAAAAAATAAATAAAGTAATCCAAAATGACAGCAGCCGTCATGAGTAATCAGCTCATGACAGCAGGAGACATGACCATACATAATCCGACGGGCGGCACCGAGCACTGTAAGTAAAATAAAAAGGAAACAAAAGTAAAATAACATATGTACAGATAAGAACCGGTGTCACCGCAACCTGGCTGCCGGCAGTCCCCGAAGCAGTGAAGGAGGCTGATTTTCCGGCCTCCCCACAACCGGCAGCGTCGTCCTTAAGCCAGCTAGCCGGTGGTGCCTAGACGACAGTAAGTGGAAAACATGAAGAAGACCCTAGGGAGAGAAGCGTCGGTTCGCCGGAGGCGGGACGGACAGCTTTCGGATGTCGTTCAGCCTTCTCCCCAGCCTCTTCATGTCACGGGGTGTGGCGCGGCAAACAGGTGCAGCTCCACCAGTTCTAGAAGACCGGCCATGGTACGTAGGCGGGGACACGGTCCAGGGTCCAACCCCTTATATGGGGAGAAGGACGGTACAAAAACGAACAACTGAGTTCTGTTCTCGTAGTACAGCATAACTGAAAAGAAATGTATATAAGCGTAGAAAACCGCAAAACATAAAAAAAAATAAACTAGAGCGTGTGGGAGTCATCGCAAGGCGTTTAATTGCACCAAATAACGAAAAATAAATCATAAGCATGTAAAGTAAAGAAAACATAAAATAAACATGAGCGTTGAATAACGCAGGGCCTGTGTAAACAAGAAAAAATAAACATAAAAGTGTGAAAGCATAAAAAAACATAAAATGTAAAATGCAAACAATAAACATAAAAATGAAAAAATATATAAAACTGTACATCCTGAGCAGAGTTTGTAAAAGAATGGAAGCAAGAAAAGTCCGTGGTAAGTCAGGAACAAGTACACCTGGTGTCAAAATCTACTAATCAGCGACTCTAAGCTCAGGCCATCTCTCAACCCAGATCCTTGTAAAGTTCCTCAGGCACTCGAAGTTCGTCTTGTTCGAAACCAGATCAGTGTTCCACACTGGTCTGATTGGTACGTCCAAACCATCGAGCATTTCCTCTCTTGCGTCCGTCATTATCTCACACTGCCACAGAATGTGCTCCGCCGACTGGTTCGTGCACCCGCAGGCGCAGTTGGGGTGAGGGGACAGGGAGAGGGCGTGAAGTCTTCCCCTGAATTCCCCGTGGCCGGATAGAAGCTGGGTGATGTGGTGGTCCAACTTGAGAAAGACCCCTTCCATTCTGACTTTAACTGATGGGAAGAAGGAGAAAGTCCATCTTCCCATATTCGTTCTATCCCAACGGACCTGCCACTCTTGGAGCGACAGATCCCTCATTTGACGAAGCAGCCCTGGGAGAGTCCCCGGCCCGCCCGGTGTCAGAACAACGCCTAGGTGAGTGGCCGGGGTTCCTCTGGTTAATTTCTGCTTAGTGAGCACTTCCCTGATTTCCAGATCGATTGGCAAAATGCCAGCCAAAACGGGTAAAGCGTCCGAAGCAACGGTTCTATACGCACCAGAGAGTGCCAGCAAGGGGGTTCGTTGGCCTCGCCTGAGAGCTAAGAGAATCAGCGAATTGTCCAGGCGGTGCTCCCACACAGAGGCGGCATACGAGACTTGCGCCACGTACACGCACCTATATAGCGTTCGCAGAGTCGGATTACGCAATCCCCACTCAGCTGTGGAGAGTCTCCTCAGCTTCAAGAAAAGAGCCTGAGCCTTGCTGGATACTTCTTTGACGTGAGCCAGAAAAGAGGACGATCGATCCAGAGTAACTCCTAAATATTTCACTGTTTCAAAAAAGCGGATGTTAGAATCTCCCATTTTGATGGTAGGATTTCTTGCTCTACTGAGAGAGCCCTTCATCAGGAGGCCCTTGGTCTTGTGGGGAGCGAAGGTCATCTTGTTTCTTTCACCCCAGTCCAGGAACATCTGCAAACCTTCACTGCCTTTACTCTCCACTTCCTTTCTGCTGTCCCCAGCGACCAGATACAACTTATCATCAGCGTAGTCGACAGCGATACATCCTTCAGGCAAGGGTAACCTGGAGGAGTCGTCAAAGGAGATGTTCCACAGGTCGGGTCCAAGGATGGAGCCCTGCGGGCATCCCATGTCGGCTTCCCTCTGGATACAAAACTCACCGAAACTGATCGTAATCGTACGATCAGAAAGGTAGTCATCGATGGCTTGGAACAATAAGTTGGAACACCGCCTGTTTTTCACCTTTGTACGTATCATTGCCCACCACGCGTGATCGAAGGCACCAGTGATATCGAGGAATATTGCAACTACATACCTCTTTGGGCAAGCCTTCACCCATTCAAGCGCATACGACAGGGCGTGCACCGTGGATTTACCGGGGACGAAACCGAACTGGAGGTCACTGGCCGGGGACAAGGTTTGACGTAGCCGCTCCCTCAGTAATTTCTCCAGGATCTTGCCTAAAACGGGAAGCAGCGTTATCGGCCGGTAGGCCTTGATGTCGGTGAGTGGTTTATCGTTCCCCTTAGGTATAATCCGGAGCACGCCGCGCTTCCACTCAGAGGGGAAAACTCCCCTCCTCAAGCACGTGTCCATCACCTGGAAGAGCTCCTCCTTGGCGTGGACCCAGACTTGCTTCGCTATTACGCCATTGAGCCTGTCATGCCCTGGTGCCTTCTTAGGACCCAAACCCTTAATTATGACATCAATTTCTGCCTTAGTGACTCTAATGAAGTTATCCTCTTGGGCGAGGACTCTAGGTGGCAGCCGTGACAGATTTCTTATCTGTTTGTGGTGGTCACTTTCCCCAATTACTGATTCTACAGGAACTAACTCACCCAATAGTGTTTCGAGTGTGGAGGCCACATCCACTGTCTCAGCGTTCCTCCCATCTGTAATCCCAATTACTGTTGACAAATACCGGTCAGAACCTTTCCCGGATTTTTCAATCGCGCTGTGGATTTCCCACGGGTTGGCGTTACCCACATTTTTAACCCAATTATGCCAGGCAGCTCGTTTCGCTAAGAGAACAGCCCGTTTGAAGGCCGACCTGGCAGATCTGAGGCCCGCCCGAAGTGCAACCGTCTCCTCCTCCGTACAGCCGCCACTCCGGGACAGCCCCAGCGCCCTGTAGGCCCTCTTGTAGGCCCCCTTCAGCGAAGTCAGCTCAGGTGACCACCACGGCGTCCTAATACTAGTCTTTGGGTTTAATCTTCCCAAAGACGAGTTGGCAGCAGATACAACCGCCCTGTTGAAAAAATTCCCCAAATTATCCGGATCAGTAGCTGCTACGTGTTGAAAATCCCTTAATGTATCTCGTAGCGCTTCCCCAAAGTTATCCCAATTCGCCCTAGCGGTGTTGAAGTTCCAGGAGGATCTTGGAGCTTCTGTTTTCTTGACACCGACCGTAAAAGTGATTAACCTATGATCCGAATTTATTTCGCACTCATGGACTGTCCACTTTGAAATCCTGGTCGCAACAGATCCAGAGCAAAGAGTTAGATCTATGTTGCTCTCACCATGTATGTTCGAAAAGGTACAAAAAGAACTCTGTTCATTAATGATGCTAAGACCTTGCGCAGCAATCAGATCCTCAACGGCGTCTGAGCGTTCCGTCCTACAGTCGCTAGTGTCGAACCATAAAGGCGAGCGCGCATTAAAGTCACCTCCGATAACTATGTTACGGCCTTTAAGCGTGTTGAGCGCACGCGTCAGACTCAGGATGTGGGGTCCTACCGGGTTCCTCGGTCCTACCGGGTTCCGGGTTCCAGAAGCCTCGGCCAGTCTAAAGTCCATAGCTTGCCGCCAAAGGAATCCAGAACGTGCCTATATAAGAGGGAGTTTGCGTCATTCACCCTTCTTGTTCCCGCCGAGAGCTAACACTGCACACGATGTAAGGTGTCCCGTTTCTCGTTTTTTTTCGATGTAAGGTGGCCTTGGCCAAGATCGGCTGTAATAAAGTTGAGATTGTGTAACGATCAGCAACACTCGCCGTGACAATATTCCGCCGTGAATATCGCAAAATATCGTGATAGAACGTGTTATTGCGTAACAAATAGTACTCACGCCGCAGCTATATTCCGTCGTGAATAATTCAAATACCCGACCAGAGTGACGCCTGGCCCCCTCCAGTCCCCTGAAGACTTCGCAGTTGGCCCCCCCCCGTGTACGGAGTCCGGATCAAGCCAGCCCTGCCTTGACCCCCGGCTGTCAGCAGACCCGACGATCCCATACCCAGCCGATGGCCACACTGAAGGAGCAAGCTGCTGTCCGATCCCGCCCGCCCTCCGTACAGGTTTAAACTATTCTTCCCTTTGAGCCATTCTAGTCAAGCTTTATATGCCGGTCCTTTTAGGTCTTAAACCGAATTCTCTGTTATGTACTAAACACCTAGAATTGTACAATAAACTCTAGTCATCTATTCCCCGAGTTTCTTTGCATATAACAACCTGTTTACCCGAGAGAGCCGAAGCCCTGAACCCTGAGATAAGTCCATGTGTAAGTACGTAGTGAGGCGTTCTAGCCGCTCACTGTACCATTCACTGTACTCACAAAGCACTAAATATAGCACTAGCGCCAAGCTCTCGGTTGAACAGTTTTATTTTATTTTATTTTATTTATTTGAGACACAAACAGGATATTTATAAAATATTTTTGTGGGTAAAATATAATAAATTAAAATACAAATATAAATATCCCTAGACTAATGTGTCTGCAGTAATTACATTTGAATTTTTACAGAAGCAAACACATGAAAAACAATGCAAGTATTATTTATACATAACTTTAAAAAACTTAAATACAAAATTGAAATACATTATAAGTATACAATATTTATGAAGTATTTCCTGAGATATAATAAAACAACAAATTTTTATTTTTATAAATTTTTTTTTTAGGTGCACAATTCGTGGAGATATTTTTTGAAACATGTTACATTATTTAGAAAAATATCTATGAAAGTGTGTATTTTAACAAGATCGTTGTATGATCGACACATTCTGGACATAGGATTAAAATATCCAGTATTATTGGTAAAAATTTCAGTCCAGAATATGTTAAGGTTTCTGGTAGATTTGGGCCTGGCGTATAACTTGATTTGGTTGACTAAGTTACTGTCTACACGATTATTCACAATTTTATAAAGCATTAAGAGGTCATTTATGTTTCGTCTTTTAACCAGACTTTCTATTTTGAAATGTTCGTACCCGTCTAGAAGATGATAGACACCTGATTGGTAAGACAAAATCCGTGTAAATTTTCTTTGGACTGATTCGAGTCTAGATATCTGTGTAATATAATGTGGATTCCAGACTGTTGACCCGTACTCAAGAACACTTCGGATTAAGGAATTGAATAGAATTATTAGACTGTTAGAATTCTTAAACAGTTTGGTTGATCTTACAATAAAACCAAGTAATTTATTTGATTTACACACAATGTATTCAATGTGTTGATTGAATGTTAGTTTGTTGTCAAATATAATTCCTAAATCTTTTATTGATTCAACTGTTTCTAGATTGTGACCACATATTGTCATATTAATAATATGACTTAAACATCTGCCAGCTTTATTTTTAAAAGGGGCGCCACTGGTTTATTAACCAGGCTAGCAGTTAGTAAAACAATAATCCTCTCTCAGGGTCTTTGGTATGAAAACTATACGATTAAATTAGAAGGATTTTTAAAATAAAATAGATAGTATTATTAAGAAATATGAATAAAAAGATTTATTATCACATAATAAAATAAAACTGGAACCAATAAACATATTAACAGAACTTAAGACTCACCTTCCTTGAATCGACCAAAAATTTACATGATTCTAACTATCTATCTAAATTACGATCTTGAGCTTCTGGTTTTTCTCCTGAAGTATGGTCGGACAAAATACCTGGAACTGATTTCAGCCGAAAACAGTATCTGCTCCCAAAATCAAAAGCCAGCCATGAAAATCTTGTATTATCAGGCGAGAATAATTATTCCTTCGTTATTTAACAGATTAAATTTCTTGTATTTTAAATCTTCCATGTTTTAAAATAAATTGCTTGTTACTTGGCAAGTAAATTCAAAATTAACCATCAGTTATATTCGGTGAAAATTACGAAGACAGAAATGTGTGTTTACAACACTTATCGGCACCACGATTACAATAGTCGCGGCCTAGTTAATTATGATCCAGTTCGGATAAAATAATAATCGTTTTACTTTATAAAATTATTAACGTAATCAATAAGAATCACGCCCGACTTGTCAGTAAAACCCTCCACCACCATAGAAAGATTACTCAGAAGTGGGCTCTAAACAAAATATTCGATTTTTATACCCTATTCAAAAAAGAAAAAATGAATGATGTTACTTCCAAAATTTAAAAAAATAAATTTATGTAGAAGCTTATTTAATATTATTTAATCACCTCTTGAAATGAGGTACCTGCTTGCCTAAATCTATGATAAAATAAACTTCGAGATATATTGACAAATATTTTATCATAACATTACCTCCCGGACCACGCAAATGTTTGTCCCCAAACATAATTATAAAAGAAACCTATTCTATCTGATACATTTGTCGATCCAAGGATTTCTATTAAATAAAAACAACAAAGCAATTAGTAATATTTAACAATCTTTTCAAAGATTAATAAAACATAATTTATAATAAATAATTCGTATGAACCTTTGAAATATTTAAAATTGATTAAATTTGAATTAGAATTAGAATACAATATTATTGATTATTATAGTTAAAATACCTGAAATAAACAGGACATAATTAAATGTTACGTGAACAACAATCATTAAATGATAAATAAACAACACACTTTAAACTGAAAGAGAAAAAAAAATATTATAAATATTAATTCTACAAATTTTACATAACTCCTTCAAAAACGTCATATCACTTTTATGCTCATAAGCGTCACTGTCCCAAATCAGGGTATTAAGCCTCAATAGGCATCACTTTTAGGGAGATCAATCAACCCTCACTTTGCACTGAATTTAAATCCATCTTTAGGATATCAAGAATGTTCACTCCGTGGAGTTTCCTGACTAACTCACTAAGGTCATTTGGTCTATCCAAGAAGGAAATTTATATAATAGCAATCAACATTTATGTAAAATCAAATTATTTAAATGTCATAATGTCATCAACCATCGCCAATGAATGGTGCCAAATAATTGAGGTAGACAACCAGCTTTGTGGAGTCGAAATTGTTTAGTAAATTTGTTTGAAACAAACAAATTTCAGTTTCCCAAGAGAAAACAAAACTTTTTAAGCAAAAGTTTATAAATTAAATAAACTAATCTCTTCAATTAGTATAAAAAATATATATTGCATACTCGAATGCATAGGAGATATGCTCTATTATAAACTAACTTAACAACATCTAGATCTCTATATATATGTTTTATATATATATAAATATTTAAAAACAAATGCGACATGAAATGAAATTAAATTTAAATTAAACATTATTTTATGTAAATTTTATATTTTTCAACTATCAAGACAACTCAAGTTGCAAAGAGGTACGAATCTTTGGATCTCTGAGTAATCCTGTCAATTAAAAAAAAACACAGTTCATTATAAACCTTTTGCTTAGAATTAAAAAAAAAATAAAGTATAAATACTTAGTGGTAATTTTTTTTTTAAATTCTAAGTTAAATAAAAAACTAAAAAAATATACATATATATATATATAAAAACAACGTGATTCTTATTTTAGTTTGTCTGTTCATTCATAACATGTCAATTAATAAGTTATATTATTAATAATTCCGTAATAATATACGATAATGGTTAAACTCAAGCGAAGTACTAGAGTTGTACCTGTGTTATAGATTGTTGTTTAAACAATATTTTGGAATTATTCATTTCATAATTAATGTTCTTTATTTCATAATCATATTTAAAAATATTTGAACTCGAGTCTAAAACTAGAGTTTAAAAAAAATAATAATTTTCCTTCTCAAGGAAAATTAATTTGAATTCCGCATTCAAATTATATTAATTATGTATCAACCCGGTTGATCAGACCTGATTGAAATGTATCGAAATTTGAATAAATTTCTGGTAATGTTTTTGGCCAAACCCTTGGAAACCACCATTTAACTTAGGAATATAAGCTCGGCTTTACAGAACTCACATGTTTTTAAGTCAATGGATAGATTCTCCATGATTACGACACAAAAAAAATTACACGTCGAGTGTACAATATTTATTACTGATTGTATTGGCTTGAATTTTATTGGCTCTGACGTAGAGCATAACGTAAGACAATATAAAGGCATGCACAAATTAATTGAGACTTGATATATTTGAGAAAAATAATGATGTGATTTTGCAGAAATCACTACCAATAGTACCGTGTGAAAAAATTAACATACAACTCGATTTCAAATAGAGTTTATGAATTACTTGTAGAATGTTGTGTCAGAATTGCTCATTAAAACTTCCAGAACAACTCGAACCACTCAAAACAAGTTTCACACCACGTAGTACTGCGAGTATGCACATGGACCAGTGGACTGCAGTCCTTCCATCACCTATAGGTATTATCCGTCTACAGGCAACGGATCCACTGCCTTCCGCCTGACGATGTAGCACACTGTGTTCCGTACCTGAGTCAGCAGCTCAGGGTTTGATGAGCAGACAGCAAGCATCTCTCGCCCTCTGTCTGTCATGTAAGGTAAACGTTATCGACGCCGGATCGATACGTTGCGGATGGGGTACAAGCCCACCCTTACCTTTGGAACTTATTTGGACCATTAGGAATGGTAAGTTGAACACCAGGACCCAGTTGTTTAGACTGGATATACCTCCGCTAACTCCCCTCCAATGATAATAATGACGTTGCGTCATTGTCCGATTATTTCTCTAAGTCTTATCACATTTCGTGTATATTGTCCTTTATTTGTTAAAATAATGATAATAAATATCACTTAATTCCATGTCAACGTTGAAAATTACTTGATTGAACTTAAATTCAAAACATTTTTCAGAATTGTTTTTAAAAATAATGCCCGTTTTTGTAAATAAAATATAAGAAAATGTCACAATTGGCAATAAATAGTTTTATAATTATGTATATTGGTATACAATCTATGACGTTACATATTAATAATACAATCGACTATTTCATCCTATCTCGAATCCTGGGGTGATCGGCCCACCACCTCAAAAAACGAAATAGAAAGAAACTGTCTAACCAGTAAAGGCAACTCTGAAATATCTGCATTCCGTGCGCATGAAATACGAACAAATCGAGTGGCTCCATTCAAGTTATTTGTATTCATTTATAGAAATATTTTTTTTGAATAAAATCTTTACTATTAGATTGTAAATGACGTTTAAATAATGATAAAATCTGCATTTCGAAAAAAAAAACCTTATTTGTTAAAATATTATAAAAGGAAAAATTGATTCTTGTTTACGATGCAGTCGTTGAATAAGACGCTTAAATAGATCTTCTTTTGTTTTATCATTTATATTCTCGAATGAAGTCGACATTTTGGAAAAATTATTCAAAGTTGTTCTATTTGCAATTCGTTTGAAAATCACAGCCGTAATAATTCATTTAAATAATTCGTAGTAATATATTATTTTGGAAATGACGTAGCGAAATGAAAATAGTTATACCGAAATACAAACAATAAACAATAACATTTGATTGTATATCCTTTGTTTTTCTTTTAAATAAATAGTACGCGGCCGTAATAATTCAAACACAAAGAAAAGATATTAAATCTTGCTTGATTAAAATTAGAAATGACTTTACGAGCTGAAAAAAGTTAAGCTATTTTACCATTTTAACCGAAAAAAAAAATAATCAACTTTGATAACATTCTATTGTTTTTAAACCAATGAAATATTTTCAAAACAAATGAAACTTGTTAATAACAAAAGCTCTTAAGAGAAAAAAAAAATGACATGTTATCAATAAACAGACATATTTCTGAAGCAAAATAAATACATTTCATTAGTAAAAATCCTTGTAAAATAATCATAACGTATAAAACGAAACCCAACACGTTTAAGGTCGCCAAATTGTCATAATAGATATGAATTAAACGATTATATAGGCAACGAAAAATGACAATGACAAATAACATAGTAACCGCACTTAAGACTCACCTTCCTTGAATCGACCAAAAATTTACATGATTCTAACTATCTATCTAAATTACGATCTTGAGCTTCTGGTTTTTCTCCTGAAGTATGGTCGGACAAAATACCTGGAACTGATTTCAGCCGAAAACAGTATCTGCTCCCAAAATCAAAAGCCAGCCATGAAAATCTTGTATTATCAGGCGAGAATAATTATTCCTTCGTTATTTAACAGATTAAATTTCTTGTATTTTAAATCTTCCATGTTTTAAAATAAATTGCTTGTTACTTGGCAAGTAAATTCAAAATTAACCATCAGTTATATTCGGTGAAAATTACGAAGACAGAAATGTGTGTTTACAACACTTATCGGCACCACGATTACAATAGTCGCGGCCTAGTTAATTATGATCCAGTTCGGATAAAATAATAATCGTTTTACTTTATAAAATTATTAACGTAATCAATAAGAATCACGCCCGACTTGTCAGTAAAACCCTCCACCACCATAGAAAGATTACTCAGAAGTGGGCTCTAAACAAAATATTCGATTTTTATACCCTATTCAAAAAAGAAAAAATGAATGATGTTACTTCCAAAATTTAAAAAAATAAATTTATGTAGAAGCTTATTTAATATTATTTAATCACCTCTTGAAATGAGGTACCTGCTTGCCTAAATCTATGATAAAATAAACTTCGAGATATATTGACAAATATTTTATCATAACATTATGCTATATGAATACAGAGTTTTGTTGGTGTTCTTGGTGAAATTTATAACTTTGCACTTAGCTATATTCAGTTCCATTTCATTGTCAACACACCAGGTAGATATTGTGTTAAGGTCTTGTTGTAAGAGTTCACAATCTTTCATAGATTTAATTGCTTTATATAATTTGAGGTCATCAGCATATAGAGAAAAATTACAGCGGAGTTTGTATGTAAGGTCGTTAATAAAGATTAAGAAAAGTAAGGGTCCAAGGTGAGATCCTTGGGGTACGCCCGACGTAACTAATATTGGGGAAGAGTTAAAACCGTTGATGGATACTTTTACTCTAGCCCTCAAGATAGAAAAACTGTCATAGTCACATTGATTTTTGTATTTTTTCCATTTCTTTCTGAACTTTTCTTTTTCTCTGAGTTGGTGGATCAGAACATTGCTGAACCAAATTGGAAACTTATTATTCCTGATTCTTAAGCGCGGAGTGTATTTTTCAATTGATAGCCATAACAAGTTATAAAAATGTAGTAGGGAGTCATTACAATTCAAGGTGTTAAGATCGTCCCAGTTATTAAGTGATAACATTTCATTGCATTTGATGTAATCCGTTTTTTTTTAATTATATTTGATGTGATCTGGATTAGTGGGTAGGGGTCTGTATTTGGACATCAATAGATCGAATTCAATGGGAGGATGGTAAGGGTCAATTTTGGATAGCACATGTGAAGCAATTTGAATGTTGAGGTTATGGTTTGAAAACACTAAATCTAAAATTCGATCTATGTTGTTAGTTACGTGATTGAATTGATTAAGTCCAGTCAAATTTTGAAAGTGTAGTAGAGATATCGATTTTTGGCTATTATGTAAGACTGGCCTGGTGTGGGTTACATTGACATTCGGTGAGTATTGAATAGATGGGACATTAAAATCACCCATTATTATTGTTATATCGTCTGATGATAAGTTATTATATGTCGTATGACACTTTTAGAAAAAATCTGTAAGATTTTCGATCGGTATATCTGGAGGCAAAAACGCCAAACATAAGTTAATGGATTGTCTGGATGTTTCATTTAATTTAAATTTAATCCATAAATCTTCTGTAGATTTTGAGCTGTGTGCTGACTAAAAAAGATGTCATTTCTTTCTTTATGGCTATTAGAACTCCACCACCTGATTTTTTAAAGGAACTCGATATGTCCCTGTTGCGTCTATATATATTATAACGATCATCTACTATTTCATGGTCAAAGATTGTGGAGTCTAACCATGTTTCTGTAAAACAAATTAAATCATAATTGCAACTGAGCACTTCGTAGTATAAATCAGTTAATTTACTTTTTAAACCACATACATGTTGATAATAAAATGTTATTGCCGTTTTGTTAGAATACATTTTGAAAGTATATATTAAGCATAATTAAATACATTTTTTGTAAAATTGATATGAAAATAATTTATTGTAAAGTAAATAACTATGCTTTGAAAGGGGGCAATTATGAACATCATAATATTTGGTTTGTTTGTGGTACATGAATTTGTCTATGGCAGGGGTGTCAAAGATACGGCCCGCGGGCCGCATGCGGCCCTCGGACCCTATCAATACGGCCCGCGAGCCGTATGCGGCACTCAGATCGGACGCGGTGCGCCGTGCACCGAGCGTGAGCATAACCTTTTCTCTTACGCCGGCTGGTGGCGCTGGTCTGGTGCACGACTTGTACTCACGACGCCCCCTCCCCCCCGACCCCGCACCACAAGGGTCGCAGTTGCCGGTCGCCGGCGCAGTCAGATTTAAGCAGATTTAAGTCTTAGCATCGAGCGGTCGCGTCGAGTGTTTATATTACTTACGTACTCATAGTTTGTTGTTCATTCGAAAAGAATCGATCGAAAACGTTCGAAAAAAGAGTCGCTCAGTGACTGCCGCCAGCGACAGTCGCTTCTGTGACGACAGCTTTTTTCGCTCCCGAACCGCTCTGTCTGGCTCGTGTTTACACGGCCAGACACCTGCTATTGTCAGCCGGCCGGACCCCGACCGGCTCACTGCTTAGGCCACCGCGCCGCCAACTGCCTTTTTCAAGGCAAAGAAGAATAAGGACAACCTGGCCCCACCGAGAGAAGAAGCCCCCAAGACCACCCCCGCAATCCTAAAGCGGAAATACAGGACACCTGCCGTGCGGATGATTCCCGCGCGGCTCCTTTCTGTCATTCCTGAGGACACCACCACTTATCGGACGAAGACTGGGACCATCAAGGTCCCCAACTCCCAACCACTGCAGCCCCATCCCGCTGACCCGAGGACGAAGCCGGCAGCCATCCCCCTACCGCCCCCTAAGATGCCCGAGACCGCCACTGCAGCCGGGCCCAGCCGCCCCCCAGTAGGCCCAGCTTCGGGCTACGTTCCGCCCCCCAGGTTCCAGCAGCCCCATCAGGACATGGAGACGACCAGAGAGGAGGAAGGTTGGACAAGGCCAACCAACCCCATTAAGAGGCCAGGATCCCCGCAGGAACCCCGGGCGGTTGTTGTCTGCAACCGCTTCGGCAACTTGAATGAAGTATCTGAAGGCGGCGGCGCGTCGCAGGCCAAACGCGCCAATACTAATAGATGTGCTTCTTCTTCCACAGGTACCACGGGCGCCGCCAGGAAGGACCGCGTCCCCCCAGTCGTGATGACCCTGGGGACCCTCTCACATGGACAGGTCACCTCAGCGGTGCAGAGTCACATCGGGCACCTGCATTTCGAGATCCGGTATAGACCAGGGGGAAAGGTTAACATCCTCCTGCGGAGCATGGCGGACCACCGCGCCCTCACCAACGGGCTGCGAGCGGAGGCACGCGGCTTCCACACCTACACGGCGGAGGCAGACAAAATGAAGAAGGCAGTGATCAAGGGCCTGCCTAACGTGGCCACGGAGGAAATAGCCGAAGACCTAACGAACCAAGGCTTCGCCCCCGTCAAGGTCACCAAAATAACGACCATCAGACGACGAGGAATGATGGACGCACCTGGGCCCACGTAGTCGGAGGATCCGCAGGCCCCCAACAGCGCGAGGAGCTGCACCAAGAGCAGCCCCGCTCGCAGCCCCGCACGCAGCAGCCGATGATGATGATGACGCCGCACTGATGATGGCCCTGCTCCAGGGACTGATCCGCGTGCGACCCCAACTGGCCGTTTGCAATAACGAGCTCCAGAAGGCTGTGATTCTCATGAATCTCATCACGTCCACCATCAATGTCTGATCCCCAGATGGTGAACGTCCTCCTGTGGAATGCACGCAGCATCCGTTTTAAAATTCACGAATTGCTCGCTCTGGCAAACAATACTAACATTGACATTTTTCTCATTACAGAAACTCATCTCAAACCCGACATTCCCCTGAGAGTGCCCGGCTTCGAAGTACACTGAGACGACCGACCGGAGGGCGCAGGCGGAGGCACCGCCATATTCGTTCGTCAAACCATCACATCTACAAGAATCTCTACTCCGAAGTTGAAGCATACTGAAGCCACGATTATCGAAGTCACCATAGAGGATAGAGCGCATACCATCATCGCCGCCTACTGCAACCATCCCAACCTACTGCTAAGAGAAGATCTCAATAAATTACTTAATTTACGCCCTATTGTCATCTTAGGAGGAGATCTGAACGCCAAGCACAATTATTGAAACAACTACAGAGGCAACGCGAATGGAAAAACGCTCTTTTCACATATGCAGACGCACAACTACACGATAATGGCGCCGGACAAACCGACTTTCCACTCAGCACGCGCAATGTACCCAAGTACTCTGGATATCGTACTTGATTAGAACGCCAAGACCATCTCGCCATTGCGCACGCTGGACAAACTGTCGTCGGACCACCTGCCCGTGAGCTTCAGTATAGGAGGAACGACTTCAAGGAGCCCCAGAAAGCGGCGAAACTACAAGGACGCCGACTGGGAAGGATTCAAAAAAGAGATTAACGAACGAATACATCTCACGTCGGCAACCCTGCGCTCAAAGGAAGAGATCGACGAAGCCGCAAGCACCGAAATCATCTAACTTGCACAAGACACCTTCATCCCCCTCAAAGACTAACAGACATACACGATCAAGCTTCCCGAGCATGTCTTATCGCTCATTAAGGAGAAAAATCGCCTGCGACGCATCTACCATCACACGCGCGACGGCTACTTCAAAACGGCCTACAACACACTACAGCGGGAAATCAAGCAAGAGATCACCGACCTCAGACGCGAACTTTGGACGAAGAAAGTTACGTCACTCACGCCAAAGGACAACAGCCTATGGAAAATGGCAAAAGCGCTGAGACACGAGGATCACGCGATTCCCCCGCTAGAAAAGCTAGACGGATCAGGGCTGGCACTTTCACTCGAAGAAAAAGCAAACGCGCTCGCCGATGGATTCGAGAGAGCCTACGCAGCCACGGACGGCCTATCGGACCCGGAAACGGATCGACTAGTAGAAGAGTCTCTACGAAACCTCGAACAAGCCGAGCAGACGAACGCCGCCGATATCCACTTCAGCACACCGAGCGAAGTAGCCGTCATTATCAGGCGATTGAAGACAAATAAGGCGCCGGGAAGCGATCAAATACATAACATCCTACTGAAACATCTACCTCAGAAAGCCATCATCTTCATCACCAAACTGTTCAATGCCTGCCTCACCATCGGACATTTCCCTGAGATCTGGAAAACGGCGACCGTGCTGCCCTTTTCCAAGCCAAATAAGGACAAGAAGCAGCCGACAAACTACCGTCCGATTAGCCTACTCTCCACGCTGAGCAAGGTGTTTGAACAGGTGATTCTCAACAGACTTTTACCAAACCACGAAGACACTTTGCCAGACGAACAATTTGGATTCAGGAAAAGGCATTCCACCACCCATCAGCTATCCAGAGTAACGGAATTCATCGTTCTATTTGTATAAAGAACATTAACTTTAAATTCAGTAAATTTAAATGATTCATCTCTTCAAGAAATATAAGAACCTAGAAAATGAAAAAAAAAAAAAAATGTTGTTCATTCAAGTTCTAATATTGGTACGTGGCATAATGTCGCAAAAACGTAAAGTTGATAGTGAGTGCAGAGTTTTTCAGACAAAATGGGAAATCGCATATTTTTTCATGGAATGGAAAGGTAAATCACTTTGTTTGATTTGCAATCAAACAATTGCTGTTTGTAAGGAGTTTAATTTAAAGAGACATTATGATTCGAATCATAAAGGAAAATTTGAAGGTTACACTGAAAAGATAAGAATGGACAAACTATTATCTTTAAAATCTAACCTTCACGGCCAACAGTCGATATTCACTAAAGCTAAAACTGAAAGCGAAGACGCCTTAAAATCCAGTTTCATTATTGCATTAGAAATCGCCAAGAGATCAAAACCTTTCACTGATGGTGATTTTATTAAAGAATGTATGTTAAAAGTGGCTGATGTTTCATTCCCATCACAAAAATCAACCATTCAAAATATTCCGCTGTCAAGAAACACTGTTGCTTCAAGAATAAGTGATTTATCTCAAAATTTGGATTCCCAGCTGAAGGAAAAAATTAAGGAATTTACACACTTTTCGCTGGCTATTGACGAGAGCACTGATATTATTGATACTGCTCAACTTGCTGTCTTTATACGAGGTATTAATAGTAACTTTGAAATATGTGAAGAACTATTGAAGTGCGTTCCATTGACAGGCACCACTACAGCAAATGATATTTATTCTGCTATTGAGCATTTAATAGTAGAATATGAACTCGGCTGGAATAAATTTTGCAGCATAACTACGGATGGCGCTCCTGCCATGGTTGGCAAACATTCGGGTGTTGTGACTAAATTAAAACAGAAAATATCAGAAAATTTTGTGGGAATTCACTGCATCATTCACCAGGAATCACTCGCATCCAAATATTTAAAAATGGACCATGTCATGCAACCGGTAATTAAAATAGTAAATTTTATAAGGAGCAGAGGTCTAAATCACAGGCAGTTCCGGCAATTTTTACAAGATTTGGACGAAATGTACCTTATTTCACGGAAGTTCGTTGGCTCAGTCGAGGGGCAGTTTTGAAAAGATTTTTTGAGTTACGTGACCCTATTCAAGCTTTCATGTTAGAAAAAGGCAAGCCAATTGATTATGACAACGACTGGTGGCTTGATTGTGCATTTTTGGTAGATATGACAAAACACATGAATGACCTCAATATAAAGTTACAGGGTAAAGACTTGATCGTCACTCAAATGTATTCGCATTTACAAGCCTTGGAAACAAAATTAAGACTGTGGGAAATTCACATAAAAAACCAAACACTCGATCATTTCCCTCACGTGAAATCATGTGGCACAGTGAACCAGACAAAATTGGATGAGTATTCTCAACTTTTGCTGATTCTGATTACAGAATTTAACAGTCGTTTTGAAGATTTTCGCAAAATGCATAAAATGGAATTCCCACTTTTCAACAATCCATTTACTTTTCATGCTGCACTGGCACCAATTCATTTGCAAATGGAATTGATAGATCTCCAATGTAAAGGATAAATTTAAGGAAGTTAATGTTACTACATTTTATACACAATATTTCAAGAGTTTGAATAACTATCCAAGTATAAGAAATCATGCGGCACGTATCCTGTGTATGTTTGGTAGTACGTATTTATGCGAGCAGATGTTTTCCGTTATGAAAATAAATAAAAACAAACATCGCTCACGGCTTACGGATGAAAATCTCCAATCGATTGTAAAAGTAATTACGACAAATATGACACCCGACATCAATGAACTTGTCACAAACAAGAGAAGTCAGGTTTGGTGTCCGGCTCAAGATAATTTACCTTGTTACCCTTCTTTTTAACTTCCTGAATTTATAATAAATAGGTATCTAACTAAATAAAGATTTTAACAATTAAGTATGGGTTTTATTTTTTAAATATTGAGTCCGGCCCGCTTACACACGCCAAATGTTATAAACGGCCCTTAAGAATATCCAGTTTGACACCCCTGGTCTATGGTATCAGGTGTAATTAATTTTGACAGATCTAGGTTATAGAAACGTAAACATGATGATAAGCATATAACAGTTGCATAAAAGAATGGTATATTACAATTATTTCTAATAGGTTGCGATAGTTTTTTGTATTTAACAGGTGGTGGTACTTCATGAGAATAATGATTAATCGTGTAAGTCATATTTTGTTGTTGTTTCACAGAATAATTTTGTTCAAAATATTGCAAAGGTTTTTGTGACATTTAAAACATTCTGATGATTCGTTAGTTACTACAATGGAGATATTGTGCATATAATTAAGGTAATTGAGTCAAATGTAAAATCTTTCAACATCCCAGTTTGTCAAACTTCTTATGGGCAAAGAAGTTTTAAATATAATGCAACAAAGCTGTTCAATTCTCTACCTCCTGAAATTAGAAACACGCAAACCAAAAGTACATTTAAAAGTAAAATCATTGATCACCTCAAATAAACATATCCATCACAAGTATTTAAAAACAGACTTACCTTTATACCTACTGTGTGTATATATGTAACCATGTACCTACTGCAATCTTCTTATATATATGTAACATACTTGAATTATATATTTAAAGAAAAAAATTATATTAACCTGCCATTTTCATAATATTACTACAAAATCTTAGATAACCACTCTGTAAATTGCCATCTCAACACAGGCGTTTCACACCTAGTGAGATGGGCAATATGTCATTTTATAACCAAATGTAATATGAAAATAATTAAATAATTAAATAATTAAAATTCAATCTTTCCAAAAGATTAACTTATAAGTAACTTGTGTGGGGAAAGTTATAAACTAATTTTAATTTCATAAAGGGACGGCAGATCTGGTTGGTTCGTTTTGTGTTGATTTCAATTTTGAAAGTTTGTTGACATCCTCTTGGTCTGTAATTAATATTATAGGGGTTGAATCGCTAACACGAGTGAAAATTTTACAGTTTCTTACCCAGCAAAAACGAATTTGACCAGCTATTTTTATATCACGACATTGCTTCAACAGAAATTGGTTTTTTGGTTCAACAGAAGTTGTGAAAATGTGTGTGTTGTGTTATTTAAAAATTGACTAATTCAATTTTAAAAACATCTTGTTTTGTGTGTTTACGTATGAATTTTAAAACTTTTTTTTAACAACATTCAAATTGTCGACACATGGCTTATCTGAAATTGATATTGAAGCAATGTTAGATTCGGAAAGTGTTTTTGAAATAAGTGATGACTGATGACGATACAGATATTGTTTTTGTTGGGCATTATGAAAGTTATGTCTCAATCCCGTCAGTTCAGCCAACAACTTCTTCTGCTGAAACTTTGACTTTGCCATCTCAACCCAGCCGGCCCTCTAAATTCAGAAACCTATTCGTAATAAATTCGCAAAAATACCGAATATTTTCTGCGTAAACCAAATATTTGCGGTTGATTGCCGCCGTGACCGGTTCTTAAAATTTAGATATTCGTAGTAAATTTGTAAAAATACAATATATTTCCACGTAAATCGAAATTTCCGAAACCGAATCCCATCTCGGCCGCCCCACCAAATTTAGATACCTATTTGAAATAAATTCACAAAAATACCATATTTCCGCGAAAATCGAAATATCGCACCGGATTTCCGTTGCAGGCGGCCATTCTAATTCGGGAATTAGAAGTAAATTCGTAAAAATACAAAATATTTCTGCGTAAATCGAAATTTCGCAGCCGAATCACGTCGTGGCTGGCCCTCTAAATTTAGATACCCGTTTGATTCACAGAAAATACGATATTTCCGCGTAAATCGAAATTTCGCGGCAGATTTCCGTTGCAGGCGTCCATTCTTTTTATTTATTTATTTACTATAGATTCATACAAAAGAAAGTACAAAACACATATTAGGAAGCTTTGCCTGTCCAACTAGGAAAGTTTCCCGTACCAGGACAGGCAAATTTACAGGTTTAGTTCATATTATACATACATAATTACATAACAAAAAAAATAGAAAAAGAACCTGGTAGCATAAAGTATATTCGGATTTGCCGAATTAACCTGATTTCTAATTAAGATGTTCATAGTATTCGTAAAAATAGCGACCATTTCTGTTTAAATCAAACATTTGTGGCCGTTTCCATAGAGGCCGGCCCTGTGAATTCAGATATTTCGAGTAAATTTGTAAAACTACGGTAAATTTCCTCGAAAATAGAAATTTGCGGCCGATTTCCGCCGCAGCCGGCTCTTTAAATCCATATAATCGAAGTAAATTCGTAAAAATACGGCATTCCGGTGTAAACCAATTTAGATTTATAAAATAATAATACGAATTAGGTCGATATCAACCGCATAAATTAACGTTTTACGGCGATTTACTGCCATAAAATGTCGATCTTATTAATGCAAATTTATCAGTGAAAACAATATAAAATAATTTCACAACATAAATATCAATAAAATGTTAACTATAGAAGCATCTATAAACTAAAGCCACAGCATCTTTTAAAATTCTATAAAATTAAAATTGATAACGTTATTATCAAGCTCTGCAAGTATTTTAGTGTGTATTTTTGTTACAGCTGTTTCAGTTTACAGTTTGAAAATGGTTTTGCAAACATTATAACATTATCAAATTAAATAAAAAAAAAAAAAAAAACAAAAAATTAAATGGAGTTCTACGAATTAAACACAAAAACAATTAATAAAAATAGAGCATCGGCGCAGTGGCCCTTCTTGACGCGTCTCGTATTTCACTACAAGAGCAAGTAGGTAGCTATATGTTACGTCATACGTTGCTAGAAGCGGCCATGTTAGAGATTGCTTTGTTTGTTGATATTCACGACGTGTTTTTATTAACGCAATTATAACGTTATCTTCATTTCAGTTGATCTCAAATTAATGTTTATTGATACTTCGATATTGGAGGATGATGTTATCAAGATTTATTAATGTTTTTAGGATTAATCCAGACAATGATTTTGTTTTCTAAAAGGGTCTATGTAAAAATGACATTCGAAAAAGAAAGTGCCGCGTGGGGGCGACTGCTTAGGTATATTTTTTTAGCGGTTAAAAGGTTAAACCTCAATCAATCAAAACACTTAAAAAACTTTTATTTTCCAAATCTAATATTTGTTATTTAACTGAACGACTTTATTTGTTTTTCAAGATATTTTATTATTTCAGACGTATTTTATCGAAAGCAAATCAGAGAGATATAAACATTTAAAATAACAACAAAAAGATATATACAATTATA